>CM076259.1:51788270-52988270 GCA_038380795.1 Pyrocephalus nanus | reverse complement strand
CCTTTATTATGATGTTTATCATTTGGCTACAGGCATTAACTAGGCCACTAGTTTCTTCTCATGGAAAATGAGGTAAAAAAGAATACTGTAATGAAATCTGTTCAAAAAACAACTCATCAAAGGCTGTCAAGGTGGTTATTAAAGTTGCCTCAGAAATTATGCTGAAAAGCAGTTCAACAAATGTCATTACATAATTTCAGGATATCAACAAGCTTTTATAGGCTGAAAAGGGTTACGGCATACAGTCTGAAATATAGAATGTAGTTAATCATATTTAAATTTATACATTTAGGCAATATTCAGCTCCAGATTGTGAAATGTAGATTTGGTGTCTGCAGGTTTAAATAAGCAGGGGTCATAAACTTTCATTGCATTTAGCTGAGATCTAAGACTAAACTATGTCGCCCACAAATCAGTTTGAAATGTAACTGAGGTGCCCTAGGAACTCAGAAAGAATACACAAAACCTATCAGAGATCTTAATTGTACAGAACTTGAAGTCAACTGCCAAATCATTTTAAAAATTCAACCCCCTGACTTGATTCATGGAAACAATTGAGGTATTTCTCAAATAGCCCCTACTTGTGAACTTGACAATTTTTCTGGATTTTTTAATTTCATTTTATTTTTCAATTTCTTTCCTCTTTCCTGTATCACCAATTCTGATCTGGTTTTTTGCATGTCTCTTCTCAGAATCCATTCAACTAAATTTTCCTGTCACACCCCATTTTATATTTTCTCCTTCATTTTGTTAATTATCTTTCCCTAATCTCACTTTCTTTTTACATGTAATTAAGGTATCCTGTGTATGAAAATGTCGCCAATGATGATTCAGCCCTGTGAGGACCTTCCTGTACCTTCTGCTTTTGTGGGGAATGGACTTACGTGCTAAGTAAGAGATGCTGAAGATACTCAGACATTGCTAGGGAAGGATACAGGATGAACTAATGAAGTTTTAGCTTCTTTATCTTAACTGACATCTCCCAAGTTCCCCCTTCTAGCCTACTTCTTTTTCCTCTTTCTTCAATAGGTAGTACCACTAAAAGGAATAAATGTGCCATGCATTTTTTTTTTAATCCCCACAGCTCCCACATTTACAATGGGCTTGAAAACACTGTAACAGTATGCGCAGTCCTCTCACTCAGTAAGGTAGGAGTAGGGGAAAAAACAGTATCTAAGCAGAAAAAAAACCCAAACTGAAAATCAACTCTTTGCACTCATTCACTGAAAATTAAAAAGCTTCAGGAAATACCTGGGAAGCGAGTTATCTGACCACTAAGGGGTTGTGTCAGAGCTAGAGATGTGTGGATTTTTTTGCACAGTATATACACTGGCACAGCGCAGTAGTTTTAAAACCAATAAAGCACAGATAGTCAATGGCAGTGTAGCTCTCCTCATCTTTTACACTGGGATACTGGCTTGTAGCAATTTTTGTACAACATACTTCTTTCAACCAGGAAAAAGGTCAAAAAGTAGGAGGCCAGCAAGGATAAAAGCCCTGAAGAGAACAGGAGGTATGTCTTTCTCAGGCCTGGTATTCAAAATGCCGTAAAGTTTTTCTTCCTTAAATCTAATATTCTCAACCTTGGAATAAATTCTCCTGAGATCCTTCCACTGCCTGGAATTTTGGGGGTACCTGCATGTCGTCTTATGTCACACTCAGATTTACTCAGAAAATCAAGTTTTTGCTGTTTTATAAAATGTTGAGTTCTGGTTTTATACAAGAATCAAGTTCCATTAAAGATATTCAGTTTTGTAGTCTACAAAGCTGAGTTTATTTTTCATTCTATGTATATAGGTATACTAGTCATAGAGTTACACTTGTATATAATTGACTGATTTATTTAACTAAAATAAAGGCTGAAAATGGATAAGTATTGTGGGAAATAGTACAAAATATGTTACTGTTTTCTTCATTTCTAAAAAAGGTAGACATTTTAAGCCTTTTATAATCATTGGAGAAGTAGCTATCCATTGAAAGTATTGGTGGTAGTTTTATGGCTTCTCAATAGCAAAGGTTCCCCTGTAGGCAAAGTTGAAAGAAAGAGAAGACAGCACTGTTATTTCTAAGAAAAAGCAGAATGTGAGTCTTACCTTTGCACTTCTGAACAAATTGAATTAGTGCTGTATCATGTTAGTGCTTCTCTTAAGTAATGCGTTATAACAGTTGTGGATACAATTATCTTTTTAAAGTATTTGATAAAAGTAAGACTCACTAAATATGATGAGATTTGGTTACTCTGATAGAAAAATGCTGAAATGAGCAAAAAATCTTCCATATAGATACATTAAATGTATTTATGGTGTTTTTATCTATGTTCAATGTGGAATCCATATTCTCTCTGTTCATAAGGATTTTAAAGAAAAATAAATTAACACTGAGTAACGCAGTAATTTCATTCTTCATTCCAGAAGATGTTTGTACTGATCTTGTAGCCTTCATATTTGTTTTTCAGTGTAACCTTCTTAAGTGCTTTCCTGCAGATGCAAATAATGGGTCATTACTTACAAAATAATTTTGGGGTTTTTTCACCATTTACTTCCAGCTGGTGAACTTGATCATTGTAAGATGCTAGGAAATCCTGGCCACTGTATGTCCATGTGTAAAGGGCCACCGATCAGCAACAAATCTAATACATCACACTTAAAGTAACCAAGCCAAAGCTCTTCCTCCTTCTGACTTCTTGTTTGTGAGAGAATCAACAGACCAAGCAGTGCAGCGCATGAGCACCAGACTGGACAGAGCTGATGTCTAATCTGTGAAGCAGAAATTCCCAGTTTTTCCTGTAAAAGTCTGTGTTGTTGGAGTTTGCCTTTGAAATAAACCTGCTCTGAAAACTGGTGTTCCATAAGTCTGAATACTAATGCCTTCATGAAGTCAACATGTAAAATTAAAGCCTATTCATGTACAATACCTAAAAGACCTTTGGGCATTATTAGCATTTACATGCCTGTAATTAATTGTTGTTGAGTCTTCACTGCAATTGTTCAGGTAACTGAAATGGGAACTTCAACTACTTTGCTCGGTAACAAGAGTTACTGTCAAAGTCAAAGAAAGTGTACAGAAATTCTTAACTATAATTGTGATTTGTTTAGTATGAGATATTATTCAATGCAATAATCAACTTGTGCTATAGCTATGTCTCAGTTTAATGAGACAAAAGTGTTTTGCTGAGGATGAGTTATGAGGAAGATCCAAGCAATTGCAAATCTGAAATTAGGAGACTCCAGTTGAGAAAAATGTGGAAAAAGGAAAAATAACAACCCTTTATTGAAAGATACATGTGTGTTGGCAGAACAATGAAAGAACACAGATAAACCAACCAAACAATAATCCTATACCCCAAAATAATCCCCTTCAAAAAAACCAAACAAACCAAAACCAAAAAAGGTAAACAGTTCAGTTTGTACCCTTTGGTGCAATTCTAACCACAGTCAGCAGGGGAAGCTGTTGCATCACTGGAGATTCAGAGCCTGTAGTGCTCTGAGTCAGTCAGCAGGGGACACTGTTGGATCACTGGTGGTTGCCATGTGGGCGGGGGGGGCCCAGGTGTGCTGGAGAAGCCAAAAATGGAGGTCTTCCCTCCCCCTCACTGGAAAAAAAGGGAGAAAGAAGGGAAAGAAAAAAAAAAAAAGGTCCTTCCCAGCAGAAACTCACTTTGTCCTGCTGGCTGAGTTCTGTGGTGTGGCTTCCCCTCTTCTTTGATATTCACAAGAATTGCTGCCAAAAAAACAGAGGAGAGGAGACCTCCCAAATAGTTCCTTGCCAATGAACATCCAAGACCAAGAACAAAGCCACCTCAGAGCTTCTGCCACCCGGACCCTGTTCCAGCTCAGGCAACAGCAGAGTCACTGCCATTTGCCAGGAGAGGAGTTAAAAAAAGTAAAAAAGAACTCCTCACCCCTCCCCACAGACAAGATCTTGAGGGCCATCAACGTGGAATGTGGCTCTACCAGCCACTTCTTTTGTGTTAGTCAATGGCCCAAGCCACAGCCAACCTGCCTATTCAACATCCCTTTCACACTGTGGGCAGGGGGAAGAAAAAATTCCTGCTTAGTTTCCCAGAACAAGCAAAACCATGACAAGCTACCTAACTGATCAGCTCAGGTAAAATACACTGAAGATATGAAAACATCTGTTTCATTTATATGGCTATTTTTTTATTTAATAGAGTCTTTAATAAACCATGCCAAAATAGGTAAAACACTGTGATTTTTTTTTTTTTTAAAGCAATAAAAATGTTGAAAAATCAGAAACATGATAATGTGGTTGCTGTGTTATAAAACGTGCCTAGCAGACTTGAACCTTGCAAGTTTCTGTTGTTGGAGTCTTTTTGTTCTTTTTTAGTCCTTTGTTGGATTGGTTTTAATCATGAAGTTAAAAAAGAAAAAAGGGAAAATATACTAAATAATTATTTTCTCTCAGCTACATTTAATCTTAAAGCCAGTGTAAATCATAGTATCCATAATATATAAATATACAGCTATGCTAGGGAGGAATATCAGGAAAAATGAAGAGAAAATTAATAAAAATGAAAATATCAATACCAACAGCAACACCACCACCACAAACCAGTGTTACATAATGTCCTGAATTCAAGAGGGATAGTAACAGGTAGCAAAAGAGATTCATATAGCAAGTACTCAATTTTGTGCTTTATGACACTTGTGTATGTTTATCATACATTTCAAAATTGATAAATTAAAACATTCATATTTTCTTATAGGAAACTGAGGCACAAAAGCATAAATTCTCTTCAGACATTTAGATATTTCCAAAGTAAATTTAAGCAGAAATAGTGAATAAAAATTAAAATTCACCATTTCCTGTAATTCTGAGGAGTCTAAACTTACCTCAGAAACGAAACGAAACGAATAGAATAATAGAACAATTTCATTTGGAAGAGAGCTACCTTGATCATCTAGTTCACCTGCCTGACCAATTCAGAGCTGACCAGAAATTAAAGCATATTGTTAAGGGTATTGTCCAAATGCCTCTTAAACAGACAGGCTTGGGGCACCAACAACCTCTCTAGCAAACCTGTTCCCTCTCAGTAAAGAAATGCATCCTTATATCCTATCTGAACCCTCCCTGATGCAGCTTTGATCTATGCCCATGCATCCTTCACTGGATCACAGGGAGAAGAGCTCAGCACTTCCCACTCAACATTTCGCTCCTCAGGAAGCTGTAGAAAGTAATGAGATAACTCCTCAGCTCTTCCTTTTCTTCAAACTAGAAAACCCCAAAGTCCATAGTCACTCCTTATAAGACATGCCTTCCAGCACTTTCACCAGCTTTGTTTTCCTCCTTTTGATGCATTCAAGGACCTTCACAAAACTCTTAAGCTCTAGGGCCCAGAACTGCACGTATTACCCAGATGAGACAGCACTAACACAGTGGGATGATCGCCTCTTTTGACTGGGTGGCTGTGCCGTGTTTGATGCACAAAAGGTCCAGTCAGCAAACGTGTGCTTCCATTTCACACAGTAGAATCACCAGTGGCCATTGTTTACATGTCTTATTGTAGGTTTTGTTTTGAGCGGTTGGTCTCTCTGATCTTCACAAGACTATTTGTCCAGGTTCCTCATTATTCTGTTCATATATTTTACCTAGGGCCTTGTACATATTTGTAAGAGTATCTTAGAGTGTTGATTAGAGGGTAAGGCTTCTCTGCATCATAGATGGCAGAATATTGCTCTAATTTCCCTCTCAGACTTTCAAATACTTCTCAATCTGCCAACCTCATCCTGCACCTAATCCACCAAGGAGAGCAGTTCATGATCCTGGTCACTTTCCATAGGCTTACTTGCAGTCACTTTCCATTCTGGGAATATCTCTTCACACATTGCATAGCTGAAAATTGGGGTGATTATATACTTGAACAGGAGCTCCATGGCTGCATTAGTTCTACCAAGAGATGGAAACTCAGTAGAATCAGAAGATACTGCTTTTTGGGGTGTGCTCACCATGCTGCCATGTGCTTGCCCCCTGGAAATATATTTGCTCGTCCGTTGCATTTTCTGAAGATGCTTACCCTAGACTTGTGCAGAGTAAAGTTATATCTCATTAATATTTTAGTACCATAATAAAAAGATAGAACTGTGTCATTGGTTATATTTACTCCAGATCAACAAGCACTCGAGAGTTTCTGAAACTTCAGATACATGGAACCATCAAAAACCTGAAGAGACTCCAAAACTTGAGTGTGCCATATGGTATAGAAGTACTATTGCAAAAAGTAACATATTGCCTATGAAGCTCACCAGATGAATCTCCATTGCTGCCATATATACATCATTCTCACACTGTGCCAGAGAGACAAAAAGGCAAAAATAAAGTGTATTTGTAAAGCACGTATAAAGCTCTTATTTTAAGATGTTATCTTCTGTTAGATTGAGTACTGTTCAGTAACAGGCTTTACAGACATAGGGGAAGTTTTGACCTTCTAAATTCATGCTGATGGTAGCCCTCCCTTCCCATCAGTACAAATAAATGCTTGCTTACAAGGTCTTAGAATGAAAGGTAGGTAGAAATAGTATATCTCATTTTATCGTGTACTGAACATGCCACTACTGTGCACTACAAATGCAATAGGCCTTAGAAATGTCCTACCAAACCAACATAGAAAGCTGGGGGAGAGGAAGGTGTTGTTTGTTGTTCCTGGTTTTTGTTTTGTTTTGCCTTTTTTTTTTTTTTCTTCTTTTTTTTGCTTTGTTGGTTGCTTGGTTTGCTTTGGTTTGGTTGGTTTGGTTTTGTTTCATTTTGTTTTGTTTTCCCTGGAGGTTCAAATCACACATTGCAATTGCATCTCTAAAGCTTTTTAGCTGATGGCAACATTCCCTGCTCTGAGGAATACTAGCACAGTTTATTTTGTTCCCAAAGTGTATTTCCTCTTTGTGTACGCTGTGGTGCCAGGCTTCTTGTTGGCATGTGCACAATTGCTGCATTTGTTTAGCGTAAGAAGATAACTTAGAGAGACTTTACCTAAGAAATGTCGGGTAAAATTATAGCAGAGATGGGCCCCAATATCCCCAAGGATATTGCTGACTCAGTGCACTGTAACCAGGGAATTTAGTACTTAGACCTGTGTAAACTGTGTTCTGCCATACAATTTTAAGTCTAGAACAATGATATAAAAATGTATAGCAAAGTTTTAAAAATCCCTACCAACCAGTAAACCAGTTTGTTGTTTGGGATTTTTCTATAATAAAAATAAATCATTGTTGCTAATGCTTGCCCAACGGTGCAACAGATAATGAATATCATTGTACTAGGAGGCCTGTCACCATAGGTTATCATTTTGTTAGTGAATATGAAATGATTGTTAAATGATATAAAATCAAAATTATAATATTAGAAGAAGTGGAAGTGTCTTTGCAAGTTGCAGGTCCCAGAAAAGTAGTACGGGCAATGAGAGAAGCACAAGAGACCTCTGTTAGCTGTTTTTTAACATGAGAATATGCCATTTTTGTCAACACTGTTTAAACAATATTTGATTCTGCTCTCATATAATTCAGTATGATGTTTTCTGTAAGACTAAAATGTAAGTGCTTTTGATATATTCTGTATTTCCTGAAATATGCATTAGAAGCAGTAAGTGCTGGTGCAGAACTATCCCAGGGGAAACTGCTCTTAAAATATTTAACATTACCTGCCAAGAATATGTCTGCTCAACCTTGGGATTGCCAGTCATTCCTGTACAATAATATCCAAAATTGTCAGTTATTCTTCATCTGCGGTCATTCTTTTTTTAAAAAAACAGTTATTCCAACTTCCTTATTGCTTGTACAAAGTAATAAATATCTAAAAATACATTTTTTCTAATAACTTAGTTGTTATATATGTTTTGTAATCTCAGTACTATCCCTTATATCCTAGGACTCAGTAATTTTTCTAGCAGCTGCTTAGATCAGATGAGAAGGTAAGTGGTGTGCACAGATCAACAATGGCTATCGTGATTATTTCAGGCATTGTTTCACTCTGATGAGCTGGAAATTTCCCTTTTTATTTTCAGATAGTTTAGAAGAAAATGAAAAACCATCTAAGAAAAGTTAAAGTAAAAAAAATCAAGTTCCTTCTTTTTTTTTTATTATTTTATTTTATTTAGTTGATCTACGCTTTACTTGCCTAGAGACTCATGTTTCTTTTAGCTGTGTTATCAAAATACATTGGTTTTTACTATGCTTTTTTTCTTTTCTAAGTTGCTGAAGAAAAAGACTCTTCCAAAGTTGTTCCAGACCACATTACTGTTTTGGGAAGAAAATGTTCTAATAGAAAAAAAAAAAAAAAAAGAGACAATTCAAATTTCACTATTACTTTTCTATCTCCTGATCTATATTTAATGATGTCCATAATGAGGCCTTCTGCACCTATTTTAGTGTGTTTCCAGCAACTTTCAATCTTGTGGTATTTATTATGGTGTACATATTTTATATATGAACAATGCTGTTATTCTGATCATTTATTTATGTTAAGCGTTGGCCATTATAGTAAAGTGTAGCATCTGTGGTTTCATTTCTGGTGCAGGGGTAAAGTGATTACGGAATTATGAGCCAACCACACTCAGGGGTATTACAAAACATGAAATACAACAAAGTTCTGTAAGTTCTTCTAATTTTGCAGGGATGTGATTATCTCACAGGAGCTACATCTTGTAGCTACCAGATGTTTCACAATAACAGTAACTCTGGAGATGCTTCACTGTTATAACAAGAAGATTTTACTGCAGAGAGAAAGGCTGGTATTTTCTCTGCTGGATGAAGATGAAATTGGCAATTTGGAACAGCGGTTTCAACTGAACTATGTGGTTTACACTGATTAATCTATCACGTTAGAATATTAACCTACCATTTGGTTCCATCGTAGTAGTTTTCTAATCTGTGTCGTATGTCAGGAGCTTAATAAATATTTTCTTTAATTCCAGCTACAAGGCTATTTTACCAAAGAAAGAATCCTGATATTTCTCCAAAACATCAGGCATTCAGGATCTTAATTTTCCAAGCAAAAGTAGAAACTTTTTCATGCAATGCCAAGAATCACCATCCAACTAAAACTGCAGTGACTCAAATTATATGGATTCTGACACTATACCCAAATAAAGCAACAGTTCACTAGAGAAGGTGTTCTGTTCACATATATAAAGGATTTGGAATTGTGTTCAAACTTAATGGTCAGGGACAACTTTTGAGGGTATTTCTCACCTTGGATGACATCTTCTTTTGCTAAAGTCCATTCAGATGATACTTTCTGGGATGAGTCAAACCTAGCCATGGGAAAGGACAAGATGTTTATGAGAATTCACACAGAAAGATGTCTTAAACATAGACAGTTAAGCAAACACAGTTAAAGCAGCCAACAGACAGAGAGACACTGTTAGATGCATGCTATTCTTCAGAGGCAAGCTTATCAGTTCCTCTCCACGGGAATTTTGCAGCTTTGCTCTACACAAATTGTAAAATCAAAGAAAAACCATTTCTTTACATATCCATCATCTGAACAGTAACTAAGAAATTATTTCTGTGGCAGGATTATCTTGAAATGAAACTTGGAATAAGTTCTTCAGCAAAAAATGTTGATAATAGATAGTCAAATTTTATATTTATTACAGATGTCTGACATTATGTAAAGTGCCCCCCCCCCAAAAATGGGAAAAAATAGCACTTCCTTTCTGCAATGAAATGACATGTATGTAAAAATTCTGATCCAGTCATAAGGAAATTAAAGAAATCCATCAGCTGAAACTGAGAAGCATTTGCTCAGTAAACTATGGAGAGATTACTTACTGGCTATCTTAAGAGTGTCAGGAGAACCAGGAATTTTAAAAAAGATTATAAATAATGTTATAAGAAAAGGAAGGATGTAAATTATGAATATTAATAGGATTAGTCTAGACCTTCAGCTAGCTTCCTAGACTGCCACAGAGATAATAAAATTTATGCTGGCTGAAGAGCAGCTCTGCTGTTGTGGTTTAATTATTCTGAAAAATACTACTGTCTATGGTTAAAAGATTGAAATGTAAGCTGGATAGTCACTGTAAAATGTAGGATGTGATTTTTTTTTTTGTGCATGCCTTAATTAGCAATAGTTACTTCTTCTTCAAATACTACCTAAAATTAAATGTATGGAATTGGCTTCTAATTGATGAGTTTTAATGATGGCTTGTAAATTTTTTCCACCCCTTACTTAGTGGCAGTAAAGTGGAACCTTATTTAAGGACTATGGAATTCTTTATCCTGAAGAAAAATCTGTAACTCAAGATTGGGAGCATTCTGTCCTTTAAAAATATACACCCCAAACCAGATACAAATTCCCAAACAAATTTGTTATCTGTACCTCTGGAGTTAATTTCAAATAATATAGTTTATTTCACTAGAAGTTCATTGATGCACAGTAAAGGAAACCATAATTCAAGAGCAAATCATTCTCTTTTCTCTTATTAGTGTTCCTTACAATATATTTGAAGTCTTCATCTTCTGTATTATTGTTGTTAAAATAAATTTAATCTGCATATTTATTTGCATTCATGATTAATTAAAGCTAGTGATAGAGCTAGGTTGTAGGAACATATCTTAGTACATATTTCTAGGCATTATTTCCTTTTATAATTACTGGAGAAAAACAAGGCATTTCTGGAGAAGGAGTAATGTTCAGCCTGAGTGGTGTTATAAATAAGAATTTTTTAACTGCCCTCTATGTATACCTATTTCTCTCCATTAATCTTGAAGGTATTCTTAAAAGGTCTGTTCTAGCTCTAGATATCTATGTTGCAGATACCTGAATTTTGCAAGATTATTTACATCTAAAGTATTCCACTAGTTCTATATGTCACAATAGAGAATAACAGCCTCCACATAGCTGTTTCCCTTCCTCCATCAAGGAAGCTGGCTTGGAAATGTTTACAAACTCAGTAATTCCTTAGCAGCATCAGTCTGTATATGTAAAGTATACTCTTGAACTTGATACTTTGTTTTTGTGTCAGGAAAAAAATATGGTTGATTGTCAATATACAGCAAACTCTAATCTGATCCTTCCTAGTTCACAACACAGTCTACACAGAAGGAAGAGTGCAGAGATAGTTTTGTCAGTTGACTATGGAGTCTGGCCAAGAGCTTCAAGATCCTGTCATAGTTGTGCCATTAACAGTTTGTTTCACACTTTTCATACAAAGGCTTGAAGAATAAAACTCTATGGAAAACCAATAGTAGTTTTGACTGAACTTCTGCAGAGACATTCATAGTGAAAATAATATTCTGAGCAGCTGTCGTGTACCATAGTGTGCTTGAGTTTTCATCCTTTCCTAGGAAAAGTACATTCTCTCCCTTTTCTGGGTGAAATGGTTAACATCTGGAAAATCTCATCTTTAGTAAATCTGTGTATTTCCCTTGGAGTCAGGGGAGACATGCTCACTTTAAGATGCTAAGATCAGTCACATCTTTTGGAAGACAGCTGTTTCTAGCGTGACGCTCCTGTGATGCTATAACATGTGGTTTTGGTGACTGGAAAGTAGAAAGGCCAGAGGTTTTCCCATTTCAAATATCCTCTTCAGTAAAGAGGAAATAATTATCTCTAGCTCAATTTACTTCAGAACTGTAGAGTTTAATCAAAGATCTTGTGTTGTTTCAAATTTATTGAAGAAACTTGAAGAGGAGGAGGACATTCCACCTGCACTGGATTGCTGTCTCTTGCTCCCTGATGTATCATTTAAAACTCATATATCCCTTGTGCTGCAGCATTGCTTTGCCATGACCCTACCTTCTAGTTCTAAGAATCTGGAGGAAAGACATGATGCTGTGGAAAGGGAGGCACCATTTCTTATTATGCTCATGTGCAAACTGAGGCATAAACTGGTACTGCAAATGTATGCTTATATCAAATGAGAAAACAGAAATGGATAACTGTCTTCAATTGAAATTCTCTGTCAGAGAAAAGAAATTAGAGGAGAAAACTGGTATTTACAGAACAGAACCTCTGTGTTATTTATTTACAAAACTTTTTTGTAGTCCTTCCCAGTAATCACAGAAATTTCCTTAGTGAGCTCTAAATGTACTGTAGATATCTAGCATGCAGCAAAAAAAATAATGTCATTTGACACAGAAAGAAAAAAACCCACAAAATTATCAGCTAATAAATTGTAGAACAATATTTCATAGAATCATAAAATTATTTGATTTGGAAGGGACCTTTAAGACCGACTGCTTCCAATCCCCCTACCATGGTCAGGGACACCTTCCACTCTACCAGGTTGCTCAGAGCCACATCCTATCCGGCCCTGAACACTTGCAGGTATAGGACATCATCAACTTCTCTGGACAACCTGTTCCAGTGTTGCAACACTGGCACAGTAGAAAATTTTTTCCTAATAGCTAATCCAAATCTAACCTCTTTTAGTTTAAAAACATTACCCCTAGTCCTATCACTACATGTAAAACTATACCCTTGTAAAAAGTGTCTCTCCAGATCCCTTATAGGCTTCCTTTAGGTACTGGAACTCTGCTACAATGTCCTCATGGAGCCTTCTCCTTTCTGGGCTGAACAGTCCCAGCTCTCTCAGTGTGTCTTTCACAGAAGTGTTCCAGTCCTCTGCTCATCTTTATCACTCTGCTCTTTACCTGCTCTAACAGGTCCATATCTTTCTTGAGGTGACAGCTCCAGAGCTGCATATACTCTTGCAGGTGGGGTCTTATGAGAGTTGAGCAGAGGGGGAGAACCATGTCCCTTAACCTGCTGGCTGCCCTTCTTTTGATGCAGTCCAGGATACAGCAGGTTGTCTGGGCTGCCAGCACATATTGCTGTGTCATACCACCAGCCCCCAAAGCCTTTCTCCTCAGATGTTTTCTCAATTCATTCTCCACCCAGTCTGAAATTTTACTCTAGAAATCCTTAATGTTTACTTCTTTTCATATACTAAAAAAGTATTTCTTGAACAACAAAATCATTAAATGTAATCAGTCCTATTAAGAAAATATTTCTTAAAAGAGTTTAGAACATTTTACACCATGTGTTAAATGTACTGTCTGACTCTCTCCTCTCTATAAAAATTGAAAATACTATGGAGATGGGATAAGACGAATGGGAAATTGACAGTTAAATAGCCACTGTACATGAATGACCTAAAGCTCTAAGTAAGGACACAAGGGAACTACACACTTTGATTGATATAGTTCACAATTTCATTAAATACTGAAGCAAGTAATTCATCTTTAAGCACAAATCCAGAAGGACATGGAAAGACAAATGTAAAGTAAGGAAATACAAATCTTCAAGCAGGCCAAATATCCAAGGAATTGGAAGAAGGACAACTATTTATGTTACCTGAAAAGGTAAAAGGTTGTGAAAGCAAGAATGAGATCTGAAGGAAAATTAAGTCTGTACACATCAAGCCTTTGAAAACAGTAGCTATCTAAAAAACTTCCTGGACATCAGCCATGCCGATCTGTGAAGTTTATGTACTCTCTCTATAAAGATTTTTGAAGGACATCTGAGGATTTCTTGTCATTTGATGTACAAGACTTGCTAAATGTTGATGGCTAGAGTTTACTCAAAATATGCCTTCTTTGTCTTATTATGGTGATGGAAATTCTTTCTTCATACTTCAGTAAATGAGAAAACTGATGGCTTCGACCAAAATGTTGCCAAAATTAAACATGCATAACAAAGGCATACAACTCAAATTACTCACACCAGGCCCTCTTTACAGTTAATGATACTGCAGGGAAAAAAAAATTTTATTCTAAGGCAAGTCAGGTAAAATATTCCCTGAAAGTATCTGTTGCTCATCAGCATGCAAGAAGAAATTCTTACTCGGTAGTAGGCATACATACTGAGGTGTAGCATGGGGTTATGGACTCAGGAGGGTAGAGGGAACTGAGACATGGACTCAGCCAGGAGAGAAACTGAGACAACTTAATTGAAGTGATGCAGCCCTTTTATAACCTTTACACAAACACAAGAATATACCTTGTAAGGTAAAACTTCCTTCTAAGGTAAAACCTGTGACCTCAGCATCTGATTGACTGCTTGCTGTTACCTGGAGACCTGGCAGGCTTTTGGGGTAGCAGCTCCAATCCTGTAATGAGTTGCTCTCTGCTCAGCTTAGCCCAAAGCCTGCTCTGGTTCTTTCCCCAGGCCTTTAGCCTGTCTAATTCCCACAACATACTGCAACTGCTTGAAACCACATTTAGTGAATCTCACCCAACCACATACATTCCCATTTTGTGCTCTGCCATAGCCTCTCCTCCTTTCTCCAGACATCAGTAGCTTCTGTTCCTTAAAGTATCTATTATTCAGCCACACTTATCAGAACTAGTCCTTCCAGAACTTTCACAACCTAAACTCTGTTGATTTACCTCTCCAGGCACCAGAGTTTGTCTTGCAGACCCATCATAGATCAGAAACCTTCTCCAGTTTGGTGAAAGTCTGTCAAGCTTAAGAAAATATCATGAACGTTTTTTAGCTGACGGAGACGAGGAGACTGAGGGGAGACCTCATTGCAGTCTACAACTTCCTCATGAGGGGAAGGGGAATGGCAAGCACAGATCTCTTCTCTGTGGTGACCAGTGACAGGACTGGAGGAAACTCCCCTGAAGCTGTGTCAGGGGAGGTTTAGGTTGGATATTAGAAAAAGGTTCTTCACCAACAGGGTGGTTTTGTGCTGGAAAAGGATCCCTAGGGAAGTGGTCACAGCATCAAGCCTGACAGAGTTCAAGAAGCTTTTGGATGATACTCTCAGGCACATGGTGTGACTCTTGGAGTCACTGATCCTTCTGGTTCCCTTACAACTAAACATACTCTGTGATATTTTAATTCTATGATCTTTTTATTATTACTAGCCATTGTTATCCCTATGTAGTTAAATCACTTCAAGCTTTTATTGTTAATTCATGTATTTGAAATAGGCATTGTCAATTAATCTGCAAGGTGTAAAACTCATTAAAAACACGTAATGGTCTTTCTCAGGCAGAAGGGACTTCCTGGGATAATTTTTCCATCATCTTACTTTAACATTTAAATTCTGTTGGGTAACAGAATGGGTTTATTCATATAAAAGCTCTGAGGTTGTATTTACTTGTATTTCGAAACCAAATATATTTTCTACATTTGTGTGATTTCTCATCATTTTAATCTCACTCTCTAGTACAATGTCTACTTTAAAGTTTACACTGGGACATAAAGTACTACATTAGAAAATCTCTTCCTAGCATTGCCAGAGACTTGCTTTCTGATGCTGATAAAAAAAATCACTGAGGTTAGTATTTATCCAAGTTAGATTTCATGAGCTCAATTTCCATAAATGGAGAGAAATAACTACTTTAGAATTCAATTTGCCTCACCTAATTAAGGCATCTTCAAATGCTTTAGAATAAGGTCAAACTTGAGGTACCTAATTTTGATATTAGTGCTGCACTGAAGACAGATCTATAAAGAGAACCTATTTGTATCAAAACCCCAAGATAACTAGCTCAGGTACAGCAATCTAAAGCTAGTTGGGATGAATGCCCCTGACTGTGTCTCTATTCCTTCCTTTCTTCATTTTTAAGGCTTGACATATATGCAATTACAGAAGCAAAGTACTTTAGAGATCTGCACTAGAAGACAAATGCAACACGAGTTGCAAAATGTTGTGGTTAATTATAAAATATAGTTTCCTCCTAGAGCATACTACATCCTTCCTTATTGTTCTATCATCCCCACAAACTCAGCTTCCATTATGCCATGATTTTTTTCAAAGATAATTATTTTTTTCCCCACTATACAGAGCAATATCATCACTTACAGCTATTGGCCTTAAATTAGAATTTACACTTAGGCAAAAATAATCCATAAATGTAGAAAGTCTTTCATATCTGTAAAAAATAAAATACTTCTGTACTTGGGCTTTCTACAGGTAAATATTTCACCTCTGTTTGGATAATTTTAGAAGAAAAGGTTTATGGAGATTAAGAAATCTGTGGAACATATTGCGGTTCCTGTATTGTAACTGACAAAATGGAAAATAGGGTATAAAAATGATTAAATTAATGTATAAAGTGTTAAAAAACAAAATATGTTTTAAAAGTAAGTTGAAGAATAAGACATTAACCTTTATATGCCTTAAAATACTCATTAGAATTTTTCTGTAACTAAGTCAATAATAAATTTTTTAAAAATCAACATTAACAGAAATCAGCATATCATGCAACAACAAAAGGAAATAAATATCCCACTGACTGCCTCCTGCCTTTCAGTGCTTAGTTATTGCATTCTGCCTCTGCATTCAGCAGGGCATAATAGAAGGGTTTATTTCTTATGTGATTAAAGTCACAGCTGTTCCCACTTACTGGATTGCTTTAACCCATAAAGTGTATGTAAGAGTTGAATCTCCATTTTATAATGTAGTTTTCAAGTTCCTCACACTAACAGTAAAAGAAAAAATATCACTCCTAATGAGGTCCCTCAACAGTGCCTTCATTACATTCACATGATGATGATAATGTAAGGAAAGACTTGCATTCATCCCTGGAGTAGCCCCACTGTTTGGATGCTTTTTTTCCCCACAGCACTTCAGGACTATATTTTGTAATTCTATAGCAAACATAGCTTTACTGTTCCAATCTAAGTGCAGATTTTTCCTTGTAATGTGACATATTTATTTAGGCTGGGGTAATGTACAATAACCCACTTTAATAATGTGGGAAGGTAACAGATGTCAAACAATGTGTTATGGAGTGTAGCGAATAACTAAAGAGACTGTTCTCGGTGAAAACTAAACCTTGCAACCAAGCTGGAGCAGTGAGGACATGTATATTGGGAAAGGATGGCAGGCAAGATCATTTGTTACCAAAGTTTACAGGACATCTGCAGGTCTGATCAACAGATTTCTTTAGCTAAATACTAACGTTCACACCACAAACATCGCACAGGCATTACATCACTCAGAATTCTGGATAATGACTGGAGGCAATCCATAAACAAAGCCAGACAGTCTACAGTCATCATACTATTGTCGAAGTGAATGGGATGGATAACTTCACTTGGAGCACTGTAACAGATTTTTTGGAGGGAAACTATTTTTCTGTACAACTTATTAATTTTAATACATATTTCCTCCATGACAATCCTTCAGCCATTTCACTTTTCCTTTGAATTTTAAGGCAAATATTCTGAAGTCTACAGTTTTGATCAACTTCTCATGCACCTGAAACTCATAAATATCTTCTTTAAAAAATTAGCAGAGACACTCAGGACATGCTTTCAGTCTTCCTGCTGTTACCACATAGCCTACCCTATATAAAGAACAATCATTGTGAAAAACACTTAGAGCAATCTTAGCAGTTCCCAGAAGCTGGGAAAGATCTCTTATAAACCATGGCATAATTTAACATCAGTGATAGGAAAAGTATCAGCCTTATTGCTGTCCCAGGAAGCCATATATTCTATTTCAAAACTTTTTTTATTATTATTAATTAGTGAGTCAGTTGAATTCTCAAATTAGAAGGACAAAAGAAAGGGAAAAAACCCCACTCCTGACAGTAAAAAAAGTTCTATGTAAGTATTCCAGAAGAATGTTTTTCTTATGCAGTATGACACCTGGAAGTGTATACTGTAGGTCTGCTGATATCAGAATATTAGAAAGGGGGAAAGACTGATTTCCACTGACAAAATAAATATGTTCTGCAATTTTGTGTGCATTTTCAAAATGGTCAGTGAAGGTCTGTCAGAGCAGCCCTAAGAACATCACATTTGATAAAAGTCTCACATATAAAATGGTAACTGTGCAAAACCCAAGAGACTCTTGTGTCAAATGAGGCTGGAAGAGGCTGTTGAATAGCTTCTAAACTTCAACTAGGAATGCCTGCAGAATGAACAAGAGTTAGATAAAGTTAAATGTGAAAATAAATCCAATACAATGCCACCACTGAAGAGGAAGAAAGAAACCAACCTTGAGAACATCACATTATTCTCAGGGGAGACCTCAAGGTGCTCTGAATGTGCCATTACCCACACCTTTATCCTGCTTGAGGTAGGCTGGAGGGCCAGCTTTAGGATCCACAGTGATACTGAAAGAGTAAGCATGACAAAGGAAAAAGGATAATCATTATGAAAAATTATTTTGCATAAAAATTTAGGAAAAAGACTCTTCCTGGAATAATGAGACAATATGGAATACTATGATCCTAAAGCACGAAGCAGGCTAACAAAAATTCAGAGTTTCATCTAAGCTGCATTTTTCCTTTGACCTGTAACAAGATTTTGTTTATAGCTTTGTCTCTAGACTAACTTTTAGAAATATTTGGCTTGGGATTATTGAGAAACTGCATGTGAAAAGAAGATTATACAGGTTATTTGCACAATCAGTAAAACCAGAATTCAGTCTATTTACTTTTCTCTTCAAAATACCTAGGAAATTTATAATGCTAAGAAAATTCACAGTAGAAAAGTGTTTTGGATGTACAGTAACACATAAAAAAAAATTACACTATGGATTTCTGCAGAAACACAGAATGCTGCATGTGATAATATTCAGAATGAAACATTAGAATCAACAGTGATTTCAAAATATCTGTGGAGATATATCAGGATAGTAAGGGAATTTCGGTATTGAATTGGGGATAAATTAGTAGTACATCTAAAAACACTATTCTGTAAGAATATAATTTAAACTTTTGAATTAATTTTCAACAGTAACAATTTCTCAAAGTCAAGTTTCTACTTCAAATTGAATGAATACACCAGTAATATTTCTAGAAAATATTAATTTTTTGATCAGTCTAAATTTTTGTCAAAAACAAAAAAAATTGGATGAAAGCAAGTATGTCTAAATATTAAAAAAAAAAAAAGTTATTTCCACAAATATTTCTTAAAAGAGTCACTAAAATCAAAGTTTCTCTACTTAAAAAAACTCAAATTACTTATTCCCAAAGCAGCTTCTCTCACTGTTTCCCTTTATTCTGATCTGTCATATTACTCTGAAGAACTGCCTTAGAAAGCCAAACATCTGGAGGGAATTTGCCCAGAATACATCAATTTATGAGTCATCCTCATGCATGGCACCTACATTACTGCCCTGGTTTTTGCTGGGATACCTAATTTTCTTCTTAGTAGCCGGTGTTTTGTATTTAGGATGAGATTAATGTTGATAACACACTGATGGTTTAGTTCTGGTTCAGCACTGCTTGTCCTAAGTCAAGGAATTTACAGCTTTGCATGCTGCCCAGCAATCAAGGAGGCTAGAAGTGCACAAGAAAATGGAAGACAACACAGTTAGGACAGCTTACCCAAACTGGCCAAAGGAATATTCCATAACAAATGCCATCATGCTCTGCGTACGAACTAGGGGAAAAGCTTGCTAGGAGGCTGCTGTTCTGAACAGTCAGAGCATTGATCTGCTGGTGGTGACCAATTGTTTTCTATGTGCATCACTTGTTTATCTTGGATTTTATTGATATCTTTGTTGTTGTTTTCCTTTAGTTACAATTTTTACTATTATTATTATAATTATTATTGTTGTTGCTATATTTTACTTCAATTATTAAACTATCCATATCTCAACCCACAAGTTTTCTCGCTTTTCCAGTTCTCTTCCCCATCCCACCAGTGGTGGAGTGAATGAGCATCTGTGTGGTGCTGAGTTGCAGTCAGGAGTTAAACCCCAACAGTTACAGGAGCTGGATTTTTGGGCAATCAGTCTTTTCTGTTTTCTTGTTGGAGAGGGTTGCGTGTTATTAGTGAGAAGTGGGTAGAAGAGTAGATAGTGATACAGGTGGCAGCTGGGCAGCTTTCTTACAATTTTTTCCCCTTGCAACCTCCAGGAAAATGCTTGTTTGCTAATTGCAAATTGCAGGTGTCCAAAAAGAAACCATTCTGGTTTATAAAAAAGAGTGTTGTATGGAAGGAAAATTAAAAAACAATCCTTTGTTCCAAAATATCATTAGATCTATTCAATATGTCTGTTTATTGCTAATGAACAGAAACACCTGGGGCAGGGTTGGCACTGATGACATTGAGAAAACGGTCAGAAACAGTAGGAAGGGCTGACCAGTGTTCTGCAAGGTGACACTGTGCAATCCTAGGACTGTACAAATACCTTGAATGCTCTGAACTATCTTTTCTAACGTGTAGTTGGAGAAGAGGTTGGTCAGTGCACAGACTGGAAGCAATGGATTTCTGAGTGACCCATGTGAATTCGACAATGACTCATCTTCCCCATGTGTTGTGCTAGCACTGTAATTAAGGGACTAGAAAAATAATCCCACAGTGGCATGGAATTTGGAACCTCAGGACTATTTCCCAGGATCATAAAACCCACTCATATTAGACTTTGGCCCAGATGTGTTTGGCTTTGTGAGTCCATGAGCTCTATGCAGCAACACTGTCTTTTCATAAACCTTAATCTTGGCTATTCTGGCTTCAGATATTGGGTGGTAAAGTGGTGAGTAATAAATGAGGTATAGATGGAAAGAGTAATTGTGATAAACTCAATTATGATACAGGTGACTTAGGGAGACCTGTGTCACTTTGCAAATCAGCACATACTTAATATTCACTTCACGCTAGTCACTACCAAAACCAAATACGTAAGAAGCAAAGTATCTTAACAATGTCAGAGACTTTAGGACAGATGCATATGGGAACTAATCCATGCAGGGTGATGGGAGTATCTGTTAGGATGATTCCAAATGAAGGTATTCTTGAATACAGTCATTTTGGTGTAGCAGAGGAGTCTGCAAGGATAGCCATATTTTGGGTTTCCTGTGTGGTCTATAAACTAGTTTCCTCCTACAACACTCACAGGAATATACCAGAGACAAAATAAAGCAAGTACGGAAATCTGTTCTCAAGTATGCTGCAAGCAACAGTCATTTTGAACAATTTTCAAGTCTAGTGTTGACTAGAACTTCAGCTTCCTTTATATTCAGAGAGAATGCTTTCAAGGACAAATACACCTGCAGTAAAGCACAAGAAAATTAAGAGTCAGGTGCACCAGAACACAGAGAAAGTCTATGGGAACTAATCCCTTCTGCTTTTTAGTATCGCAAATAATGCTATTGCTATTGCTTTCATTTTTATGAAGCAATAGTAAGGGGGATCTACCACATTTGCTTAACCACCGGCTAATTTGGCCACTTGTTTTTTCTGTAAGTGGTTATTTAACTTATGATCTCATTGTTTCTTCTTTCTGAAAAATGTGAAAAGGAGAAAAGTAATAAAGTCTTTTCTATCAATGCACAAAGCTTAATTAATTTAATTTAGAAAAAGAGGATGTAAAATTCATTCAGAATGCTGTTTTTTGATTTAATAGGTTTTTGTTCCTACTCAGCATGTGGTATTAAAGTGTTCAGGATAAAAGGCAGAAAAGAATACAGTTCATGGGCCTTAGGGAATTTTGGGTTAGTTTTGTGGAGTTATACTCTATGTAATAATTTTAATTTTTTTTAATCTCTCTTATATGCAATTTATATCACAGAATCATAGAATATGCTGAATTGGAAGGGGCCTATAAGGGTCACTGAGCCCAAACCTTAGCCCTACGAAGGACTATCCCTGAGAGTCACACTATGTGCTTGAAAGTACCATCCAAATGTTTCTTGAACTCTGTCATTCCTGGTGCTGTGACCACCTCCCTGGGGAGTCTGTTCCAGTGCCCAACCACCCTCTGGGTGAAGAATCTTTTTCTAATATCCAACCTAAACCTGTCCTGACAAAACTTCAGGCCATTGCCTCAGGTCCTGTCACTGGTCACCACAGAGAAGAGATCAGTGCCTGCCCCTCCTCTCTCCCTGATGAGAAGTTGTGACTGCAATTAGGTCTCCTCTCAGTCTCTTCTTCTCCAGGCTGAACAGACCAAGCGACCTCAGCTGCTCCTCCTATGGATTCCCCTCAAGGCCCTTCCACATCTTTGTTATCCTCCTGTGGACACTTTCTAGAAGCTTAATATCTTTCCTATATTGTGGTGCTCAAACCTGCACACAATATTCTGGGAGAGGCCACGCCAGTGCAGAGCAGAGTGGGACAATCCCCTCTCTCCACCAGCTGCCAATGTTTTGCCTGATGCCCCCCAGGACACGGCTGACCCTCCTGGCAGCCAGGGCACACTGCTGACTATGCATTCTCATAAAAGGGATGCCCAGGAAGCCATAAAGCTTTGTTATGTATTTTATAGCTTTTGCAATTGTTGCCCAAGAGACCATGAAGAAAACGACTCCAGGCCAATTTAGTGTATAAGATGAGATAAAAAGACTAAGTCCTTTAATCAGGCCCAGAGGCCGAGGGAATACACATGATACCCAGGCAGTGGTTCAATGATTTTATAATAAGGTCCATCCAATTCCAGAGCTATCCACCCCTAGTTCTGCTCAGCTCTGCCCCCCAACACGCCCTTTCGGGAATTTGATCTGGGGTTTTTGGGACCCCTTCTTCCTCATCTTCATCTTCTTCACAGCCCATAAAGTCTTTGGAGCTCCTTCAAAGTTCCGGACTTGAAGACACAATGACACAACTACTTCTAAAATCTACAAAAAGCTAAAAAAATCCAAAAAGCTCTGAGGCATCACAATCTTTGGAAGCAAACAACTACAGAAGTATAAAGGCAACACGTAAAACATCCTCTATTTCTCAGGAATAGGTGGATATCCAGCTCCTAAAATGTTTTCCTAGACTCTGTCTGACAAGCCGTTTCCCTCCAGTATGTTTTGATATTTCAAACCACCTATTTCTGGTGTACTATTGGTTGATCACCACCATTGGTCTACTCTGGCCTACAGTTGGGAGGCCTGGAGACACACCATCTATAATGCTGCTGCTGCTTTTGAGAACACACGCAGGATCACTCTCAAGAAGAAAAGACAACGCAGAAAGAATCACGTCTTGTCGATATCACCTGGGGAGTCTTTCTGCTGTACCTTCTGCAACCGGACTTGTCTATCTCGCATTGGCCTTTTTAGCCATCAGCGCGCTTGTAGCAAGCATGGGTAGAGCCCCTCTCAAATCTTCATTCATGAAGCCTAGCCATGATGATGGTGATTATTAGCAATTACTATTTTAAATGAAAATCATACATTTTCAGCAAGAAGTTAAAGTAATAGCAAGCAAACAAGGAACTTTGTAATTATCAGCAAGTTCCAATACAAGTCTGTTCATATTGATTGCAATGAAGTATTTATATTTCAGCTGTCTAGTTCTACACATTTTGTAGTGCCTTCTACAACTTTATATAGCTGCCGAAGCACAATCCATAAGGCAGGTCATCAACCACTTCAAGTTGTTAAACTCCATTCCTATCATAAATTTGGAAAATATATACTTGATTACAGGTGGTATGAGGGGATTGAAGCACATATAATAAATAATATAATCAAATTTTGTAAAATTTTGTATTGAGTATGTTGTAATCTATGTATTAGGGAACCAGCTTCATATAAGGCTTATCCTTGTCTGACTTTCTGCTCTCCTGTATGTATTTCTCTCCATTTGACCCTCTTAAAATCTTGCATGCATACATATAGAAAAAAAGTTCACCTCCCACAACTGCTCCCTAAGCAACTCCTCTTCATTCTAAATTCACAGAAAAAAGATTAGTTAGCACCTGCTGAAAGTGAACAAAAGAACACAAGGACAGAGAAATTCACGTGGCACATTACTGAATGCATTCTTCTTGAAAAGCACTACAAAAAGATAGGAGTTTATACTGGGAAGAGAGTTTTACCTTGCTTTCATTATACATCCCTAGGTTCGGTAGGGTTAATAATCTGCCTCCTTCCACTGAAAGTGAGAATGAAGATCTCATGGAGATTTAGCATTATCCTTTCTTCCCTCCTTTTTTGTTATGAAAAAGGAAGAGAGAGGCCTAAATTACTTTTCCCCCAGTTCACACAAAGAGTAAATTCAGTGATGAAATAGAAATGAGAAAGCAGGTGGAAAGAGTTTCACATTAATTATCAGAAAAGCAGATGGCTGCAAAAAGCCTCCTTAAATCTGGTGTGCTTCAGGTTTTTCCTTTTATGTCATTAATTCTTGGCTACACCAAATGAATTATTAAAAAAAAAATAAAGAAAGAAAATGAGAAGATGGAACTATGAGATGGGCTAAGTGAAAAAGAGGTGTGATACAACTGTGAACAGAGGTGAGAAAGAAGAAAAAAGCAGAAAAGTAGAAAGACAGTCAAGATATTTGTAGTAAAAGGATCAAAGGATAAGTACAGAGTGTTGAGAAGAAGGTGAGAAATGCTGATGGGTTGAGCAGAAAAAAGCAGGGGGAAAGGACCAATAACTGAATGAAGAAGTAAAATCTATAGTGTTACAAATTGAGCTACAGTGAGAGGACAGGTGAAACAAGTAGACAGAGATATAAAATCTTGAAAAAAATAAAATCAAGTAGCCTATCATATGAAAAGGAAATTAATAGATTTTAAATGAAACTGAAAAGGAAGTAAAGGTAAAAGCATAAAAAAGGGACCGATATAATTTTTAGTTGTGCATAGCAGTAAGCATATTGCCATAATATTAAATCACTACATTGTAAATAAGAAAGAAGATGTTTATGGTACTCTATCTCAAGAAAAATATCAAATAGGAAATTCTGAATACATTTTTAGTTAGAAGGATCTTGTCCAAAGCCATTTTTAATAGTTGGAACCTCTGTACTACAGTCCCCCCTGGTGAGGCCACACCTCAAATCCCATGTTTGGTTCTGGACCCTTAATTACAAGAAAGACATTGAGGTACTGTAAGATGTTCAGAGAAGGGCAGCAAAGCAGGTCAAGGGGCTGGAATGCAATTCTGATAAGAAGTGACTAAGTGAGCTGAAGTTCTTTAGCCTGGAGAAAAGGAGGCTCAGAGGAGACGTTATTTCTCTCTACAACTACCTGAAAGAAAGTTGTAGCCAGGAGGTATCAGCCTCTTCTCCCAGGCAGCTAGTGATAGGATAAGAGGACGTAGCCTCAAGCTGTGCCAGGGGAGGTTCAGGTTGGATATTAGGGAGAATTTTTTAACTGAAAGGGTAGTCAGGCATCGGAATGCACCAAGCAGAGAGGTAGTAGAATCAGCATCCCTATAGGTCTTCAAGAAACAACTGGACATGGCACTTAGTGCTGTGGTCTAGTTGACAAAGTAGTGATCGGTTAAATGTTGGACTTGGTGATCTTGAAGATCTTCTCCAACGTTACTGATTCTGTGATTAGAGGAAAGGGCCCAAGTTGGGCCAGAGGAAGTTTAGATTGGATATTAGGAAAGTGGTTTCTTCATAGAAAGGGTGGTCAATCACTGAAATAGGCTGCACAGGATGTGGTGGAATCACCTTGCCTGGAAGCTTTCAAAAACATATAGATGTGGTGCTTAAGGATGTGGTTTAGTGGTGGACCTGGCATTTTTAGGTTACTGGTTGGACTTGATGGTCTTGGAAGTCTTAATAATTCTATGTTCACTCTCACACTTTTATTTTTCCCCCCTCAGCACACACACCACTGTGCAACACTTTGGACTCTCTTAAATATACTTTCTCATACACATATACAGCTTTCTTCTGCAACCAATACAACAGATAATAAAATTCAATGCTCAAGGAAATACCATATTACACTCTTTCTTTTTGCATAGCTTCCCCATCCTTGGTGATAACCTCAATTCTTTTTCTTTCCTTTCTAAAATAGAGACACTGAAGATGCCTTTAGGAGAAAGGGAAGTAGGATGAAGAAAATCAGAGACCAAAAACAAAGTAGAAAGATGACTGAGCAGACAACATCACTGGGGAAGGAAAAATCTGTTAGGACCAACAGAATAATACTCCAAGAAGCCATCGGTATATGGGTAGTTATCATTGTTATTGATAATTTGCAGGAACAAATTGTCAGTTTCCCTCATTGAGTGTAAGTGGCAAGGTTTTTGGCCACTGTGAGGAGAAGCTAGGGCTGCCTGGTCCTGAACAGAGAGCCAGTTCCAGCCATCTCCAACAGATCCACTACAAGGCACAGTTGAGTTCATCAACGATGCTAGTGACAACTCTGGGAAACCATATTTAAGAAACAGTAAAATGACTCACAGAAGAGTGATAGAAAAATAGAAGAATGAATGAAAACCAGAAGAGTGATAAACAACCCAAGACCAGTGGAGAAGGAGGAGGGTGAGGTGCTCCAGGTGCCAGAGCAGGAATTACCTTAAAGCCCATGGAGAAGAATACAGTAAAGCAGGTTTTTCCCCTCTAGCCCAAGAAGGACCATGCTGGAGCAGATATCCACACTGCAGTTCTTAGAGGACCTCTCACTGAACGAAGTGGACACTCCTTAAAGAGAGGCTGAGGAGAGTTCATGCTGGAGCAGGCTTCTTTTGAAGGATTGCAGCCCACAGAGAAGACCCACACTGGAGCATGGAAAAAGTTCAAGTAGGAAGGACTGGCAGAATGGATCTATTGTAAACTAATTGCATCGCCCCTATGCCCTATCTCCCTGCACTGCAGAGGAAATGAAGTTCAGCCCTATAGACTGTGGGGAGAAAGAACTTGAGCACATGATGACAACTGGTGAGTGTTCTCCCTGTCTTTTTATCAACCCACACACTTTTTTATCTTATTTTCCTTCCCCTGTTCTGTTGAGAAAGAGGAGTGTGACAGCAGCTGGGTTGGTTTCTGCACACCGGCACCATATAATTATACAGTGACACAATGGTTGTTTTGGTATTTCTACCCTTCCCATGTGAGTATGCTTGCTTGATCTCATGCTGGATAGCTGAATGCATGTAGTAGAGATTAAGAAAGCATTTAGATAGAGTTCTCCTCTTCTTTATATTTTACACAGTAATCCAAAACTTTGTTGACATATGCAAGGCACATAAAAAATATATCCCCCAGCTTCACACCAGCTCCTCTCCCACACCTGAAGGCAAATTTATCCCTGTTTAAAGAATAATATTTAAAGCTGACTGCATGGTTATTGCATAGTGACTAATTTGGAGAATTACATGAAAATTTAAGCCTGATTCTCTACTGCTTTGTCCAGAAGGCGATGAAATGCATCATGGCAAAGAAGACAGACCACAGGGAAAATGCAAAGTAACCAAATGCAGCTTCTCATCTTTAGCTGCAAGCTGTGTTTCTCAATTAGATACCACAAAATGATGTATATGAATCTGAGTGATAACACTATTAACAGGCTGCCAAATTAAAATTATTTATATTGGTCATCTTAAATGAGAGCAAAATACTTTTACCCATTGGGGCAAGAAAGACTATCTTTTCTTCAAATGTGTTCAGCATAATGCCTGGGTTGGGACTCTACAGATTACTACAATTCAAATGTTGAATCATAATAATTATGTTAGAGAATTAAAAAACAGTATTGGGACTAATTTTGTATCCTTCCACTTGAAAATCCAGGCTCCCTTAGTTATCTTCAGTCAAGCCATACAAGACTCAGAGGGAGCCATAAAAAGAACTAAAAATAACCTTGCATAGCTTTTCTAAGCATAGAAATGTCATACTTTCACCTTAGTATCTTCCTGGGACAGAATTAATTTCGGCATATGTCCCACTTGAACAATGAAATTTCTTTTTTTTAATTTTCTTTTTAGAATTAGGTGTTATGCACATAATCTGCTTTAAACTTCATGTAGGCTCATAAATAACCTGTCAGTCCGAGCAGGTACCAGTTGTGGATGCACAAGTGCAATGAGTCATAAGGCAGTTAAGTGGCAGATATTCACAAGGCCAAGAGCAAGTGGGGCTCTTCAGTAGGAGTGTGTAAGTAGATATGCCTCATACTAGACTTCTGACCCTAACTGTTATGACTTTATTTATCATAATTAAACTTGTTTTACATGAAAAGGGAGGACACTTTTATGTTAAGCCATGATAAACTGTGTAAAACCTCTCAAAGTTTAAATAGAAAAACAATAGAGTTTATGTTTTTTTAAAGATAAACTATTGCTTTCTCCATGTGAGGGCTGTTACAGCCTAGTTTTCTATTACTAGAAGTCCTTTGAAGTAGTGGAGTTATGGCAACCAAAAGGATTAATGATGAGGAAAATTAACTCCTTAGTGTAGTACATATCCTGAAATTTTCAAAATTACTATACCCCCAAAATATAATGTTAGGAAGGATTGCAAAAAGAATGTGTTCTTTTTAAAAGGTAAATTATGCTATAATGTAATTTATTTATCAATATTAATAACAATTGTCATAATAATGAAAAAGTAGTCCAGAACTATTTACTTTTAAAAAGAAAGAAAATAAAAAAGGCAGAAGAGAGAGACTGGACAGAAAAAGGTGCACAATATGATTTTGAAGGACAATCTAATGCTCTAAACACCACACAAGAAATATTTCATATATTTATTCACCATGGCAATTTTATAAACTTCTCAGTTTTCTTTTTCATTGAATTTTGTACCTCTCAAAATGAATTGATATTCTTCCATTGTGCTTCATTTCCATTTTGAAAGAGATAAAGAATTACCTGCATGAAAATACTCCAGAAAGATTTCCAAGGTTAGCTTTATGATAAAGACATTTTCAAATCAAACACAGTTATTGTAATACATTCCACATTAGATTCCCATACTTTTGCATCTTGATTAGCATCAAATTTGTTTTATTGAACAGTTTTATTCTGCCAGTTAAAAATTAATCATTATTGTTGTGTTGGGGTTTATTATCCCATACATAGTGCACAAAGTAATACAAATAATCATGTTTCTTCAGGCTGAATAGAAAATGGATACTGTATATGGTCTTGCTAGATTCTCACTCTGACTAGATTAATAGAAGTACTTAGATTCTTTATGACATGAAAAAATTGAGATGGGAGAGTTGTTTTCTAGCAATCTTTTTCTTAAAGAAAACCCCTGTGCTAAACCCAAAATCTACTACCTTACACATGTATTGGGAGATATTCATAGAAAGTTTGAATGGGTTATTTCCATACAGAGTAGTGCATTTCCACATTAGTTTTCAATTCCTTTGGGCTTCAGTGTCTTTTCAGAGTGTTTGGGGTTTTTTTCATGTGTTGGTGGTTTGGATTTTTTGGTTGGTTGGTTGGTTGGTTGGTTTTTTGTGAAAGAAAAATCTTAGTAATTTTAAAGGAAAATTAATGGATGTGGTCTACTTGAGAAAGAACATTTGAGTAAACTTTCTTTTTCCAACTTTGAAACCATAAAACTCTGAGACTTTCTTAAAGTATTCAATATTTCCTTGCAGATCCTGGGAATTAGGTGGTCCTGAAAAAATGGTAGTCCTGATTTTATAAGACCTTATTACTTATAATAATTTCCATCTTTAAAAAGGGAATACAATGCTAGCTTCTGCAGAACAGGTATGGGGTTTTTTTTACAGTCAGTTATATCAGGGCAGTGTGTTGCATTATCTTTGAAATCTTATGCCATAGTCATAATGAACAGTCACAATGAATGTAGCCTGCAGTCAAATCTGGAACATTTAAAAAACTGGCAGATCCAGCACCGTCATTGAATCCATTAAAATAACTTTGCTGTTTGACTTGGATACTAACTTGCAGAGGAGATTACAGCTAGGAGGAGGTGGAAGAAGATGAGAAAGCAGAAACAAAACTTTTATATTTATATATGTGTATATGTATATATAAATACGAATTTATTGTTGCTCCTTTTAGGAACACCCTCCCTAATGTATGCAGTTTTTCACTACTGCCAAGCATCTGCATCTAAAGATCTAATCAATTGGAACATATATTTAGTGTTATTCAATTTGCAGGGATACCATGGAGATCATTTTATCACAAATTGTTCGTTGATTTCCATAATTGACATGGTTTCTCCAAATCATGCAAATGGCAATTACATTACTAGTGGCATTACTAGTTTGAACTACTTTGTCTAAATTAAAACAGGGTAAATAAATTAGCACTATCACTATTCAAAACCAGTATTACTATAGCTCTTTTTCTGACATTGATCATACAGCATGACTCACTGCAAGTATCTTAAAACAGTGCATGCCTTGACTATCTGTCTATTGCATATTACAGTCAAAAGAGCCCTGATGCATTTGCTCACTTAAAGGCTTATGTGATATCCTAGGTTGTTTTCTTGGCTTTTAGCTGCCAATTGATAGTCCATGAGTTTTACTGGTTTTGTTTTACCTATCACCTGCTTACACTGAAAATCTTGGGAACAAACAGGAAAAAAAAAACAAGAATTCTTCCACCTCTTCCCCTTTGAGCTGTTCAGGGAGATGAGGAAGGGGGGTTGTGTGAAGTTCATCACAGGTTATCTCTGCTGCTCCCTCCTCCTTCCTCCTGTCTTTCCCTGTTCCAACATCGGGGAATCTCCCACAGGATGCAGCCCTGCACCCGTGTGATCCTGAGGGGCTCACAGGTCATGACAGAAAATTTGCTCCAGCACGGGCTCCTTGCCATTGGCTGCAGTTTTTGCAAGCAGTCTGCTGTAACATGGGCTCTTCACAGGCTGCAGCTTCCTTTAGGGCACTCCCACCTGTTTCACCATGGGCTCCTCCATGATCTTCAGGTAGATAGCAAATAAATTAACTGTGCTTCAAAATGACGATGGTGTGTCAGCCTCATTGTCTCCATCTTCGACTCCAATTATGCATCTCAAGGGAATGCATCTCAGAATACATTACTAAAACACAGGTGTGGATAGGTTAGACCACAAAAACACACACTTAAGCTGCATTCAAAATCCATGGACCTCTATGGGCTGTTGCATGGTCATGATCTTCACTATGGACTGCAGAGAGATCTTTACTCAGGTGCCTGGAGCACCTCTCCCCTGCTTTTTACTGACCTTGGTGTCTGCAGCGCTGTTTCTCTCATATTTTGTTATTCATCTCTCACAGTTGCTTTTGTGCAGTGTTCCATATCTCTTCTTATATATGTTGTCACAGAGGCACTACCAATGTCACTGATAAACTCAGCTTTGTCCACTGTTGGAGCTAGCTGGAACTTGGGGATCAGCCGGACAAACATGGGGGAGATTCTTGCAAAAGTCACTCTTGCAGCCCTCCTGTTACCAAAAATTTGTCACATAAGCTGAATACAAGAAGCAAAAGTTTCTACAGAGTCTATATCATATCTCCCAGTGCCAAGGAGATGTCTCAGATACTCCAGGTCATTTTAATTAGCACTTGACACTTACAGTAGGGCAATCATACAAAGCCTGTAAGTGATATCAAAACTCTTCAGCTGACCAAGCATATTTTATAGTGACACAAATAACTCTGGAAGCTCAGTTGGCAGTGTTGATTAGAAACTTAGTTCACTTGCCTTAACTTGGGAGGCTAGTGCCATTTTAGACACTCTGGGAAAATGCAAGATGCCACAAACTAGTTATCAGATATAATAGCGGATCTACAGAAACATAATCTTTGATAACCAGGAGTGGAGGCTAGTTCTGGAAGATCTGAATGCTGTAGGGCCTTAAAATTAGAAAAGATATATTTCTCCTCCGGTTTTGGGGTTTTATTTGTTTTTTCCTCCTCCTTCCCCTGCCCAAATACTTAATTCCAATACTAAGATGTTTATAATTAGGTTATATATCTCTTCTATTTTAGAATACTCTAACTACCAAGTCATAAAATCAGGCTTACATATGCCTTGTTAATATTTAATCACTTTATGTATAGTGGAGCAGCTTTGGTAGAAAGCACTGAGAAGATATCTTTCCTGGATAACCTTCATCCCAACAATCAGTTAATCCCAATGGAAATTTAGTCTCAGGTTCTTGAAGAACAAAGTGAGAATACATCTGTCATATCCTTTCTGATAGCTATCATCATGAACTTATTGGATAAAAAGGCACTAAGAGTACTACCACTCTTTTTAAAAGAGTAAAAGAAATGAACAGGCTCAATATTTGACCCATTCTATGTGGTTGAAACTGTCGTAGGCATTACTAACTTGCATGAGCTTGTTTCCCTCTCCGTGGTGAGTTTTCTCCCAATACAAGAATAAAATATGTAGAAAATAATGAGGTTTGCGCGAGTGGACTGTCCTTGAGCAACTCACTTGTGTGTTAGGAACGAGCAAGCTATATCAGTAATCAATGACTTATTTGTGAGATACTTTTTCCTACTATAGTATTTTTATTTCATGCAATACAAAGGCAAAAAGACCTTTTATATAAAATTTGCTTTGTGAGTCTCCACGTTTATTTCCAGAAATTTATTCAGCATGTTACTTTGTTTGAAGACACAGGAAAAATATAAACTGGTTTGTAAAAAACACATCAAACTTTTTAGATCCTTTTTCATACATTAAATACAATCTTGAAAGCTAATGTTTCTAATTCTTCAGTGTTTAACATACTGTGATTATTGACATCAACAGAAAATTAGTGTACAGTGAAAGAAAGATTGAACTATCTTAATCTGCTAATGTGCACAGTTGCTTTGTTTAGGAATGAAAAACTGCAGGAAACAAACAGAAGATCGTTCCCTCAATCTGATTCTGTAATATTTCCCAAGAATTTGTATTAGATCTTGTAATAATGGATGAGAAGGCTCGAGGAACATTACTCAAGATTGTCAAGGATGCAAGGAATCACCAAGGCAAGGTTTTATATCCATATTTCATTAAGATAAAAATAGTTCCTTTACACTAAAAACTTGTGAAGATTGATCACTGGAGGTAAACTTCTTTATGACAGAGATTTTCAAAGGTATAAACAATTTTGTGCTACCAGTTCCCATTTACTTTCAATTGGAATCGAGTGCCTGGCTGGTCTTTGTGTCTTATAAAGGTTCTAAGTGGTGGTTGCTTTTTTCTGAACTACTCTCCATTTGTGTCAATAACATTTGTCATTCTTATAATCAATCCAGTTAATTTTTGACAATTATTGACTAAAGTACTGCCATATACTTTTTAAGATTGCTATAAGATTTTTCCCTGTAATCAACAGACTCATCTAATTCTGACAAAGAATCTTTTAGCAACAAGAAATATATGAAATGTCTATTTTAATCTAATCTGCTTTAATGTACTCAAGTACTTCTGAGAAAGATTACTTTATGGTCATTTACTGACTTAATCTCCTATGCATGACTTCAGAATAATGGTGAGCAAGCCATAAAGTCAAGATATAGAATGGTCCTTAGATACCCAGGGCAAAGAATTCAAAGAACCTGAAAACTTGTGATACAAGCGATAGAGAGAAACCAACAAGAGTAAAGTAAATAATGGATATTATTGCATAGCTACATAGAAGATGTTGCTAAGTAGCATAATGTATACATTTTTTTGTCCCCAAAACCAGTCAAAGAATACATAGGAAGCAGCTTTTCTTCAGCACAACACTAATTTCCTTTGATTTTTTTCTGTGACCATACATGAGAGTCAGACAGTGTAAAAAAAGGAGTCAGCAGTCAGTGATGTCATACATTTCTGGTCAACAGATCAAAAGGGATGTAGACAAACAAAAAAAGTTTAAAAATTAATCCTCTGAGGTTAGACCCACAATGTTATTTCCGGTTTTTTTCCTTCTTAGCTAAGATGATGAGACCTTGTAAGAGACACAATGATTTTTCCCAATAAGTCATTTTTGTATGGTTGGTTTTTTTTCCCTGAGCTGCTGCCTCATTCTTTAACACTTTCCAGGGGGCAGCTTTCTCCATGATAAAAAACCCCACAAAAACAGAAATAAACAAAAAAACTCCCCCACCCTACCCCACCCCCCATTTACCCCCCCCAAAAAAACCCAAAAAAACAAAACAAGCAAACAAACAAACAAACAAACAAACAAAAAAGCACATTCTCTTCAACCAAATATGTTGGATGCCTTCAAGGAGACCTGTGAAACATACAGGTCCCCCAAAAGTATAAACATGTGAAAATAACAAAGGCACCAAGTGTACAAATACTTGGTTAATGAACAATGAAGGAATGCAACATTTGGAGCTGGCTAAAACTGGTTTTAGTAATAATAAGAAAAACACAGAATAAGTCTTCAACATATGCAAAATACAGTACTTTTGGATAACAGGGAAGTGTAAAACCATGTAGACAGAGCACGTAAGCAGATCATGCTAGCAAATACAGAAAAAAACTCAAGCAGACCTTGTATGACGAGGGAGAACCATCAATGTTAAAAACACACTACTCTCAGAAAGGAACATGGGATACTGAAGACACTGTTATCTCCGTCATTTTCTCTCTAAAGAACTAGAACATCCAAGGGCAGTGTAAAAGTCACAATAACAACAAGGAAAGGCGTAAATTCTAGAAAGTCTCTGTGTAGCATTGATGGAAATTAGTGTATTCTTCTCAACTAAATTTCATGTGATCAGGCTCCTTGCACTTATATATTTGCTTTTAGGGCAAAATTTGTGGGGCAACACCTGGGATTTCATACAGAAAGAACTTTATGACCTTAAACGCTCTGATAATAGAAATTAGATGAAAGTAGTACAAAAGTCAAGGTCCCAGGAGCCTCTGTTGTCAGGCAGAAAAATGTCGGCTGGAAACAACTGGAAAGTAAGTAAAGGCAGTCACCATAGTATGGTGGGGAGCCTTATACATGATGAAACCATTAAAAAAGAAAACTCTGAGATAAATTATGAAGATACTTCCAGTAACAATAGAGAATACTCAAGCCATTTCATAATTTACTGCTGAGATTAAGTTACAATAAATTATGCTGTCTGGCCAATTGTTTAAAATGAAAATAAACTGAAATTTGAAGAGGACTAGTAAGTGAGTCTATTTTATGAGAGAAGATAATAAGCCTTTTGAAGGGAACAAAGACTGAGATGAGTATGATTATCATTTATAAACATTCACAGGGTGAAACGCATTGAGGAAAAGCTAATTTTTTTAAAGAACAGTGATGGCCAAGGGAGGAGCTGGTATAAAATCCATAAATTCACATTTGAAATTAAGATCTTTAGAAATGTAAGGTTTTGGGAAAGTCTTTCAGTAAAGGCCTCAGTATAAGGTATACAAAGTGATGTATGCTGTTGCAGGGTAGTGACTTCATTAACAAAAATTTCAAAAATTTACTCCTCACCTCTGTTTTTGACAACACTACAAACTGTTGCATTTTGTCCCACAAATACATTCAATAATTTTTGTAAAAATGTGTACAACAAAGAAACTTATAGATGCAATAGAGTCTCTAAAACCTAGCTTGCAGATAATAAGGTATATATTATACAAACTTGGAAAAATTCAAAATATTTCATACATATATAAGAAACAACATTGTGTTTCTATGTGATATGACAATTTGTTTCCTTTAAAAATAACAAAGAACTGAAAAACTCCTCTGTTTCCCATCTAATCACCTACTTATTAATACAACAATAGAACTGTCAGAGAATCTTAAAAAAATTAGAGCAAAGCAGTCCATATAGTTTTGCATTTGACTGGTGTGAAAATGGCATTCTGACATCTCAATTAAACCTATGTTCAAATCTCTATTAAGCCCACGGAAAAGACCCTCACTGACAAAATAAAGTTCTTTCAAAAAGTTTAAATTTGTAATATCTTTACATGTATGCATGATTTTTTTCTCCTGACTCTAGAAGAATGATACTATCACCATGCAGCTACTTTAAATATTATTTAAGATATTCATCTGTCCTAAATAATGAATGGCTGTTTTTCAGAGAACTTCAAAGTCTATTAGAATTAGAGAAGTCAGGAGGTAAGACACATCTCTTAAATCCTGCCAAAATAACAATTGAGAATATAGGAATGAGATTTATTCAGATTCAGGAGGATCCTTTTTATTCACTTCACAATTGTTTTAGTTGTATTAAGTACTGGCTTCTACTTTGTTATCAATACCAGTGTAAGATTTCTGTTCATTCTAACAGTTCTCCCCAGAATGTTTCTTTAAACATCTTTAACTACATGGAAAACGTTATGCCAACATTTATAAAATTTAAGTTATAATTATGTTAAAAAGATGAAATTAATGTTTATCTTAACATTATAACAACTGTGTACCTCTGTATCTGTGTGCAAAGAAATGCATTTTAACCAGTTCTTTAGGTAGTCCTAAGCAGCTATGCAGCTAGACTCCGCATAGGTGAGACAGTGGACAGATTTGAAATGATGAACCAACTTCAGACAAGAGAATTGATTCCTACCACTGTATCTACCATTTTTACAGTTAAGCACTTGTCTAATATTTCCAGGTAAATATTTCAGACAGTTCTGAAGGGTCGCCTAGGTAGGTCTAGCTGTGCTTAGGCCAGGTGCAGACACCATTTCTTCCTTATGCATGTTAAGTAACATGTTGGTTGGAGAATGTGATTACCCCAAGAACTTCCCAAGTCAGTTCCTGATGTAGAATTTACTAGACTATATGCAGATAATTTTAAATAGTCTGTAGAAATGGCTTTTGCATTTGCAGGCGTGGTTGTGTAGGACTGGTTTTCGTATGTAGATAAGTTAGCAGGTGCTTTGTACACAGCGTAAGATAATAGAAACAAGTTATGTATACCCCAAAGTGGTCATGCAGGATCATGAGCCACATGGATTATAAGAGCTTGGCAAAAGTTTAAGGTCTGTCACTCGAATCATGCAACAGTGGTAACCATCCAGTCAGCTACTGGTTGTCATATTCAAGGTGTTTGATGCCCAGTGTGAGCATTACACTATGTAAGGTATGCCAAGCTTTTAAAATTATTTTTTAACACTCTTTCTGTGAGTCCTTGTGCTACAGTATAGACAGTCTAGAATGTATAGTTTTATTACATACATGTACATTTATACACATTAATCTCCCTGTATAAAAGAAGGATCTGTAGAGATGTTTTTGTGATATAAAATGTCTGTGGATAATTACTGAAATAAAAGCTGAATTTGAGTATCACAAGAGATGTAGATTCAACAAGAATGGAAAACACTTGAAAGGGAATAAATATAAATATACTAGTCAGAAGTATGACTGGAGGTCCATTTTCTGCTGGAGCTTAGAGAAAATATGTGCATTTAACATGAAAACCTAGGCAATTTTGTTAATTAGATGTTTTGTGGTTGTTTCACTGAAATTAGGATTTGTCAAAATAAAACTAACAAAGGAAATGAGGACCTCAGCTTTATACACTTGAACCCAATATTATGTCCTTTGTCATATCTTAGTTGTTTCGTAATTATCAGTTGCAGAAATAATTAATTGAATTTTATTTTTCAATGTAATGCTCAAATGCTCAGTGTTGTTGGTGTTATGTTTGTTGACTGTTTGCTGAATCATGACCTCCTTCAGAAGTGCTGATGTGTTTTTTCATTATGAATATCTAAGAGAGAACACATTTGCACAGATAACTATGGCTTGATTTCCATTTGTAGTGTATATTATAGTTACAGAGTAGTTCACTGAAATGTTCCAGGAAAGGAACAGTAAGAGCCTTTACACAGGATTTATTTTACTTTCAAAAGAATTTTGGCAAATACTTTTACTAATATTTTCCCAAGTTTAACCACTGCATTCTGACACAAGTCATGTTTATCATTTGAATTTTAGTAATAATGTAAGGGTAAATCTAAGGTTAAATAGAGTTTTCTTTCCCAAAATAGTCATAAGGGTATAAACTGTGACTGAAAAGTCAGAAATTTGTTCCTGAATGGCTAAATGTTAACTGCAGACAAGAGATGTCTTGTTATGATGAATTTCTACTGAAAATCAGATTATAGAATTGGAATGCAATAAATGTTTTTCAAAACCTAAAAGGACATTTTTTTAAAATAATCCTTTATGTCTGCAGGTCTATGGTTATAATTTTACAAAAGCACCCAAGAAAATAGTGAACTATTTAGAAGAGTGAACTATTTAGAAGTTTTGAACACAAGTAGCAAAGGAATTAGGTTGATTTTTTAAAGTATTTTTTACATTTTCTTTAGAATCTCTAGAAAAGTTCATTCTTTCAGCTTAACTCGTATCACATTACTCTTAAAAGATTATTTAGTTTCTATGGATATAATGATTTTGTATTTTTTCTTTCAGTGCAATGGAAATATATCTAATGAAGCAAGACTCCTCACTTTTAAAATTTAATATGATGCATGTATACAATTGCAATGGAGATTACAGTTTATGCTTTATGATAATTATCAATAATATCTCTACTATTGACAATTAGGTACCAAGCTCAATTTATATGACAGGCGCATGTGTGCAGCTAACCACCAGAATAATCAAATGTGATTGCATTAAGAACAACATTCTCTCATATAAAAAACTGATGCTCAATTTGTAGTCTGAGATATAGATGTAGCCTGGGAATTAATTTCTTTCCACTTCTAGGACAATATTTTCTTGTCTTATTTTTTGAGTATGTGTGTTATTATGTGGCCTAAAAATACATATTTTTGCAGCCTTCGTAGATGTAGTGTTTTTACATGCTGTGTGTATTTCACATCTCTTTGAATTGAGACAATTTATTAATTTTTATAGACTTTCCAAATAAGTTTTAGTCTGTGTTATTTAATCAAACAGTTCTTTGTCTCTCTCTGAACCTGAGAGTGGGATGTGGGTGCCTGAACACTGGTATCCAGAGACATTTTAGACACCCATAAGTATCCTCGCTGCCCCCTAACTGCCAGACTACATAGATGTGAATTCCCCATTGATTCTGTAGAAAGTAAATGACTCAGACTCCTAAGACAGAAAATTGAACTAGACATGTATGAGCAGGGAAATAAATTGCTCTCTGAAAATCAAAATACCTCCATCCACTTGAAGATACCATCTTCATATATTTGTGAGGAAAACTATCCCTCAAACTACAATTAATTCTGAGTTCTGAATGCATGTATCTGCATAGCTGGTTGATTACCCACACATTTCTGTTAACCTCCTGTAAAACACACCGTTCAATATCTAAAAGAATGGGACTACATATACAAATCCACAGAGGACCCAGTGAAACATGTTTCTTTATCCAGTGTGGTTATCCTGCATTTAAACCTTTAAATATTTAAATACATATTAATTTCAACCATACATCATCTCTAGAGCATAAATGTTCATCAAAATGTTATCACAGTTCTTCTACTACACCTTTTTTTTTTTTTTTTTCCAGCCAATCACTTCCAAATTTAGCATTTAAACCTCCATAACAGTGTTATTAAATACCAACATCCAGAAACACTTTGCAAGTCCCTCAGTTAGGATCTTCCCTGGAAAAACGTATGCACATTCTGACCCAAGCTCGCATTATTTCCTGCTATCTTCCAAAAACTTCTTCTTTCCCCTCCTTCTTATACAGAAACTTATCTGCATCACCAGAGAAGGGTTAGTACACTGGAACAAATCCACCAGTCTGGACTTTCATAGGAGAAGGGCTTCTGGAGGAACTGTGGCACATTTTTTCTCTCAGAGTACAGGGCACTGTTTTAATCTTTAATGATGATGAAGTGATTAATTCATTACTTTATGTTTCCTGTCTTGGAGAAGATTTCAAAATTGACCTTGACCCAAGTGGTACCTCTAAAACCTGTTCAATGCACATTGTGAAAATAGTAAAATGGCATCAGCACCTCAACTTCTCTTTTATTTTTTAGCTTTCTATAGCATATCCAAAATATCTAGAAGACACTAGATGGTATATATGATCTCCCTGGATAAAATGCATAAAGATTACTCTGTATCATGAAACAGAACAAGGCTGCCATCATGCACTTGAGTGTCAAAATTATCTCAGGCTTGTTCCTGGACTATTTAGTGTTACTATCCTCCACCCCACACCTATATTGTAGGTTAAACTGTCTTTATTTGGAAACCTATTTAACATGACCAAAAAAACTGTTCTCTAGCCATAAGAGAGCCAAACCCTCTCTTAACCACTCCATTTTTATTACATATACAAATATAAAAATATATATATAAATATATTATTTTGGCTATAAGGAATGATATTTTGTATTAGATGAAAGTTCATGGTGACAAAAGTCTACCATATAAATATTATTCATGGTATTTTGTGGAATGTCAGTATTTACTTCCTTCTTCTTCTTCTTGTAATTTTCAGACTTGAGCCAACTCACAGACCATGACTAGTTGAAGAGAGTTTATATTTTACAATAATAAAACCTGGATTCTAAAATAAGCCCCATCCTCAAATCAGTTACATTTGAATCTCTATACCTGAGTGGGAGTATTTCATATATACTGACTCTTCAGGTGTTCATTTTGTTTGGTATTTTCAAGGTCAGAGGGCAAAAGGAAAAGCACAGTTCTGTATGCAGTTCTGAGAACTGAGCACCACATACTGATTTTGAATAACAGATGATTTTGTTTGCAGGACACAACTGCAAACTGCTAAAGCCTCCCCCTCCTCCCTGGCCCTCTGGCATTCCAACTTAGATAATCAGTAGAAAGGGACTTGGCATCAAATGTAAATGTGAAACAGGATGGTGAGAAGCAGCTTACCAAGCTGTAAGAGGCAGTGAAAAAACAAAGATAGATTTAAAAAAAAAAATCCTATCTACAATGATATAAAGGAAGAAGAAGGCAGATGTTAAGATGATAATTTTGGTGATCTGGAAATCTGGCAGTGAGTTCAGAAATGGTAAATTAAATTAAGTAGAGGAGAATAACTATATCTTTCAAAACAGAGCAGACAGAAACTCCAGTAGATAAAGCATCATTAGAATTTGGATACATTCACTCTACAGGCAACTTTTCCTTTCTGCTGAGGTCTATCTTGCTTTAAATTATCCATTGTATCTATTTCTCACTTCTGTTAAAAGTCACCTGCAGTTCTGTAGAATTTGCAGTCTTGTGGAGATAATAGCAAGGGAAACAATGAGCTGTTTGGAAATGATGAAGAAAAAGAGACTAAGCTACCCAAGTATAGGAGAGAATTGTTCAGTTATACAATATATTAGTTAAAAATGAGTTCAGAAGAGAAATGCAGATGGTGGCCTACTGCTTCAGCACAGCAGAATTTTGTAAGAGGAACATTTTTAGAGTTGTTCTGCTTTGGACTTACAACAATAACTACCAGTGAAACACAGCTTGGGTTCAGAAGGCAGAAGTGCAGTAGTCCACTTATGTGAAAGAACTGATTGTATAGGCACGATTCTAAAAAAGATGCATCAATTAAAAATATTTAAAAGCCATCAGTCAAGGGGGAAAAAAGTAGCTGCAAACATACCTTTTATCCTAGATCATAGTGAGGTACTTACGTGGAATACAAAAGTACAGAAAGAAAATAGGGCAATATGTTACACAAGATTTAAATTACTTCATAATAAATTTTTTCAGAATTAGAATTTCAGTTTTGGTTTTCTTTCTGTTAAGAAATAGATCAGCAATACTGGGACAGAATCAGATGAAAATTACTTTGATGTATATCCTAACTTAATTAGTTTTGAACGCACTAGCTCTCATAGTTATTATATTATTTAAAATCCAAAATTTAATATTGCTTTTTGTTCCTTTTAAGAAATAAAATGATGACATTTACATCTAGATTACGTAAACAAAAGAACCACCTCTGAATAATACTTCAAATTTTGATCACTTCTTTTTGATTGCAAAAAGCATGATTAGCCTAGGATTTTGTAAGGCTTTTCATATATATTTTGAATTCTTTCATGAAGCAGTGTTTATGTATATAGAATTTACTCTATTGCCAAATGTTAATTTTCAGAAGTTACAGGAAAAACTCTGCAGTCATAGGATGAGTTACAACATTGGAAATTTAAATTCTAAATACATATATACATGTGTATACATGTATATATATATGTGTATGTTTGTTTTTTTTATTGGTCAGAGACCATTTTATTGCTATTATACAGAATCACAGTCACATAGAATCACACAGAATATGCTGAATTAGAAGGGGCCCAAACTTAGCCCTGCACAGGACCATCCCCGAAAGTCACACTATGTGCCCAAAAGTACCATCCAAACACTTTTTGAACTCTGTCATTCCTGGTGCTGTGACCACTTCCCTGGAGAGCCTGTTCCAGTGCCCAACCACCCACTGGTTGAAGAACCTTTTCCTAATATCCAACCTAAACCTCTCCTGACACAGCTTCAGGACCCTTGGGTCCTTTCACTGGTCACCACAGAGAAGAGATCAGTGCCTGCACCCCCTCTCTCCCTCATGAAAAAGTTGTAGACTGCAGTGAGGTCTCCCCTCCATCTCCTTCAGGCTGAACAGACCATGTAACCTTAGCTGCTCCTCATATGGCTTCTGCTCAAGGCCCTTCATCCTCTTCATTGCCCTCCTTTTATCACTCTCTAATAGATTAGTATTTTTCATACATTGTGGTGCTCAAAACTGCACACAATATTCCAGGAGAGGCCACACCAGTGCAGAATAGAGTGGGGCAATCATCTCTCTTGACCAGCTGGTGATGCTTTGCCTGATGTCCCCCAGGTCACGGTTGGCCCTCCTGGCTGCCAGGGCACTGCTGACTCAGATTCAACTTCCCATCGACCAGGACCCCCAGGTCCCTTTCCGTGGCACTACTTTCCAGCATCTCACTCTCCAGTCTGTACATAAATCCACAGTTGCCCCATCCCAGGTGCAGAATCCAGCACTTTCCCTTGTTGAACTTCCCATGGTTGGTGATTGCCTAGTCCTCTAATTTGTCGAGGTCTCTGCAAGGCCTCCCTGCCTTCTAGGGAGTCAACAGCTCCTCCCAGTTTTGTGTTGTCTCCAAACTTGTATAATGTCCCTTCCAGTTCTGTGTCCAAGTCATTTATGAAGATGTTGAAGAGCACAGGCCTAAGATGGAGCCCTGTGGTGTTGCGGTTCTTTGGGGGTTTCTAGGGGGTCCTCCTGTCCTGCCGGCTGCTCGGTGAAGGTTTCCAGGGCTGAGGACACCCCCTACCCCCGCCGCCCGTCCCTCGTGGCAGGGACGGGCGGTGTAGGCCCTTAGGCCAGGAGACAGAGACCACACAGCACGCAGGGAGTCAGCAGCGAAGAGCAGACAAAGAGAGCTTTATTCAAATCTCCCGCAGCTTATAAAGGCTGCGGGGGGAGGACTGGATTGGCCATTCAACTAGCCAATCCAAAGAGACAATATAATAACTATGGCAACACAGAAACCAATGAGAGGCAAGTTAGTTCACAACCCCGACAATTCACCCTTTCTTATTTCTAATAAAGACAACATTTGTAATTTTAATGGGATTTAACAATGAAGACTTTCCAGTTGAAACGTGGGGTAAAGGTTAATATAAAAATGAGAAAGCGAGTATGATGATTTTTATTGAACTTGGGAAAGCAGATAATTTTAAAATTTATGTTCCTATTATAAAAAGATAAATCTCCAAATTAAATTTTACCAGAGTCTGTTTGGGTAAGAGGGATAAAGGAATATGCCGGAATCTGCTCCCCTAGCTTCTCCGGACTGAAGCTAGGGTTGACGGATGTCCCACAAACTCCCTTCTGAGTTTGTGACACCCGGAAAACGCTAAGATTCCGGGCGTTTGCCCGACACAGAAGTAGCTCCTGTGCTGCTGCTGACCCCTCCTTCACAGAAGCAGGACAACAAATGCCTATTCCAGGCCCATTTGACAAACGCTGAAGGGACAGGGAAGGGAGCGTCCACTCGACACAGACATAGCATCTGTGCCGATGCTGCCTGCTTCTTCATAGAAGAAACATAACAGCGGTGCCTAACACAGGCCGATTTGCGGACGCTGAAAGGACAGGGAAAAGGGTGTCCACCCGACACAGACACAGCGCCTGTGCTGATGCTGCCTGCTTCTTCATAGAAACATAACAGCGATGCCTAAAACAGGCCGATTTGTGAACACCAAAAGGACAGGGAAAGGAGAACTCTAGCTTTTACTTTTACTGGATCTCTACTCTTCAACTTTACTTTTGAGTGTATTGAATGTGTGTAGATTTCTAAATTAATAATAAGGAACAAGTATGTGAATTTGTTATTAAGCAACAAGGGAAAATTAAATCGTAATGTTACCATTGAAGTTTGATTAACTAAAAATTATAACATTGCTATAGGTTGGAGGTAATACATCCATTTCCCGTTATCAGAGCAAATAGGTATTATTAAGGAAAATATGTGCTTTTGAAAAACTGCTGCAAATACTTTCTATATTGTTTACATTATAAGACCGCACTACAATTAAAGAAAGACCTGAAGTAATTGTAAAAAGCTGCAAGGTTATCTGTGCTTTGCTGCCTTTTTTTTTTTTTTTTTTTTTTTGAAAGGGGCGTTAGGTTGGGGGGGGGTGGGGGATGCCGCAGGGTTATCACTGTCGTGCTGCGCTTGGAGTACTCGGGAGAGACAAACAAAAGTGAAACAACGTGATAATTAGCATATGAACAGGACGGGAGAAAAAAAACCGGTTTTGCTACTCCGAAGACAAACTGTAACAAAGAAAAAAAGTTGAGGGAAAAGGTTTGGGGGCTGGGCGGACGGGTCGGCCGCATGGCTGGAGGTGGGAGGTCCCTCGGTGCTCTCTCGGTGTGTGCAGCCAAAGACGTGTGGTCCGGGCGGTTGCGGAGGGACGGCGGTGGGGCCGGGGCGAGCGGGCTGGGCGGCGGCGTGGCCGGTCGGGGCGGCTGCAGAGGCGGGGCCGAGGCCGATGGGGGCGAGCAGGCGGGCGGCGTGGGGCAGACACACTCATGCAGCGGCGGCTGGCTTGCCTTTAAAAAACGCTCCTTCCTTTCTCAGGTTTTGCTCTGCTTTTTCCGTTCGGCGGCGGCGCGGACTTTGAAAATGTTGTTTCTCCATGTTGAACACACGTTTTACTTGCAGTTCGCGCTGCTACCGCAAGCTCACACCACGCTGCGCTCTCAGCATTGCCGTGGCATATCACAGCCACTGCCGCTGTGCCGATGCTAAACTGCCTGCGTGCAGTTCCCTCGCCCCTCTGCCCCCCGGAGTCCGCACTTTTGCACAGTCCAATTTTTGGGCACTCGGGCAGAAAAGGCACTGCTTTTTTAAAATGGCTGTTCTCCCCGGCAACACAGAGACAGGATTAGTTGCTGGGGGAGGGGGAGCGGGCCCTTATTGCTTCCACCGTTTATATTTTAAAGTATAAATGAAAAGTCTTTACCGATTTCGTGGGCGGAGTTCGTTCACGTTGGGTGCCATATGTTGCTGTTCTTTGGGGGTTTCTAGGGGGTCCTCCTGTCCTGCCGGCTGCTCGGTGAAGGTTTCCAGGGCTGAGGACACCCCCTACCCCCGCCGCCCGTCCCTCGTGGCAGGGACAGGCGGCGTAGGCCCTTAGGCCAGGAGACAGAGACCACACAGCACGCAGGGAGTCAGCAGCGAAGAGCAGACAAAGAGAGCTTTATTCAAATCTCCCGCAGCTTATAAAGGCTGCGGGGGGAGGACTGGATTGGCCATTCAACTAGCCAATCCAAAGAGACAATATAATAACTATGGCAACACAGAAACCAATGAGAGGCAAGTTAGTTCACAACCCCGACACTGTGGAACCCTACTAGCAACAGGTCACCAGTCTGATGTCACCCAATTCACTATCACCCTCTGTGCTTGACCTGTGAGCCAACTGCTCACCCACCACCTGATGTGTATATCCAGCTGTTTGCTGGACACTTTCTCCAGAAGGATCCTATGAGAAACAGTATCAAAAGCTTTACTGAAAACCAGAAAAATTACATCAACTGGCTTCCCTTGATCAAGTAGGTGGATTACCTTGTCATAAAAGGAAATCAGGTTTGATAAGCAGAGCTTTCTTCTCATGAAGCCATGCTGCCTGTGACTGATGATAGCATTGTCTTTCAGGTGTTTTTCAATAATTTTCTCCATAACTTTACCAGGCACTGAAGTGAGACTGATAGGTCTGTAGTTTCCAGAGTTCTGCTTCTTGCCCTTCTTGAAAACTGGGACAGCATACATCAGATTCCAGTGAGCTGGGACCTCTCCAGATTCCCAAGACTGCTTAAAGATCAAGAGATGTTTTTTAATTACATCACCTAGCTCTTCAAGGCTTCTTGGATGGATCCCATCAGGCCCCACAGATTTGTGGGGATCCAGCTGGAGCAACAGATCCCACATCATTTCAAGTTTGACTGGGAGTTGATCATTCTCACATCTGTGGTCCTCCAGTTCAGGGCACTGAGACCCTCTTGATCCATCATCCATGTTGAAGACAGAGGCAAGCACCTCTGCCTTGTCTCTGTCCCTGTTTGTGAGATGACCATCCTCATCCTCTAAACAGGCCAATTATATTTCCATACTGCCTCTTGCCATCAACATATTTGAAAAAATTCTTTTTATCGTCCCCCACATTTCCGGCCAGCTTCAACTCCAGCTGACCTTTGGCCACATTAATTTTTTCCCTACAGTGGCAAGCAGCATCTCTGAATTCTTCCCATGTCACTTGTTTTCACTAGGAATACATCTTCCTTTTTTGCCTTATTTCCAAGAGAAGATCCCTGCTCAGCCAAACTGGCCTTCTGCCTCTCCTGCTTGACTTCTGACATTTGGTAATTGCCTGCTCCTATGCCCTTAGGAGGTGATGGTTGAAAAGTAACCAGCACTGATGGACCCAGCAAAAACATTTTCCCAGAGGACCTTACTTATTAATTCCCTAAGCAGCCTGAAATCTGCTCTTCTCATGTCCAGAGTTGAGGATTTGCTGGCACTTTTCCTTCTGTCAACAGAGATTTTAAACTTGATCTCCCTGTGGTGTCTATGGCCAAACTGGCCACCAATCTCACTTTGCTCATGAGATCCGCTCTGTTGACAAGCATCAGGTCAAGGAGAGAATCTTTCCAATTTGGCTCCCTTAGGACTTGTTCCTTAAAGCTGTTATCCAGGATTTTTAGGAATCTTCTGGCCTGGGTTATACCAACTGTGTGATGCTCCCAGTTAATTTCTGGCAAGTTGAAGTCCCCCCTAAGGACAAGGGTCTTAGCTGATTTGGAAGCGCCTCTTAGTTCCTCAAAGAATAATTTGTCAGCATTATTGTCCTGGCTGGGAGGTCTATAGGAGACTCCCACGAGGACATCCACATTATTTGTTTGCCCCCTGATTCTTACCCAGAGGGTTTCAATTGTGCCAGTGCCAGCTGTGAGCTCCATACATTCTAACCCTTCTATTACACACAGTGCCACCCCTCCACCTCTTCAAACCTGCCTATTCCTCCTGAAGAGGATGTAACTGTCCAACAGGGCACTGCAGTCATAGGACTTATCCCACCAGGCTACGTTTATGCCAATGATGTCAAATCTCTTGGACTGGACCAAAGCTTTGAGCTCCTCTTGTTTATTCTTTATTTTGCAGGCATGAGAAACATTTCAGGTGTGGTACATTGTAGCCAACATCTGCTGAGGCAGACTGAGGAATCCCATTAGTGCTTATTTCCACACCACCCCATCACTTATTACTGGTGGGACTGGTTTTGTCCTCTTCCCCATTCAAAGATTGTTTGAAAGCTCTATCAATGAGACCTGCCAGCTCCTGTGCTAGAACTCCTTTTCTCCTCTGAAACAGGTGTATCATGCTAGGTGTCAGTAGATAAGGTGATGAATAGGTCATCCCATGGTCTAAAAACCCTAATTTTTTCTTATCACACCAACTTTGGAGCCTCTTATTGAACTAGTGGATCTGCCTGTTACCGGAAGGATTGAGAAATTCACTGCCTGTCCCCTTGATCCATATGCCAATTGTCCCAGGGCCCTGAAGTCTCCCTTGATTGCTGTCAGACTTCTTTTTGTTATTTTGTTGCTGCCAGTTTGAACAACCAATAACAGATAGTAATCAGACGGCCTTATTAGACTGGAGAGTTTTCCAGTAATGTCCATTAGCCGAGGCCCTAGGAGATAGCAGACTTCCCTGTGAGTTGGGTCCAGTCTGCATATTAGGACCTTTGCTGGACCTTTACGCTTAGAAGGAAGTCTCCTATTACAACAACCCTTCTTTTCCTCTTAAAAGAGGAGGTCTTAATGCAGGCTACAGGTGGTGGTGTTTAAGGAGGCCCTACTACCTCAGAAGGAACTTCACCAGCATCATAAACTGACTGGCCTTTGAGTTAAACTGAGTCTTAGTATGTATGTCTTGGAAATGTGTTTTATTAATGTGACTCTGGAATTCAGAACCTGAAGAAAAATATTACATAGCCTTACACTTGTTGTTTAATGTATAGTTTTGTTGAAAACCATATTTATATTTTGATGACATAAAGGAATAGATTTAATGTTATATTTTTATTTCATTTCGGAGATGTACCTACAGGTAAAACAGTAAATTTTTATTTTATTCTATTATAAAAAATATTTTAAATAAAAATGAGATAAATATGGAGACATCTCAGTCTCAGAGTAGAAACTTCTAACTTAACCCTCTGGCATACTTCAGTAATATCTTTTATTTCTTTGAAATTCCAGAAGAATGACAGCATATCCTTCTTAATCATACATCTTTCCATCAAAGAGCTGAGGGCTTTAAGGTTTCCTGAAAAGTAATTGTAAACACATTAACATGTTCACTGCTCTTACTATGAAGATAGCTGAGCAATTCTAAAAATAGACTTGTTCTAATTTCAGTGGAATTTTTTTCATTTGCAGAACATCCTAAGAAAGAAAAACAACTTGCCAAGCATACACCTTCAGAACACTTTAAAATTTTTTGAATTCCACTAAGGTCACTTTTAGCCTTCTACAGTGTAAAATTAAATTCAAGCAAAAGCAAAGGTCAATTCAGAATCTCCAAATATAATGAAAAAGGAAAAGCCATGAAAAGGAAGGCTGGTCTCAGTGACTTGGATTCTTATAACCAAAGACTCTGCAGATGCTATTGCATCAAACAGAACAGCAGACAAAATATTTGCCTGTCCCTCTATTTCTTTATTTCCTTTGGGAATATGAGATCAAATTTATTCCTGGGAAAAAGATTACTGTTAACAATGCTAAGGATGATTGATTCAGAAAATATAAACATACAGTAGCAAGGATTTTCACCACCTGAATCACATTTTTTTACAGAAGTCTTTAAATTATATTTGGTTTGTGAAGTTAAAATATCATAGTTCTCCTAAATATTTAAGAAAGGGAGAAGAAATTTAGACCATGATATGATATTAAAAAGCTTTTATCTGAGAAGATCACTATTTCTCTTTAATGGCGTCATTTGAACACTGTTCCAGCTTCTTTTTTCTCAACATAATGGCATTATGGCTCCATCTTACAGAAGGAGGCTGGATTGCTGGGGTTAGTGAGGAGTATAACAGATCTTAATCACGTGATCTTAATTATATTGCTTCCTTACCCTTTTTGGCCATTTAGGGTGCTATAATATTTTTCCTGTAGAAAATATGCATTCTTGATAACTATTAGTATACTCCTATATGACTAGCCCCATCGAAGTCAATTATACTGATTACAGAAGTGAAGATAAAGGCTTTTGTCCTTGCATTTATAAAATGCACAAAAGAGTGAAAAAAATTCTAGTTGTTCGTATCTCAGTTTAAGCACAATAGCTCTAAAGTCTTTGTGTCACTATCCAAATACTCTTAAGAAATCTAAAATAAAATCATTAGATAAGAAATAATAGTAAAATAAGATGCAAAACCATCTACATTTTGCGTTTTTGTCTGCTACTGGTCAGCAGTTTAGAGACCCTACAGGACCAAAGAAAAGTTGGACCTTACGTCTCAAGTTTCATTGTGACCCCAAGATTTACTTCTGAAAGTGTTCTACGATCAGTTCAGACAAAACAACTCCTGTCCTGTTTGCAAAAAAGAACTTCTGTCTGATGTGAGTTATCCCAAAAGTAAAGCTAGATGGAGCTAGAGCATATTAATATATTGCTGTACATTTACTGATAATTGACTACTTGGCCTTTATCCTCCTGGTCAGGCCAATAAGTGGAGGTGTTAAAGTGTGGCTTGAGTTTGATTACTGGCCATATAAAAAAACCCTAGTGCTATTTCAATAAATATGCTTTGAACATATTCCTATTAGCAGAAGGACTATTCTATAATGAAAAATATTACATAGAAATGTAATTTCCTTTTTTTTAACTAAAAATCAAATCCATTTAATTTTGTTATTGTGATTTCAATATAATAATTTAGTTTTTACTGGAACAAAATCTTCCATTTGAATTAATTTCATTAAACTATTTTCACAATGAAAAATAGAATTTCAAATATATAAGTACATGTATCCAAGAAAATATCTAAAAGCAACAGCTGGTCTTTTTAATTCATTGTTAGAATAAATTCACATTCCATTATAGAACGAAAAAAATCACAAAATATTGAAATATTTAGTGCAGCAAATTATCTGGTTTATAACTTACTGAACATTAAAGACTTTTATTTAAAGGTTATTCACTACAGCATTCATTTTGGGTGCAGTAGTGATTAGGAAGGAGGTGTGAACACTGTGAAGAAATATAGTAGATTAGCTGTCATATGGCATGCAGAATCATACAGTTGTAATGGGGATGGGGGAAGTTAATGTTTCTTTTAACTTTTGCTGTTGGCCCTTCCCCCTCACCTGTCAGTAATTACATCTCTCATTCATGAAATATATGTATAATTAGAACAGCTTTCTTTAGAAATTTAAAACTGATTAACTTCCTTTTAACCAAAGACCAAATCTGTCTACGAGATCTGTAGTACTGTGTTTGTATATGCACCAGTATCCAAAGCATATTGAAGCACACAATGTTAGAGGGTATTTCAATCCATAACATACAGTGAGAGGTTTCTCACTAGCACTTCTGTGACTCATACCATTATAACATTGTATATCATCATATTTTTATTATATATCATTGTATATTTCTTTCCTACACCCTAATTATTTAAACTTATACCAAAAAAAAAAAACCCACAACAAACAAAAAAAAAACACACCCCAACAAGTCTCATCAGTATCATCAAGGGCATGGAAAACATGTGTCCCTTTGCAAGATGATGGCAAGTAACTGTTGAAAAAAAAACAACATTTTTTACTTTAGAATGTGAAGTTCTGGTCTTCAAGAGCAGAACAGAATGACACAGACTGCAGCTTAAAGCAGATCCTCATTATAATGTAAAAACTTATTAAAAAAATTTAATTATTCAATACAAGCTGTCCTCGCCTTACTGAAATGTGAATGCTCAGTGTCATTAACCAACAGATCTCAAGAATGAAAATTATTTTTTGTAATAGTTCTAAATACCTTATAATGTCCCCTACTAGGGTATCTCGTGTAAGCAAAGCAATGAATGTAATTTCATCTATAGAATTCAGTAAAGCAGAAGAATGGGAATAGTCTAAAAGTAGTATTGTTGATAAACTGTCACAAGAACTGTCATATCAGAGGTTTACTTGATTTGCTATTCTCCATTATGCAGCAGTCAGATGTTGCCTGTGCAAAAAGTGCAAGAAACTAATTATGTGTCCTTGATTTTCTTCCTAGTGATCAGCAGCTGAAAGACATCCCAAGACAAAGGTTATTAATTTGGTTTTAATGGTGTTCAATTCCCTCCCCCAACACCTTTGTACTTGCTTTTTGAATACATATGAGCTTTTTGTTTTACAAAACTTTTTTATCGTTGATTTCCATAGCCTAGCTGTTCTTTACATATATGTGCTAGTTTAGCCAAAATACTATTCCTTTGAACCTAAGATATTCTGCATCTATTTTTTTTTCCTTTTGAGAAACTATGAATATTCATTAATCATTCTTTTTCTTCATGTCATGTCATAACTTCACAAGCTTTAAAGTAAATCTCTCATCTCTTTTCTGATTGAAAAGTCATCCTCTTAGTTCTTTCTAGACTGGATCTGCTTTATGCCTTTCAACAGCAACTCTGTCAGTCATCTCTTCAAGTCTTTTGGTTCTATGTTTCTGAAATCAACACCCCAAAGCTAGTTATAGTTTTGGGTGCATCACACATTTATATTGATTCACTAGTGTTTTTTTTCATTATTTCTTTTCTGATTAAATTGCACTGTATAATGAGGTCCTTCTGCAATTCATTACAGATGATACTATCCTTGACTCTGTTAATAATTTTATCAGTGAAGTTTGTCACCAACTTTTCTAAGTCATTCGTGTTCCTTCTATATTCAATATCAAAACTTGCCATCAATTCCTACATTTTTCTGTTATTTATTTATTAGGTAGTTATGAGAACTTACCTCAGTTAAGTCAGTACGTTATTCTGTAAAGGCAATAGATAATGAAGTATGAGATAAAACATCTGAAAAAATCAATTAATAGAAAGATGGCCACTAAAAACTTGTAACAAGCTGGTACCTCAGCTGTCAGTGTGGGAAGTGTAGAAGTGAATATGCATGTGTACAGGTTTTTTTGCAAAGTCAAGTTGCCATAAATGTAATCATTTTGGCAGCAAATGCAAATAAATGTAAAATATGAAGGTACTTAAAATAGCTGCATTACTGAACCCTGTTTTCTTAATAACAGTGAATTAAGGATAACAAATTCACAAGAAAGACAGATAACCAACTTCTGATCCATTTGGGAATTATTTTATCTTCTTCTAATGCAAAGAAATATTTGGAAACATTATCACATTTGCCAGAATTCATCTTATAAAAAATGTATTGTTTAATTGCAGTGTGTGCTATCTGAACCTTTCTACCTCTCTGATCTTTTCAGAGGCTGTGAAAAGAGACAACAACAAAAGTTATTCAGATACTTGATAAAACAATGGTGAATTGTTTTTAGTGTACTTAAAGGCCATTTTCAAGTAAAGTTCCTGAGGGGTCTATCTTGAGTCCCATCGTGTTTAATACCTTTTCCAGTGACCAGGAGAAGGAAGAGATAAACTACACCTAACCAAGTTTGTGGGCAATTTTGTGTTCATGTGTTCGCATGTGTGTGTGCATCAGTATGCATCAGGGCACAGCTGCCATCAGAGGGACCTAGAGAGATCAGTGGAATCAGACAACAGGAACTTCATGGTAAGCAAATGCCAAGTCCTGCATCTGCATGTGCCAGCTCTGTGCTGGCACAGGTTGCTGGTTGCCTCATACCACAGTAGCTCTACTGGGAAAGCCGGGGTTCCTCATGTCCTGTCAGCAATGAATCCTAGCAGCTTACTGTGCTGCATTGACATACATTTTATCAGTAGATTAACTTTGCTTGGCATGACATTATGCTGAATCACAGATTCATAAAGTGGCTTGGGTGGGAAGAGACCTTAAAAATCATTTAGTTTCAACCCCCTCGCCGTGTCCAAGATGCCATGCACTAGAGCAGGTTGCTTGGAACTCCATCCAGCCTAGTCCTGAACGCTTTCAGGGATGGGTTATCTACAATTTCTCTGGACAACCTGTTTCAGTGCCTCACCAACCTCACAGTAAAGAATTTCTTCCTAATCCAAATCCAAATCTAACTTCTTGTGGTTTAAAACCATTGTACCTTGTCCTATCACTACCCACCCTTGTATAAAGATTGTGTAATGCCCCCTTTAAGTAATGGAAGGTCACAATTGGGTCTCCAAGGAGCCTTCTCTTTTCCATGATGAACAACCCCAGATCTCTCACCCTGTCTTCATAGGTGAGGTGCTCCAATCCTCAGATCATTCTTGGTGGTTCTCCTTGGACCCACCCCCATAAATCCATGTTTTCCATGTGCTGAGAATCCCAGAGCTGGACAAGGTAGCCCAAGTGGTGTCTCACAAGGGCAGAGTAGTTAGGGAGAATGAAATCCATGACATGCTGGTCACTCTTCTTTTGATGCAGCCAAGGATGTGGCTGGCCTGTGAGTGCAAAATGCTGGCTCATGTCCAGCTTTTAATCCACCAGAACCCCCAAATCCTTCTCCTCAGGGCTGCTCTAAGTGAGAATTTCTCCCAGTCTGTATTCTTGGCTGGAATCGGCCTGACCCAGGTGCAGCACTTCTCACTTGGACTTGTTGAACCCCATTAGGGTCTTGTGGGAATCAGGAATACTTCAGTTTAGTCACACAGTAAAAAAAACCACATAGATAACTTGAGCAAGTCCAGCAAAGAGTGATAAATACTAACAGAATTTATGGTGTTTAGTTGCTGAGCCTGGTTATGATATTGAATCCATCAAGCACAACAAAAATATCAGTTAGAAATTATCAAATCTGCTGACATGATAACAGAATATGATCCATGTCTCACAACTGTAGAGGAACGCTGTGAGCACAACTGCTCAGTAGACCTAAAACTTAGTATTGCCATGCAGCATCATTCCAAATTCACAGCTAGCCTTGGCTACATAGCCTGTTTCAAAGTACACCATGGTATGCTTTAATGTGTGACTGTGGTGTAATACTGAGTGATAATGAAAATACTTGGCCCAAGTCTGATAATCTTATTCTAGAATTTCATCTGAGTACTAAACACTGGTGTTTGCCTTCTCAGTGACTAAAATTACTTACTTAGATGTTGTGGGATATTTTGACTTTTGTCCTTTACTGAATGACAGTTCTTGTTTCTGTTGTCACTTTTAAACTAAGGTTGTATATTAAATTTACAGATCTGTGCACCTCAGTGAGATGATACATTTAGATTGATCAGCCAAGTATTTCACTTTTCAGGAATGCAGCTTACTTCAGCTTCCCAGACACTTCTTTCAGCACTTCTCTCAGCTTTGTAACTGAACTTATAAACAGACTGACAACACTTTTGTTTGTGTTGAAGAAGATAATTAAAATTTTTCTTTCTTTCTTTCTTTTCCCCTTATACACTCAGCAACTGGAGAGAAAGACATTTTTAAATGCTTAAAATTTAAAATGAATGAATGAGGCTAGGTATTTATATAGTCCTTCTATCAACTCAGAATCTGTCCTATTATGCTTTTATCCATAGCAGTTTCATGTCACTCAGAAGTCTCTGTCAGTTAATCAGGTTCTCAAGTTAAGGTTTAGAAAATTGCATACTTTTAAAAGATATTGTAAATGTTCTATCCATTACATGAAAATAATTAAAAAGCAGGTTTTGTTTGATCATTTGCTATACACCAGTTTGTGTGAACAGTTATGGCAGTATAAATCCATTGAATAGGCAGTCTACACAAGCTTTAGAAATTTTAAAATTAAAGTACTTCTGGCCCTTTAAGGACACATATCATCACAGTAAGATCCAGACTGATTCCATTCTCTGAAAAAAAATTATAGTAAAATTAAACAGTTCACATTGCAAGATTTCCCTGAGGAAAAAACTACTTCTTTCCCTGAGAGAACAATCCATTTCTACAGCGATTAGCAATTCTATTAAAGATACCTGTTTCTACAGTATAACTTTCTCTCCAGTAGATTAACCAAAAGTTTTTATGGGAAGAAGGAATTTTATGATTACCTAATCCGGCTTTGTCAGTGCAAAGGTCATGGAATTCTTTACAGTACTTTCATCTTTTACTTCAGCTAAATCTTATTAGATAAAATCTGTCTTACAGGAGGAAGAGTGATCTGTCTGTAGAAGTAGCAAGTGCTGGAGAATTTACCACATTTTTGAGTAATAATCTCTTCCATTCAATGTTTATTTTTACTAGTTATTTGTACTAATTTAGTTTTTGATTTGTTGGTATATTTTATGTCTCTCTTTTAAAGACCCACATAATTTCAGTGCAAATTACTGTGCAGTTTCTTTCCATTCTAGCCTACTGATGGGAATTTACTTTAGAAAACAGTGATCCAGAGGAATTAAATACAGTGATAATTTTGGTGCGCAGTGGGAACTAGCAGATTGATTTGGTTGTCTAAATGTAGGTATCTGGTGTCATTTGAGATGCCTTTAAGTATCTAATATGACTTCCAGCTGTCACAGCAGAAGAGCTCAAGTCATATCTTATGTCATATCTGCCAGTTCAATATAGATAAGCTAGGACATCTAAAAATGGTACTAAGCATCTAACTGTGAGCAACTAAACACAGGCACAGCTCATCCTAAAATAGACATCAACATTTGGTCAGCTAAGTAGCATTGCAGACACCACTGGGAGCTATTCAGTTATGTGAACATAGACATCTAAGCCTATTTGAGATGCTGTAGAGTATCTCAGATGTGTGCCAGGACTGGTGTTAAACTTATTAGAGACCTAGACCTTTCTGGAGTGGCAATGGGAGGCCATGCAGAGTATTCTAGGGCCTCTGAAAGAGAAGAAGGAGGAACTTCTAAGAGCTGATTTAAGTAGTAAAAAATAATTTAACCTAATAATAAAAGTTTTATTCTTCAGTGTCTTCTGCAAAAGGTGACAGTGACTCATTTATTCTTTAGGTACCTAAGTTATTAAGCTTATGAACTTTCTGTGTTTGGCTTTGCTTTGAATTCAGTGGGGAAGATAGATACACATCTATCCAAGTCAACAAAATAGTTTTACAGAAGTCGCAGAATCATAGAATCACAGATGGTTGGGGTTGAAGGGGATATCTGGAGATCATCTAATTCATCATAGCTAGTATCTATGCCACAGGATAGAGGCCTGTTTGTTGGAGTAGACACAATAGTACACCTGTGGAGTTTCTTTTGCATTTGTGTGGAAACCCTGATCCCTCTTCTAAAAAGGTCAAATATCAGCCTTAAGACTAGGCTTTCACAGAGGGAATTTTAAAACAGGTAACTAGGAGAACATTATACCATTCAATTACATAATCGTGAAAATTTAATGAGTAAGCTGCCAGCCCTGCCCTGATGGCCCCTGTGGGGGCCTGCACTGCTCCTGGCCCCCAGCCCACAGGGAGTTACTGGCCCTCACAGCACTCTGACCCTGCCCAAGCCTTGTCTGGCAGCCTACACATATGACATGAAGGTTTGACCTTGGGCTTAGGCTTCTGTTTGATGTTTGGCTCCTATGGATATAACAAGGGGCATTGTTTCTACTCATGATGCTTTCTAATTGGAATTATCAGCATGAACTACCAGTAGCCTCACTCAGTCCAATTTCTTTGCTTTTCCACATACCCAAAGCCAGTACTTGATTCACTATCATGTTCTGACTTCCTGTCACGAATGTTTTAAAAAGGTGTAAAGTTTTTATTTCCTCTGTGTTTCCTTGTGCTTTTTTCCATGCACAATTAAGCCATTAGAGAAGGGCACATGTAGGTGCAGTGCTCATCAGTAAGTCTTCCCTTCATCTGTGTTTCTTTTGTTTTTCCGATACATACTAGAATCATCTAGAAGAGTGATGAGTCTCATTTAACTGCATGGTGCTATTTGGCCTGTGAAAGAGATAACAGCATAGATTCTGAAAGTAGAAACAATAGAGAACAGTTTTGCTATTTTGCTTTTCCTTGCTACAGTTCTTGCATAGTTTGATAAATTTGATAAATTTCACTGGCGATTTGCAAAAAACTTGAAATGAGTACTTTACAGGCAGTCCAAATATGCCATGTTTTAAATAATACTGTGTGCTGAATAAATACTATACTCAAATATACAGTCTGCACACAAATAAATAAATACATTGTGCAGTAGACAGAAATTACTGCCTAAGCACTTCTTTTTGTTCAAGAGATATTTAAAAATATTTTTACTGCAAAGATAACTATTAATAATGAAAAGAACATAGATGAAGACAGAGCTTTGTTAGTCTAGAAATACATCTCTGACACTAACTACACCTCTATTCTCTACTTCAGAGAGAGCTGTAAATTTTCTTTATGAAGTTATTCATAAGTAAGTCTTAGCTTCATTAGTATACAGTAGTTTTTCAGTCTTATGTTTCAATTTGTTTACTGATAAACTAATTTAATCCACTTACCCTAAGTATCTTTATTTTAAATTGTGATAATGAATACCACAAATCAATTAAACTTTGACAAATAAACATAGTAATGAAGTGAACGAACACAAATATACCACATTGCTTTTGTGACTATGCTACAACTCAAGTTTATCAGATTACTGTCTGTTCCTGCACTTTAAAAAAAAAAATAAAGAAAGAAAGAAAGAAAAAGCACATAAAGATCAGGTACAGCAGCCCTCAAAAGGCTTGTCATTTAATGATTCCTTCTTTTGCAGTTAATAAAAATTTTTCAGCTTTCTATATAAATAAAAATTTCTACTGAGCTCAGAGAACATTATGAAGGATAGAGGAATCATGAGTTCTGTTTAAAAAATAAAGAAATGTAGACTCAGAATGGCAAAGCAATTTACTTCAGATCACTCATAAGGTCACTGACAGAGCTGCATATTACTATTTGATGCATCCCTGAATGCTTCTAAAATGAGGCGTTAGATATTTAAATTATTTGGAATTTGTTCTACAGCTGCCTGTAGCCACAAGGTTTAAGGAAAGTCTTGAGAGCCACTGTTGGGGCAGGGCTAAATACTGCCTTCAGTACTTTATAAACAACATACAAATATATACACACATGCAAACACACTTTCTCCCTCTCTATTTTTTTTTTTTTTAAGATTTCAGGAGAAAAGATTCTTCCAGTTATTCTTATTTGATATTTCATGCTATATTTATTATGCAGCCCCTGAGGGCTTTTAAAATTATGATGTATCTAGGAATTTTAAACTCTATGGCAAAAGTTCCCATAGTTTTAATTGTGGCAGACAGAGCAGGTTGTCAGCCTAAAAAAGCAAAATCAATGGAAAGTTGACAGGTTTGACTCAAAGAAAAACAGAGAGGGAAGTGAGAACATGGAAGAAAACTTAATATGATTGCTCTGAAAACTGGTGAAACTCAATCTGAAGAATTCTAAAGGGAACAGAGCCATGAGCAATTCTCGGAAAATGCTAGGTCTCCCCACAAAACAAAATGAAATTTGTTCTGTCCTCTAAGAAAAATTATGATAGCACCCCATATAATTCTGAAAAAACTCTTAGCTGGGAAAATAATTAAAATCAATCATGTTAAATCTTTTGCATTTTAGAAAAGACATTTGATTCTATAAAACACATTGAATTAACTACAAAAAATGACACATCCCTCCTGTCACCATTGTTTTGATGTTTTATTCAAAACTGCATTTTTATATCTCTTCAGTATTTCTATAGCACAATCTCTGCAGAATCTAAGCATTAAAGCATATGATTTGCTTTATACAAGTATATGATTCATACTGCACTTTTTGAAACAGCATATTCTTGCACATTCTGTAATATATTTTTCTTGTATCAAATCAAAGTTAACATCTATTATCTTTATTATTTTAAGCTGTATAATTAGTACATACTTAAAGACTAGGATTGTTATACTTGCCTATTGCCCAGAAGCTTGGACTAAAACACGTCATGAAGCCAAGGAAGGAGCACTTTGAGTATAGACTGAACAAAAATGAGAGCAAAGGTATGGGCAAAATGCTAGAAAGCAGATGTTAAAATCGAGTCAGGGAATGGGACTTACTTTACTTTCATGAGTGAAGGAAATAGGCTTAACTAGTATAAGCAGCACAAGTAATGCTCCAAGAGAAAAAGATGGGATCATAGGTGACTTGAAGAAACTGAGATAAAACCACAGTGCTTCCTTGCTTTGAGTGTGTATTTGTGAAGCCAGGTAAACAAATCAGGCCAGTAGAATTTATTAAACCCTATGATATGAGAGCTAGTCCTCTTAATCTAGACAGCTAATTTAAATCTGGTTTTTAAAATCACAGTTGTCAGAAGCTAAACCCCTAGATGGTCTTGCCTGGAAAGGGGTGACTATTAAAGAAAGCCTTCATAATGAGATTCTGCCTATGTTAAAGTATCAAAGTTAGATAGGTAGTTTTGTCCTCTGATGTATTAGATATCCAACTTGAGATGTTCTATGACATTTTAGGTAGACTGTTAATATTATAAATACTGTGTTCTTTAGGTATCTCAGCAAATTACAGGTTATATGGGTCTAGCTGTTGTTTTAAGAAAGATTTCATGGAGAAAGGCACTAAATAAATGTTTTGAACTTGCCGTTGTATTATCCCTTGTTTGCTACAAACTGCACACAGTACTTAATGTGGCCCCACACTAGTGCAGAGTAGAGAGGGACAATCACCTTCATCGACCGACTGGGAGTGCTTTGCCTGACACACCCCAGGATATGGTTGACCCTTTTGGCTGCCAGGACACTGCTAACTCAGATTCAACTTGCCATCAACCCAAATCCCCAGTTCTCCTTCGGTGGAGCTTCTCTCCAGCCACTCATCTCTCAATTTGTAAGTATAACCTGGATTACCCCATCCCAGGTGGAAAATCCTGCACTCGCTCTTTTTAAATTCCAAATAGCTGGTATTCACTCAGCTCTCTAGTCTATTCAGATTTCCCTGTAAGGGCTCTCTATCCTCAAGGGAGTCCATATCTCCTCCTAATTTAGTATCATTGGCAAATTACTTAATGTACGTTTCAATCTGGTATCCAGATAATTTACAAAAACATTAAAGAACATTGGCTCTAAAAAATCTTTGAACTCCAACTTACAACTCAAAATTCTCAGTTTTATTTCCATTTTGCGATATTTTGTCCTCGTTTTTTTCTCATTTTCATAGAAATTCTTGGGGTCTGTATAAAATACCTCAAAATTTTCCTTTACTTTCACCTTATTTATCAGATAATAGAAATAAAGAATTTTGATATTTTATCCATCTTGCTTTTGCAATTGCAGAAAAATGAACTGATAGACTTGAAGCTAATGAGATGCAGTTAAAAATTGTCCTTTTAATGTTGACAGGATTAAATTGTAATAACTTTATGTTCAATTAATTTAATGAAAAATAAGTAAGATTTTCCCTGGTATTACAGAGATTTGGAAGATGAGAGCCACATGAAAATCTGCTAAACCTTTTGCACCAACTGATAGATTACAGAATCTTGGAATATTCTGAGTTGGAAGGGACCCACAAGGATCATGGAATCCAGCTCTTAAGTTCATAGCCCATATGGGGATCAAACCCTCAACCTTGGTGTTATTAGCACCATGCTCTAACCAGCTGAGCTGGGATGCAGATTGTCTGTGACAAATTTATAAACTGAGCTTGGTGCCTAATTGCTGATTGTGGCTGTATTGTTGATAATTACCATAAAGCATAAGCTGTAATCTCTATGTACATTGCAATTGTGCACATGCATCATGTTAAGTTTTAACACTGAGCAGTCTTGCTTCACTAGATATATTTCCATTGCACTGAAAGAAGTGATGCAAAATCATTGCATCCATAGAAACTAAACAATCTTTTAAGAGTAAAGGTAATATGAAAAAGATGAAGAATGATTTTTTTTTCTAGAGACTTTCAATGAAAAGGTGAACAAAATTTTTAAAATCAACCTAATCTTTTGCCACTTATGTTCTAAACTTCTAAGCAGTCACTATTTTCTTAGTTCTGTTTGTAAAATAGTAGCCATAGACCTGCAGACATAAATGATAGTGAATTATTTGTTTAGAAATTTATTTTTAGGTTTAAAAAAAAATTTAGTTTCACTCTGGTTCTATAATCTTATTTTTAATAGAAATTATCATTACCATAACAAGACATCTCTTGTCTGCAGTCAACACTTAGCTATTCAGAGCCAAATTTCTGACTTTTCAGTCACTGTTTATTCCCTTATTTTGAGAAAGAAGATACTTTTTGGTTTTGTTCTATAAAAGATTTAACATTAATCATGGCAGCTAAGGGGAGCACCATTACTTATTTGAGCTAGAACACTAAATACACACACACAAAAAAATCGCCTTTATGTTATCTACTTTACTGTGTACACTAGCAGATTCAGAAACAGTGAGTAAGACTGCAGGTTAGTTTGCTTACATGTCTTGTGTGACTTACAAATGCAGCAGAAATTAGTATTCTAATCCTAATAGATTGCAAAACATGCTTTCTTCAATGTCTGACAGCTTTGTTGGCCCCTGTGAGTTTGACATCTTAAATGGCAGATGCTTCTTACCTTGGTCCCTCACTTTGTTTCCAGAGGATCAAAACAATCTGACATAACTATATCAAACCTCCCCCTCTTAGCGTTTCAGAATGGATACAGAAGACTTACCTTCCATTTATTAAGCATACAGAGATATTATACTGCTGCGGTAGAAATATTTATTTCAAAGTATTCCAGAACAAATGTTCATGTTCTCAACATTGTTACAAAATAAACTTAGTAGGATTAAGATCTCAGTTATAAATTTTTATTGGTAATTCCTTACACATTTCTAATAACCATAATTTAGATTAAATACATCATTTGCATATTGGAGTATGTTAGGGAAATCCTTTTTTATCATCTCTATGCTAATTCTGTATTATAAATGCCTTGAAAGATGGAAATTGTAGATAGGACTCTTGATACAGAAAAAAAAAAACAAAAATGAACACACAAAAGTGAATGCAGTTTCCCTGTGCCTTGAAAGGTGAACTCACAACTTCCAGCATACAGGTTTTTAAAAGATAATAAATCACTAAGATTTATTACAAAATAAAGACATAAATTTAAGAAAGGAATATCAACTTTATCCTTAAACTGTCTGAAGGAAGGAAAGGCCTTAAACTAGATGAAAAACCTTCTGAAAATTGATGAGTACAGTGGCACTTTGCGGCATCTCTATTCCATGAGGAACTACAGTCTTGTTGCAAGACATGCTGATAAGACACTACAATATTATCTGCACAATAAGGAGAAAGTAGTGACATGACAGATCTAATTGAAATCAACACAGTACAATAAAGAACTGGTTATTGATATGTTCTATATGAATTTCTAATATAAAAAGCCAGTGATGAAAACATGTGATGAAAACATGTGATGAAAAACAGTAAAGAATGCCCAGAGCTCTAAGACAAATAGGGATGATATACAGGTAACTGTGATACTGGACACAGGACAGGATCATCTGCTAACCAAGAAAATAAGTCATGACGGGTAAAATAAACTTGACATATGTATGAAATACTAGCAAGAGACAGGACTGTGTGAGTTTCATTCTAGGAGTTAAAAATGGGTTTGCTTCTCAAGCACATACAAAGGACAGAAGGTGGCAGATATTTTCAGGAACAAAGTTACAAAATAGAGTCTTGAGACCAAACTGGTCTGCAATCAAAAAAAATGGATATTACAATAACAACTAAATAGAAGAGCTATGGTAGTTGAAACACTTTAGAAAGATACATTTGAAAACAGTGAATTAACATATTTAAATAGCACTCTATCCTCTTAGGGGAAAAAAAAAAAAAGCAACAAAAACCCAAACAAACAAAAAACCTGAGAAAGTATCCAGTCTTTGACGAAGTCCAATCGTTCAATACTATTGAAAGGAATGTGGAAGTTAAACATGAAAGTATGAATAAGGGATTTATAAGATCCAACCTGGAACTGAAACTGGAAAGTCATCAATATATTGGATGAACACTGCTTCCTCTATTTCATAACCAAGTAAGAACTGGATATTTGAAGGATTTCCCTTGTCCTGAAGCAGTAAGTGATGGACTGGGTTCTCTATCTGAAATATTGGAAAACTATGAAAAATTAAGTACATTGAGAGAAAGATAAAGAACCAAGTGGACCAGCTGTTGTTTCTAGTAAGTAGAAAAGAGAATCCTAGATGTTGGTTTTCAAGACCTATTGGAATGGAATGAAGCAAGGTAAAAAGTCATGAAAATGATACAAAGAGAGAATAAACAATTAACATTTACTGCACTCTTTTAATGTATTACATTTTTAAAGAAAAGGCTAACAAAGATCCTCCCTATTAAGGCTATCACTCCATTAGTAGTGCAGAAATGGAGCTGTAGAGATATGGCTTGCCTAACTCAGCACAGCAAGTTGAAAACAGGTCTAGAATAGTATTTTCCTGTTTCAGTGAATTGTGCTTCTCTTCAAACCACTTAACAAATCAGACCTGGAATCTGACTTTGAGGTACAAAATTTTGTAGGGCTGCTTATTGCCCACCATACTGCCTACTCATGCTAACCAGAACTGGCATCCTCATTACAGACATGTTTTATTAAGTTTTATTAAGTTATTAGATGTGAGAAACAAAAACATTCTGTGGGAGAAACAACAAAATTCTCCTGTCTGTTTATTTCTCTCCCTTTACATGAAATATCAGTGTGATGAATCATATCTGCCTTTCCTTTTATGGAGTGTTGATCTGTGTTTACAGAGTGGTATGTCCCAGATGCTGACCTCAGTGGCACAACTCAGGTTCTCTGCTTTGAGGGTAAATAGCTTTTAATTGAAAAAAAGGGGGCATTATCACAACTGTAAAAACATAACCAAACAAATAACTTGGGCCTCACATTTTTTCACATAACTTTTTGGTACAAAACTGAAGAATTGCTTTTAGAATTTTAGTCATGGGAAAGAGAAAGTCACAGCCAAAGTGTGATTCAGTCTTCTACTATCTAGATCTCTGATCATAGAGAGATTCTAGACTGATCTAAGCTAGAAAGAAAAGAAGGTTCTTAGGGAGAAGCTTTTGCATCACACAGTAGAGATGTAAAAGAAGAAACTTTCAAGCATGTAAGACAAGAAAAAGGAAAATTAATGTAAAATGCATTAAACATGATTATTCTATTTATAATTTAATTATGCTACTGAGTCAGAGAACTTAAAGAGAAGCAATTGTTAATCCCTGAAGAACAGAGGGAAAGAGTCATTAACACTTGGAAGGGACAACATGAAAAACCGCAGTAATCCATAAAAAGGCAGCGTCTGTCAAGTGTGTGATTTTTAATATGTGGCAGAATTAATAATTTCAGTTCCCAGGCTAGGTTTTTGAAGTATTTTGTATATCTCACTTGGAGTTCAAGATCATTATGTTAGAAGTAAAATGACAATTTCCTGAAAAATATTCTCCTATGTTTTAATGAGATATTTTCATGAGATATTTCCATGAAGTATTTGATAATACATTATGGGATAAAAATTCAACACGATCTGCCATTATGAATGGTTTTCCACAGACAGTCATTTGCCATCTGGTCCTGGGACTGTAAAACAGAATAGAATTGTTAACACTGAAAAGGACAAGGTTATGTTGTTGTGTTTTTTGGGGTTTTTTCTAATATGGTAATAGTGGGAAAAAAGCAGTTGACACAGAACTGATTAGCTGTTTCATGGTTTTATCATAAAATTGCTAACAATAATTCAAGAAATGTTCTTTAAAAGTGATCTTTAAGAGCATTGCAATTCAAAAGAAAGATTTTGGCTTTTCACTTAATATTGTTTATTATTTTTTTCTAAATCTAAAATAATAAGACACATAAGTTTCCTCTACCACAGTCTACATAGCTGTTTCCTGGAGTTTTTTTTTTTACTTTCAGTTGGTTTACTTTAGTTGATTTTACATCCAAGACTGGTGTTATTTGCAGAATGTGAACTTTAGTCTTTGATAATGAAAAAAGGTCACTTTCAAATTCTTTTTTTGAGACACAAGTCTTGATGGTGTTTGCAACTCTAGTCTTTTATACTTCTTTGATTTCCTTCCTCTATGTTCACTGTGATTCTGAGTATCTATGGTATTAGAAGGAAGTTATATTATTTCTTCCATTGCAGAGGTCTGTTCAGGTCCTTGGAAAGTTCATCTTATGGTTTACAATAGAAAATTTCAGACATGAAATTTTAAGATCAACTGACATATAATGATGATTTCAATATTTCAATGCTATGAAGTAATTCAAAAATTACTTAAACTATAACTATAGTCATATTCAGCATAGGATAAAGATTTCAGAGGTAGCTTTGAGAGGTATAGGTCAGATAACAGATACAGTCCAACATCAGCAACATGAAGTACAAGTCAGACTTTAACTTGTTTAAAACTAGTCCTAGCATTTCTATATTATTTTCCTCGGCATACTTTGCCAGTTTGATCAACTGTTCCACATGTACATTTCATGTGTTATGTGGGTACAACAGGAAATAAAACTTTTTTTTTTTTTTCCAGTTCAAAAGTACTATCATATTTCAAAACAAGTGATGAAAACATTTGAAACAACTTAGCTATTTATCCTTCTGTACCCTACTAGTCTGCATGGGAAAAAAGGCACATGGAAAGACATCAAGGAAGTTGATTTGGTTCAGGTTGGAGAATACAGCTGAGAGAGGATATACAGCTTTCTTCAGTGAACTGGAAGACACTTATATGGAAGATGTTCTCTTCTTTTGAAGTGCAAAGCAAAAGGAGAAGAATTAGAGTACACAAACTTCAGGAACAAGAATTCTTACCACAAATAGGGAAAAAAAATTCTTCATGGGAATGGTAACTAAATAAAGAAGTAGGTTGCTCAGAAGGACTGTGAAATCTTCATTCCTGTAGATTTTCAATTCTCACATGGACAAGACTTCTTGCAACCTAATTTTTCAGCAGTGAGTTGAACTAGATGACCTCCAGATATCCTCACCAAACTCTTCTGTTGTACAATTTTTCTATGATTTAAATATTGCTACTCCCCTACACCAAATTATTGAGTTAACCTTAGTGAATCTTTAAATGGGAAGAAGAATTCAAGAATGAAGGGTTATTTAACCCTAAATAGTAAGAAGAGATATTTAAAATATTTAAAATCCTGATGCTAATATGAGTTTCCCAGTAAATATGGTTTTGAGATTTTTTTTTACTAATGAAAAATAACAGATTTCTGCTTCCTAAACCGTGCAGGGTCTTGTGAATTGATTGGATTTGTATTGACTTGAAATTTTTTGTTTGTTTGCTTAACTGGCATAACAATGATCTAGTAATAGGAAACTATTATTTAAATTAGTTTGAGTTAAACTTTATTAAACCTGTAGGGAGCAGGTATGTTCAGATAATTGAATTGCCTGTGATTTTAGAATAATTTTTGTGGAGTGGAATAATGCAAATGTGAAATGATACCAGAGATTCCAGATTATAAATAGAAATTGTGGTGGTGAGTTATCACTAAAGGAGTGTGACCTTATATTGTTTGGTAAAAACAGTTACAAAGATAAAAAAGAACTACACTGAGTAACGGGGAACCAGGTAACCTGCAAGCAGACTTCACTGAGAAAAATATATAAAAATAAAACTCAGCAGTTTCAAGAGAGACAAGGATAAAGAAGACATTGCACCAAAATTTCTAATTTCTCAGCAAAAAGTAGAACAAAAAGGTGGATTAGGACACATTTGCCTTTGAAGAATGAATGTTTATTATTAAATAACTTGCACAATGCTAAAGATTTTTCAGCTTTCAGCTAGGGACTAAATTATGTGTTAAAATCCTTTTTTTCTTTTTTTTTTTTTTTCCCTCTTTTCATTCTCTAATGTGACTTCAAGTGTTTTCATTATCTACATAACTGTCTAATCCTTTTATCAATTCAAGTCCTTTCTCAGGGATCTGTTGTGGCAATAAAAACTATGGGTTAATTATGTGTTGTGTAAAGATGTATTATTTTTAATCAACTTCAAAACTGTAGCTTTTGAATTTCATTCAGAGTCCCTTTGCTCCTATCTTCCAAACTTCTGTACATTTTCTTTCACTAATAAATGTTATTAAGATATTTCATTATTAAATGTTTAAAGTGTATTATCATCTCTGTAACAAGATCATTTTCAGAACATCTGAATAAATGGTATACTTACTTAACCCTCAAGAACCCCAAACCCTTTTATGATTTGAATGTGTGGGGAAGTTTTTCTGATAAGCTGCCTGCAAAGTTCTTTCCAGTATAAAATTTTATTTATGTTGTTAGGAAATTATAGTGGTTTCAGTACTATTTCCTGCTTAAAAATCAATTGAGCTGTTTATTTTATAATACTAAAATGTTTAGTTATTTAATTATAAACTGATTTGAATTACTATATTGGTCAACAAAATCTATTTTCTTGGTGAAAAGAACCAATTTTATATTTTTATACTGACTGTTAAGCTGTCATTAAATATATCCAATGGCAATTTTTAAAGACCTAGTCATGTATCTTGAAGTACAGTTCATCTCTAAATGAAGTGGGGTTTAATTCAAATAAAAAATATGAAAAATAATACCAGTAAGTATGAATTTGCAATGGAACTGATGACTTAAAAGCCATTATTTTTCTTTTTATATTGTGCCTGCTTCAGTTATGAGGTTCTTTCTCATAAGAGAAATAAAGGGCAAATCCAATTTGGCATACATATAATTTTTTCTCAAGCCAACAGATGTGTCATTCAACTCAACATCTGCTTGGCTTTTACTTCTAGTAAGACCTCATGTGTGAATTTATAATTTTTTTTTAAATGATCACAGAGCAGGTTGAAAATTTCTCAAAAACTAAAACCTCTAAGAAGTGACAGTGACAGCTGTAGCTAAAATAATGCTTGACCGTGCTTGCATAAATTCAAGCACATTTAGGTTGAGTGTTTTTAATATTTATTTTGCTATTTTCAAGTCAATATTTGTTGAACATTGCACCAGAATTATCAATTTATGCTCCAATAGACATAGATAGTATGAACTACATAGAAAGCTAGTATACAAAATTCATACATGTTTCCATGAGTATCTTCTAAGGTTTTTTTTCCTGAAATTTAGGGGGAAAAGGAAAAGACCCAGTTAATTGTCCTTTTGCCCCACAAACTAATTAAAACATTTGCCTAGCTCTAAATATATGACATTTATAACATCTATCTATTAAGTAGTAACATAGGTTGTTAGTAGTAGTAATACATGACTGAACTAGTTAACCTAGTCTCATTTTCTAATCACTGGAGAAGATCAGAAATCTCCAGTGAGCAATTCTTCTCATGCGAAGTTCAGGTGTTTAACACAGGCCAAATGAAGCACCTTCTACAGACAAACCATTTTCTTGACTCTGAAAAGTAGCCCAAAAATAACAGCTTATATGCTTATTTCTTTCTAACCTCTAGAGTATCATTAAATGAATCCTAGCCTACATACATTCTTATATGGTATTTGAAAACTGAGAAGCTAGTTGGCTTCTGAACGTTCACAGTTAAGCTACTATAGAGTTTACAAACTTCAGTTGCTTTAAAGCAGCTAAAATAGAAAGCACTAAAACAATGAATGTAGGTGATACTGATAATTAAATAATGGATTTGGAAAACTGCAATGTATTTTTTTTTTGCAGATCATCATAGCTTTGTACAATTTCAAGGCAAAAATGATTTGACAATGAGCCTTAGGTTTGTTTTGAAAATACAGAAACTTGATTAAAGAGGAAGGAATTAATCTAGACCACGTAAAACTGCTACTTGAATATTTTCTTCCATCCTGGTGTGCACTTGGAGTAAAGTGCTAACATACTAAGAGAAGTTAAGAGGATATATACAGAAATTATTCAGAATCTTGAAAATCAAATTCATTATGACAGTCAAAAATTCAACATTTTCAATTTACTGAAAAGGTAAAATGGTGACTTAATCACTATGTGTCAGTATCTTCTGCAAGGAGAAAAATTAATTGTCTGCCACTGGTTACTAAGTCCTCTGTTACATTGAAAGCCATCTGACAGAGATGAACACTTTCATCTTTTTTGCATTCATTGCAAATTTCAGAGGTTAAGAAGCAAAATAGCCTAGATGAAATTGTAAGAGAATAGTGTCATTGCCCCTACTAGGCTATGATATCAAGGTCAAATTAGTCCATTAATTTCCTCCAGTTTCTTTTATTCTAAAACATATGAAAAGGTTTATGGTCAATAAATGTCATATCTGTGTTTTTGCCTCCTATTCCAGTCTGTTGTTTATCAGGTCTGTATTTTTAAATCAAGTCATTTTGGCTTATGGTCATGATTCAAGTACAATATCCACAACATGTATAAAAAACATGGTCTAATCCATAACATGATTTCTATGATTTATTAAACTTTTGCTCTGTAGTTATATACTGTTCCTGAAAACAGCAGTTGAGTTGCTCTGTTGACTTCAAAATTACCTTTATATATCAAGGAGGGATTAAATCTTACATATCTCATTCCAAGGGACAATTTTCATTTGAAATATGTGTACATCAGTCTCTAATGGATACAATGAGAGTGTATTTTAAAATAAGGAATGAATAGGAGCATAAATGTATAACTAGAGGAGAAATACTCCTAAAACTGCTAAGAATCCTCTGTTACTAAAAAAAATAAAAAAGATCAACAACAGTAACCCTCCAGAAATCATAAAATTTTATTGTGTGATATTATTTTTTTAACATTCTTGTTTGAAAACTCTCTTAAATGTGAAGACAGTACTAGAATGAGAAAACACTGGAACAGATTCTCAGCTAGAATCACATACAGAAATTCTGTTGAAGGCTATATTAAATGCAACTGCCCCCTCTGCACTTAAAATCAGGGATGTGGCTGGGAAAAAAGTGTTTCAATGATGAACCATACAGGTGAGCAGTGAAAATGTTGATTATGTTCTATTTAGATACACACACAGAGACACAAGCACAAAACAAAGAACACAATAACATACTTATTATGATCTTTACATTCCAAATAATCAACACTTTTGAAATTTAAATTAATTTTTTACATAATTGCATGATTTCATCTGACTTAAAATACCCAGCTTCTGCACAGCAGTGGTGTGTGAACTGTTAAATTTCTTTTCAGAAGTGACTGTATTTCACTGGAATTCTGGTTAATGTTTACAAACACAGAATTACTTCGAGAAGTTGTCAAAGGGTTTGGGGATCACTGTGAATAAAAAAAATTTCTCTTCATAACCATTCAAAAATATCTGCATAAAATAGATAATTTTGGAATCAGAGAATCATAGAATTAACTGGGTTGGAAGAGATCTCCAAGATCATCAAGTCCAACCCTTGATTCAACCCCACTGTAATTACTAGATCATGGCACTCAGTGCCACATCCAGCCTTGTCTTAAAAACCTCCAGGGATGGTGAATCCACCACCTCTCTGGGCAGGCCATTCCAATGCCTGATCACTCTGTAAAGAACTTCTTTCTAATATCCAACCTAAACCTTCCCTGGCCAAGCTTGAGACCATGCTCTCTTGTCTTACTGCTGATTGCCTGGGAGAAGACATCGACCCCCACTTGGCTACAACCTCCTTTCAGGTAGTTGTAAAGAGTGATGAGGTCTCCCCTGAGCTTCCTCTTCTCTAGACTAAACAACCCCAACTCCCTCAGCCTCTCCTCATAGGACTTGTGCTCAAATCCGTTCATCAGCCTCGTTGCTCTTCTCTGGACCTGCTCCAGCACCTCAATATACTTCCTGAATTGAGGGGCCCAGAACTGGACACAGCACTCTAGGTGTGGCCTCACCAGTGCTGAGTACAGGGGAAGGATCACTTCCCTGGTCCTGCTGGCCACACTGTTCTTGATCCAGGCCAGGATGCCATTGGCCTTCTTGGCCACCTGGGCACACTGCTGGCTCATGTTCAGCTTCCTGTCGATCAGCACCCCCAGATCACTTTCTACCTGCTGCTCTCCAGCCACTCTGTGCCCAGCCTGTAGCACTGCAGAGGGTTGTTGTAGCCAAAGTGCAGGACCCGGCACTTGGTCTTGTTGAACCTCATCCCATTGGAATCAGCCCAACTCTCCAGCCTATCCAGGTCACTCTGCAGAGCCCTCCTGCCTTCCAGCTGATTGACACTCCCCCCCAGCTTGGTGTCATCTGCAAATTTGCTAATGATGGACTCAATCCCATCATCTAAATTGTCAGTCAAGATGTTAAACAGAACTTGGCCCAGCACTGATCCCTGGGGAACACCACTGGTGACCGGCCGCCAGGTGGATGCAGCCCCATTCACCAGCACTCTCTGGGCCCAGCCCTCTGGCCAGTTCTTAACCCAGCACAGAGTGCCCCTGTCCAAGCCGTGGGTTGCCAGCTTTTTCAGGAGTATATTATGGGAGACAGTGTCAAAGGCTTTGCTGAAGTCCAGATAGACACATCCACAGCCTTCCCCTCATCTCCCAGGCAGGTCACCTGATCATAAAAGGAGATCAGGTTGGTCAGACAGAACCTGCGCCTCCTAAACCCGTGCTGGCTGGCTCTGATCCCTTGTCCATCCCGTAGGTGCCGTGTGATTGCACTCAGGATGATCTGCTCCATAACCTTGCCAGGCACTGAGGTCAGGCTGACAGGCCTGTAGTTTCCCGGGTCGTCCTTCTGGTCCTTTTTGTGGATTCATGTGACATTTGCCAACTTCCAATCATCTGGGACCTCCCCAGAGAGCCTGGACTATTGGTAAATGATGGAGAGGAAGAAGTCTTTAAAACAAACTTTGTTACACTATAGGTAATGAAAAAAATAAACTAGTTTGAACGTTTTTATACCTACAAAGCAGGTTATTATAGTTTAAAAACACAGGACATACAAAAAAATAACCATTTTTGAATATTTATTCATTTTTTATTGCCATGCATCTTTTATATTAAGTTGAGCACATGTTGTAAATAGAGCACTTGTTGCAATTTCAATTGCAAAGTAAAGATGTGAAAGAGTCAAACACTCTTACCTTCATGCTTTACAATTTCTGTCAACTTTGACTATTTTTCCTTAAAAAAAAGGAAAAAAAGTTTATGGTCCATAAACTCAAGGACCATAATGCCTGTAGGGATTCAGAATAAATGAGGAGAAGGAAAAGAAAAGGACAGGAAAGTAGAAGGGGAAGGGAAGGAAGAAAGGAAAATGAAAATAATGAAAATAATGAAAATGAAAATGAAAAGGAAAGTGAAAATGAAAATGAAAAGGAAAATGAAAATGAAAATGAAAATGAAAATGAAAATGAAAATGAAAATGAAAATGAAAATGAAAAGACAGAAAGCTGTGACACTCTAAAATAATTGTCTGTTAAAGTACATAAAGCACATTGAATCACAAAGAAGTCTACTTCCCTTTTTACAATTTTGACAGATATTTGATGCCATCTTTCTAACTGCACATGCTTTTGAAATCTTTTTTTTACTCACATTAAAAAAAGAAGTTGCCTAATTATCCCCAACTCTGCCTGTCTGTGTTCACAACAGAAACCAGAATTATTCTTTATTATTTGTGCTAAGAGTCCCTAATTTTACAGAGGTCTCCTAGAAAACCAGATATTTCTGGAATGTTTTGTCAAGATTTTTTTGTTCTTTTTTTGGTTGGTTGTTCTGGTTTTGATTGTCTTATTTGGTTGGTTGGTTGGTTGGTTTATTTTTCTTTTTCTTTTTTTTTTTCTCTTTTTTTATTAAATATCAAAGTTTGTAAGGCTTGTGGAACAGCTAGGAATTAAAATCCTATTGAATGCTCCTGTCGAGGCACATAATTTTTTTTTTAATTTATTTATTTACACAGCACAATTTGATGTACATAAATGAAATTATCACTCAGATGGATGGACAAAGAGTGAAATGAGATTAAACAACGTGTGCTTTTGCACTGCAAAAATATCAGTGGTATTGTCCACATGGGCCGTTTCTTTGTGTTCAATTTTCTAAATGTCTTAGGAGCACAAATGCTTTATTTAAAGCCTTTACACAAACAACACTGATGAAATCAATGACAAATTTGCAAAATAGATGCATGAAATCATAGTTACTCTATTGAGGATTCAAGCTGTTTAGGTGCAATGAAATGCAAGCAGTATACAACTACACCTGAGCTAATAAGGGATCCACTAGCACATGCATATGGCTTCTGAATCAGATTTGTTGGGTGTCCATGCAGCTTAGCTTGCTAGTAATCATACCATATCCTGTAGAAGTTCCTCAAGGCCTTTTCATAAATGATGGGTAGAAGCTCCCCATGTCCACTGAAAAAACTCAAACAGAACATCAAAATGAGGAGCACTTCAGTATTGATACCTTGGAGTTTTGATTTTTTGTAGATCTTAAAAGTAGTTATGTAGTAAATGAAGATTTTAGAGTAGCAGCATATTATCCCTTTACCCCTTAACACACCAGATCAAACCCCTGTTACCCATTCCCTTATCAATTCCCTAAATTCCACTGGCCTGTTTAGTCTCTTTTTCAAGGTAGAACTGTAGAAGAACATCCTAACCCTACAGAAGAAGATACAGCCATAGATGCATCAACCTTCAGGCTTAGGACTCTGGAAGGCCTCCAAGAACATTACGTGCTCTGAGGAAGATAAAGATGAGGAAGAGAGGGTCCCAAAACACCCCCAGACCCAATTCCCAAGAGGCATGGCGGGGGCAGAACCTGGGTGGTGGCCGGACAGGGATTGGGTGAAAATCATTATAAAATCTGTGAACATCTGTATTCCGGGGCGTGTGCTGGGAGTATTCCAGAAAGCCTGGGGGCTCATTAAACCCTTTGCATCCTTATCTTATCTCCTGCCTAATTTGGCTTGTAGTCTTTCTTTTCCCACAGCCATTTAGGCAACAGTATACATGTTAAAACACACATACACAAAGCCCAAAACCCGACAAAAAATCCTGCAAACCCTCAAGAAATCAAAACAAAGAAACAAGTGAAACTCCTGAAAGCCTCACTTCTTTGCATTATACTTACAGTAATCCTTTCAATAATTCACATTAGAATTCCACAATTAAAATGTTAGGAATTTTGTCTGCAATAAAAGATTTAGAAGAGAAAATGCAAGACAAAAAAAAAAGGGAAAAAAAAGGGTTGCAGGATTTCTTATATCCAACACTTAACGCAACCATAAATATTTCTTTGACCCAGGATATTTTAAAAACTGAAACAGACAAAAGCATGCTTACTGAGATGGCTTCCAGGATGCTGATAGCCTAATTCATTGAACCAAAGAAATGTTACTTCAGCTGGCATTAGCATTCCATAAGTTGTCATGCACCACTGAAGCAATACTCATTTCATCATAGCTATCTATCCAGTTGAAATTTTATTATGCTATTATACAAAGTATTATATATTCACATAAACAGTGTATTAGTTTAATAAGATGATAATAAAACATGTCCTTTAAACAAACTGTTTTACGAATGACCATAATGCACCACTCAGAATGCTTAGCAATTTTAGTATCTGTCTGTTATTTTTTTTACCCTTAAGGCCCAATCAGGTGAACTGATCATGAAAAGTAAAGAGCTCTTATGGAGTGCTGATACTTTTATTTGGACTAGTCGAGGACTTTCATTTGCAAAGGCAAGTTGCATTTGCTTTTAAATGCATGTAAATCTATCTGAAATAGAGAGAATAGAAATAATAAAATGAAACTTAAAATTGTACTACAGAAACTTTTATTGGGCTGTGGTTTTGTTAGAGTGGTACACGTTTTATTTTTTCTTATGGAATATGTATATAAAGAATGGTTTATTTGAAATAATGTTCCTGGACATTCAGAAAAACACGAAGAAGGCAAGAACAGGTAGCAAAAAAAATTCACAGAATCATAGAATTTTTGGGGTTGGAATGGACTTCTGGAGATCATCTAGTCCAACTGCCCTGCCAAGGAAGGGTTACCTACAGCAGGTTACACATGAACACATCCCGAGGGGTTTTGAATATCTCCAGAGAGCGAGACTCCACAACCTCCCTTGGCAGCCTGTTCCAGTGCTCTGGCACCCTCAATGTAAAGAAGTTCATTTGGAGCTGGAACTTCCAGTGGCTTTTTTAATTTGAGGTCATTAGTTTTTTGTCAGGTCACTAGGCACCACTGAAAAGAGCCTGGCACCATCCCATTGACACCTGCCTTTGAGATATTTATATCTATTGATGAGATTCCCTCTCAGTCTTCTCTGTTGGCTAAACAGGCTCAGCTCTCTCACTCTCTCCTCATAAGAGAGATGCTTCAGATTCCTAATCATCTCTGTGGCCCTCTGCTCAACCCTCTCCGGTACCTTCTTGTCTTCCCTAAACTGTGGAGATCAGAATTGAGCACAATACTCCAGATGTGGCCTCACTAGGGCCAAGTAGAGGGGGAGAATCACCTGCCTTAGCCGGCTGGCAGCACTGTCCGATGCAGCCCTGGATACCATTGGCCCTCCTGGCCACAAGGTCACAGAGATGGCTCATGGTAAACTTGTCATCCACTAAAACTCCACGGTCCTTCTCAGCAGAGCTTCTCTCTAGTAGATCAGCCCCCAGCCTCTACTGGTACTTGAGGTTACTCCTCTCCAGCTGCAGTACCCTACACTTGCCCTTGATGAGCCTCATTAGGTTTCTTTCCACCCAATTCTCCAGTCCATCAAGGCCCTACTGAATGGTAGCACAGCCTTATGATGTGTTAAGACACTCTCCCCAGTTTCATTTTATCGGCATTTATAATTCTTTTATGATATTTTTGTAGACTGAAATTGAAAGTGTCATGACTCCTTGGTATATTTTTGCTTAATTTTTGTACCTTAAAAACATAAAATATAAAAGAAGATAAGACCTTTTTTTTCTGTTGCTGCTTCACACAATAATTTGCATTTTATCCAGACAGAAAATAACCTTGTGTCAAGAGGCAATTTATACATTTTCATTTTTTATTTTGTCATTTTCTTCATAAGCTTATTTCTTGTTTATTCTAATTAGGTATGCAGGTCATGTGATGTAAATATCTACTGAATAGCTGTACTCTCATAAAAATAATGTAATTATTAATTTATTTAGAGAGATAAAAAAAAAAAATGATAAGAATATATAAACCACAGACACTAAAGTCCACATAACCTGTAACCTGTACGGAAAGAGATATTTCTCCATATTTAACTTTAAACCATTTAAACCCAGAGAAATCCCTATTATATTTGGATTATCCTTTCTCATCATGTTGACAAGAGATTTACACTTAAGTAGGCCTGATTGCAAAATGGCAGCCACACATCTGAAGCATTCAAAACTCTTGTTAGAATTGTTTAATTGGCGCAAAAATAAATGCCAGACTTAATTGCAAATCCCAAAGCTTTGGTAAGAATTACACAAAGCTGAATTTAAGGCAAAATACTACAGGTTCAAAAATTGAGAACAAATAATAATTTTGCAAAATTAAAGTCCACAAGATATATTTTTAAAAGCTGAATATGGAGGTACTTTATTGAATTATTATATTGAAACCTCATTCCCCAATTCCATTACAGTATGGAAATGGAGAATGAGATGATGAGGAACAGTGTCACAGAAAGAGACCTGGGGGTCCTGGTCAATGGCAAGCTGAATATAAGTCAGCAGTGCCCTGGCAGATAGAAGGGCCAACCATGTCCTAGGGGGCATCAGACAAAGCATCACCAGACGGCTGAGGGAGGGGATTGTCCTGCTCTGCTCTGTGGCCTCTCCTGGAATATTGTGTGCAGTTTTGGGCACCACAATATAGGAAAGATATGAAGCTGTTATAGAGTGTCCAAAGGAGGGCAACGAAGATAGTGAAGGGCCTTGAGGGGAAGCTGTATGAGGAGTGGCTGAGGTCACTTGGTCTGTTCAGCCTGGAGAAGAGGAAGCTGAGGGGAGACCTCATTGCAGTCTGCAACTTCCTCGTGAGTAGAAGAGGAGGGGAAGGCACGAATCTCTTCTCCCAAGTGACCTACTAAGGATCTGCTAAGGCAGCCTAGCTGAAGTGGCACAGATCTGGCATACCCTTCAGTCATACTATGCGATTCAAAAGGACAAGTTTAAAAGTCTTTCAGAAGTTTGGGTGCAGTACCACAGTTCACAGAACATTCTGCTTAGGACCTTCTAGTTTTCCTTGGATCATATAATCCAGAGAGATAAACACAGGTATATCTTTATTTGCTTCTATGCTCTTCCTCATGAATATTTTTCTTTAATATTTTCTAGTTTACATTTTGTTATACTAAACATTCAGCGGAGTACACCCTCTGACTTACAGGTTGCCTTTTTCACTCAGTCAAAATGTTTCAGAGCACCAGAAGTGAAGTTAAAATGAGAATGGTAGAGGGAAACAAGGAAGAAGAGATACCAAAGGTTATGTAATCTAAATAAGGAATCCAGTGAAATTTAACATCTGCATGCATAAGAGGATGAATGAAACATCATCTGGAATGATTGCAAAGGAAAAGAAATAAAAAGGGATTTTTTTTTTTTTTTTTGGTCAACTTACACAGCATGCATGAAGAGGAATTGGCTTCAGTAGCCTGAACTCAGTTTATATAAGAACTCAGAATGAGAAAGCAAATTTTGAAAGTTTATAACATGAGACAGTTAGACAAGCTATAATTTCAGAGTTAGTGATTTGTTATTTTGAAACTGTGATTTTAACCTGAAATAAGTAAATAGAATTTGTCATCTTATAAAAAACAATGATAGTAGATGGACAGCTATAACTACTAAAGATTGGTCAGCTAAATACTTTTATGAAACCTGTCTTTCTAAGCAGGAAGAAGAGTTTATTAACTTTACACTAAAATTACTCTATACTTGTACACAACAAAAAACAAGATACACATTTAGCATTCCCTTTTTTTTTTTAATAAAAATCACAAGATCATTTTCAGAAAGCAAAATCTGTACTTATTTTCTTTCATGCTAATAATTTTCTTGGCTCGGCAGGAAGCCAAATTACAGATGTTAAATGCTTCTTCTTGTGAAAATCAATGCTGAACAGAAAAGCCAGGTGCACCTTTTCACCTCCCAAAATTATTCATGTTCTATATTCAGTGCAAGCTGTGTCTATTTATCCTACAATATAATTGCAATACATGGTTTTGCTTCTTCAGTATTACCTTTATTCCACCTCAGCAGCACTAAACGTAGAGATTGACAGTTACCATAACTTCATCTTGCAAGCATCTTACAGTCTCTGGAATCATCTCAGAATTTAGGACAAATAAAAAGCCAATTATCCAGAAACTGGGTGCTGATGCACAGGTCACAGTGATATCTAAGCCAGATGTTATGAAGAAAATACAGACAGGTAACGCACTGACATATGACGTTTAGAAATGCTTAGACCATTTAGTGATAAAATTGTTCCCATGATAAGCATATGGGAGCAACAAAAAAAAAAATTCTGAAAACATAAGCTTTGTAGAAGAAAGAAGATAAAAGGAAGTAAAACTAAGCTTATACATAGAAATTATAAAGAAAGTAAAATTTTCAAGAAATCAGTGTGCAAGTATCAGAAGGAAGATTCTTTTTTTTCCCAAAAAAAATACTTGATAACATTATACTGAGTTCTGTTATCTACAACTCACAAAATATACAAAAAAGTTTAAGGTAAACGAAAGTTTAATAAAAATGGAAAGTCTAATCTCTGTCACTGAATGGGAAAGCATCATTTTAAACTGGGTTTGTCATATGCTGAAATGTTTGATAAAAGATTAAAATCCAGATTACCCAACTATGCACCAAATACCACTAAAAGAAGAAATAAGTAAAATAGAAATTTTATATGATAAGAACTTTTAGATGCTACATAAAATTCAAGTAGCAACAACATGATGATGAAGTTGTTATGAAAGAAAGAGTTTGCTGCCACAGGACAACTTATTCTTGAGCACATAATGTCTCAGGACAGTTTTCTCTATTACCATGATTCTTAAACAAAAACAGACTTATGGAAAGGAGAGGTAACAGCTCCAGCTCAAGGCATCTCAGAGGTGCCACGGACCTTGTTGTCATACTTTGCATCTGTCATGTCTACAACAAGTATTCTACATCATAGAATTATTTTGTACATTAACAGCAAGTCTGACACTTCGAATTTGTCAAATGTGAACAGCTTGTCTAATCTATCTGGCTCCAAATTACTACAACTTGGCATCTGAGTTCTGAGTCCAGTGCCTTCATGCTTTCAGATACTTCAGCTTTTCTTTAGGAAAGGATTGAAAAGGTTGATTTTCTGGCTCAAATCTCAAAGCAGTTTGTATCACACATGAGCCAGTAGGCCAGATAGAATGATAGAAGTGTGGAATAAAACCTATGAGACTATCCTGATAGCTCAGAAAAGAGAAAAACTATTTAACCATCAGTTTAGAACTGGGGATGTATAAGTCTACAACCAGATTTTTTCCCCTTTAGAGAAAAAAAAAAAAAAAGAGTTATTGATCATCTATTTCAGAAAAGTTATTGCTGGAACATTAGTAAATTCTAATGGATCACTTTTTGTCATTACTGTTACTAAATAAGCACTCTAACAGAGAAATACAAATCTCCCTTTCTTACAAGTTTCTTATACAACGACACATACATTTGAAAGTTAATGGTTTTTCTTATCAAAAAATCACTATAGTTAAGATCAAAGACTTCTCATTATTTGAAATTTTAAAAAACCATACTCAGCCTTATTGATGCAGCTGATTTTCCCTTTTAGTCTCCTGGGAATAGGAATATGTGTTCCATTAAGAGCCTTTGTGCTTTCTTCTCCTCCTGCCCTTATGAGAAAGTAAGAATTCATGAAAACAATTGCTTCTTCCTCTTCAAATCTCTCATTCAGTCTCACATCTGCTGTGCTACCCAGAGAACACCAAATGTCACAGTTTCTTACAGTATATATATATATATATGCATATATATATATACATACATACACCTACACAGATGCTCCTCTGTTTTCATGACAGATCGTCTTTCCAGATGAGCTTCCTTTCCCTTTGGCTTTCATTGGCCGTAGCAGAAGAAAAGATCACCTGTTTTCCCTGAGAGAGACAAAGTGAGGCTATTGAAAATACTGCAACACTTTTCGGTAAAATGTTTTACCCCAGACAATACAATGCCTGCAACTTGAAAGCAATGAGATGTCTCACAACTGTTGCATGAATGATGTAAAACCAGTTAGTTTCACCAGAGAAAAATATCTCTTTACTTTTCTTTAATTAAATGGTATAAGATTGTATTGGTTAAATATATTCATCTATATCTTGATAGAAATTTTCTCCTATGTTAAGAAGTTTCATATACACTAACCAATCCCTTTGCCTATGGGGATACTACTCTAAAAAAAATTTTAAAAATCCTCTTCATTATCAAGCTGCAGACGCTTACCAAGCTACAATACATTACTAATAGAAATTATTTGGAAACATTGTTACAGAACATGGCAACAACAGTAAACCAGTCCAGGATATTCATTCGAGGCTGAAGTTAAGATTACTTTTCATTCCCATGAGCTAATGTGTACTTGAAGAAGTAACATGACAGGGTTAAGACAGTAAATTATTAAAACCTGTTAACTGGATTAAGATGCTATTCCACTAGTTACAACCATTCTTCAAAAGGAATATTTTTCTTTTTCTCTGCAGTACTTAAAGTCTTATAAAGTTCCCATGTGCCATACAATAAAGAGCCCAGAGACTTTTCAGGATTTGCCTGCGCTAGAAAACTCAGGTGCTTGAAAACACATATATCCTCCTAGCAGATGCACAAACATGCCACTTTTCTAAAGTTTGTAATTATACAGCCAAGAACCCAAATAAGGTAATGGATCATAGTTTTACAGAAGTACACAGATTTTTAATTATTCAAGAAAAATAATTTTTACCTAAATGGTCCAGAAAATGATCCTGAAAGCAATTATTCAAATTATACTGTTTTTTTCTCACTCATCTGAAAAATAATTATCAAATTACACACAAAACTTAATCCACTTTATTTTTGCTGTAAAATTGACCTAAAATTCTCATTTGCAAGGAATGGGCAATAGGTCGCCATTTACAGCGTTAAGATGTTCATTCTTGGTTCTAGTGTTATCAATAAAAAAATTGTTTGTTTTTGCATCTTAAATTCACTATACTGATGCTTCCATTTGTAGAAAACAGAATAAATTTTTCTCCTGAAGTATTTTGGCTTAATTATGTCAAGCCCAAAGTATTGTTAAATTTTATCAGGTTTTATTGCATTCAGCTGAATCTCAGACTATTGCAAAACCATTCCTAATAGAACTAGTCAAATAATTTCTTCTCTGTTACTATTTTTTAAAAACAGATTGGGGTTGTTTCTTTTTGACAGTCACAGTTTCATTTCCATCTATTTTCTGCGAATTCATGGGTATACCTTTCTAAAAATATCATTCAGAAATATATGCAGCCACTTGCAAATACACTAGTGAACAAGTACAACAAACCTGCTTTTTAGTATAAATGCTCCATTTCATTTTCCGAAGTCAAAACTAAGGGTGGATTTATTTTTGCAATTGAAAAGATAGATATTTAGTAAAAATTTACAACAGCAATTTCAGTAAATACAGCTGAATTAGCCTAGAGTTTAAAAATGTTTTAATTTGAAATCTGTGGACTACTAGCTCGACTTCTAGTGAGAAATAATGGCAAAAGGCCATCCTTTGTTTGTCTGTAAAAACTTCTCCATGGTTAAAGAAAAATTTGTGCACATCATAGGAGAGGAGAATCGCAGGTCAAGAGGTTAATTCTACTTACTGCAACATATATTCTGCAACTGACTTGTAGCTCTGTGATCTGCAGAACTCTCACTTAATAGGGAAGGCTTAAAGAGGAAGAAAAACAAATTCCTTTTAATGATAGTTCAAACCACTAGGGTTTACTGAAGGAAAGGAAAGCTAATATTGGGGGAAGGGAGTTGCTATATTTTCAGCTTGTTCTTTGTTGTCTTTATTTTCAGAGGAAAGGAAAGTATTTGAAAGCATTTTTTTTCAGAGAACTCAAAGGAGAAATAATGATGGGGAGGGTGAGCTTTTATCCTTTACAAAGAAAACCTACAAAAAGCTGCTACCCAAAGCCATGAACATACAACAAGGTGAAAACCAACAGAACCCACTTACAAAGAAAACTGTGGAAATAACAAGTCTCCAAGTGTAAGTGTGGTTAATCTAAAAAAAACCCCACCAACCAAAAGGGTGGGCATGGGCCATTAAATGTACTATATTCTATTCAGTGAGTTTAATGTAAGGGTCATTATGAATTTAATGCTTTTTTAATGATTTATAATGCAATGACAGCTAGAAGTCACTCCTGGGGTAGACACACCAATGTGCTATGTTGTTTCTGCATAGTGATTAAGTAAAAAAGACTCAAACCAGAGAACAGTTTGCTAACTAATCTAAAGAATCTAGAACCCTCTTATGGCAATTTTGCAAAAGAAAACACTCAGATTGATCTTTTCCATATCCAAATTGAGTGGATATACAAAAACCCATGCAGATCCTTTTTATTCTTCATCTTACCTATGACTTTGAAAATACCCAAGATAATAGTTAAATTTTTCAGAGAATGGGTTGACTGCAAGATACAGATCATATGTCTATTACTGCATTATATGAAACATTACCTTTCTCATACTTTACACGTATTTAGATTAAAAGAGCATAGCAGCATTTGCACATCATGCTGAGAAGATGTTCAGAAGCTCCAGCAGGGTCATGGAGTTATGCATATACGTGTTTCCCAGCACGCTTGACAGAGAATTAAACAGACGAGGCCCAGTAGACCTCCCACCATCAGGACTGATAGCCTAATTTCGATCTAACCGGGACAACCAAATCCCTTTTCTCTTCTTCCTTGTCATTGCCATGTGATGAGATTGGCTTTTCTACTGATTTTTTTGTTTTGTTTTGTTTTGTTTCAAATTGCTTACTGTCTGTAATTCTGTGTCACGAATGAGTCTTTCAGGTTGATCAAAGAATCACTGGCAAAGGTATCAACAAAAGCAGGTTTAATATAATAGTGGAAGCATGATGCTTACTAAATGGTTAAAGGACACACAAAAAAACCCAGACTAAAATCTAAAATTAATCAATCTAAAACTAAAATCAACGTAAAATGATCTGCAGGGAGGCTAAGGATGGAAAAAGGGTAAGGATGGGAAAGGGTAAGGATAAAAAGGAATAAGGCAGACCCTCCTGTTGAGTCACAAAGTTCAGACTGGAGCCTCTTGACAAACTTAAACCTGGGCTTGACCAACAGTTATGCCCTAAGGTTTTAGTGGCATTGAAACTAAAGAGCACTGGATCGAATTTACTATAAGCACAACGGTAACTCACTTATAATTCTAACTTACAAATCCAACAGCCTGCTGCAGTCCAGGAGAACTTGAAAGGTCTCATTAAGGACCACTGTTTATATGGTTGCAAGAGAGTTGGTTTTAGCCATAATAGTTTTCCAATCTGAATGCAATTCAGGCCAATAATTTACTTTGAAAGTTTAACAACAAAGTTGTTGTTCCACTTGTACTGTTATTGAGGCAAGAAAAATAAATTTCCATGGCTGTTTGTTGAAAAACATGTGCCCATTAGACAACATAAGTTCCTGGAAGCAGACAGTGTTTCTGGTAAGCTCAAGAGGAGGTTAGTCCAGCTGCTGTTCATCAAGGTTGAGGCCTGACAAGTATTTCTAAGATCATACTGGGGCCTGAGGGTAGGAGTGGGGCAACAGTTTTACCACCACATCCTGTTGCGTTAAATGCCTAAGGCTAGCAGGGGAGCAAAGACTTTGGGAATTACTGTAGCTGTATGTTGAAGTTTAGGAATGGTATTTCCCAGTTTAGTGCTCCCACTGAGACTCTCCAAACCGTGTGCCACGTGCTTATTTCCCCCTCCTCCTCCTGACTGCAGCATGCTGGGGAGGAGAACTGGAAGAGATAAGAGATAAGAACAATTTACTGGAAACAGCAGTGAGATAAAACAAACAGTAATAGCAGCAGTACTAGTGACAGAAGGTACAGGAAAAGGACCAATGATTTGCATAGAAGCCCCACCCCCCCACACCCTCCCGACAATACTTCACCACTCCCTCCACCACAATACCCTGACCCAGAAGAGAGACCTTCCCCCGTCCCTGGAAAATGAGGTGAAGTGGTACAGAATAACCTCTGGGTCCTAGCCATGCCCACTCCTGGCTACTGCAAGACTTAACCCTGTCCTGGCCAAAACTAAGACACTGGACCATAAAAGAAATTATTTTCAAAATTATAATCAAACAACCTTGGCAGTACCTAACATGAAGTAGACCCTTGAATTTGAGATAAAATGTCATGGTAAAATCTTTAATGAGGAATAAGGGAGTAAAGAGCTTTATCACTCCTATCCCTAAACCATCACTAACTTGAAAATATGAAACAGGGATAAAAATGCACGTTCTACTGAGAATCACTTTCTACTGCTTTGCTTCTGGTAGACACTCACACTTGTGCAGGGGCATCAAGAAGAAAGGATAATAAATGAGAGAAGAAAAAAATTCTGTGGAGCACCAATGTTTGACTGCTTAGAAGGTATTGCTTCTCTGAGCCATGATCTGCCCTCTCTCCTGACCACACAGCATAATGTGGAAGCACTAACATCTGGAAACATTTCTCTGTTTTCTTCTCATATTTTAAACTTTTATACTTTCTTTACTTTTCTCAATAAACTTCCTTGTCTTTTATGTGAAGGTCTGCTCCTCATAAGTGTCTGCTGTCTGGCTCTCATCCTGTTGAACCTGGCAGACATAAGGACAGGAGATAGCTTAGAGCACTTACCTTCAATACAATGGACGCATTCTGCCTAGATTTATAATCTTGGGGATCTTGTTTTTCCAGTTTCAATTCAAACTTTGACAAGACAGTTTGGGGCAAAGTGATCTGAAAATACTCACTGAAGAAATAGAAAGGTCATCCGTAACTGTGAAAATGTCAGTTGGATAGAGAGGACCTTTACTCCGCTATTATCTGTCTCTAGATACCTGCAGTGGTAATGGAAATAGAAGGGCAAGAACACCTGCAGAAGTGTAGGTATGTCTGATTCCCTTTTTACTATGTAGTCATGGAAGGCAATGATTTCCTTGTACATCTCCATTCCAGTACACATTTGGGTATGAAACCTACAAGATAGAGAACTGCCATCTTCAGAACCATCAGGATGTTTTATTTGGCCTTGTGAAGAAAAGAGACTTAAATTTCTTTATAGTTTGGCTCACAATGATGCCAGATGATACCTGCAAGTCCGGTTCCATGGCTGTACAACTATGCAAGCTCAGTAACTTCATGACTCTCAGTGCCATTGTTGTAAGGTTATCTGGAGTGCAAGCTGGCTGCAAATCCCATCTGTCTCTATAATAACTAACACTGAACCTTTCAAAAGCTTTTTTGCACAGCATGTGAAGTTGCTGAGGATAGTGGTCAAAATAAGTCATCCTGAGCCTACTGTTTACACTATAGAAAGATTTACACATAAACCCACAGGGAGATAGAGTACACCTAAGTTTTTCTTTCTGGAAGCCTCAGAGACTGTTTAATAAAGATACATAAATATCTCTTCCTCAGTTTTTATTTTTAGTGAATTTTTTGAATGATGCAGAATTTCTTTCTAGCTTTGTACACATGCCACAAGAAAAAAAATGATTCTCTGTCAAATACTTGCCATTAAAACATTGAGGAGAGTCAGAAGTACAGAACTGTATTTCTGTCATGTATTTATTTTTGTAAATCTTTGCAAGAAAAAAATGAAATATTTAGTCTCTTTCTATCTCTCCTGATACATTTAGTGCCATACTAACCCACACAACACTGAATCCTGTAATATAAAGGTCATTTGGAAGTTAAATTACAAAATACATTCCACTTAGTATTTTGCTAATTAAGTGTCTCGTGGCCATCATCATGATCTGTAATTTAAAAGACAACAGAGAACACTTTGTCCTTTTGCTCCTGAGAATATTCACTCAACCAAGTGATCATCAGATTTAATTGGAAGGATGGATATGTCACAAAACGCTGTCTAGAAAGAGTTAAAGGATTCTATCAGGTAGTGAAAATGTCATTGGCGTTAATGACTATGACAGATTAAAGGCCTTTGGGTGTGTGCTCATGTAAGATCGAACACCTTTTTTGTCTGACTGGTACTAGATCAACAAAATATCTGCTGACTATGGGATCACAGAGGGGAATAATTTCCTTTTCACTGTGTATTATTCAGTGCAATAGAGCTTGAAAAATGGCAGTGACACCCCCTGTAATCATTTCTTTGTGTGTTTATCCAGATCTCTGCTGAGAGGTGTATGACAGAACCTATTGCTTATTGTTTAACTTTTATTTCTTTGTGCTGTGGAGACATAACTGCATCCCCAGCTGCAGCTCCAGATATTTTAAGTGATGTCGAGCTGGAAATATACTTATTCATAAAAAAGAATGTAAAAAAAAAAAAATCATTCAATGAATATGGTGACTTTTTCTCCTGATTCACTATTCTGAAAACAAGTGTTCTAGAAACACAGACGTATCAGGGGGTTTTTTTATTAATTCCTCCATCCTTGAAAGAGCTGTTTTGTGAGCTCATTAGTAAGGTTATCTTATCCTTACTCAAGTGTCTCTCAGACCAGTCATTGAAAATACAGTTATTCAGACCTTTACAATAGAATAAGGAGCACAGTACAGAGATCACTTGTCTGACAAAGAAACTAAGCTGGCCTGACCACATAGCTTAAAATATCATCATATTAACTTACCAATGAAGATGTCTTCCATTTTCTTAGGTAGCTACAACTTCAGGTAATGAGTTCTGACTCATAGCAATCTCTTTGCTGAAAAGCTCCTTGTAACAATGCTATTTTTTCATCTAATTCCTGAAGCTTTCACAATTCTGGGTACCTTGTCGTGGTTTTGTCCACTGACCCAGGTGATTTTCGGACTAAAAGCCAATCAAAAAGTTCAGTGACGCCTTTGCTAATTACATCTTTAAGAAAACGGAAGAGAAGATTTATTGCGGAGTTAAAAATTAGGAGCAGCAGCCATGTAGAAGAGCAGCGAGCCCAAGGTGGGGCTAGGCCCCCTCCTCACCTGGTCCTGGGCCGGGGGCAAGTGTAGCACTGAAACTCCCCCTTCTCTTCTGTAAGATAGTGAAGGAAAAAAAAAAAATAAAGGCTGACTACTTGGACGAGAAACTGCTGTGGAAGAATTCCAGCAGAGAGATAAGGGACTTCCAAGGTCAAAGCTGGCAGCCGGAGAAGAGAGAAAGGCAAAGGGGGGCCTGCTTCTCCCCTCACCTTTTTGCTCTCTCCCTTCAGCAGGGTAAAGACTGAAAAATAATCCCTGCCACCTGTACAAGTTGGTTGAGGTGAGAAGACCCCCGTGCTGCTTGTGGAAGAACTTACACTGAAGTAAGTTGATACATGAAGAAGCTGAGACTTCATGAGAGACCTGAGGTGAGGCAGAGTTCTGCTCAAGATTTTGTGACCCTGAGGGAAACCCACGCTGGAGTGAGACAGCTCAAGTGGGATGCTGGAATCTCAGTGAGAGATCCATGCTGCTGCTGGAGATTTGTGACCCTGAGGGAAACCCATGCTTGAGCGATTATGACTCAGGTGGGATACTGGGATCTGTGTGTGGGATCCATACTGCTGTTGAAGAATTTGTGACCCTGAGAAAGCCTTACGCTGGAGCAGAAGCGGCTCGGGTAAGGATCCATGCGTGGGATCCATACTAGACTCATGCCGGAGAGGTCTATCAAGGACTATTCTCCCATAAGGAGGGAAACAGGGATGGACTCTTAAGCCATTATCCCCTGTAACCCTGTGGAAGAAGATCCATAGTAAGCAAGTGTCCCCTTGCAAGCCTATGGAAGAAAGACCCTTTAGGACCTGGGTAACCCCCAGCCTTTGGTCTTAGCCCAGGAGGGGGGTAGGCCCAGCCCTGGAGGCTGACACAGAGCGAGAGAGAGAGAGAGAGAGATGAAAGAATTCCAACTGCAACAAGAGTACTGCAGAGTTACTGGAGAGAGAGCTGGAACTCTAAGAATGGAGAAAAGGACTACTTCTCCTCCTTGGACTGATATATAAAGGGGGGAGGAGTATTTCTGTAAATACTTAGTACCTTTACTTAAGTAGAATTATCGTAGATATAGTTATTAAGTAGCTTTCATTTTGCTAGTAATAAATGTTCATACTATTTTTCCCCAAATCCTGTCTCTTTTGTCTGCATAAACCTTCTCTCAACTAATAGTAATTGTGTGGGGGGTGTGAGAGCAAATTGACCCAGAGCAAAACCACAACATTTTTTTGGTGGAGAATGCGGGCAGAGACTGCCCAGAGAGGCAGTGGCTGGATCAAACCCCAACAGTACCATCAGAGTTTGAATATTTCATTATCAATCTACTTCAAAAGCTTTCAGTGGTTTATCAGATTGAAATGGACAATACAAAGTCTCTTCTGCAACCTTTTGAAAATCTCCTAGTTTTGCTGACCTCTGATGTATGCATCTCAGTTCTGTTTTTTCACATCTTTTGAGTCTACTGCTCTACCCAGACCCCACTCCTTCAATAGCATAACCTATCTACAAGTATGTACTTTAACCAAACAATCCAAATAGGTTACTCATCAACCCCTATGGGAAATGACTTGTGCATTATTTTACTTGTCCCAGTGACAGGTGATATCACAATGGAAGAAGCTTGCAGAAGTATAAAAGAGACTCACCAGAGGAATGTCACCAGTAGGATAGAGATCTGTGTTTTATGAAGTATATGTTAAAAAACAGGAAAGTAGGAGTAAATACAGAACTCTGTTCTCCTAAATAGGGAGACTCATCATCATGTTTGTACTTCTTGCATCCAGGGTTATTTCTAAGGAAAAATGAAGATAATTTTTGGGACCAAGGACAAAGAAAAAAAGAATAAATCAAAGTACACTAAATAGTAGATATCCACAGAATCATGGAATTATAGAACTGTTTAGATTTGAAGGGACCTTTAAAGGTAATCTAGTCTAAACTCCCTTCAATTAAATAAGGTTGTTCAGAGACCTGTTCAAGACCTTGAATGTTTCCAGGAACAGGGCATCTACCACCTCTCTGGGAAATCTATTCTAGTGTTTCACTACCCTCATTTTTACCCTTCTGGGTAACTCCCCCAGTTTGTATACTGGGCATGACATTCTGTGGTGTGGAATATCCTTTTTGCTAATTCAGGTAACCCATTGAGCTATCCTCCCTCCAAGTTTCTTTTGTGCACCTCATGCAGAGCATGATACACAAAAAAAAGTCCTCGACTTAGGATAAACCAAAACATCAGTGTGTTATCAACACTATTCTCATTCTGAATCCAAAACACAGCACTGTACCAGCTACTGAGAGGAAATTATCTCAGCTGAAACCGGGACAAGTAACAAAGCTTGAAGCCCTATTCCTGAAAAATAGTAGTTTATGATGCATTAAATACATTTCTGTTAGATCAAACAAAGGTTAAATGTTGAAGAATATAATAAAAGCATACTCCATTTCATCCCCCTAAAAAACAATAAAATTTTATGGAAAAAAAATTTTAAGCTAAAGCTTCTTATTAAAAAAAAACCTAAAAAACCAACACCAAACATGATGACTCATTCAGGACAAAGATGAATGCTTTGTAAAGAATAAAAGGATGATATCAATGAGATGTTTCTCATAAAGACAGTGAAGAACACAAAGTGAGATTTCAAAGGCATGTTACAAGTTTATTAAGGCCATCACTTGCCATAATGGTGTAGAACATGGCAACAAATATTATAATGTTACTAATCTTGACTAGAGAACTCTAGTGAAAGGAAAACAGCTTTACCTACATTTCTTGTTGCTTCTGTGATTATATCAGAAGTGATAGCCACTGAATGTGTAGAAAGCAACAATGCATCTCTATGCCAGAGATTTTGTAACTAATTTATACAAAGTTTTCTAGTTTAAGCCTTGTGAGAAAAAAAATCTCCTCTTGGATAACATAAATCCACTTATTTAAATCATGGGAGTTCACACAAAGTCAATTATTTTCCAGGATGTCTTTGTAAGTTTTTCATTCATTGTTTTTTGTTATATTCAAAATTGATGAATTGAGGGACATCAATTTTAACAAGAATTAAAAGTTTAGTAATTTTTTTTAGGATTCTTTTGTTCTTTATTCCTCTGAGTAATATACTTATTTATTTAAATTTAACCAAAGTATATTTGTTGTCCTGAGGACAGCTGGCTTCTGGAGCTTGTAGACAGAGATAAAAAGCTGAATAGCCCCCCTGTAATCAAGGAGGAAACAGTTGGCGACCTGCTGAGCCACTTGGAGCCTCACAAGTCTGTAGGACTGGATGGGATCCATCCAAGGGTGATAAGGGAGGCGGCAGAAGAGCTCACCAAGCCTCTTTCCATCATTTACCAACAGTCTTGGCTCTCTGGGGAGGTCCCAGATGATTGGAAGTTGGCAAATGTCACATGAATCCACAAAAAGGTCCAGAAGGACGACCCGGGAAACTACAGGCCTGTCAGCCTGACCTCAGTGCCTGGCAAGGTTATGGAGCAGATCATCCTGAGTGCAATCACACGGCACCTACGGGATGGACAAGGGATCAGAGCCAGCCACCATGGGTTTAGGAGGTGCAGGTCCTGTCTGACCAACCTGATCTCTTTTTATGATCAGGTGACCTGCCTGGGAGATGAGGGGAAGGCTGTGGATGTGTCTATCTGGACTTCAGCAAAGCCTTTGACACTGTCTCCCATAATATACTCCTGGAAAAGCTGGCAACCCACGGCTTGGACAGGGGCACTCTGTGCTGGGTTAAGAACTGGCCAGAGGGCTGGGCCCAGAGAGTGCTGATGAATGGGGCTGCATCCACCTGGCGGCCGGTCACCAGTGGTGTCCCCCAGGGATCAGTGCTGGGCCAAGTTCTGTTTAACATCTTGACTGACAATTTAGATGATGGGATTGAGTCCATCATTAGCAAATTTGCAGATGACACCAAGCTGGGGGGGAGTGTCAATCAGCTGGAAGGCAGGAGGGCTCTGCAGAGGGACACGGATAGGCTGGAGAGTTGGGCTGATTCCAATGGGATGAGGTTCAACAAGACCAAGTGCTGGGTCCTGCACTTTGGCCACAACAACCCCTGCAGCGCTACAGGCTGGGCACAGAGTGGCTGGAGAGCAGCCAGGTGGAAAGGGATCTGGGGGTACTGATCGACAGGAAGCTGAACATGAGCCAGCAGTGTGCCCAGGTGGCCAAGAAGGCCAATGGCATCCTGGCCTGTATCAGGAACAGTGTGGCCAGCAGGAGCAGGGAAGTGATTCTTCCCCTGTACTCAGCACTGGTGAGGCCACACCTGAAGTGCTGTGTCCAGTTTTGGGCCCCTCAAATCAGGAAAGACATTGAGGTGCTGAAGCGGGTCCAGAGAAGAGCAACGAGGCTGGTGAAGGGACTTGAACACAAGTCCTATGAGGAGAGGCTGAGGGAGATGGGGTTGTTTAGTCTGGAGAAGAGGAGGCTCAGGGGAGACCTCATCACTCTCTACAACTACCTGAAAGGAGGTTGTAGCCAGGTGGGGGTTGGTCTCTTCTCCCAGGCAGCTATCAGTAAGACAAGAAAGCATGGTCTCAAGCTCTGCCAGGGAAGGTTTAGGTTGGATGTTAGGAAGAAATTTTTTACAGAGAGGGTAATCAGGCATTGGAATGGGCTGCCCAGGGAGGTAGTGGATTCTCTGTCCCTGAAGGTATTTAAGAAGAGACTGGATGTGGCACTGAGTGCCATGGTCTAGTAATGGTGGTATTGGATCAAGGGTTGGACTTGATGATCTCAGAGGTCTTTTCCAACCCATCTGATTCTATGAATTATAAAGTATTAAACTACCAGCAGGAAACATCCTTTCTCATAAACATAAGAGCACTTATAACCCTTTTCTGTAAACAATATTCCGCAAAGTCTCTCATGTACTTTCTTGTGGAATTTCTTTTTTGTTTTCTGGCTATTGTACGTAGGAGTGTCATCCCCACAAGAACAGAACTGCCAATATTATAGTTCCCTTCTTTACTTTCCTTCTGCTATGGTTTTCACAGACATAACTGAACACATCCTACACATACTCTGATAAATGACTGACTTCAGTGCTGGAACTCAGAATGCCAGAGAATACGCACCATTACGCAACTTAATTGGAAGGTAGAGATGAAATCCTTCCTATCATTGGTTAGCCCATTAGCTGAAGTCAAGCTACAGCAAAAGTGTTTGTATGTTCATGCTATTTAAAGTGCTTTGCATTCCACTGGCCTTTACTTGTATCTAGGGAAACACAAAAAAGATATTCCAAAGATGAATTCATAAGTGGACCTATTGGAAGTATGAGGACGGCAACCGGTAAGTGATATGGCATCACAGCATGAAGCTTATCAAAACATACTCAGGTATGAGTATGAGACCTTCACCACATCCTCCTGGATGGAAAACAGTTATGAATGAATTTGGTTGTATAATTCTTTCTAAACTCATACTAATATCATATATTTGGGGCAGAAGTTCAGAACATGTTGTGCTGACAGCTAGGTCCCCAACAATATTAGAAAATCCTTTAGTAACCAGTGAGTGACCAAAGAGATAGACTCACAGCTACATAGGTCTGCAAGGTTTAAGCTCTCTAATTTAGAAAGCAGTAAGTAATAAAACAATAGCTACCTTCTCAGGTGAACACATACATGCTTGTCAGATAGTGTAGAAAGCTGAGAGGAGGTGAAATTGCTTTGTACAGAAACTGTAACCACCAGATAGAGTGTCCTACTAGGCTGGGTCAATAATAATTCATTATTTTGTGTGATTGAGGAAATATTCTAATTCTAGATTTCTCTTTTAATTAAGATGTGTTTATTTCAGATATATTTTCATGAACATATACCTGATTTTTTCATTTCAGAGTTTAGCATGCTCAATACTTTTAACTGATGCAATTAATAGTGCACCAATGTGTTTCTATTCTTGTTTCCCTACAATCCCATAAGGCCTGGAACATTTGAAGGAAATAAACTTCACCTTTTGTTGCTGTTCTCGTAGAGCATAGGCTTCCTATTTTCTCTGTTTTCAATTACTGCTTTCCTTCTGAAATTTAGGGAGGAGATTTTGGATGAGTAAAAAGTAATATAAACCCTGAACCTGAGGATTTGAGACAATTAAATCATGAGAGGACTACAATGGAATGAATGTGGAAGTGGGTCAGCAGAAACAAAGGCTTCACCTAGACCAAAAATAAAATGAAAATGGCAACAAGAGAGACGGGAGAAGCAGATTAGTAAAATTCAAACCCAGATGGAAGAGTAAGCGTTGTAAAAGTAGGCCCTGTTTCCATTATTTATCTTCCTTTTGGAATACTGACTAGAGACTAATCGCTGAAGATTTAAACTCATCAGGACATGGGGTGGGGGGAGTTGTGTCTTCATATATGTGTCAGTATTTCAATTTAAAAAGTTACTTTCATTAAAGTTTCCAGACAAAAAGCTATGTTCTCTATAAATAAATAGAAATGTATCCCTGCAACTATTTATTATCAAGAATCAGAGATTTCCCTTAGGCTTTAATAGAAACCTCACAAGTGTTCATGTGAAGACTAAATGTTGTCCTTTAGTATGCAAGCCCTGGAAATTGTGATCTGTTGCCATGGGAAATTTCCTTTGCACTCAACATACTCTGTATCTTTTTCATTAAAAAAGGAAGTCATACGAATAATGTATCATTCCATATCTTTTAAGGTTTGACAGATAGCAGTAATTAAACCTTTTTGTCAGTGCAAGCATCTATTATCTTTAAATCTCTAAACAATACAGCAATATATGGAGCTTGTGTTATGTGGTTTGTCTGTGAAGGAATAGAATTCCAGGAATCGTTTACATTAACATGCAGTGGTATATATTCTCCCTGATAATATGCAGCTCCCTGACTCAAATTCAGCTAGAATGTGCAGGTTTATCTTGAGAAAGGACATAAAATATACTTTACAAGCTTTCTTTTTACAGGATAGTTCTTTACACTGGACCACTCTAGTGGCATTTGAAATTACAGGATTCTACTTAACTGTGACTGCACTTAAAAACATTTTTGAACAGGAAACAAGAGCTTGAAACTTTTACCATTCAATAGTTATGTGTCATAGAAAGGAAAAGTTAATTGGAAAGTAGAAGTCTTAAAAATTTGCCGAGAAAGTAAGTTTTTCTTCAGCTTCGTGAATTAAAAAAATAATGATGGTAGAGAAAATTACACTATTTCTTTACTGCTATAGTCTTTCTTCCTAGGGATATACTTGTTACAGTCATCATTTTCTGAGCTGCAGTATGCAGTTTTCCCATGTAAACTTAAAGGTAGTTCTTTTTTCTCAACATGACATACAGATATATTCCAACTTTAATTATACAAGTAGAGTGATATCCTGCTCCTTTAAAAGGAAACTACTGTGGTATTTCATTGTTTCTGGAACAATGAGTTGATTTTTATCATGAAGATAATAACCGAGCCTTCTTTGTGATGTTTTTACACCATCATATCATATACTAGTTAGTGTTTCCCTATTCTTTAATGTACTTGTGAAAATAAAATTATGAATAAAAATTTATTAGAGGAGATATGGTGCTTACACAAAAGAATTACATTGTGGGTAAAGCTTCTGTGTGTGCCCAGAAGCCAGCCTGATATTAAGAATTTGGATTTTTTTCTGCTGTTGATGTAGACTTCAACTCACCAATACCTTCTTATTCACCAAAAAATTTAGATGTCTTCTGAATTGACTTCACTGAGATACTATAAGATTTAAACAGAGGTTTGAATACCATTTTAATTTAAAGCTTCAGAATGACCCATGTAAAGACAAGGAGCAGTGAAATGGAATGGGTTTTTTTTCTAATAATATACCTGATGTAATGAATCATGCAGCAATCAATGAGGTAAACTGCACTGTATAGTGATCTTAATCTTGTATGTTGTCTCATGATCTACAGGTAGAAGGATAATAATAAAGATATTATACAGTCCTGAGCATATACCAGAATAATTTGGAAAAGTGAACTTAATTTTTAATATACATCTAAATGAGGTACAGAAAATGATTTCTTTACTTCTCAAAATCACATAATAAATCCTCTACAGTAATGTTTAATTAATAAAATATAAGAAAATAATGAAATTACATTAAGCAACTTGCCACAAATTTTAATAATGCATATTTGTTGAGCTCATATAGAAGTAGCTGCTCACAGGCTGAAAATCATGTAATCTTCAGGGTCACAATTATCCTCATTTAAAGTAAATCACAAGACTGATTGATTTTATAATAGTCAAGAGAAGCTTTCTCATCACGTCTATATTTTGGTTTTGCTGTATGTTACCAACTCCTCCTGTAATCCATAATAGAAAGCCTTCAAACACATACATTAAATCTGTATCCATACAATCACCTGAGGGTTTAAAGAAAAGTACTTGTTCTTATGATCACTTACTTTGCAAACATAGAAGCAACAAAAGATATTCTTAATTTCACATTTACTGTTGTCCCCCAGTAATTCCATTTCAAGTCTATAATTTTCTTTTTGTTTTTTCTCTTCAGCAAACTTACTCTCTTTCTTCTTCTATGCTAAAACCTACCTGAAAATATTGGTTTAATATTTAATATCCTACTTCCCTTAGTCTTCTTCAGATTTCTACTCAGCTTAGCCCAGCATTGTTAATCAGTGAGCTTTTGCCTGTCTATCTTGTGTGTTAGTTACACCATAGTGTTTGGAAAGTGCAAACATAATGAGGATCCAAATATCATGACAGACAAAAGCAACTTAATCTACCAGCACCCACTATTGTCTATGATACAATTCTGAGCAAGACTTGATTTTTTAGTGAGTATCGTGAAGATACTAATAAAGACATATGAATTCATCCTGTAACAATTGAAACATGGATTTGCATCACAGGAGCACATAAGAAAACATAAAACCACTATGCCAGATTTGGTGGTGAATTTCAAGTTTTTTTCTTTTTACTTGTTTGTTTGTTTGTTTTTAATTTAATTTTATTTATTTTTAATAAATATACAGCAAGAAACTCAGCTAATAGCATTTTCACTGCTAATTTGTTGCTCACATATTATGTTTACCATAGGTGTGGCTGCAGCATAATAGGAAGATTTGAACGGCCAAAAGATTTGTTGTTTTGAAGGTACTGCATGGAAACATTTTGGATCCTGATGAGAATTGATTATTTTAAAATTTTTTCCCATCTGCATCTTTCTACTAGTACTTATAATCCAAGATGGACTTCTAGTAGAAAATTGAAAACAGAGTTCTTGATTTAGTTGTCTTTACAGTTGCTAAGTTACAGTAGATATTAATAAGTATATATGCATATCTTTGAATACTTTGGGGTTTTTGTGGAGACTGAAGAAATGGTGGAATAAAATATGCATGAGAAAAATATATAGTCTTTTTTCATTTAACAACTAGAGAAGGAAAATAATTTTTCAATCGACCATCAAAGTCACTGACAAACCACACATCTATTGCCATGGTGCATAATTACACCATGTAATAGTAAAACAGATGTCTTAGTGAATTATGTAGCCATTTTCTGTCAAGAAAGATACAGAGAAGGCAGAAAAATCAACTTATTCTTCTGCTGTTTACAAGGATTCAGTAGTTACTCATATCCTCTGTATTGATTTGATCAACCATATCCATATAACACTTTACCTAGTAGCTGCATTATTGCATTATTTTCCACAAATGAGCTATCGTTGTTGAAGACAAGTTGAATAACTCCATAGGTGCAATCTATAAGGTGCAGAAATCCATCTAATAAGTATTTTTGATGAAAAAACAAGATCTTCTCCCTTCTAACGTTTCCATTCCTAATGGGAAGCTGTCATGCAGCATTCAAATTTTAGCTGAGAGCCCACAACAGTCAAGTAGACTGATAGGAAAATACTAAAAGTAGAGTCAAGGAGACCCCAGCACTGAGGAGAAGGAAACTACTAAACTGAACACTGAAATGTTCCCAACATTAGTAACTAACATAGTAAGAGCTCATCATTGGAAGAAATAATGAACAATCATTCTCCTTTTATTTCTTCTGTTACTTATTTTTTTATAATTTCTTTCTTATTAATCTCAATTTTTTTGCTTTCCAGGCTGAATGGCAGTAATTTTTTTGTTTGTATATTTAACCACTCTTTTTTCCTAGTGCTTGGAGAGAATATCTTTTGGGAGATCGGAACTGCAGAAGGTATTCAAGATGCTGTCATCTCATGGATTTGTAAGTAGTGACAAGTTTATAAGAGTGTTATATTCTTCTGCAAGGCCTTCTTAATAGTAAATTTGTTTTCTTCATCTCTACTGAGCATTGAAATGAAATTTTCACAAATTGTCTACTAAGGTCATAACTAAAGCCTAGCTGAACTGAATAATAGGACTTTATTTTGACTTTATTTTCAAGAGAGAAAATATGAAAATGTACTAGAATACAGGAGAAAAAAAATGCAAATACTAACTAAAATAACAAAACTAACTTTTGTAAGTTACTCTGCAAATACAAAATATAATCTTGAATTCTTATTGAGGAGTATATTCCTGGAAAAAAAAAATTTGTTATCATAATGGTCAATATAGGGCTTAAAAAAAAAAAAGTATTATCTGAATCCTTATAGGTAAGCCTTTCAGGGTTCAACATATTTTGAAATAAACGTGCTCAACTGAACTATAAAAGAAAGCTTATATATGTGTTGAGCTCCAACCGAAAATTCCTAGAGGTGTTTATACATATGAACTCAAAATCATTCTGCAGAATTGTTATAGGATGGTAACCAAATTTATTTTAAAGTGTTTGTGAACAGAATTACCAATATGCTTTGGTTGCTTTGTGGGTCAATACAGTAAACAAAAATTATTAAAGGAGTGATAAAGCTTGAGTTTACAGATAACTTGTACCTTCAGTATGCCAGAAAGATCCTATAATTTATGGATAAATTATATAAAATACTCACCAGAGAACAGTCTCCGTCTTTACATATCTAAGCCATTCGAATGATCTCCAAAGATACAATTTTCCTTGTTGTTCTCTTATACAATGAGTATAAAAATCCTAGTACAATATCAGTTTTCTAGCTATATCCCACAATTCAGTCTACAGCAATATTATAGAATCTATAGTAGCATCTCATAGGCAGACCAAATGGCCTTTAGATAATGTTCATTCATTATTACATTGTTATTGTAAGGCAATTAGAAACCATTCAAATCCAAAAAAAAATGAGTTTTCACATAAGTAATGCTGCTGTGTATAATTACTTAGATCTAAGAGGCAATAGAAAATTTTCAAGTTTATATGACAAAAAAGCATGTGATAAAAATAGTCTGCAATCCATTTCTCAGGGAGTCCTTCTAGTCTTAGGTTTTCTTATGATTCTAAGTATACCTTAATAAAGAAATTCCTTTTTTTTTTTCAATATCAATTTTGGGATTCTTTTTTGGTAGCAGTCTACCTTCTTTTAAATTAATTTATTCCAAACAAACATGAAAATATGCGTTTAAATTTAGTGTTAAAATAGTGTTTTAGTGTGAAATTCCCTACAAAAAGCAAAACACCTTAAATCCAAATCACAATACCTTAGTATAGATGTTCACTTTATTATTAATATTTGAAGATTGACAAAGAAACTCCTTTTGTCTAGTTTAAAACTGAGATTTCTTCATATTCAAAAGACTTAGCACCTTATGCAAAAATATTACTGTAATATTCTGCTTTTATTTATCTCCTTTGTTTACTATACTTTGATATAAGAGAGGAATGAAATTTCCTTTGAGTGGATTGGCCCTACAAGTGTTTTAAAACATAAATGTGCTTTAACTTGTGCATTTCTAAACAAAATATTTTTGGTTATGTTCCTTCAGTCTTGGCTGTCACAAGTATCTGTTATTCTATCTTATATTTCCAAAAGAAAAAATGTTCTTCTTTCTCTTCATAAGTTTAATTTAGCCAGACTCTATCTATAAGATACTGCTTCACCTCTCAAATAAATGTTTTTCTGTACCATAATCCTTTTTACAAGCCAGAATGTCCCATAATTAAGCTGTTTACTGTAGTTATTCAATAAACACGTAAACATTTAATGATGTTCAATATATACTTAAAACAATAACAATTTTTAATCCTGATTTTCTTACTGTTACTGTTGAAAATAAAAATAATTTAAAAACATAAAGTAAGCAGAAAGAAGTCATAAGAGCCAGTGTTTCTCTCCTGCAATATGTTTAAACCTATAGTTTTATTTCCCATTCTGGCAGATACTCTGTCTGAGATGACAAGTGATCTCATGAATTCATAAAAATTACATTTTAAAAAATTCTCAATTATTGACAAATAAATGTTTTTCTATCTTGAACAATTTATACAGGTTGTCATTACTCAAGAAGGCTATTACTCAGAAGAACTATATTTCTCACTACAAGAGATTTCACAAAAAGGCATTTAATGCAACAGTGCTATGGGAAGGTAGCAGGCTTTTAAGATCTTCAAAAGGACTATTTCCTCTAAAACCAGCTTGTCTTTCATGAGTACAAAACACACTAAATCTATCATCTGTACATTGCATACAGTTCACTCAGAGGAGGAGCTAATTTACCTGGGATTACCTGCGTAACCTTCTGACAACAGAGAAGGAAGGTCTCTATTTTCAGAAGCTTTCATAAGGTTTTCTGTCTGTCTTTTTATGGGTTTGCAAAGTACCTCCATGCAGAAAAACATCAGCTGTCATGCCAGCATGACCTTGGGTCACCATCAGGTGTAGAAGGGAACATAGTGGGGGATCTGCTGTATAGAGAAAAGGCTGTGGTATGTACTCGTCAAGAGAAGCAGGTTTTTAGTCTAATCAATTAGAAATACCTCTGTAATCATCTAATAGTATTGTCAGTACATCATGAATGAATACATGAGTATTTTATTATCAATGTGGATGAAACTTACATTGGTAAGGTTTTAAAGGAATAACTTGCAAAGTATAGAACCTGCGTAGAGTACAATGCTACAAAATTCATGGCAATTATTCTTCATGATGGTTTTGCCTACAAATGATAATAGTTTACATAAATACATCCAATTTATTCACATCACTTAAGATTTTATCTTATTTTATGGTAATGATTTCAGAGAAAGGTATTGTTGTGTGTAACAGCTGCAATTATCTATGATACCTACCTAGATGTACAAGCAATAAAGTAGTCTTTTTGCACACCAGGTGATTAAAACACACAAATGTGCTTTGGAAACTTAAAAATGTAATCTTTAATTGCATGACCCTTGTTGCACTGCTGGGGGTAATATTGCCTATCAATAACTGGTTTTGTTGACTATATGTGCAAGTGTGAAGTACATATTCATTATCATTCTGCCATATGTCCCATGGACAACTATCCAGACATGATTTCTGCATATAGATTCCTTTGGTTTTCCCTAATTAGGAAGAATCATTCATGACCATATGTCAGCCTCTGTACCCAAGTCCAAGGACTTGGATGCCTATAAAGTAAAAAGTCAATCAGCAATTGCTCATTCTGCCATGCCAATAAGGCTATTAATGATCAAGGTAAATTAACACAATGTGTTCCCTCCATTTCTTACCTGTGGCTAAGATGCTTTAGACTCAGGGGGTCTAACTCTTCCTGAGTGGCCTGGGAGACGCACTAAAGTAAGTTTACTGTAGCCTTTTTTGCTTAAAGAACTTTACTCTGGGGCAGTAGATACAATAAAAGACTTCTGTCACCTATATATTTTAATGTATAAAAAGAAGTTTTCAGATCTTCTTTAGGATTTTTGGTGGTGTTTAATTGAGGAAGGAGGTTGCTTGGTTATTTTAAATGAAATAATTATGACCTCTTATTAACTTCTGGAATCACATTTAATACGTACTGCCACTGATATGTTAAACTATATCTATGAAGAAGTTACACATTTTTCTTATGCTTGTAAATCTTTAGTAATCTTGATGATGGGCCTGGGTTCGTATTCCAGTTAGAAAGTCAAGAAAAAAATTCACAAAGGTCTAAATAAGACATAAATTTGTTTGAACCTCTGCTCTCATTTTTAAATAGAGTATTTAAATATGATTTTTGTCACTTGAATTATTTTGTGGGGCAAATTATCAATTGATAGAGATAAATGGAGTTGAATTAATTTATTTGGTGCCTTTATTTGCCCTACCTGAGTATCAGCTTTTGTTTCCAATGGCCAGCCTGAAAATTTCTCCTTTCAAAACTGAGGAGGTTTCTACATACGGGTATAGAGGAATTCCAAGTTTTTGTTTTATCCTAAAAATGTCTTATCAATTTTCTTTATGGAACAAGAGCACAAATGCAGTTCTTATGAAGGGGTACAAAAATGTTTAACTGTGTGTACAATTGATGTGCATTTTTTCTTTGAAATCTTGTAGCCCCTTATTTGAGTTTCATGTACTATAGCAAGAAACACACACACTAGTGGAGGATGAGCCTCACAAAAAGCAGTGCAAGTGCAGCAGTGACCCATCATGAGCTGGCTTTGGTGCCTCCTAACTCTATGCAGCACAGTGTGTCTATCATAACAGATAAAACCGAAATCATGGACTAAAGAACTTCGATGAGTCTTTTCTGGACACTTTTACAGGAATGGCCCAAAAACTAAGCAAACTATGTCTGTGTATGTGTCATAAGATGGGAAGTAAAGAATAATAACAAATAAAAATATCTAATGAGGACATGACCTGACATTGAGGAGTGTAGATTGTATTGGCTTTGGCTGGCATTTTTTTGTGTAGTATCTCATAGGGTTCTATGTTGGTTTGGATTTGTGAACAAAAGAGTGTTGACAACACACCAGTTTTTTAGCTGTTACTGAACAGTGCTTACCCAGTGTCAAGAAAATATTTTTGTTTCTCTCACTCCACCTCACCAGAGAGGAGTCTAGGGGTGCACAAGAACTAGGAATGGACACAACTGGGACAGCTGATCCCATCTGATCAAAGGGACAATCCATGCCATGTGGTATCATGCTCAGCAACAACAGCTCAGGGAAAGAAGAAGAAAGAGGGGAACCTTTAGGGTTAAGATGTTTGTCTTCCCAAGCAACCACCATGCATAATAGAGCCCTGCTTTCCAGTAAATAGTTAAATATCTGCCTGCTCGTGGGAAGTAGTGAATTAATTACCTTTTCCTTTTTCTTTTTCTTTTGTTTGCATTCACAATTTTGGCTTTACCAATTAGTGTCTTTATCTCAACCCATGAGTTTTCTCCATTTTTACCCCCTATCCCACTGTGGATAAATAAGTGAGAAACTGTGTGGGGCTGAGCTACCTACAAGTGTTAATCCACAACAAAGTGTTATCAGCTATTTATGTAGAAAACCCCAACAATTTGAAACCCTTAAAAACTATTGGGAACTGGAAAGCAAATATTACTCCGAGAAGGGACAGGATCCACTCCTGTCACAAGTGGTTGACCTCACTGGTCAGATTCTCATGCTTTAAAGAATGCTCTTAGCTTTCACTGGCAAAAATATTTCTAGTTTTCTATGGTTTGTGGGTTTTTTTTGTTTGTCTTATGTGCTTTTTAACAAATCATTTTGATTAAAATATACCAAGAGTCAAAATAATGATAGGAAATGTAACAAACACTGAAATGCACAATAATTCAAAATTATGCATGAAGTAAGGAAAACCACCTGCTTTTATACTTGCAAAACTGGCAGGTTTAGATACTTTCTGCTTTGCTAAGCTTGGTACTCTTTTTTTTTAATAAAATAGTCTACATATTATATGAGAGAATCAACAGTAGAGTTTGAATTAAGAGCCTGAAGAGAACAGTTTATAGTGAATTGAGGCAAATGGCACAGATGCTTACAGACAGCACATATTGTTGACAATGCTCATCTCAAAACAACATACCACAATAACCAGAGGTTATCTTACAGACAAAGTGGGAAATATGGGATCGGCTAAGAAATATGACACAGATTTCACTGCTCAGAGGCTGCAAGCTGAGAACTTCTTACGGTTAGAGACATTATAGACAATTTGACCTTGCCTCTAGGTCTCAAAATTTTCCTGTGTCACATATGCCGTTCTCTGCTCTTAACATCCGGCTTCAGTACTGCTCACTCTTCAACTGCTGTGACCATCTTTTTGCATTACATTTTTTTAAAATATTTGATTATACACACTTGCTGATAAACAAGTTGAGCATTTTATTCGCAGATGACTCTTTCTTACTGCCACTGTCTATCATTAGATTTCATAGGTTTTAATTTAGCTGCTAAGATACCAATGTAAAGGAAGTTTTGAAAGACTATGTTTTGGTTAATAACTCTTTTTGCCAGACCAACACATACAAATTAATATAATTTTTCACTAACACATTTTATTATTGTTAAGACATGGGGAGGATTCCTCAGTGGTCATATGCACGTTCCTAAACACCTAGGAGAAAACAGAGAATAGCAGAATTTGGAACTGGTCCTATATGGGCAGTACAGTAACACTAAAGCACTTTTGTCCTATTTGTTGTTGATTTTGTGGAAGTTTAATACTCTGAGTTCAGTTGTGGCCTTTTTCCACTTCTGATTATGTGTTCAGTACTATGCAGATAAATTAATATCCCTTCTGAACTAAAGCATCATTTTCCTTTTTTCATAATCCTTGAAGGCAGTGACATTAGTTGCTGAAATTTGAGTTACATTTCTATACATCTATTCCATTGAATAAGGCCAGATTTCTGAGGACATTTAGGCACCCAGGTTCTGTGATAAGACTGGGTATTAGACACCTAAGCAAATTTATAAGTCTCCTTCAAAATTAAATTGAAGAATTAGGGAATAAACTCAAAAGATATGAAAGACAATTACTGGAACATCTGTTGGATCTCAAAGGTATAATTGTGACACGTGCCACATGTCACCATCAGTGATTATGTCCCACCAGCACTGAAAATTAAGAGAACTGTAAGATGGCCTTATGTCAGCCAGAAGACAACAGTCTTCAGCAATAATGAACACATACTCTAATTTTATCCACTTTGAGGAACAGTTTGCACACTGTTTATATGAGAAGATAAATTATATTTCATATTTTGTAATTTATTTTGTGCTGTTAATGGTAGATTATATTACCAAAGTCCCCCAAGAACATATATTTGTAAAGATGCAAAATAACAGTGCCTGAATTAGGATCATTCTTCAAAAAAGCTTAAAGGAGAAAAAAAAATAGTTCATCAATACTTCAACAACTTCTAGACTATCTTTAAAGATAATAGTTTCTTAATAAGTTGAAACTGCTAAGGAAGCAGGGAGAGCTGTGTTTTATAAGCAAAGTAACTCTGGACATATAACGCAAAAAATTATGTCACACACACATGTACATAGTGTGTGAATATAAATAATAAATAAAAAAATAAAAAATAAATTCCCAAGTCAGAAAGGACATTGTAAAACCCTCTCTCCATATACACAGGCTATATATTTTCTCCTGAAAATTAGAATTATATATATATAGAAAAAAAACCCAAAAACATTTAAACCCAAAACAAAATCGGATTTATTTTAAGAAAGTAGTAAAAACATCTCTTCTGCTACTTCCTTCGAATAAGACATTCCACTCTTGTCTGAATAGACCTCAAAATATTTGGAGTTTTTTTCAGGTTTAAATAAACCTAACTTCAGCTTCTCGACACTGAATTCTATGCTCTTGTGAGTGAATAGAAAGCTCTTGGTTATCAAATATTATATTTTTGTAAGTATATATACAACAATCTTCTCTGAGACTCCTTTAGACAAGGGTAGCTGATTTTCATAAGCCTCAATCATTCTTTTTGTTTTTCAGATCTGATCTACAGTGTTTCTGATCCTCTAATGGCAATCTTTTTTTTTTTCAACTCTTAGATATTTTATTTTCATGATGGAATGTATATTTTCACAAGACATTTTTTTATTCTGCATAAAGAACTTAAATTCTATATAGTCATCATCTGAAGAAATTCAGAAAATGAATATGACTATTCAGGACTATCATCTAAAGAAAATCACCTAAAACCTGCTCTAGATCCTTCCTGTAAAAAACTGATCAAAACTTTATTGAAGTCAGTTCAAACAATAAAATCAGCTTCACTGGGGCTTAATTTTCTCCTTATATACTTTGCTTCAAATCAATAAACCAGGTGTATTTAATGTCTTCTAAGTACATAGAGTCCTGGACCTGCCATCTGGATTCAGATGTTTAACTTCAAGTAGTTCGTTATACATTGAATCTGCTGAGATAATTCATGGATTTATAAACAGGTATGTGCACAACTACTTCAGCAGCAGTATAGACATACGTATATATACACAAATGTAACTATTTCACAGATATTAAAGCTAGCAGTGATCACCATTTGCAAAAGACTATTATAATTATCATTATCATGGATAAGGAATTTAAAGAAAGGTTCTGTAGGAAAGAGAAAACAAAATTACATAGCTGTCAAGTTACCATTTTAATAGCCCCCTGGCATTATGATATATTATTTTAAAGAATCTATATAATTTGGCTTACTAGAATTTATGCGGGATTAAAAAGAAAAAGAAAATATATACTTCATAAATGTCAACTTTTTTCTTAGAGAGCAGGAGTTTTTGATATTTTCCTCTACCAGTAAGCACTCTCTTAAGAAATATCTATTATTAATGACCTTTTTTAATATTCCCATTTACTGATGTGTTTTAACAATGATTACCCTAGTTAGGAAGCCTGCACTATGGGGTGATGGTTTTTTATTAATTTTTACTACAGTTTAGCTTTGAAGTACATGATCCTTTTAGTTCATTCAATCTGTGCAGTGACACTATTTTCAGAAACTTCAGGCATTCATTTATTCATGTCCCTCCTGGACATAGTAGTTAACAAGTCCTGCTTATTTTGATGCAGCTAATAAGAACTGATTTTGATGATAGCATAGTTTATTGTGTTCTGAGTGAAACTAAGTAATTTATTAGACAGTTTGGGATGCGTAAAAATAACACCTCAGCAATACCATCTGGATTCTCATGATTAAATATAACCTTCAAGCAATTTAATTTTTTCAATATAAAGTTGCACTCCTATTCTTAGTTAGGTATCTTACAATTTTTAATTAAGAACTTGGGATTTTTTTTGCACATTCTTCTTAATATTAAAATTAATGCACTTCAGTCTTCTCTGATTTTAGCATTTTCATTGCAACTATTTTTGAGATTTCAGCCTAAATTTAACCACTTTATTTTTCAAATCAAGTAAACCAAAAGCTTTCCAGGAGAGACTGCAGGGTAGTGGAATAGAGAACAAAATGCTACAAAATATGAGAAGACAGCATTGATAAAATTCCACTATACATATTTTTATAACCATTTGAGAACAAAGAGTGGAGGAGGCTAAACATCCATGCTGTTCATATCTGACTCTAAATATAGCCAAAAAATCCAATTTAAAACCTGAAGGACACCTCTCTCAGATTACAGCAATTTGCAGATCAGCAACCTCATGAGCCGGATAAGTTGCCTTTGAACTTTTCTTTCACTAACCCATCTGGTTCCTTTCTTTAATCTCTGTAAACTCTCACCATACTCAGCATTCTGCAGCAAAGAGCCATGCAGTTTAAACATATCTTATGTAAAAAAAAAAACAACAAACCAAACCAAAACAAAAAAAAAAAAAACCATCTTTTTGGTTGGTTTAGGTTTGTTTACTTAGTTGTTTCCAGTATGGAAGATGCTAAAACCCTTTGGTCATCTTTATTGTTTTCTATGAACTTTTTCTGTTCTGCTATAGCCTTTTCAAGATATCAACCAGGACTGCACACAATATTCAACACAAAACCTAAAGAGGGATTTATAGAGTGATACAGTTTAGTGGTTTCTATCTGTGCTTTCGTGTTTTAAAGGAAGGGAATTGGTGCTGTCCTTTTTTTTTCCATCATATCACTAGTCACTTCAGATCATATATTTTCATGGAGTTATCTAAAATAACCCCAGCATCTCATCCAAGGTACTTATTGTCATTCAAACTCCATGACTGTTAATTAAGAAACCAAGATTTTCCCCACGTTCATGATTTTGCATTTAACTGCACTAATTCCATTGCTTTGCCACTCAACCTTGTTCAGTATCCACCATCAGCTCTCCTCCTTATTGCACTGAGAAACTTAGTTATAAGCAGATTGAAACACTTCATTGCCCATGCCCTGTTCCTTACTTTCTAAGAGTATGTTGCATCTGGCACGTATTCCTGAATTACTCTAAGAGTGTCAGCCTCTGAAGTAAAAATCATTCACTAGGTCTTGCCTTGCCTTAAATTTCCTTCCTTTCCCTTCTTTTCACTTCCTTTTCCTCCCCTTCATTCCCTTTTCCCTTTCTGCTTTCCCTTTCTTTTTTCCATTCAAGAACACATCTGTTGTGTCCTTGAGATCTAAGCTCTTTCTTAGCTTTTTCAAGGACTTTTTGTAAGAAATGCCTTTTAATCTCTGTGTGAAATGAAAAGAGATTATATCAACCCAGATCATCTTAACCTTCATGATTGTCTCAAAGAAATCCAGAGCAATTGTAAACCATTCCAAAACCATTTCCCTGTAGAAACGTTGTGGTTATTTTTCCTCAATATATTGTGTTTATCCAGATGTCTACCGATTTTACCCTTTATTATATTTACTACTAATTCTCAGAGTACAGCTGTCCACTGTCCAGGTTTGTATTTTTCCAGTTGTCTCTAGGAATAAATTTTGTAACAGTCATCCTATTATGTAACTTTCAGGCATGTGGGACAAAGTTGCCTTTAAGCAAGAGGTTATGAGCTGCATGTAGTGATGGGCTATTTCATTCCTGAGTTCCTTTCTTTCTTTTTCTTGCAGAGCATATCTGGAGGGCTAGAACAGAATCTTTAATCTCAGGGAACTTTTGATTATTTCACTACATCTGTCCCTTCAGTTAATATTCTCAAAGGATGACTATCCCATTGCTGAAGTGCTGAACTCTTAGTAGCATAGAGCACAAAGTATGAATTATGAATCATAGCCAAATACAGACAATCTAAAACTCTAGGCCACGGAAATGAAATAATTGAAGTATTTGAATACCTGCATTCTGGATAATGTCATGGAAATAAAAGCAAATGAAACAAACAAATCAAAATAAATCAGCAGCCACAATATCTCTACTCTTTCTCTTAATCCACTACAATCTTAAATCCAGAAAAAAATGTCTGAATGGCAGCCTCTCTTCCTGAGACAGACCTGTAAATGTCTATGTTCAGAAAAGTGAACTAAATGGATGGATTAGATTGTATTCTTAAAAATTCACCTGTCATGATTATGTGGGTGGGAACTATATTTGTCTTGGCAATATCAATGTCTCCCTTCCCTCATTCTGAAACCTGAAGCCATGTTTAAAATATGAAGGAAGGAACAGCTTTTTTGCAGAAATAGGTTGCTAACATTTAGTTAAAAATTTCATGCTGTTCATGTGATGTACCAGAGTAAAATTTTAATACTTAGAAGAGATAGAAAGAACAAAAGAGTATTTTCAAATGGCAGTGTTGTTTGTTCAGGATATAAATACACTAACACATCAAAATTATTCCAAGTTGAAATTGCTGTTTCTAGGTGTTGGCCCATTGAGACATATTTATTCCTTTTTGGACTTCAGCAAAGTTTTTGATACTGTCTCTCACAGTATCCTTCTGGACAAAATGTCCAGCACACTTCCTGAAACTGGAAGTTTGCCTTGGCATTGTCACTGCAAGATTAGCAGAGAGCTTCCAGACTGGAGAGAGGTAAGAGGAGAATACAGAATGGCAGCAATTCCCCTTCACAATCCCTATACAGCCATAAGGCCGTTATTCCCTCTTCCCTAATGTGACACTCTCTATCATGCACATGAAGACTAAAAGATGTATTTAGCCAGTAAAAATGGAAAAGAATGGTTCCAGAACAGTGCCTCACATACTAGCAACTGACTGCTTCCTAAGACCCAGCTGATGCCTTCTTCTTGCTCAAGATTGTGTTGAAGTGTCCCAATCTGCTAAACCTGAGAGGAAAAAAAAGCTCTATAGCATTATCAGTAAATACACAAGGTCTGAAAGATTTTATTTGTGATTTACATGCAGGGCCACAGGACAAAAATTATTCTGAGTGAAACAAAAGGTCCATCCCAGAAAGCTTGACACTTAATACAAGCGACCACTATACTGACATATTCAGTTTCTGATTTCCAGATAAGAAAGAGGCCTTAAGGAATTCTTATGCAAAACATAACCCACATCTCTGTGATACAACGGGAATCTGCAATGGCACTCTGTATTGCCTGGGGTTATTTGTGGTTTTATCCTAATCTAGTATTCAGCTAAAAGTATGATAAGAGACAAATTCTATCTCTTTTTATCAGACTACAGCCTCCAATATATTATCTGAAAATTTTTACAGGTTTTAAGATTACATATAATAGTAGATTTTATAGGAAGTAATTTTCAACAATGTTTTAAGTTTTTTATAAGAGACAAGTAATTTGTTCCATAAATATTTATGAAAGACACTAAAAGAAGCTAAAAATCATTCTATATTTTTTCTCTGTCATCTTGTGCAATACATAGCTTACATATGAAAGTAAGTTTCCTGAGTTTAGGGAAATAATTCCTAACCAAGATATAAAATAATTTCTTTTTTACCTTTTGTAGTGAGAAATATTGTGAAAATATGTAAAAAACCCAAATATTATAATATTTTCCAAAGTTTGGTCATCCTCAGTAGAATTTAGTTTATTTTTTTCATGGTAGGAAATATTCTTCAGTCAATATATAACGGTTTTATTACTGTTGCCCAGAAGACAGTTTTCCAAATATAAAACTAATAGATGAAAAAATGTTATTCTGTAAGATTCAAATCTTTCATTTTTGTCTACTTAACTAAATGCAGCTAAATAATGGAAATGCTCTGATTTCTTCTCAAACCACAAAGCAATAAAATATGAAAGTGATACTATAATGAATAAAAAGAGTCAATTTGACCTCATATTTTTTAATCACAATAACGATAAAATATGTACCAGATCCACGGCACATATTCATAAGCATAATCTTGCATATTATACACTGAACACAGGAATATTCTATGAGAATAGTATTGGAAGAATATCCAACTAATTTTGCATACACATTTCAAGGCTATGCACTTACATTGTGTTTGAATATAGAAGAGAAATTCTGAAGAAATTTACACTGATATAGTCAGGAAATTCAGTGCTATATTTTGGTTTCTGCAAAAAAGGTTATATCACATCTGTCTGTTCACTGCAAAAGCAAGTTGCTCCAGAAACGTGTTTGTCTCTCTCTATATATGACTAGTTATTCAAATTTGGTTTTCTGAGAGTATATGTTTCATGGATGTCTCCTGCATTACTGATCTAGCATAAGTGATTCATATTTACGTGTCCATATACCGTGAACGTCATTGAAAGGATTTACACTGTTGTCTAGTGCATTCAGTATGTTTGCACGGGTTAGCACCAAAGTTAAGTGTTGCCTTGTTTTCCCATACAACATATAATATTTTGGAGAAGAGTGGGCACACATATCAGTTTTCTGCCAGCATTGCTATTTCCAGCAGAGAGATGAAGACACAGTAGCTCATGCTAAAAAAAGTTTAACTGTATTGATTTTACTTGCTTTCTTGATTTGAACTGATATTGCAATATAAATATGCATATGAGCTTAGAGCTGTAGTATTATAAGTACACAGCAGAGCTTTGCCATGAAATTGTGCCTATTCAGGGAAATCTTCATTGACATGGTGTGCTAGAAAGTCAGTGCAAAAGCTTCACCTCTGATATTATTCCACCCACAACAGATCATTGGCAGTATCATTGTTCTGGAAATATTTTAAGTCCAAATACTACTCCTTGGCTTGACAAGTCTTTCATTTTGGTGGTTTTTTTTTGGTTTGTTTTGGGGTTTTTTGTTTAATCAGAACTTTTTTTAAATTATTTTTACAATATTAAAGGTTAAATATTTAGCCACAAGAAGTATGGACTTTGTCTTCAAATTTTGGTGGGACTCTGACTACCCTAAATTACAACATTGATCGTTATAAATGGGTGAAGTTCAATATTTCACCTCAAACCCATCTATGCTGAGATGGAATTTCCTTTATGGTCAATACCTAACTCCAAAGACAAGTTCCACTTGCACACTGTAGACCTTCTTTTTGTCAGTGCATTTTAATAAATAAGTCGGAAAGTATCATACCCTCTCAGTTTTTAGGAAGCAGGTCTCAGTAGAGGTCTTCCCCAAACAGATACAAAGTGTTCCCCAGTAGACTTCTTGTTTTATTTATTTTCTCATAAAAACAAAACACTTTGAAAGGAATAAATATAAATCAGCAATTTCTGTCTTGCATTGAAATGCAAGTACCACTGGTCAGAATTTGTTTGGAGACTGCAGAGTGCCATGAAAAAAAGTTCAATGTGCAAACTGAGGAAATGGAATGAGAATGAGGAGAATCGATAGTTAAAAGAGTTTAATCTTATAAGAATTCTACTGCATAGATTTTAACTAGTCTTTTATTCAACATGGGTATAGATAAATAGCTAGCTAATATTTATTTTGCTGGTTGGCTAATGCTAATTCAAAAAAATAACCTTTTTAATAGTTATATGTGATTACAGCAATGCTTGTTTTCCTGACTGTACATTCGAGATACACAGGTAAGTCTTGACCATTGTCAAACATGCATAACTGACTTTGAACTAAAATTCTCCTTTTTTTAAATAATTTTTTATTCTAGAGACTTTCTTTTTAAAGAATTCATTTTCAGTTTGAGTCAATGAGATTAACATAGAGATTTGTCTGCAAATGACTTTTCCGTAGGTGAAACCAAGAGTTGGAGGGAAAATTAAGTGTACCAAAAATCCCCAGCACTTCATAAATTAAAACTGATTTTTTTTTCTTTTTTTTTTTATTTTTTATCTTATTGATCCTTCTGGTTCCCCAGTGGTGCTTCACTGAATCCTCTTGATGGTGAATAAGGGGCTGTATGCTGCCAACAGCTATTCTCAACAGCTGCACCTCCTTCCTTGTTCCCTTTCTGCATAATGTCAAAAAATTCAGAGAAAGGTAAATTAGCAACCTCATCATGAGTACCTTTTACCCTTTGTTTTCTTTTTCTTGCTACCATAGACCACTGATTTCCTTGCTTATTTTTAAAGTCCATCTTGCCTAAGACTCAGTCATTTGCATAGTCATGGGTAACAATAGCAAATCATTCATGTTAACACAAATGGAAGACATCTGTCCATGGTCACTAGCTATATCCTTTTACAAGGAAAACCAATTTAGCCTCAACCTATTTTCATGCAAGTGGTCACATTCTTGAGCTTTTATTAGATTATCTATTACAAAAATATTTTAATAAAATTATTAATATTTGAACATTCTGAATTTTGATTTCAGACTTCAAAGACTATTCATCTCAGCCTTTACTGCCTTAAAATGAAAGCAAACTGGGAATCATAAGGTAAAACCACATCCGTACAAATGACCTGTTTCAGGAATTATCATCCACAATCCCAAGTGATCCTGCCTTGCAGTTGTGCCTCTCAGCTATTTGTACACAATATGCATCTGCCTGTCATCTGACAATTGTGTCAGCTCAGATGACACTTCCAAGCAGAGGTTTCATGTGTCATTCCTCACAACATAAACTGAACTTTGTAGAAATCAGCAGCCTTCCATGAGATCTCCAGCTCTTCCCTCAGGCTCTGCTGTGACAGTAACACCCTTCATAATGTCCCATGGAAATAAACTGCCTGATGTTTTCTGCAATATGTGATAAATGGGATACCTGAATCACTGAAAAAGAAAATGTAGTACAGACAATTCCATATGTAAAACGAAATGGAATGAGTTCCAAAGTTGCAATAAAATTCAAAAAAACCTCCCCATCTGAACAGCAACAAAAAAGGCTTCCCAAGTATAAAAAGTTATAATATTTTCTCTCTATATGCTGCAAGAATGTCCCTTACCCCCAAAAAAAATTGTTTTCATCTATTTTTTTTCTTTTTTGTTTTCTGCTCCATAAAAATACCACCTGCCAAGTTACTGAGTATTTACAGATCTACAATAAATTCAGTGCCTTCTTTAAATCTGTTAACAGATGTCGAATTATTGTGGAATTAACTGATTCTTTGTGGTTCCTTGTAGCAATTAAATGTGTAGTAGCTCTCCGAAATGTTGAAGTATCTAATTTTTCATTTGCATAATTGTTTGTTCTAGTTAGACAGTAGTTTAAAATCAAACCTTACAAAAAACAGTGCAGCAGAAATGAAAGAGTAGCAAATAAGTATTTCTTACATCACTGTAAGCCTATTTAGGTATTACCTAATACTCAAATGAATTTCTGAGTAGAGATTTCAGAAGATAAAGTTTTTAAGAGCTGTAGTTAAACTTATCTCCAAGTTACACATGCAGTCTCTAACTGCAGAAGCACTGACAAGAAAGCAGATCTGCATGTCTGATTCAGAAAAAAAGAAAACCTGGAGATTCTTCAGAAGATCAAACTATATGTCCTTGTGCTCTCAACAGCATCTGCTCCATTTGCTGGCTCCACTGGGGCATGAATTCCTACAGTATCCCCATTGCCTAGAGAGATCAAGGTTATTGCTTTTTCATAACGCTATTTCTTCTGAAAAAATTAGTTTATTTTGAATGTTATAAAGTTCCTTTTACTACCTTCCAGACTTTAGGGTCTACAGAAAAGGAAGAGTTCCTGAAAATTCAATAATTGTATTAATAAAAAATATAAATGGGGCTTATAAAATCACATACTTTCTATTTAGTTTAACCAGGCATCCTATTACTTTTTATAAACTAAGTAAACAATGCTAGTCCTGGGTTATTAGAATATTCTATTGCTTTCTACTGTTCCAAAATAGCCTTGAAACTGAGTTGAACTGGACATTTGCAGTTTGGCCTGAGGACAGAGGTAACCTTTCACAGCAAAGGGTCTTTGAAACAGATATAGACTGTTGGAGAATCTGAATCACAAGAAAAATAACACTGGCAGCTTAACTTCCCACTGAGCTGATCCTCAGTCCTTTCACGTGTTCAGAGTTTGTTGGCATAGGAAGTAAATAGACCTAATACGCAAAAGTTGACATAGAAGTCAAGATGAATGTACCATGTGGGCCGCTTAGAGTTACTGTTCTTATCTTTTTTTTTTTTAATTTTCTTTTTCTTATCTCTAAATAAAGAACAAAATGAATCCTTCCAGAAGAGACCACAAGAGCACAATACTTTCCTTGTGCACAAACACACCACTACTTTATGTTGCCAAAGTATTGTTCAAATACCAGATAGGTAAACTTTATTACTGGCATAAATGTCAGCTTCAATTTCAAAGTAAACACTAAAAATAAAGAACTTTTGTCCTTCTTCCTCTGATATTATATCTCTAGCAAACCACTTAACATGTCATTGCAAAAAGTTTGGAATCCGCTAGAGTGTAGGATTTTTATGGAGCATTAAATGAAAAATCCCACAGACCCCAGTTTTAATTGCATCCCCTTTATTTCAGGTTACTGTCTTTCCTAAATTAGCTATCATCCTAAGTCTATGCCGCCAAGACAGTTAAGATTATACCATGTCCTCTACAGTAATTAAAATGATCTAATGGTGGTCATAAGTTGTACATCTTACTGGCATCTTGCTCTAGTGTCCTCTTGTGCTGTTTAATTTGCATTCACAGTCTCTTGTTCAGATAAATTATTTTAGCTGTTGGAAGTCCTTTGACTAGCTAGTATAATACCTATAACAACAATTGATCTGGAAGTTGAAAATTCATGCAAACTTATTGTAATAACATCTTCTTTCCCCTTCTTTTTTTTTTTTTTTCCAAGCCCACCAGCTCTTAAACGGCAACAAAAATCATTACTTGTTACTCACTGTAGCATATCTAATTTTAGATTGTAAACTGCTTGGGGCAGGTGTCATGTCTCTTATGTGTTGTGCAAACTGTATAGTGAACATTGTAAAACCTAAACAACAACAACATGGGGCTTGGATCATAACCTTAAGTGATATGCACAGACAGCCTTCTTTGCAGAGACTATCTTGTATCCCAGTCTGGGAGAAAGGGATATGTCAGCTGGTTCCTCAGTGTTGCCCTATAACAATGAAACCCTACTCGAGATCACAAAAGAATTAGCTACAGGATTGAATGAAAAGTGTCCAGATGAAAGAAAGGAGTTTAAAAGGACAGATCACCTATTTTAATAGCTAAATGCAGATTATTCAATAAATTCTACTCTAAAGGGAAGCCCTGAGCAAAATTCATTAGGCCACAAAATTATAACTTACAACAGTTACTGTTACTTATTTTCTAATTATAATAAAAAAAGAAGATATTATATTTGATTATGTTGGGATTAGCTATCTATTTCAGTGAAGTCACTCCAAATTTATGTTGGTGTAAATGACAGCAAAAATTGTCCTAATTCATTCTCCTGATTTTCTATCAAAGTCACTTGGAATAGTTTCTGTCTTGCCCTCTAGCTGTTTTAAAGACACCACAATATAAAGTTTTCTGTCCTGCCAGCTTGCCAAAATCTTGACATTTTAAATTAGCTCCTCCTATTTAATCACAAGAGCATACATTTTAACACTTATCTGGAGGCAACTACAAACATTCTCACTGACAAGAAATACTCCAATCAAATTCCCAGAACATATCCAGTCACTCAAGAAACAAGTATCATCAGAGGCTTTTGGCTTTATGTCCGCAGGTTATTTGATCTGCCCAAGCCTCCTTGAACCCTATTTGTTGCATAATCCAAGTAAAACAGATACTTGAACATTTTTTCTAAACCAGAGATAAGTGAAATGAAAAAAGCTCTAGTCACTCTACAAAGCAGTAACAACTTTTCTGAAGATCTCTGTTAGTCAAAATCATTCCAGAAACAGAAAGAATTTTGCAAGGGGACAATTACACCTAATTTTCTTTCTGTGAGCCTTGCAAAAAATGTCTATCAGTGTAAAAATAAAGACACAAAACAATTCTATAATAGTAGACTACTTTTATATTACATCTTGAAATTTTGAGTAGGAAACAGGAGGCTTAAATGCATTTCTTCTTTTTCCAAATGACTTTTTAAAAAATTATTATTATTATTCACCTGTCAAATGCCTTATGTTTCAAACTTCAAAAAGCAGGACTTAGGCCTGCCACTTCATTTCACAGCCATAATCTTCATTACATAGCTTCTGGACAGAATTTGGTCTCACAATCTTAGTAATCAAGCTTTTCAACATCATATAGGTAATTTATAATTATTTCAATCTGTTTTATCTTCAAACAAGTGACCTTTGCATCCACTATTTACAACTAGGCTAGAGCAAAGCATTTTCAGTATTTGGTATTTTATCAATTATCTGGAAATTCTTCTTTAGTTTTGGGTATACACAGGCTCTCAAGTACTTGCAATATTAGTCTAATTTGACATAAACAACAAATATTTATATCATCTATCTCGTAAGAATTAACCTGCAAGGATATAAGTAGCAAAGCTCAAGTCATCTTTCAAAATATGCACTTTTGTATACACAGCTTTTTAAACTTTTCTGAGGTGCAGTGTTGAATTTCAGTGTCCAAAGTTTACAAATGATAATTCCAAATTCTCAGATACTCCCAAAAATAGAGAAAGACAAAAAGGTAGAGAAGAACTGAACAACATTTGGTAGTGTTAATTTAGCAACAACATTTATAATAGTATGTTTTCACTTTACATACAAAATACAGACATATAATTTTAACAAGTTTAATAAATGGAAGATTTGACTGATTTGAAAATAAGGGTAAAAGTACTATAGGAAAAAAATAAGTTTTACGGCAATTTAGAATTTTATGCTTCAGAATTGTTGTGTCATTGTTTAATCTAATAGGTATTTTAGCCAGATTTTTTACAAAAAGAGCTTTACTCTTAATATTAGGAAGGAGTGCTGTTTAAATAGGCGTTAGCTTTCATCCTTGATGAGTTAGAATGGAAGATTAATAGATCTTCTATTCTCATTAATTATCTTTTAATCACAGTGGTTCTTTTAAGTATAGTATGACAGCATTAATTACATTTTTTTGATTCAGGTTGCAATAGACAGAAAAGAGCTATTTACTTTTCATGGCTATTTTACTATGCTACGGTAAATATCCTGAATATCAACCTGCATTTATCCAACTTTTTTAGTTCAGAAACTTTACAAAATGTGACAGCCAAGAATGAACCAAACGATAAATGATGAGAAACCGAAGAAGCTTAAGATCAGCTGCTCTTGTTCAACAATCAGTTATTGTGACTCCAAATCATTTGCTATCTGTGAGTGAAAATAGGTGGTTTCAATATGATTTCTCTGGTAAGGAGCAGACAAATGCAATCCATTCTCTTGTAGCTCATTATGTGTCTCCTTCTAGAAAAAGAAAAAAAAAAAAAACACAACAAAACAAAACAAACCCACATCACTACTGCCCTATGTGTCCATTTTTATGGACACATTAGACTAAAAGGGCCTTAACAAGAATAAGAATAAGGCTATGGCACATTCTTCAAAGATGAAACAGAGTAATACAACACTGAAGTAATTTTGGTGACTAAACCAAATTAGGGATTAACAAGTATCATCCTGTGCTGCATTTTATAGGAGGATACCTTCCTCCTGTATGTGATATGCCATTCACTTATGCTTTATGAGTTGCAGTAAATTGTTCTGAAGATCTTGCCTCTAGGACATTATGTATACTTACAGTAATGATGTGCATTGTTGAATATCCAGCTGAGGCTTACATCAGCTGATTTTACTTTTTGTGCCAATGCCTACTAGTGATAAAAGGATCTTTGGCTCTTTTGTTTTGAATGACTCTGTTAGAAGCCAGAGGGCTCACTGTTAAGCAACTACAGATTTCTTTTCGGTCTTTGAAACTGCTCATATAGCATGGCATTCCCATTTTGAATCTTACATTGTACTAATTTTTATTATTTTTAGAAAACCGCCATTCTGCTCATTCATGAACAGTTGCTTTCTCTACCCATTTGGCTTTTTTGTGAATAAGTTAATGTACTTTATTAAAAATACCTGATTAAAAAAGGAGAAACACTTGTAAAAGATATGCAAATTGATGTTGTATGACATTTTAGCACTTTATTGACTCCTTTTAGTAGTAGTACTTTATTAAGTTCCCTGAAGTAGTAAAAGTTGGATGCAGATTTTAGCTGTCAGTTTAGCAAAATGCTTCTGCTTTTCCTGTGCAGTAAGAGAATGCCTTTTTTTTTTTTTTCAGCTTTTCTTTGGTTACCACATTATCAACTAGTTTCTTATTTAGAAATACTGCCCTACATGACTTTCAGCAATAACTGTCAACATGGTCATAGAAGTAGGGAACACATGACAGAGGTGTTGTGAGAATACTCATACGGCATAGACCCATGAGCAGGAAAACTCAAAGGTAATAGAAAGAAGGTATTTATGCCATTTGTTGTGATTAAACTTGTCATCTAAAGTTTACCATACCCTCAAATTGCAATCATCCTAACACTCAAAGTTTTTCTATTATGAAGGTATTTTGAAAGATTTTCATTGCTCAAAGTAAAGTATTCTCAGTAGAGGAAAAACTGAATTCACAGGATTCTGTTAGACCTCCTCCAGGAACAACAGTCACTAAAAAGTAGAAGACCTACATGTAACAAGAGACTTCCTTATGAAGAAATCCAGTCATCTACTTGGAGGTACAAAGGACTGGGCAAACTGAAACCCATAAGACAAATGCACTCTAAAAATTTACTCAGTCACATTAGGAACTAAAGTATTAAAATCACATCTTTAAGGTTTTGGATTATAATATTATTATATTTGTTGTTATTGTTGTTGTTTCACTTTGAGTTTTTTAGTGTCATTTATTTTTTATGCAGACCAATAAATGGGTTTTGAAGTAAAATTTGACCCTCAGAATAAACAGCAGTTTCCCATCTATGTACTCCATCTTACTCCCTTCTCCATTAGGAAACCACCTTTTCCTTTTTTGCTTTCTTTCTTATGTTAGTATGACGAGACATATAACAATCAGTTCAATATGTATCTAGGTATTAACCATGAAATATGATTTTCTTGCCCCTAGCTGGTTTCTGGCCTTCTGAAAAGGAAAACAAATTTGATCCTAAGCAAAATATTATAATCGATATTTCTTTTAATTGTGATAGAAATAAGATTAATTTTGGTTCAGGTATGATAAAAATAAAGCAGAAAGACTGCTCTGAAATATTCCAGAATGAGAGCTTATTCCTGTAAAGGTAATTTCTGGAGAATGTCATGTTTCATTTTTAATAGGATTCAGAGATACAAGAAGCAATGGACAAAATTAGCAGCATTTATGAAATTATGTGATAATAAGATAAATATCAGTAGGGATACTAATGGAAGACTAAAAAAAACCAGTTTCCTTCGAAAATAAGAAGCATTATACTTAACCTCTATGAAATACAGCAACCTATTTAATCTGTAGAGTGTTGTACCTGGATGTTACCCAAACAGTTTAGCTCTTCTATGCTTGAAGTACAAATGTAGTAAAAGCACATTGTTGCTAATGCAGCACTTACATTTAGTGAAATATTTATTGATAGGCAGGAAGGTGAATTAGAACCTTTAGACTGTATTAAAGTGTACAGGAAAAGGAAGCAATGAATTACTTGCCTATAATTCTGAAAGCATTACTGCTAAAGCAGAGGCCAAATTGCAGCAGTGTAAATGAGAATACAAATATTTTTAATTCCTCCTCAGTTAAAGAACTCCAATACACATATTTTTCTGAAAGAATATGATCAAGTGTACTTGAGGCAGCATTTCACATGTAAGTAGCCTATATGAGGCAGATGTACATAATCAGCAAGCTTTTAGTCTTTTAAGACTCCCATAAGTGACTTCTAAAAACAAATTACTGGTATGAAGGTTCCATTTAATTTTCTGAGGGTTGGACTGCAGAATTTAATAATTTTACATTTCTTGGAGTAGGTACATTATAAGCATAGAGCTAAAGTAGAATTTCAGTCATACAACATCATTTGCTTCTAAAAAATGTTAGATGACCAGTATTTTAATGACTGAATGAAAAATAAGACTAGCATGTATTATATCCATATTCCATACAACTTACAGAAAATTGATTAATATCTTTCATGTGTTTGTCAAAGTACCATTCCATTTAGTAATATTTGAAGAATAATATGCAATCTTCACCCAAAAGCTGGACAAATGCCATATTTGCTACACAAGTGAATACATCTAGATTACAGAGATCTTAATAAGGTTAGAGCTAATTTGAGCTTTACATATAGCCCCTAAAACTCCCAATAAATATATTTTTCTTCACAATAAATTGTTTAGTTAGTGCTTTCAATAAGCTGTGCTTTCTTCCTCTTCCCCCTCTTCTCCCCCACCAATTACATCATTGTGTTTAAATTCATTCTTTTTTCTTGACATTTTAATTTTTTCTTCCTTTTATTTTTTTTTTTCTGACAAGACTTTGTAGTTTTCTTCTGCATTATTTATATATGAGTCCTGCCAGTTAAATTTGAGTGAGCAGATGACTTGGTCTCATCTAGCCATATCCTGTATAAGGGAGGAATTTAGACCCATAAAAACTTCCAAGTGAATAACAATCAAGTTCAAATATACCTGTGAACGTCTACTCTGTAAAAGTTCTATTCCTTAGGTGCATCCCTGATTACCTATAATGTTGTTTGGATAGTTAATTTTGCCAATGCACTATGGAGTTACTCATTCTACTACCACAGACTTAGTGTTCTGCTGCAGTTCACATTTATGAGGATAGTTGACTGAATCCCAAGTCAGATTACATCAGGAGTACAGAACTACCGTGATACTAGAGTTACTTTTTGCAGAGTGATCAAGGTCATGACTACTGTCTTCTCAGCAGAGTCTGAAGCCTTAAGCTGATGGCAGCCTTAGAATAGGTAGTGCTGAATCCATCCTCTGCCACCTCACCTCCCTCCCCCCCATCCCGTGTCCTCCCATTTCCCCACAAACTGTTTTTTAAGGTTATAAGAGCACGTCTATTGGCAACTAATGAGGTCTGGAAGCAGTGTACAATGTACTGTTGCCCCTGAGAGCCAGGCCTGATCAGAAAATGCTATACAGGTGACAAGGTCTAAGAGGCCCTGTCCACCTGTCTATGTTAAAGTTTTGCCATCAGTGTAACTCCTACGTTTCACACAGATAAAAACTGCATAAATTCATATGTGTCCCAAAGACTAAATAGAAAGGCTGGAATCCTAGTAAAACCTAATAAATTAGCATTTATATGTCCTTATAATTTCTGCTGATTGACTGAATACACTTCCTCACTCAGTGGACTGTGAACTAAAAAATCAGTGATGCAACACCTCAACTCTAAATATTTTGAGGTTTTATCCCCCAAATTTTTATTTATGAGAAGGACATTTATTTACAAATTTAGCCAGAAATCAGATCAGCAAAATAAAAACATTCTACTTCTCTAAATCAGTTACTCCATGGAATATTCCTTTCTATTATATTATACAAATAAATAATAAGATTTAGGAATACATTTTACATATTGTTAGTTTTTCTGTGATGATACTCCAAAATAAGATGGAGAGTTGCTTTCTGTCTTGGATCCTGAATGAGGTAATTTCTTAAGATGTTCTGTGACCTATATTGGTGTCTCAGAAGTAAACATTGATCCTGGCCTAAGATTTATGTAAGAACAGAAAGAATTACTTTAATGGTGTTTAGTACTTCTGACAGGGACACATGTACGTGCATCTGTGGTATGTACAAGCAGAGGCACTGTACGTATATGAAGAAATTGTTCTTAGATGTTTTTCTACTTCACTGCTGCATGCAAAATTCTGTTCTAGCATGTTTCAGAGGAATGAACATATTGTCTTCTGGAGAAATCAATATATAAGACCTCTGATCTGTCAGTGCATAGTTACCATGTGACTCTGCAGTTACAGTTAGATTACAACTCTAAAATTTTCTCCACATTTATAGTACTATTTGTGATTTCCATTCCTAAATTTCAAATTTTCATCTGGTTTGATTACTTTTTTGATTCTAGTTTTTGACCCTTGCAATCAATTCCTTAATTCTTTGAAATGTCATTCGATTCTGGAATTGGAGTTTTGTCCCTATAGAAATTTTAGAATTTGGTGCATTTTTTAAATTTTAAATCAGAATAAAGGATGCAAAAGGTGAATTTTTAACAAAAAAGATGTTTTGAAGAAAAGTTGTTTCAGAGAAGGCAGAATGCATATTTTTAATCATCTGTAGGCCAGAAACCTAGATCTGCCCAACTAGCCTGGGGAACTGGGACCATGCCTGTTTTCTGGGCAGAGATCCAGAAAAATAGTCTGCCAAGAAACAGTCTGCCCAGGAAACCATACAGCCCAGGTTATTCATGGAGCTGTGGCATTCCTCTATACTACCAGTTGTACTATAAGTTAGCCAGAGCTCCCAGGCACTTGGGCAGCCCACACCCAAACAGGTGGGATTTCAGGGAGCCAGGGAAACCACGTGTCAGTCATTTGACTGGGATGTGAGTTGACAGAAACACAAGCATTCATCCAACCTACCCATCTGCTTTGTTTTTGTTAACTTTCTGTTAAGTCAACAAAGTTGCAAGGAAAGTCTTCAGTTGCATCAGATTAATTATTTTCAGAGAAAAATTATTCTGCTCCGTCCCAGGTATGGATCATTCATCAAGGTAAAGGGAAAAAAAAAAAAAGACATTTCACTGACATCCCGTTTGAGTCCTACAGCACAGCATAAATGGAAACATGCTGGAGTGCAGCCAGAATACACTCCACTCCAGAAGTTCCCACTCAGAATAGTGGTTCTTAAGGATGCTTCTATATTGACATAAAATATAGTACTCCTAAAATTATAAATTACCTATAACGCTTTGATAGACACACAAGTAGAAGCATAAAGGTAGTTAAAAAACAGACTTACTGTTGCAGTGACTGGACCTATGGGTCGAAAAAGTACTTAGACTTATCCTTACAACCAATATGAGGCAATCATTAAAATATTCTAAAGCAAAATACAAATTACAAATAAAATTTCCTAAATGCACCTTAAATTACCTTTCAATGATAAACTGAAAAAAAAGTATTTCTGGTTCTTTTTTGCTCCTCCTCCCAGTTTACAAGATAATCAGTGGACAAATAATTTCTATGGTGTTACTCCTTTGGATTGCTGCATCCTCCTCATTTTGACACATCTAGGGCATGCAATTATTCACAAAGGTCATTTTCTACACAAGAAAAGGACAGTGACCAGAAGGCAGCATTTAGGCTGTGAATACACCATGACAATTTAATCAATGAGAAAACCCCAATGTCAAGAACCATCTTATTCCTGTGTTGACAAAGACTGACGTCTCATCAGCTGCTCGTAAAACTGACTAAAAATGGGACAGAAAAGCAGCACAAAAGGACTATAAATGCTGTAATACATTAGTCATAAAGGTGCAGACAGTCTCATTTTTAAAAGTTCATTTAATTATTAGAATGAAGAGCAAAGTATCATTCACAGAGTAAGAGCTGACATGCATTTATGGTTTATGCCCACTAAAACTAGTCTATGTCCTTCCTAATTTGCAATTTCTAAAAGTAACAGTGTCTTTTCTTTCTCAGTAAATTGCAACAACCAGATCAGCAGAAACAATTTAGATGAGGTTTAGTTGTCTAAATGAGATGCAACAAACACAAAAATCACAAACTGAAATCCTAAAAAACTCCATAACGTTGCCTCATACTCATGGAATTATTTGTAATGAAAGGCTTGTGGGCATGCCTGGGATGTTTGTAAATGACTAAATAGTATAACTTTCAAATTACATCATGATTCACAAATTAGATGCTTGGGTGTCTCCCTTGTTGGGCTCAGTCTGATAAAGATGCCTTGGGCTCTAGGTAATACATAAAGTATACTGAGCCCAGTATTTACTGGAGGGTATAAGGATACTATTCTGTTATTATCTTGAGCTAAACATTACTAGGCCACATGCATACTTAGTAATATCTACGCCCATGGGGCTACAGCACAGAAGGGTATGGAGGACAACAGCACTAACTTCACTGCATAAAGTAGTTTTACACCAGCTTGTGAAAAATGTAAAACACATGTTGATTCTCCTAAGATCATTTTCCCTATATCTCCAGTGTGTGACCTAATCATCATGCCATCTATCTCTGTATGAGGGTATATTTATGCTAAAATGCAAATGCTAACTAGACATCAATGGATGAAGACATATAGAAGAGCAAGAGTTCCAAGACATTTTCCACTGACTGTTAATTGACTTTTTTAATAGATCTTTCAGAACTAAATGAATTAATCTAAAATAATTCTCAGATAGCATGAATCAATCAGATAACTTTGTTGACACAAATGGGCTGTGTTGATATGCTCTGATTTCTGCATACTTTTGATGTGCCATAAGTTTTTAATTAACAAAAGCACAGACCAGATCCTCTTTTTTATTTGCACTGATTTTTTTCAATATCTTAATATACTTTTTAATTATTTAATTTTCATTCCAGAAAAACATGTCATAGATTTTATCTCCACCTTGGATTTACTTTACTTTTACCATTTAATGGTGAACATGGTGGTTGTGCTAGGCTGACTTGTGAACTTGATGATCTTAAAGATCTTTTCCAACTTCAAGGATTCTACAATTCCATGATTTGAATTAGCAGCAGTGCTCAAGTAGGGTGTTGGTTTTGTATGAATCAGAAGCCATACCTGCTCTTTCATGAGGACAGCGGGGTGAGGCATTTCTTAATTCAGCTATGCAAGTGCTTAAACTTATCTCTTGCCATAGTCAGATTTATCATAGATACAGTAAAGAAATAACTACAGTTTTGTATTTTCTCCTTTCTACAAGGACCCCACCATCTTTTACGTTCTCTGTGGATTGTTTCTAACTGGATTTAAGCTCCAGGGAATGGTAGTACAGGAAAAGTAAATCTGTAGTTCAAAAACTCACTTAGTTTACAAAACTAAGCTGTTTTTTACATCGTGAAAAACATACTCAGAACTTTGTAATTTTGCATGTTCAGTCATCCTACATGCCTGTTCCATGCATCTTAATCAAAATGTGGAAAATTATTTAAGAAATACAAAGTAAAATGCATAATATGAAAAAAATAGTGTTCTGTAGTGCCTGTTTATTTACTAACAGCATCTACTGGTGAGCAGAAAGTCACTGGCTTCTCAAGCCTGACCATTGCAGATGCTGAAAGAGACATACAGGTAGTCTGAGATTCTACATCAGCTCTTTGGTCCACAGCATCTAAAAGTAACATTCCAGTAATGTCCATCAAAATAAAAACCTCTCTTTTTTTCTACTGAAAAAGTGCATTAATTTTAATCTGCTCCATCCCTATGTTGAAAGGGCTTGATGATAAAAGTCATATCTGCAAGGATTCTAATATTACTTTTGCACTCATAGTAAATAATTTAAATATTTACGAATGTATAACTGTAACCATAAAATGAATGTGCACTCCAATATATTTTGCTGGCATAATGATGGCTTATGTTAATGAATGTTTTAGATTCCAGATGAACCAATAAGTTCTATTTAAGTTAACAGAGGTAAAGTATGCTATCTTACATATAGGTATCTATAAATTGGCTGAATGGAAAAGGACTGTAAATAGATAGTGAATCTGAGAAAAGAAATTTTAGGAGTTTTACCTAGGTGTTTAAACAATTACTTAGCTTCAGAATTACTTTTTGCTACACTATAATTGACCTCTCCTGACTTTTAATTGATTTATAAAACCTTACTGGCAAATTAATTAGGACCTGTACACAATATCCTGACTCCCATTACTCACACAAATAGAATTGGTATAAGTTTAACACTTTTCAATAAGACTTTGATCATGACCCTCTTGACAACTTTTAATATAATTTGATAATTAATTTACACTGCTGAAAAATCTTCTTTTTATTTATAAGTTACTTTGATTTGCAAATTTAAAATTTACAAGAGCATAAAAATTACAATCATAGAGCATTAAGGAACTAGCAAACACGCTAATCAAGCTAAATACTTAAGGTATACTCTGGGTGCCAGAAAAAACAGTTTCAGAACAGTTACTTATGGGGGCTTTGGGCTAGAGATTCAACTCAAAGGCTGGTTTTAGGCAAAATCTACAATGTAACTAACAGGATGCCTGATACTTGCTCAAATTTGCAATACCTGTGAAGAAATAGATTGCTAAGAATGTGATCTACAAAAGTCAGTATGACCACCTAGTGTGCTCATTACTAATACTGGCAAGGCAATCAGACATTACTTTTGTCACCACAATTAATGAAACCATTCTTATATAGGAATCCCTAACATGGAGTTTTGCATCTAGGCTGAACCCAAACAAACCCCAAAAGTGGACTTAGCTGAAAGAGGTGCAATGGTGAGTAACATGAACCACCTCAGTCTTTAACTGATGTTGAAAAACCTCTGTCACCCGCCAGAACTTGGCCTAAATTCCATAGGTACCTCATTGCTTTACTTCAGAAGTTGTCAGGGCACACAGCTGTACATCTGTATACTGAAGTGTCTCATCTTAGTTTTGATGAGCTAAATGCCTCAGCACTGTCATGTCTGACTTGGATCTAGAAATGAGGCCACGAGAGTACTGTGGAAGTCTTGTCAGTGCAAGGAATAAGCACACAGTCAGACTGCTTGTGATGCACAGGTGAAGAAACCATCTGCTTTTCCTGAATTAGCTTAAATTAGTTTGGGTAAGGGAGCCTCATACATATTCACAAAGACCCTGTTTTCCAGATCGAGTATTTCCAAAGTGACAAAAATAAAGGACTTAAATACTTGAATATGTAAAGAAAATGTAAGATGAAATCATCATCATATTATGTGTGTTATATCTAGAAATCTGTGAAATAACAGCAAGTAGTACCAGCAGCACAAAAAAAAAGTCCTTGTCCAACTAGTTTTGCTTTACAAAGTGAAAAAGAGAAGGGAAAGCACTTGAAACAAGCTTCCAGCATGCCTGCTTGCTAGGAAAAAAGGGAGGAGGTGGCCATAAAAAACTGATGGTAAGGTGCTATAAGCAGCAGACAAAAAAAAATCTATGAAGCTTCACCAATATAAAGTTTTACCTGGGAATTGTATTAATTTATAGAATTCAGAAACAGAGGTAAAATGACAAAATTTAAACGACAACTGAATGTTGAAGCTCAATGCCTAAAAATCTAATGACTTTATCTGCTCTAGACTGAAGTTTGCCTTTTCATTATTTCACTTCTGAAAAAAAAAATAGGTCACAGTGTTACTAGGAAAAAAAAAAGATTAGGCTAAGAGACAATATGGAAGATAAAATAGCTAAGATGTGAATGAGCAAGAGCATTACATTCGCAATCAGGTTTGGGGACGGATTCTGTCTGCCCAGGACAACTTTAAAGAAACAGAACCCAACTGGTTTTTTAATATATTTTTTACTCCAAAGAAATGATCTGGCCTTCAGGTGGGATGGTCACATCTGCCTCCTCAGCCTACACGCATACACTAGTTGACAAGAAATTTTCAGTAAATAAACTTGAGAAAGGAACTTCGCCCTAATTGCATCAAAACCGTATCACTAGAAATTTTAATGAGGACTGTTCTCTCAGCATCCAGAATGCCTCACCAACTTACTGGTAAGGTTTTGTGACTTTAGAAGGAACCTTGAAAATTGTTTACCATCGTAAACTTTCATTTTTAAAGTTTAAACAGCATCAAATAATTTCAGTATTATTTCCAACTGTTCTTGGTTTTATACTAGGAGCTAACTCTACATGTGTTTTCAGTGTGGGCAGTGTGGTCTAGGTGAGTCTGTTTGAGCAAGGGGGTTAGACATGGTGGCCACCAGATGTCCCTTCCAGCTTCAATCAATGTCATCTCTAAGACTTTCCCTCTTGAGACAAGGGGTGCATCCTTCTGCCTTGACAGCCATCAGAGGAGACAAGTAGCACTCTATTGGCACTGAGGAGGTGACCAGGTCTCCATCACCTGCATTGCTGGGCTGCCCATTGCTCATGTGCTTGTGCACAGGGCACCAATTTCTCTTCACAGGACCTGATAAGCCTGAGGTTCTGTCCCCTTACCTTTTGTCCAGGACTACTTCTGGCACTCATGTAAGACATACAGCCTCCAGAAGGATAGTGGTCTTGGTCCTCAGTCTTTGGCTCGGTGTAGAACAGCAGGTCCCGGCAATGAGCAAAGGCAGCCTCTTCCAATGCTCTCTGTCCAGCAGTGAGTAGATTTGGGTCTCACACAGGGGCTCTCCCAGTATTGTGGGTACAAGGAATGTATTTGGGTCATCCAGCACTAAAGTCTCCCAATGACTTCCTCTGCCTTCCCTGGCTGTGTCCTTCATGTACCCTGTGCTAAACCAGGTCATGTCTGGGACACAGTGTGGGGGCTTGGGGGTCTTGGGCACACCAGGTCTTCACCTAGGACCTCCTAACACCTCACTAGAGCTGGTCCCAATGTCTTACCCAATCCAGCTTGAGCACTGGAGAAGTGTGAAGGAGAACAAGGCTTTCCCTCCTGCAGTCCCTCCCTCCTGCCCATGGCTGTGGCTGGCATGGAGGAGGGGTCTTTCTCTGCCCATTTGGCTACATGTTTCCTGGGTCAAAAAACCCATCTCAGGGGAATGAGGTACTTTTGTTGATCCATACACTTTGATCTCTCTCAGAAAAGCAAAACTCCAAACCTCAAGTATCCTGGATTTTCAGTAGAAATCCAGAAGGAAACTGACTTTAAAGCAAAGCACAATTTTTCCCCTGACCTAAAGCTCTGGAGGAATGGAAGTTTAGAAGCAATGTTGAAGAGGAAGTGTGAACAGACTCTTTCCAGAAAGAAGTCAGTGGAAAACCCACTGTATGGATCTTTGGCTAGTCTCACCATCATGAGAAGTCACACACGGATGCAGAGATGCAGAATAGCCTTGAACAAAAATGCTTGTGATGGTTTAAAAAAGGGCCAATCCATAAACTATGCAAACTTATATTTTCCTTATAAGCCATTGTAAAGGGATATAAACACACAGGTGCTGACACAGAAGATAAACTGTAAACAACAAGGAGAGGCAAGGCACATTTCTCTTAGGTTTGTTCTTACAAGGCTTCCCAAAACATGGACAGTTGCTCAGCATTGGCACTAACCTAGCTGTCCCTAGTGATCAAGTCTGGAGTAGGCTGTCCCTGTTACTCTGATCCAAAACCAGCTTCTTCATCTTCAGAGACAGATGTATACCAATGCAGCTCTGCAGAAGGGGCCCTGGGGCAAAGCAAGCAGCAAAGGACCATGTCCTGCATTTGGTGCAGGCACACAGTGAATCTGAAGAGTTTGGAGGTGGCTTTTCAGGGGAAAGGGGCCCAGGTGAGGATCCAGAGCAGATCTTTGCAGCAGGGCTGCAACTTGCATGTTGAGAAGATGAAGCCAGGTTCTCTACAGCAGTGCAGGATGGTTGGATAAGAGGCAGTGGGCTTCACCTGAAACAAAGCAAGTTCATACTGGAGAGAAAGGGCAACGATTTTCCCTATAGGGACATTCCAGAGAACAGCAATGTACCCAGAGAGGCTGTATTGTCTGCATTCCTGGGGCTTCTCAAGACCAGTCTAGAGATCCTTGAACCACACTGTCATACCTTCTGGCTGATGTTGCTTTAAGCAAAGGCTTCAATGGGGACCTTGTGGCATCCTCTCCAAACAGAATTTTCCCATGATTTTCTTTTCTTTTTCCGTGCTGCTTCCTTCCCTCTCCAGGTAGACCGATCCCATTCTCCCATCTTTGGGTCTTCCCCCAAACATCCTAGGATGAGTCTTACACATTTCCACAATCACCTGAACTATATCCTCCTGTAATGTTTGAGTACCTTTAAGCACTCTTTCCCTTCATTCTGTAATGACTTCTCCCGTGATGGAGGCACTGAACCCCTTCAGTCTGCACTGACCTTGTACAGCATTTCTGTGAGTGGCACAGCTCAGTTTTGTAAAGAATAGAATGGTGGACACTTCTGCAAAGGAAAGTGCAAAGTCCCACACCTGGGGAGTAATAACTTGATGTATCAGTACATGCTGGGAGCAGATATGAAAAATGCACTTGGAAGGGGCAAAAATAGACAGCAAGTTGAACCTGTGCCAGCACTGTGCACTTGGGGCAAAGAGGGCCAGCCACTATTCTGGGCTGCAAAAGGAGGAGTCCTGAGAGCAGGTCAAGGCAGATAATCCTTCCCTTCTCAGTAATGCTAAGCCCACCACTAGAGTACAGTGTTCAGTTCTGGGCTGCAAAAGTACAAGTAGAAATAGAAATGAGAGTCCAGCAAAAAACCACATAGATGATGAAGGAGATGGAGCTTCTATCACAGGAGGAAAGGCTGAGAGAGCTGGGACTGTTCAGGCTAGAGAATAGAAAGCTTAGGGCAAATCTTATCAATGTGTACAAGTATCTGAAGGGAATCTGTAAAGAAGACAGATACCTTTCAAGAGGTATCTTTTAAAATGACAGGATCTGAGGCGGTGAGCACAAACCAAAACACAGAAGGTTCATGATGAACAGAAAAAAAAACTTTTTTATGGTGATGAGTGACCAAGCACTGGCACAATTTACCTAGAGAGGTTATGTAGTTAATGTCTTTGGAGATATTAAGGTGTTGTCTGGCCATGGTCCTGGGCAAGGTGTTACATGTGGCCCTGTTTGAACAAAGGGCCACCTTCAGAAAACTCTCTGAACCTCAACCAGTCTGTGATTTAGTGGACTGTTTTATTTTAGATTAATTCAGTAGTGGAAGTGTCTGACTCCTTATTTTTCTACTTTACTTGACAATTATTAATGAACCATAACCTGTTTACCTGATTATTTTTGCTTCAGTTCCATTAAGATGACTACACGCATGAACATACACACTTCCCTGCAGATATGCTGCTAACAATCTTTTGCAATATTGTCCTTTAGAAATATAATTTATAAATTTTTAAAAATTTCAGAAAAGCACAAATAGAAATAGAAATGTTTTATGTTTTATTACAGATACATTTCTACTTTTTCAACAGATCTTTTCTCAAGTGGTATGCTGTTAGGACTACTATCACAAATATGACACAGCAGCCTACTTAAATTATAGAAATTAATGCATGAGCTGGTAACTGAATACACAGAACATATATCCAGACTTCACACCTTCAGCTTTCCCCAGACTATCATCAGATCAATGTGTTTTACAGAATACACAGAAGATCAAGAAATCTCAGGTGTTTTCCTTTCTCCTTCTGTTGATTTGCAAATCCAGCTTTAAACACTATGTTTAGCATGTAAATAAGACATTGAGTGGATTGTATATTTTAACTTGCATTTATATTTTCTGTTCAAATGCAAAAATTGTTCTTTTGCTGAGTATCACAAACCTTTGCTTATAAGACTGTGCTTAATGTTTATGCTGGGGAAGGGACAAACTTTTTGATTTAATTTTTCTTGGAGAAAAAACCAAACAAAACCAACCCAACCCAACCAACCAACCAACCAACCAACAAACCAACCAAAAAAAGAAAAGAAAAAAATAATTAAAAAAAAAAAAAAAAAAGAAAAGAAAAAGAAAGACAACCAGAGTTTAAAAGTTCTCATTCTTTTACAAATATCTTTTGTAACACAGCTCATGACCATTCACATATTTTGTTTATATTTATTTGTATTATATAAATATGCAGTATGGTTTCACCTATGTAGGAAACTAAATAGTGTGCTGGAAAAAACAAAAGGAAAAAACCACAAAATATAGGGGAACAGAAAATAAATTATTTGAAATATGACACAGGGAGAAAAACAATATATAAGCAACTTCATGTGTTCTCAGTGCTATCCTTAATTATTTTCAAATGTTCATAAAAACGAACTTGAAGCATCTCAGAAATATCAAAGACTTGAAAGACGAAAACGCAGAGAGAAGAGAATGAAGAATAAAGTTTTTTTCATTTTAAGTCAATTTAGAATATTCGTATTATGTTAAGTATGAAAAACATGTTGGGAGACTAATCCATTCTTGACAGACATTTGTCTAATCTGCTTAAAAGTATTTTCAGTGACTGAAGGTTGACAGGTTTCTTTGGCAAACTTTCTGGTTCTTCATTACCTTTTCCTTCCAAAAGTGATTTTTATTATGTCTTGTACTGGACAGTGAAACTTCTTTCCTTGCAATTTAAGCCCATTATTTCTTTTTGATACAAAGAGTATATAAACCCTTTCCTTGAAATAGCATTTTATTTTCTTGAAATCTATTAACACATCCTACCTAAATCTTTTCTTGATACTATCTTTCCTTGAAGGTTATAAAAACAAGACCTTCAATCACCATTTCTGCTGCAGTTAGCACTCTCACCGGTTGGTATCTACTCATTATAAAACCTGGTAGAGGAAAATTTCACTTAGTATGCAAGTGTATTTGTGAATACTGAATTCATTAGAAAGATATCTGTATGAATTTTTTAGGCCAGAATAAACGCTTTATTACAATATCCACTTTTATTTTTCCTTTAAATTCTAACAATACTGTGTGTTGTTGATACACGATCCTTGAGATCCTTGTTGTTTGCTAATGTTGACCTTGACAATCTCTCTAACTTGGAGACTTGCAGAACTTTTACCTAGACAGTTGTTCCCTAATTTTTACCTGTGCAACTTATTATTTCTTCCTAAGCGAGTATCTTGCTGATGTCCTTGTTGAATTATTACCTATTATTTCAAACCTACTTCCAATTTGTCAAGATTATTTTAAATTCTATTCCTGTCCTCCAAGACACTTGTATGCTTTCCTGAGCCTGGTATCATATGCATATACTGTCTTTTCCAGTATCCTGGCCATTCATACTGAAGCTCCAGTGTGTTATCTTCAGATTACTGAAGCAGTTCTCTCAAGAGCAGTAAACAGAACAGCGAAAGAAAACTAAAGAAATAAGATGCACAAAACAAGTGTATCAGTGAGAAAAAAAAATATAAGCAAGAAAAGAACTAAAGCAAGCCTATATACGGGCTGTGCTGCATGAAAAATATGTCTGCATAGTTCTATCATTAAACAAAATGATCCTAGGTAATAGTGATCCTTTCTTGGTTTGTTTGTTTTCATAGATAGTTAATCTACAAAATCATCTTCAGACACCAGATATCTTCAATAAGCAAAGCAACTTTCTTCATGTCCTGAAGATTTTAGTTTATCTGAGTATAGACTCTTTCACATGTTCCAAAATTATGTGCAAATCAAAAGGACAGTTCAGTAACTGACAGAAATCTATGTTCTTCTTTACCTAGTGTGACAGATCATCCTATTCTACTTGTCTTTTGCTAGTTTCAACCTCCATAGTGAAGAAGACATCAAAATGTTACTTCCTCTAGCTAAAACGATGGCAACAAGAAATACAGCAGTGCTACTTCTCTGTTTTCATTTCCACTCTAATCTTCTTCCTTTCCAAATTTCAGGATATTAATATAGTTGTAGTAGAGGATGACTGCAATTTCAGTATCTTAAACACAAAATAAATAGAAATCTGCTGTTAAACTTCATACTCAAATTCTTCTTCTACGTTGTCCACAGCAAAGGATGTAGATCCATGAGTTCCCTCAGCTGAAGAATTATTGATCACAGTACTTAGGTATAATTAATTTTCCTTTCCAAACAATGATCATAGAAAACTTATTTCATATTAACATTATACTGTGATTATATCAGTAACAGATATAGCCACAAGGTGTGTGTAAAAATGTGTCCCAGGCCTTTTAGCTGCTTTCTTTCAACAAGGTCAGTGCAGCGACTTCATGCTGGCTATTGCTTCTTCTATACAGTCCATTGTTAACAGAAGAAAGTTTGAATAAAAATCATCAGCCACATTCACAAATCTTTCAACCACCATATTTTCTTTCTCTATATGATTGTCACTTAACATCTCTGCTCTAAATCCTATATATTCTGCTTCTTGTAGGCTAATTTAATCTCTGCCCTTAATAGCATGAAATTTAAGATAAATTTAGTTTATTTGGGGTTTTTAATTGTGTTCTACTTCTCTGAATTAAAAACATACACAAAAGTAGTACACAACTACCACCACAAAAACAGCAAACAAATAAAAAGCCCTCCCCCAAAACAAACAAACAAACAAAAACACAACCAAGAAAACAGCAAAAATAGATCTTAGGACAATATTGGGCACAATTAGATCATTGCTATGTGTGAAGATAATCATGACATTGTACTGGTGAAAACTAAGTCACTCTTTGTGGCAGAATGAAAGGATTACATCCTTGTGTCAGTACAGTGGGAGTAACATAGTATATACGGCACCTATGTAGATTATGAAAGATTCAGGTTAGAAAAAATAGGGGTCATTTATTGTAATTTAAGTCAGATAAACTTCAATAATCAGGGAAAAATTCTCACTCTCAATTGTAAACTGTGGATAGGCAACTGTTTGAAATCAACTTTTTATGTTTACTTATAAGCTTCTGTCCTTTTCTCTACTAAATATTTTAAAAATTGCATATTTCTATTCTATGCATGCTACCTACTCCACAGTGTACTTAATACATAAATCAAATTAATAGAATTTTAATTCTCGTAGAAGAAATCTTACACACTTTTTAATTATGATTAATGCACACGGGATACAAATTCTAGTCATATAGATGGCGGTAAAGACTATTAACTATAAAGCAGAAGTAATTACTTTGTTAAGGCTACTTTAAAGATGTCAGCATTTTGACTTGAAAGGACAGAGCATTAACATCTGTTATTTTGTTCATTACTTTACCCCATCCATGTCTGTATGTGCAGTTGTGTATGTGCCAACATGCCCTTGTGAGATGGTGTGTGTATATGCAGCCACATCAGCTTGGCTGAAGCAAAATTGTAAATATTCCTCTTCATAGAAAGAAAATAGAAAACAATCTAGATCATAGTTTTGCTGCCTTTCAGTGATGTATAGACTTGCTATTTGCTCATGTATTCTTTTTTAATTTTTTAGTTGAAGCATTGTATTTAATTGTGTAAAATCAAAACTATAAAATATAGTAGAGTTCAAAAGTGCCAAAAGATTAATGAATTATGGTTATATCCTACCTCCTTGCATATCTGAATCACCAACTCCAGAAAAAGAGGTTCGCTCTTTGGGAATGATTTATTTTTTTTTAAACTGTGTCTATGAAATCCACTTTTCATCCATAAAAAGTATGATCTTCACAAAGAACAATATCCTAATAATATTGTCAAATTAGTTCATATTATAATGAATAAATGTATTTTAAGTATATTTGATTCATAATTTGGGAGTGAGTTATCTAATTTTGCTCAGTCATTCTGTACTGCCCAAAAGTGGACTTAGTTGAAAGAGGTGCAATGGTGAGTAACATGAACCATCTCAGTCTTTAACTGATGTTGAAAAATCTCTGTCACCCATCAGAGTTTGGCCTAAATTCTATGGGTACCTCATTGCTTTACTTCAAAAGTTGTCAGGGCACACAGCTGTACATCTGTATCCTGAAGTGTCTCATCTTAGTTTTGATGAGCTAAATGCCTCAGCACTGTCATGTCTGACTTGGATCTAGAAATGAGGCCACGAGAGTACTGTGGAAGTCTTGTCAGTGCAAGGAATAAGCACACAGTCAGACTGCTTGTGATGCACAGGTGAAGAAACCATCTGCTTTTCCTGAATTAGCTTAAATTAGTTTGGGTAAGGGAGCCTCATACATATTCACAAAGACCCTATTTTCCAGTTCTAGCATTTCCAAAGTGACACAAAAAAAGGACTTAAATACTTGAATATGTAAAGAAAATGTAAGATAAAGTCATCATCACGTGTGTGCATCTGGGGCCTTTTATTTGCCACATTTTCATAGAAAAGCATGAACTTTTAAAACTTCAGATAAGTGGAAGACAGAACCCAAAAAAGTAGGAGGAAACAGGTAACATTTCTACTATGCTTTTATTCCTGCTTAACTTCTCTTCTTGTTCCTAGTTCCTTTCCTTTTAAATTGCTGGCTTTAGGCCTGATTTTTCCCTAGCTTTTAACACAATAAAAACTTCAGTCATCCTAAAATTTTCCTCAGTCAATAAATTGACTTTGGTTTCCAGAACCTATTTTCAAAACAAAAGTAAATTTTCCTACATGTAGTTGTAATTCTAATCTTTATTTTTGTTAATATAAACCAACGCTTCCTCCATTTTTCCTCTATCCTTATTCTTTCTTTGCAATGAAAAATATTGTATGGAAAATATATGAGTATTTTCTGATTTGACTATATAGTTTCATAAGGCAAATTAAATATCTTAAGAAGGTACAATGCTTCCTTTTTGTCTTCTGACATATTTTACTGTCCTCTATTTGCTTCCATTTCTCACTTTACTGGTTATTTTAATTTTTCTGATTGGCTTCTTTTTCTCATAATACTTTATTACTCCTGTTTTGATGTCCTCTGTATTTTCCTTCATATGTCCATTTAATCTTGAATAATTAATGAAAATAATCATAGCTCTCTAGACACTGATTTTGGCATGTAGTCTTATTGTTAGCTGTCAGCCTACAAAATGTAATGTTCCTATGAGGGCAGCTTCAAAAAGTCACAGAATTCAATTATTCACTTCCACAGAGCAAGAAGCACAATGTGTTAATACTTTCCTACAGTAGATTTTACATTTTGGCATTAGATCACAGTAAGGCTGCAGCTTTTCAAAATCTGGCAAAGTAAAGGAGAGTCACCAGATGGAGTCCTCAGGTAACATACTGAAATCAATGTAGTTTATTAATACAGAAGTGTTTGGGTAGGCTGTGTATTAATCTCAACCTTCAAAAACAAACCAACAATGACTTGCCAGATTTTGGAGTTCACAGAAAAAGAGACCCTGGTAACTGACGAAGTTATTTCACATATTTGCCTAGATTTATTTTAAGGGATCTTTGGAAGGCTTATCTGCCATGTGCCACTCTATTCCTCTTTCTTTCCAGCCAAATAGATAGAGTTCAACCTTCCCATTTAAAAGGAGTCCAGGCTGAATAATTATATACTCCAATTGTTCTCCATCTGCTGCTTGCTTGATCTACAAATGCTTTTTCTTGTACCAGGAAGCAAACAGCAGAAACTCAGCTGTTCAGAATTTCCATCTGGGAAACTTCAAGTTGCTATGATCCAGTGTTTAGAAGAACAAACTATTTCTGCATATAGTTAAGTATAGATTAAAATCCATAGGAAGGGTAAATTATTTTAAAAATTAAAATTATCTCATTTGCACTGGACTAGTACTAAAGGGTAAGCTGAAAAAAAAGTAGCAGATAAGCTGCCCATGACACCTTTTTGTAAGCTAGAGCTCTGCAAGTTAGAACAGATGCTTCACCCTTGGAAATGTAGATGATAGCTATATCTGTATGATACCAGGGAATTCTGGGAAACATTTCGTAGGATCAGGTTCATATCTTTTGTGGATTCATGTGCCTCCAAGCTTTTTACATGGGGGATATTTATTAAAACCACAATTCCTAAATTTAAGAGCTATTAGAAGAATAGAAAAGGTTGTTATGCCTAAAGCTTGGAAAAAAGTGATACAAATCTGATTTCTTTTAAATGCACATTTGGCATAATACAAATATCTACCAGCATAAACCTTCCTTTTTCTTTATGTTGCAAAAATATGTAATGACAAAATTATCAAAATTAAAATGTTTAAATTTATTTTTTAAATTTAATCGTTTATATATTTTTATTTATGACAGAAATTAAATCTTCCTAGTTGAATTAAATGCTTTTATTTAATTAAAGGGGGGGAAAGGGAATTTTTTCAGTCACAACATGGATTTTATTTTTCTGGCTAGACAAAAACTTTTCAAAATAAATGATTTTCACAACTAAAATTTATTCTTGTTCAAAATAATCACTGTGGTTTTAAATCTACTAAGTTATCTACTTTATCATTTTAACGTGCTATAATTTGAAAGATTTCTATGACTACAAGGCATACTGGAGCAAACTCTTCTACTAACAACATTTTCTGGAAGACAGCAAAATCATAGATGTATGCATGGAAGGAGGTAAAAAACCCTCACAACCTGATATTTCTTCTATAAAGAAAAGAAGAAAAGCAAAAAAATAAAGTGGGAAAATCAGAGAAATAACATATATCATAGTTATTAAGATCTTTAGTAGTTATGATCTTTAGTAGTTATCATATGTTAAATGTCTAATTTTTTTGTCATGCTTGCATAGACTATGCTACTATAAAACTATCAGGAACATCGCTGTATTGGGTGCAAGTGCCCAGATGCTGGCAGTGGGGGTCAGAGCGGCCTTGGTGAGGAGTGGCCAGGGCTGTCCCCTGCTGGACACAGACAGTTCCAGCCAGCTTCAGCTGACTCATTGCAGGGCTCGGCTAGGTGCCGCAGCCAATGTGGTGGACAAAACATATCTAAGAAAAGGCAGAAAACACTACACAAAATTATGAGAACGTGACAAAAAAAAAGCCAAAAGCATGAGAAACAGTCATGTGAACACGAAGAAGGACCTGAGATTCCACTGGAAGATACATCAAGGAATATGAATGGCAGGGAGCTGATGAGAAACTGCCAATTTGGCTTCAAAAAGAGCAAATTGTGCCTGACCAATCTGGTGGCCTCTTACAATGGAGTGACTACACTGGTGGAATTGAAGAGCAATTTGTATAACTTACCTGGACTTCAGTAAAACATTTGTTAAGGCCCCACACTGCATCCTTGCTGCTACACTGAAGATATATGGGTTTGATGGACAAGCCATTTGATGAGAAAGGAATTGGCTGGATGGTCACATCCAAAGAATTGCAGTCAACGGCTCTATGTCCAAATGAAGATCAGAAAAAAATGGTGTCTCTCAGGGGTCTGTACTGGGACTGTTACTGCTTAATGTTTGTATTAATTATGTAGACAGAGGGATTAAGTTGCACCTGCAGCAGGTTTGGGGGTGGCACTAATTTGAGAAGTGCGGTTGATATATTTGAGGGAAGCAATGCCAACGGTTTTGAACAGTTTGAGAAGGGGATCAGTGTGAACCCTAAAAAGGGGTTGAGACACTGGAACAGGTTGCCCAGAAAAATCATGGATTCCCTATCCCTGCAAGTGTTCAAGGTCAGATTGAAGGGGCTTTCAGCAACCTGATCTCGTGAAAGATGTCCACAGTAGGGGGATTGGAATCAGATCTTTAAGGACCTTTCTAAACCAAACCATTTCCCTGCAGCCTGTCAAGAGACTGGAGTGGAGCAGATATCCACCAGATATCCCCACTGCAACCTTGGGAAACACCCATATGGAATTAGTGTGAGGAAGAAAGTGCATTAGAGAGAAACTTATGAATTACCCCAACCCCTCATTCCCCAATGTAGAGGATTAATTTTCTTTTTTTTTTTTTTACTGTTTCTCACAATCCTACACTTTTTTAACTGGCAATAAATATTTTTTTTTCTTCCTAATCTGTTTTGTCTGGGATGGTAACTGGTAACCTCTCTTTTTCTATTTTGAGAGTAAAAAGTAACTTTAAAAGTAATTTTAAAGATTTTTTTAAAGTATTTAATAATAAAAACACTTTTTTTTTTTCTTTTTTAATTAGGCAGGGATTTGGTCTACATGGAATTTTTGTAGCAGACAGTCTCAGAAGGAATAGCCTGATAAAGCAACTCTACTGCAGGAAAGCTTGCTTTTAAAAGTTTCTGTAGAAGTTTTTCTGCCATTAAATGTTTTTAATTCAAGTACATGACATGAAATGTTGTTAAGGGTTTTTTCTATAGCTGTTTTGTCTGTCATTTTCTCGAAGACATTCTTTCCTCATCCTTGAAGTTGGATGTGTAGAGTTCTCCAAAAAATTTAAATTTTCTTCAAGTGAAAACAAGAAAAAGCAAGTGATTAAGATGTTCTTAAGACGTGTTTATACATGGTGAAGGTATACTAAAGACGGTAATTAAAGCATTTTATTAAACTTGTTTTCTGTTCAATGCCTTTCAGCTTGTCAGGAGAAATCATTGCTACAGGTGTTTTCATTTTAAGAATGAAACAAAATGTTGAAGGATTAGAGAACAAAATCCTTGTGGGAACGTAGCTTTTAGTTACTGTATTGATGTTACTGCTGTCTGCTGTTCAATGCAGCAGATGTAAATTTGCTGGCTGTAAATTTTTTAGCAATTTATGGAACTAATCACCACAATAGACAGTCTTAAATATATAATACTTTCCTTGCTGTCTTTTAGGTAATGTATAGATAGTAAAATCCCTGCTGAACATTCCCAGTTCAAAAATGAACCTCAGTTATGGCACTATCTGAAACAGTCCTTCACATGTGATAAGTTTTAGGAAACAAAGTATGGTATAAATAAGTTTTATAATACTTACATTCTTATGTACAAGAATTATCAACACTAACTATTAAATGTAATATAGCACATAATGTTGGTAGATGTCCATTCTTGCCCCTTTGGAACTGTATGTAACTGCTTCAATAGACGTAATGAAATAATTATAAAATTGACCTATTGAGAAATTATTTTTTATTAAATCCAGCAGCCTTCCAAGTTATCAAAAAATAATATTTAAAAAAATCCACTACCAGCAAAATAGATACACTGAGGAATATGAAGAACAGGGCATGCAAAACTCAGGTTCAGTGAGGTTCTGATCTCATAGTGGGTCATGGTTGAATCTCATTGTGTCTGGTAGCTCTGCAAGGTAATGGCCTGCCATGATGACTGATTTTACTGCAGCTCTCAAAAAGACATTAAGTTCCCTTTATATTCCGAACCATATTGACAATTAGAAAAAAGTCCAGCTCCTTCTGTGAAATAAATAGTTTGACACAATCAAATTCTGTTTCTCAGTTTGTGGTCAAGGAAGTATGGCACAGTTATTTGGATCCTGTGTTTTTTATTGAAACTGTCACTTTCTTTTAATGTTCATCACATCGAGTTGTATGAAGACAGTTCCAGCCTTTGCAGAAATGTTACTATGCAAAATTTGGCTCTTGGAATGTTTTATCTTCTGAATGTTGGTCAAGCTGTGGATTTCAAAAAAGGTAGCTTTGAAATTAATTAATGTGGACTTAATAATTAAAACAGCGGTGTCAGCACCCAGTAGTTTCTGCTACATTAGTCAGTTTACAGAGTTTATTTAGTTTATCTGAATTAATTATTTCTCCTTTCAGCACAGTCATTTATTTTCAAGGTAACTGCTGTTCTGAACTACTCAGCCATCCAAGTGAAAAAAATTCGGTATGGTATTAGAGAATTATATTGTGCCTCTCTTTTTATCTTAAGAGCCTCTAAGTGTGTGGGGTGGTTTTAATGGGAAAAGTGTGACTTTTCTTAGAATGACATTTCCTAGGATGCATTTATGTGGTTATGTACAGTGCATTGCATCTTGTATGATAAGATAAAACTGGCACATAAAAAGGTTTGTCAGTTTTGATTAGCAAAAAAATAACAGTACTAATCTCTGTATTACTCCAGATTTATAAATCCAGATCCTGAATTACAGCAGATCTTCACTTTTTGTAACTGAAATGAATGTAAGCCGAGTGAGATCTTGGCCATTCTTCAGGTCTCAGTTCTGCAGGACAGCCAGTGTTGTGGCACTGAGCACAAACTGCGACAGCACTTGAATCATTTCCACAGAAAAACTCACTCCTTCACCTCTCCCACCATTACAAAATATTAAAAAAACCCCAATAATGTCAGAAAAATAGAAAATATAAATCTGCTCTCGTTATGCTAAGCAATAAGTAGATATTATTATTCTATCTTATATATTAGTATTATGATAAGGCATAGAATCTTTAAAAGTCCCTAATAGACTAAAGATAGAAAGTATGTCCAAGTTTCTGTGCAGCAAGTTTTCACTGAAATCTCCATTTACTCTTTTTGAAAGGTTCAATAACAGAAAAGTTGGGAAAAAAAAATCTTGTCATTGTAATTCACAAAAAAAAATCCCATTAACCCGTAATTTCTGGCTGATTCCAGTAAAGAGGAGAAAAATCAAACAAAGCTTTTGTTTTCTTTAGAGGTTGTTTAAACAGATTGTTCTGGTCACCAAAAATAAATTTAAAAATTGGCATCCAAATATGAACAAATATGAATAGAAGCAAAGAATAGAAAGCAAGATGACATGGAAAGACAAGTAGTATGAGCAGTCACAGTGTTCTTTGCAGACCTGGAAAAAAATTGTTGGTCTACTAAACTCTTATTTAGATATCTATTTACAAGTTCAAATTACTTTCAAAATTGCTAACATAATGCTATATCTTTCAAAGTAACTTTGAAAAACTGACTACAATTTTGACAGCCAGCAACATAGTACCTTTGCATGTTTATTATACTATTATTTCTGATAAGCAAACAATATATTTTTCTTAATGTACTGATATAAAAAAAAAAGGAAAAAGGAAGAAATAAGCAAAAAAAATCTAAACTTAAATATTTCACGTGTAATGCCTCAAATGCATTCCAAATTGCAGGAAAAAAAAAATCTATATATTCCACATAATTGATGACATTTTAATGTGAAAACAGTGTTTCTTAATTTAAAAAAAAAACAAACACACCTAAGTATTTTATTATAAGGAATTCTAATTACATTCTTTTTAACTGTTTTTGGTTTTTTGTTTGTTTATTTTTTTCAGAAACCATATAAATAACAGGTAAAATTATTTTTGGAGCTTGTCCTTGATTAAGCACAAAAATGTTTCCAGCTGGAATGATTATGTTTAATCTTCTGTGTTACAGAGTGAAAGTAATCCAAAAGACAAGAGTAAATAATTGTGTTTCTACCTTAGTTTAAGTCTGTATTATCAGTGTTACTGAATAGCAGAGGATAGCTCACATTGTCCGAATAAGTATTTCTCGATAGGAATAATACCTTGCCCAGTAAGCCAGGATCATTTTTAGTAGATGGAAGGTTAACAATTCAAAAACACTTTTAAAGAGTAAATGCCATTGTTCCTTTGTGTCTCTTGCAAAATGTTTTCCTTCAGTGGTATTTAAAATAAATTTCACAGTCTAACCTTAAAGAAATGACAGGGCATTCTGGTTGTGGAGACTGTGTTTTCTGGTTTTAAGACTCTGTATCAATCACAGGTTCACATAATTGACCTTGTACTGCACTGAGGAAAAATATTCTAATTTCACACCATTGATAGAAAAGACCAGTTAGGTCACCAAGGTCACAGATCTTTGAACCTGTGCAGCTTCTGCTCTCCCAACAAACTTATCCACTAAGCGTCATTTATCAGGAAACATCCTATCAATATGAGCTGGAGAGCTGAATGTAATTTCCAGGACAACTAGAAGGAGCTGAGATGCTGTCAACTAAGTAACATGCACACCACTTGCTCACCAACAACCCCCAATCCCATCACCAGGTCCTCATGCTCACTGCTCCACTCTATCCCTCAGCAACTACTAGGATCTATCCAAAACATTGCATTCTTAGCTTCTCTTTGTTCTGCTAACCTTGAGAAGAATCCAAGTTGGGAGATACTGGCATGATACCATAGAAAAGACCATTCCAACTTTAGATCAACTAATTATTCCCACATTAAGTTGTCCTTCTTGGAGGTCATTATGTAACCCAGCGTATATTGAATTCAATGTATCCAAGCCAAAATTTAGTGAAGTAGTGTAGTTAGCATTTCCACATTTCAGACTTTGAATGATCTCAAGTGATCATAGTCATAACATTTAACTGTTGCTAAAGAGACATGCAGATCTGGTAATTCAATAACTGCAAAATCGTGTGCTGCAGTATGGCTCATTATTGCCTAGAGAATCAGAGACTTCATTCACACAGTGTTAAGGCAGGAAAACATCTTCAAGTCAGCAGTCAAAGCTACCTACCAATCCCAACGAGCTAATGTTAGACAGCTAAACTTGTCAGAGACACCCATGGCATCATAGAATTTCCTAAAAGAAGACACATATCTGTTTGGGTCAGATACAATGCGCCTAACCCATCTGAAACTGCAGATAACATAGTGAGCATCTGTACTAAATAATACCATAGTGTTGAGTTTCCTATAAGGGTATTCTTTCAAAGTCATTTGGCTGTGGATTTTATACTTTAACATAGGCAAGGGATGTATTTGAATTTGAGACCAAACCCACGCAACAAGATTCCTGTTGCATAGCCTGAGTGCTACCACAACACATTTTATAATATACACATTCCTAACCTGTTCTGACAACCGATGTTTAATAGCTTCAGTACAATATTATGAGAAGACATTATCATTAACATGGAGTTGAACACAACCAGACAACTAATTACTAAATACCTGGTTTAGTATGTATCCTGATCCAGAAAAGGCTGACACTTTCAATGTTCAACAGTTCTTCCAGATTCACTTGTCTTAAACTTCCTTAATAGACATTAAAATTTCATACAATCTCGCAACAAGTTCTTTAAAGTCTTAAATCACTAGTACAGCACAGTTCAAAGTGTTGCCATTACTATGTACATCTTCATAATTCTTAAAAATTCCTGTGTGTGGATATATCACTAGTTTTGCAGGTAACTGCTAAATATCTGAATATTAAAAATGCTGTCATAAGTTCAAAGTGGACATCAGACTTTTTGTCAGAGTCAATAAATTCTTCTCCATTCTTGTAGATAGTGTGGAAATTTGGCATAAAATATGTTAAGTTTAATCACTAAATAAGATACATTCTCTATGACTCTTTCCGTGAAATTCAAAACAACCATTAGTCCTTTTCTTTTTTCTTTTTTTTTTTTTTTTCTTTTTTTTTTTTTTTTTTTTTAACTTACCGCTATATACCCCTGAAAAGAGAAGAGAAATTTGTCTTGGAAATGCTTTCAGAGCTTTAACTACCTTAACTCTGTGACATTGTTATGCAAGAATTAAATGTGCTATCTCTGCACTGTGAAAAGCAGAATTCCCAGAGGGGAGTTTCAACTACATCACCATCAGGTGTTGGAGAATGTTCATTGATGATGTGAGAATTATTATTCACAAACTCTTTCAGCAGATCTTCTCATCGCTCCAGAATTTTAAAATCCTCATTTATGTCAGCAGGTCATTGAGATAAAACTACATTTCTTAGGAAAAAGGTGATATGTACAGTAAAGTAGATGAATACATTTCTCTGAAACTAATGCAACTTTTCGTGTCATCTTCTCCACATTAGGGCATTTGCATAGATTATGAGGTCTGAAGTAATTTGTGTTAAATCACGATAAATTGATGCAATTTGCAGTACCTACACCAAGATCTCTTATTAAATTTTTCAGGAAAAAAACAGTAAAAGCAATTTTTATGGTTTCACTTCTAAATGTTATAATTGCTTGTGTACTACAACAGAACACAGAATTCCTACCTGAATACTGGAATTTCTTATGCTAGGCAATATGTATACAATGGAAGATGACAGTACAAAACCTGAGCTAGTTTCCCCATCACCACTTGCACAAGCAGAAGAACTGATCAGAGAGTAAGTTTTCATCATCTGAGAGAAATTATTCTTTGTACATGGTCTTGAGGAACACTGTTGTTATTAAAATCAGTATAGATAAAACCATGGAAAGGGTTCTGGTGAATCTGTGTCATTTTAATTTAAACAGAACAGAACTATCAGTAAGGTCACTCAAAATGTTTCAGTCAAGGGAATAGCTAATAGCTATTCCCAATGCACACCTGGTCATGTCTAAAATACCCAAGGAGAAAAAAAAATGGGCAAAAGAAAGTGTGGGCACGGATAGTGAAGCATCTTCTTCATCTTTCAGCATTCTGAAAGCAAAATTGAATTGTCCTTCCTTATGGTCAAGGATTCGCTTCAGTTTCCTCCTGGAAGTGAAAAATTCAATACTGAGTCATTGAGAGTGTTGATTAGAGAGAGGATTAACAGTTTGGAAACACAAGTGGAGGGTTTTGAAACTGTCAATAAGGAAGGAGGGAGGTGGAAAGGGTCAATGGATATTTACTGGCTTGGAAGGAGATAAGAGATGGAGGGTTCGATGAGGTAAAGGTAAGGGAACTGGGGAAATAAGTCTAATCTTTTTGAGGATGATGGTGACAAAAGGAGTGTCAGGTGTCAACAGGGATTTGAAGACCTGTAGATCTGGGATGGAACAACACTACATTCTTATATCCTTGATTGAGGAACAAGTGTTGTCAGCAACTGCTTTCTCCACAGATACTCCCTTCCATCTGTCCCCTCACACAATTGTATCTATCCTTCCTAACCACTGCAGAAGCTTCTTCTCAAGCTGCTGAAAGCAGCAGTGAGGAGCTTTGTAGTGTCTGCTACTACTGCAAAGATGGGATGAAATGGGAGGAAAACAAGCCCTAGTGTCAGGACAATGGCCCAAAAGTAAATGGTTATTCTCTTTGTCAATATAATACATGAAGATAGGCATCAAACCCCCATATAAATTATTACTATCAATTAGATATTTAAAACTGCAAGCCATTTAAAGAATAATACTTTTGTCTGTACAAACTCATAACTCTGCAATTTGCTGCCTTTTTATTTAATTTTAAGGTCTAGATGACATTCAAACCTTATGTTTAATAGCCCTTTGTTATTACCATCAGTTTTTTCTGAATGCATTTTTGGGTTTGCACATAACATGTTGTAAGTATGTGTTCTCCACCTTAATATGCTTTGTGTGACAGTTGTTCCTATAGTTTAATTAAAAATATTTTCTCCTTCTTCTGATTCAATGTCATCCAAACATTATGTAGTAAATTTCCTTATCTATCTTCTCTATATTATACATCATATCATATTATATTTTCGCCTTTCTCTTCCACCTTTTTCCCAGCAAAATCTTTTGCAGCCTTAGAAGTCCATGATATCTCATGTTTCTTTGCGCAGAAACTGCTTCACTCCTTCCCTCAGCTTTCTGTTGTGTAGTTCTATTACATGTATTGCATATATTCTATTATGTAATATTTTATGTATATTTTAGGTCTATACCTACTTAGAGAGAGAAATTGAAAGACATGAGGTCACCAGCTCTGCATACAAGATTGAGATGGGAAGCATGTGATAGCTTTACAGAATGCACATAGCTCTTTTGGTTAACTCCTTCTTTAAATGTTTTTCAGAATCTGTTTTACATAGGACTAAAAACAAAAATAAAAAGAAAAGGCTGTGACACAATTGCTAGGCTGATTGCACTTATTCCATGTAAACGCCAGGATTCTGTCAAATGTCCATGTAAGTTTCTTCCTCTTGGAGCAAGTAGTCAAGATCCTTTGCAATGGAAATTAATACTTTAGCCTCCAAAAATTTTACTTATTTTAGTTATCTTGTATTTATAATCATGGCTTTTTTCAGGGGCTTGTGAGACACAGTATTATTATGTTAATTATTGGTTCAGATCAACTCATGGTGGGGGGGTGGGGAGGGACAGGCAGAATTTCATAGAGGTGATGCTCTAACCCATACTCCAGCCCCCTGGAGTCTCCTTGGGCAACCTCTGGAGCACCTATCAGTCAAAAGCAGCCTGGGAGCACTGCCCATACCACACCCCAGAGCTCCTGACCCAGCCCCAGGATGGCTGGCACACCAGAAGTCCCACCCGGGGGTTGTGGGAGGTGTGGCCGCAAGGGGACAGAACAATTAAAAGCAGCAACATGTGATCTCTACCCTGTTTAAACCCTTCATCTCCTGGACTTCTGTAGCTGGACCTATGCTGGATCTAAAGGTGGTAGCTGTAATTCTCTTTTTCTCTCTCTTTCTTTACTTCTTCTTCTCCTAATCTCCTTTCTTGATATTTTGGATAATTTAGGACTGGATGAGTTGGATTTTGCATAGCTGTGTGGGTTAGCATGTGCTAAGTCCATGCTTTATAGAATGCTTTATTTTCATTGAATGTTATCCTTTAAACTTTTGCTTAGTTTCTTTATTTTCTGAAGGTTACCAGTAAAAGTACCTCTTGAGAAAACATGTGCAGCATTTCTCCTTTGTGCTCAATTTTAAGGGTTCAAGAGAACTGAAGGCTCTTCTAATAAATTCAGTGAGCAAATTTTTGAAGTCTTGTACATTTTTAAAGTAAAATCCCTTCAGTGAGCTTGTAGGTTGGGTGCTGGAGTCTTAACAGGGGATGATTTAGTGAAATAGGTAACTCTCATAAAACAAATATAATTTTGAACAAAAGCAAGCCTGTAAAGCCTACCAGAAAATAAGAGATTAAACTTAATTTCCTAAACAGATTATCTCTCAAAAATTTAGTCAATCTTATCAAACCTGTATAGATAAAAGAGTTTATTGTCTTGGTCAGAGTCCTACTTATTTTCTTGTATTGAGTGTAATCTATCCTGCCTGTAAGTCAGCATTGCTTCTTAATGCAGTTTCAGGCTCTTGGTGTTACACATCTTCCAGACCATTTTAAAGGATAAAATGTTGTTCCCATTGTCTTTATTAACTATATTAATTGCCCTTTCAGTGACTCTACACTTGGAAATATCCTTTTTTTGAACCCTTTAGGTGGGAATACAATTGGAAACAAATAAAAAAATATATCTGTCAAAAAGAATAATTACACCATAGTCTCTGAATATTCTATTCTTCAAAAATACCTACAACTAAAATTCATAATAGATCAACTTGAAGTTAAAAGCCATGAAAGAAGACAAAAATTTTAATCTAAGCTTTGGTTTGCAGATGTGAGGCTCCTGGGCACCAAGTGTGGTACTCAGAAAGGATTTAAGTACCAAATTCAAGTCTATAATCCTCAAAATATCCTGAGAAGAGATTGCTGACATGTAAGATTGCCCAGGAAATTTCTCAAGATGCTGCCATGAGGAGTCAGGACTGTTGCCATTTGGCATAGTTGAGCTACAATGTACTTTGATACTTAGCCCCATTAGTAATCTGCATAGTACTGCTGTCCTCAAGGCCTCAGTTGGAATAGAAGAGACTGGCTAAAACACAGTAAAAAATCAGGTCAGCACAACATTCAGCAGACATTGCTACTTCCACTGAAAAAATGTGGAAGTGAGGATTGATAAAAAAGAAAGATACAGTTATCCTTATGAAATTTCATATTTGTACTAACTTAGAAACTGGGAGATACAGCCTCAGTATCCTCCTTAATGTGAAGAAGTTCAAGCTTGAGTATCCTATGCCAAGCTTGAAGGCAAGTTCATTACATGCTTGTGAGGAACCCATGTTGATGAAAAGTAAAAAATGCTATGCTGTTCATTTAGTTTATAAAGCTTTCAAATTAGAAATAACAATCATTTTTCTTTACTGGTCAGACAGACTGACTGGAAGACCAAAGAAACATATGGTTGGTTCCCATAGAAATAAAAATGTAGTTGTCAGTACCTATGATAATTTGGACATATCAGCATTTACCCCTCTTTTTCTCGTTAAACCTGTATAGGTTTATAGTCCTTTTGTATTTACTTCAACTGACAAAGAAACATTTACTTTTTTAATTCTGAACAAGAATCTTGCACAACCTGTATCTAGACTTTTTTTTTTTTTTTTTTTGTGGCCATGCCAGTATCATAAAGAAAAATAAACTATTCTGAGAACTGTGCATTTTGCTATATTCTTATTCTGCTTCCTGGGCACTTAAACACATTCAGTACCATGATACTGGGCTAGAGACTTGGTAGAACTGTTCCTAATGTTTCACAAGAAGTACCCCTCTGAAAGCATATGCACTACTGCTACTACCCAAAGGATAGCATTCACAGGAGGAAGAATATGGAATTCTACTTTTTTTTTTCCACGTCTCTAACTTCATAGCTTGGTTGTTTATTATTAACTCTGTGGAAATTACAGGTATATACTATTCAGTGGGAATTTGTTTCATAGCTCTACATCTATGATAACTGTTCTATTTAATGCATCTTTCTCCACCAAAGAGAACTGGAACTGAAATTCTATCCGAATAGATTCTGTCAGGATTTGCTCCACTTTCAGTTTAATCTTTGTTCAGCTCTGTCACTGTAATCCCATTTCTCCAGAAACATCGATAAAGATTGTGGCTTTGATGAGCCCACATCATAGTTTAACAACATTTTTGTCTTCTCTTTTAACCACTAATGTAACGCACTTTGAACTGGCAATCAATGTTTTTATATTTATAAATTTGCAGTTGGAAATTAGTTGTTGCTTATGAGAAGCATCTATTCTGCCTATATTTGGCATAACTGTAATTGGGATAATGTTTGCTAACTGAGAAAGAGAGGGTGGATTACAGCAAAGCAATTCTGAGACCAAATTCACTGTCAAACTGAGTTATAAACCAGTTTTCAGTGTCATTGATCTTTATATGAAACTTCCATCACTCAGTAGAATCACTAGGGAATGCAACTAACCTAAGAAAAAATGATACCCTTATGCCTCTACCTTTTTTTATTTTTTCCCCTTCATCTGGCATGGTAGAAAAGTCAACGCTCCCTGTTTTGCATGCACAAAACAAGTAAAGTTCACGTAGTATTAGGGTTCAGGATTTAGCATATTGGTAGGTGATAAGTTTGTGTTAACTACAAGCATCTTCTAGTTCATGTACACCTTAGCAACCCTTCACTTGCTGATCCTTTCTATGAAAAAGCTTCTTTGCAGTCAGCATAGGTTTCTTTAAAGCTGAATTAGAAGCTAACACAACTTATTGAAACTATATGTAGTATATTTACCTAGCTATCCATTAATTAAATTATTGCTACATTTCCATATTTTCACAAGTGTGAGACACTGAAATGGTTTATGGCTTAAATATTGTTGACATCACTGAAAGACTTTTCTGCACTATAGCAAAGTATGCAAAGAAGCAACTGCTCACTGAAGCCCACCCCTCCCAGAATATGCCTGCTAATTTGGACTGTGAAGTGAATTTGAGATAAGATAAAGGATGTGCTATTATCCCAGGAAAAGAATGTGTCCACTAGTCTGAGTGACTGGAATGCTGATGGGTCAGACAAGCAATGTGCAACTACCCAGGTGCTGTGGGTGTGCACACCCAACACCTCAGGCTACAGGCCGGGTGTTGGATAAGATGAGGAAAGTGGCAAAACCTGCCAGGCAAGATAGTATTTCTTTGTCCTTACAGAAATGACTCAGCTGTGATAATTCTCCTCCTGGGAACTACTGGAACAATTCATACACAGGCTGAAGATATTCATCTCTGCTGATGGGCCATAATTGAGTCAACTGCACTGATTTAACAGGCAGCTGTAACATCTCGAAAGGTGTCAAAGACACATGAAATGTCTCCTGATCCAGTCATCTGTGTAAAACTCCCCACCCCAGGAAAAGTACCAGGGGCATTTCTACCACACTCAGATTTCACTCAACACTTGATTTTCTTCCCTCACCACACTTGACCTTCCTGACCACCCTGGCCTCTTAGACTCCTTCCCTTACCAGGTGGTCATCCCTCATCACCTTGGACTTTAACCACAACAGATTTATTCCCGACAGGACTTCCCTTACCACCACAGCTTTTTCTGTCACCGCTCTGGGCTTCCATTGACGGATTCAGACTGCAACTATCACTTTGGCAAGACTGGGCCTCTCTTCACTGAGAAGAGCACAAGAAGAGGATCAACTGGATGGTGTCAGAATCCATGGAGTGGTGAAGTTTTTTCAATTTGTTCTATCCTGTCACTCTCTTCCTTTTTCTCTCTTTTCTCTATTTCTTTCTATCTCTCTGTACCTCACATTTACTGCTAAAAAATGTGTACTTTTGACTTTGGCATATGCTCTTGTTTGCACCTTAATTTGGGCGGAGGCATCTCTAATAATTTTAAAGAATCTAATCTGAACAACAAGCGTAAGCTTATTGATAATTTTTTAAAAAAGATTCCTGCTGCTTATTTAACTTCAGAAAACATACTGGCATCAATGGCAGTATCCATAAACAAGCAATCGTAATGAAGAAAACAAAATTCTTGGGGCAATAATTCATTTAAAACAAATGAAAAAAAGCTAAATTAAAGGACAGTTGGAAATGATACTGAGGAACATTCACTTCATCTAATTTAAGGAATCTATATATTTACAGCACCCAAAGGTGTCTGAGACATCTTTGTGGAGATGGTAGACACTAACCATCATCGTCTGAAAACCTGTTCTCTGAAGAAAAGAAGAACACTAATAGCATCCTGAATGGTGATAGATGCTTAGTTTGAACAGCTGAATTCAGCACTGAAAATAATGTCTGAAATATGTAAATATGAGCAAGGTGTCTAATTTCTCATTACAGAAGGTCCCTTACCTATTATACTTCCATAAACTCCTTTACAAGGCATTCAACAGTGACTTTGCAATTAAGTATAATCAATTTAGTCTGATTAGGTGATTGATGCCACCAAGTAAAAGGTAAAGGCTGGGAAGTAAGTAATGGGCCCATATGTCATGCAGTTAGACTAGGAAGAAATAAATAACTAGTTGCATCAGCAGTGCCAAGAGAAATTATGGACTTAAGAAATGATCCAAACCAGAAAATGATATCCCTATTGCTTTTACAGTACATTTGCAGTGAAGTAGGGAGTATTTTCAATTTTAGATTGATAGCCCAGTCTGAGACTGCCTAAAATGCTGTCTGACATGAAGACACATGATAATCACATCTTACAGAGATGATCCCACAGACAGCTAGCTAGTCAACTTGAGATTGGTCACTTCAGTTCCATCAAAATAGGTGGTGGCTGATTAGGTAATCCTAATACTCTCAGCCCAGATAGGACTGTAGACTGTGATAAAGTGGATCACACATAGAAATTGTTTGTGCTGGATTGTCCCACAGTCCCACAAGGGCTGAGTAATGAATGAGCAGAGATATGGTAGACAGGATAACAGATGTCAGTTCAAAAGGCATTTCAGGCATAGCCACTGGACATTCCCACTGTCTACAGCTTTCTACAACTTAGCACAAGTCTAAGTACAGATACCATCAGGTTTTTAATCCCATTGTGTTGGGAAAGACAAAAAGTGAATAGACAGAGGAGAGGCTTCACTTTCTATAGTTAAACCAATGAAGAAAAAGATGTGAACAACACTGTATCTAACAGATTTATCTAGTTCTAAGTGAGGTATTTATAATAACTATAAATTCGCACCTTTATGTCCAAATAAAACAAAACAGAAATAATTTTTCACCAAGTGACATTCTCCAGACTGCATAATAAAATTTGGGTCTTTTTCTGTTTGCCTCTTATTGTGAATAACCACATCTACGCATTCATGTTATTATCAGTACCTGAAAGACACTCTAATGGGAACTGTGCCAAGTTATTTTATGAAAAAGTCGTAAGTGAAACAGGCCATATCTTCCCAGAAGTTTAATAATGATTGAGCTAATGATCTGAGCCTGCTTTATGCAGCCTTCTTGATTACTTGTCTCAGTCACATAGTAGTAAGCCCAGCTGTAGCTGGTAACTCAGCCATAGAAAAGTAAAGAAGGCTTTCTTTGATAAGAAAATACCTTTGAAACTGTGGTGGTCATAATCAATGTTCTTCATTTAATACTATAGAAACAGGAGTCCTTCCTGAAACTCAAATACCCTTGGTAGGCAAAAATATGTGTACATGAGCAAAGCAAAGGTACACAAGACCTGCTCAAGAATATGACCTAAATAGACTGAGAGCAGTAGTGAGAATTTATAAGTTTATCTGTAGGTCCATGAGTAGAATTATCAGCAGTGAAAGAGTAATGAAAGAGTGCAGAAGCCATGTAATAGCAGTAGAATTCAGGGCAGGGGAAAGGTTTTTGGGTAACGATATGTGGGTCAGTATTAAAAATACAGGAAATAAAAGTGATGTCCCTTGTTAGAGTCATGTTCATGAATAAAAAACCACTCAGTGTCTCTTTTATAAGCAAACCAAATTGTGTCAGAAATTCACCATTCAAATTAATCAATTCCTTCTCCTACTGGAAAAAAGCACTGAAACCTGAACTTTGACTAGTTAGTCAGGTCAGATTAGGTTATATTATAGACTACTTCCAAAGCATTTTTTAAAAAGTCTAGATAGCTCAAAGGAAGACAGAAGATAAATAGTAAAAGTTCAAAGTGTTCTGCTGTGAAATAAGACGGCTTGTTAATTTGACCCTAATTTAAAATATAATCATTAGTGTAGTGTATTTGCTGTACTTGGGTAATTTTGAATGGGAAAGAAGTTGGTAACCAGAAGTCTTATAGTACAAGTGAAAGAACTTGAGTGGATCATGTTGTCTCTCCCACTGAACACACCAGCAGCAAAACTATTCTGCCCAAGGCACAGGAAACAAATATTGTTTCTTACAACACTATTCCTGTTATGGTCTCTCTACTGTCCTCAAGGACTGTCATGTCTCTGACACCAATTTCTTTATATGTCACTTTTTATAACAAGTCTTTGTGACCTTGTACACACTCAGTCTCTTCATCTGCATTCACAGCTATGCACTTTCAAGACTAGAGTGTCAACCAAGGACAATAGTTCTTCCTGAAGACCTACTGCTGTTCTAAGAATAAAGATAAACTACCTCATTTCCTTGGAATGCTGAGATTGCTTGCACACTAGGATTCAACAATGAAAATAAATGTATTACTGTCTTTGACTTATTCTCAGTAAAATTAAAAATATCTAAATTATTCATTAATAAACTCTTATATTTAACTATAATCTTTATTTAATCTATATTTAACTATAATCATTCAGACTGTCTAAGGCACAGAGAATGAATTTCCCCCTTGAAAATACTAATAATTTACAATTATTACTACTAATAGAAAATATAGGTATACTATTGTTACTAACGATCTTTTATAGAAAACTGTAGTATGTTTTATGCTTTAAAAAGACAGAAACATTCTGAGCTTTCCAGGTTTCTTGTTAAGCAAAAGACAAAGAAAATTACTGCAAATCAAGGCACATGATAGCTCTCATGAAAGCTGAGGACTGTTAATTTTCACAAAACAAGGAGAAATAATTTGCACTACATATTTTAAAGGAAGTCTTTAAAAAAAAGAAAGACCAACCATACAGATAAATATATATATATAAATAAATATATGTAATTTACACTACATATTTTAAAGGAATTCTTTAAAAAACAAACAAAAAAAGACCAACCATGCAGATAAATACAAGGTTCATTTTAGTTGTACAGATGCATAGTCTACAGTTAGTGATTCATACCTCCAGTTTTACTTCTTGTTCTCAATTGATCTCATCTAATTTTAGTTAACATGTATGATTCAAATCACCCTATTTAATCTATCAGAACGTTTATATCTCCAAAGGATAAATCAGATCTCAAAAAATTCCATAAAAATGTGCTTTTATTTAGAAGGAAAGTCTGGGTTAATCATAACAATATTTTTTTATAAGGTTTCCATTTTGTTCTAATGTCTATATCCTTACTTGGTCTGTCTTTCTACCTAAAAGAGGGCTATGTAGCAATCGAGACTGCAAGTTCCTATAGAACTTGCTATCTGTTACTACTTTGTAGTAGTAGTAGTAGTAGTAACTACAAAGTAGTCTGTTACTACTTCGTCAAAAGCTCTGTATTTAACTGACATAATCTAGCAAGTCTTCTAGACATTCCACCTGTATTGCAGGACAACACTATATAACCAAAGATTCTCCCTGGTTTCCTCCTCTATCAATATTGCTACTGTTTGTAAATCAGTTGAACCAACAGAATAATGATGAAAGATTCAGTCTATTCTTCCTTGAGGAGTGGAAATTTTTTCTCACCCTATAGCTAATTTATTTGTGACCTGTTTTCTCACAAATCTACATGATTAATATGCTATTACAGGGTGTGTATATCAGAACAACATTTGGCAACTATGATAAAAGTGAGTTTACTGAATTTTTTGATCTCTTTTGCATTCACCATAAAGTGCATGATGTTAATGTACGAACCAATAAGAAATTAAAAGGAGTTGGAAACTCCAGCCCATAATGGTGTATGTATAAATAATACTTACAGCCAACTGTATATTAAATTTATTATAGCTAATAGTGCTGAAAGTACTTAATCAGGGTTGACTCTCCCATTAGGCATTTTATGGTCATAATTAATATCATGTAAGAGGACTAGTTCTGGACTTTATTATATATGATTTTAATATACTGAGTGGCTAGAACACAAGAAAGTATTAGAGAATTTCAAAAGATTTATACAGCTCTGGTGAGTATCAAGATGTTATAACCAGCAGTCAGCTTGGTCACCAGAAAATGTGTTATTTTGCTACTTTCTACAATAGTGAAGTGTTTAAAGATTTTTTGTACTCTTTACCTCTAGTCCTTTCTCACACACTAACACATGCTACACACAGTCCCACACAGACTGCTATGCAAGGATAGTAAAAAATGTTCATATTGAAAATAATGAGAGAACACATATTTTAAAAAGTGGAAAAAAATTCCCATGTTTTGTCACATATAAGTTTCTGAACCACCATCAGTGTATCTAAACACATTTATAGTATTTTTATATTCTCTTGAAAATATTTTTTACTATTTGGAATCACTCACACAGCCTGAAACAGCTGAGACAAATTATGTGATGCAGACATCACAAATATTAAGTAAAACTGATACATTTTTTATATAGAAATTGTATATTTCATCCCAGATGTTTCAAGGGCATCCACAGCAATGAAAAAACATGTTCACAGGGATTTTATGAACTCATTCTCTATTTATAAGAAGAGAAGGTCTTCCATTATTTCATACTTTTTTTCAATTTTTTTTTCTTTTTTCCCATAAATTCCACCATAGTCAGAACTCTTCATAAAAATGAGGAGTGTGTAGGAACACACATGTATATATAGGAAGTTTCAGACTCACTCTACATATGCTCCAAGCCTCTTGGTTATGGACCAGGTTCAGTTTAGACAGCATTTGGCCATGTCAGCCCAGCATATAGACATATCAGAGTCTAGTCAAACTTGCACTGATATGCACACATCCATACTACAGTGCTATCAGACATTCTCAGAACATAATGCACTCAACGGGTAAGAGTGAGGAGCACCTGAAATTATACACATCAATATTTTACCACTGAGGAAGTGGAAGTAGCCAAATTTTACCACCCTTAACCCCCTACTGGAATAAGACATGAAAATCCTTTCTTTGAAAGACAGAAGATTTAGGGCCACTATGATATCCAAGACATCCATAGAGGCTATTGGAAGGAGGTATAAGGTGATAGAGCAATTTAGGGCCACAGCCACAGTCCTGAGTGGTTACAGGAAAGACCCCGGCACTCGGAGGGGACATTCCTAGAAACCCATTGTAAGGTGATAAGGCTGCACAAAAAGGGACAAAGAGACTCCTAATGGCTTCCCAAAAGACCCCAGCACCCAGGGGAGACTTCCTAGCAATAGACTGATAGGATCAAGGAAGGATGGAATGGTATGGAGATAGCATGGCCTTTCTTCCCAAACATCCTACCTGATGGGAACTCAGGAAGCTGACCCTGAGGCCTATGCCATCTGTCCATCACCCCAAAAACTAGTTTACTGCAGTTACTCAAACTGCCTAAGAAAATATTATGAAAAGTGGTTGGACATGAGAAAAAATCATTTCTGTGGGGGTAACTGACGGGCTGCCTTTTCTCCTTCCACTCCTCAGGATGCTGCACGGTGAGCAACCATTTTTGTATTTTATCTTTACCTCATAGACTAATTTTAATTTGCTTCCTTATATTTTGCCTTATATATATTTTATCTTTACCTTACTAATTGTACTTTGCTTATTTTACTTTGCTTTCATCTTTCTTACTTCGTTTTACATATTTTCCTTATAGATACTAATTTTACCTTGCCTTACTAATTTTAGCTTGCCCTATACCTTATAGTCTACCATGTATATACTTTACCTTATTCTTTTTTCTATATTGTACTTTGTTGCCTTACATTATGTACTCCAACTCGTTGTACATGGTTTGCCTTAAAGTGTGTATTTCTTGGTCTTAGTGAGTTAAAGTGTGTGCTAGTGAGAAGCAGATGTATTCTTTCCTTTGCTTTGCGTTAGAGAGAGTGTTGATTTTGTCCTAGCCTTTCTCAATTGGTGTGTCGTGGAGGGGGTTGCTTGAGTTTTGTATTGAGGTGTTATCGTGATCTGTTGCTTTTTAGGGAGTTGTGTTGTTTTTGGAGAGAGTGCTTCTGGTTTGAGGTTTTGTTGGTTAAGTGGAATATTGCGGTTAAACGTTATCACCAACAATGCAAACCCTATAAATCCTCACAGATTTGTATTAATAAAAGTTATTTCATGAGCTGCTAAGAGTTAGTAATTTTTTTTTTTTTCCCCATGGTGCTGGTAATCTTGTCGACAGCAGAATAACTCCTAGGAGAAACCTTGCTGAAAAGGTTCTCCATTGCTATTAAGTGCAGTCTCCATAAATCAGAAGTCCTGTCCAGCTGAGTGACTTTGTCAAGTGAAGGGTCTCCCCCTTAGGAGACACTGACAGACTTTTTTTGGACTTTAAAGGCATTGAACTTCCAGGAGGGGGACGCTAATAGATGAAAAATATATTAATACAGGTGGAACAGAAAATCCTTCATTTCTGCCTTTTCATGTGACAAGAGGGGAACCACTGGAACAAGTTACCCAGAGAAGTTGTGGATGTGTCTTCCCTGGAAATGTTCAGTCAGATTGGAGGGACTCTGAGCAACCTGATCCAGTGAAAGGCATCTCTGCACGTGGTAGGGGGTTGGAACTAGGTGATCTTAAATATCTCTTCCAAACCAAGCCTTTCTGTGATGCAGAATTTTATGATGCAGCTACAGGTCAAGTAAGTTCCGTGAGACATCTAAAATGGCATGACTCCTGTATACTAGCAAATGAAATTAGCAGATATCTGAAATGAAGCCTAAGAGCCCTAAATTCCTTTTAATATTTTGACTTTGGGACATATTCAGCTATGTAAATTTCCAGTGTGATGCTATTTTAAATGCCCCAGGATACTGAGGAAATCCAAACAGGCTGAAAGATATTTTGGGGGCTTAGAGAAGAAATGCTCTATAGCATTTAAAAATACATTAGATGCAAACAGGGCTAGTAAAGTGTGTCCTGAGAAAAACTCCTGCATGGTAATCCAAAGAAATTCTGATGGTATCTACCAGTTTCGTAGTGCTTTGTCTGGAGCTGGGTTAACGGATAAGTCTGTGATTCATTTGATCTTGATGCTTTTTTAAAAGCAGATACTTGCAACTTTCAGCCTGATTTTTCTGTAATTAATGATCCCTTTGAACTTGTCAGTAGCCTATGAAGGATCCATAATCAGTTCACAAACTGTCTGGCAGAAAATTCCTTGGCAACTGTCCAGTGAGTCCATAATGTGATTCCATGCTTTTCTGGCAAAGGGCCCACCAGAAAGCTTCATAATATAGAGCAGCCTATGTTTGCAGAAATTTAATCAGTTGCATAATAGATGCCAACATACTTAAAGCTCCAAACTTATATCAGTATAATTCTCCAAGTCAACATTTTTATACCGAACTAAATGTGGGTCTTTTGTTTTACTTAAAGCTGTTTCCCAGGCAACACGGGAAACTTGTATTCTATGACTTTATATAAGATAGTTCAGAAAGAAATTCTGTTCAGTCCCCTTTGTAAAGCAAAAGAAAGACAAAACAATTCATAAGTATAGTTTACTGAACTGAGACATTTTGCCTCAAAGTTTGATGAGGACAATTTTTAAAAATCCTAATTTTGCATCGTATAGAAATAACTAATAGGGAAAAAGTATAGAAAAAGAATACAGAACACAGCAGATGCTTTATGTTTCAGCAACTATAAATTACACTTTCCTTTTGGCATTGGGAACTCATTTTACAATTGGCAATCTTACTGAATGCTCAGATGCCACAAAAATTGCTACTGTTATTTAAATATGGTATCACAGCAGTTTACATAAATTTTGAATACTAACTAATAATTTTGGTTTAAATTTCCAACTTTCTACATTTACATGTAGATATCAAACATTGTTTTGAATCATGTTATTGTGGTTATAAGAATGCATAATTACCAGAATCACTAATGTTAATTAAAAAAATAATCAAAATATATAATAGGCACCCTCTACTTACTGTAACTTTTCATGATAGTAACATTTTCAGAATGAAATTGCACTGATGAGGGGTACATGAAAGATTCACATGACCTAACTGCCTGTATGTTAACCTTGGTCAAAAAGAAATAGGTATACAGAACCTGAGCCAGTTGCCTAAACAAAAGCTTGAAGTGACACTTGAGTTCCTCTGAGATGTCCAGTGTTTAAGAAGCTGGCACGTACAATACAGAACCCATGAGAGACCTATGGAGTAGAAGCTGGTGACTACTGGGAATACTTTTGGTCATTCCAAATGTAATATATTTAGTTAAAGAAATGAACCCTCTTTGTCTGCTACTCACTCCATTTGTATAGTTTGTCTTTATTTGGAGAACTGGAGAATGAAATACAGCTGTCAGCTAAACAGCAGGAGTTGTGTCTTACATATGTTCAGATAGGATCTGATATTTCATTTGCCTATTTCAAGTACACTTTTATTTCTTTTTTTCTATTGTAGAATGAGAATGTTGTAAATAACACTTTTTATATGGATTCATAGAAAAGGAGTACTTTTGACAAATTACATCAGAAAAAGCTATGAACTTCACTAGATTTCAAGCCCATAACAATGTTATTTGAATTATTGTAGGGTAAAGATAAACAAGTCAGCATTTGAGCTGTCAGAGCAAAGGAGATAACCATAAGTTGGGGCTGTGGTAAGTAAATTTTATCAGAAATGGTAAAATTGTATTGTAAAGAAGAATTCTCTTTCACGTATAAAATGTCAAGAGGTTGAAATTTATTGTTATTTCCTGACAGCATAAAACAAATTTATCACTAAGCAAATAATCCTTTCAAAGACAAGGAGGTATGAGGGTACTTGTTTGACGTTAGGAAGAGCCAAACTTAATTCTTGCTTTAAAAAGCTTAGTGTAGACATTAAAATTTTGCTCACTTTTGACATGATTAGCTGAACCACTGTGCCCCGTGGTCTATTCTATGTAGTGGCCTTTTATAATTAACAATTTCACCCTGAAGCCTAGAAAGTTTTATCATAACTAGTAGTTTCTGTGAAAACTTTTTACTTCCATGAAGAAGCATATCTTGGAAAAAAAAAAAAAAAAAAGTAGAAAAATCTTAACAAGCTAAAGTGGAAAAAGGTTAGAAGAAAGGTGAAAGAAATCTCTGGCAACAGTTATTAGTAAGCAAGAAGAAATGACTAGATGAGCAAATCATCAAAAACTTCCTGAGTGATACTTCTGTGCATTCTGGTACAATTTGACTTCTAGTGCAATACAGCTGTATTAGTCCCACTGGCTAACAAACTGCAGAAGAATGTCACAGACTGTGACCAAGCTGAGACACCTCAATTATCACAGTTCTACATGACTAGGCTAAAGATATTAACCACCTCCACCAGAGGAACAGATGACTTTCCTATGGTATTCTAATCAAATGGTTCTGATGAGAGTGCTTCCTCTGTGTGCTTCTCCTGTGTAAGGACTGTATTTATGATTCCACAGATAATGGATTCTTTGTGGAGCTTAGATGTTGTTTTATGGAAGTGAAGAGCTGGTTGTTGCTGAGCATGGAGAACATAAAAACCTGATGAGAAAAGTTAATAAGTGCCGTAAGAAAAAAATCTGATAACTGAGTTGGGTGGTACTATTTCTGCTGGACATTAAAAAAAGATTTTTTCTGAGCTCTGAGCTTTCCTGTGTTTGCATATAAAAGGAACAAACAACAGAAGGAGGAAGAAGCCAACACCAACTATGAAAATTAATTTGCATTACTGTATTCCTCTATTTGAAACCCCATTATGCTAAGGCAGTGGTAAAACCCACGACAGTGAGTCTCGCTTGAAAACGTACCTCAACATGTACACACATACTGGCTTGGTACATATATTTTGGATTTTCAAAATTCTGTGCATTATTCCTTGTTCCTTTTCCTGCTCTGGAATTTAGTTGGGTCTATTTCCTTGTTTCATATGCATACATAGAAATGAAAACAATATTCATGAACATGGCATGACTGCATATACATATACATATTTATACCTTAGGAGACAATGATTTTCCCTCAGTTCTTTGATGAAGACTAGGCTAGATAGTGTCTGTTAAGTGTTATACAAATGCCAGTATTTTTACCAGGTTTCTGATTACTGAATTAGATTCCTTGGTCTTTAATTCAACTGATCCTTTTACTCAGGAAACCTCCTCACTCATTATAGCTATGAACGTTAACTAGATCAACTGAAACAGGACTAATTTACAGGATTTCTAGCCTATTACAAAGCATCTCTAAATCAGATACATGTAGAAAACCTAATTCAAAGCTGTGATAAAAATGTTCAAATATAAACATCATTAAAATTTAGTCAAATTACAAAAAAAGTACAATTCATAATAATTTTTAACTTATCAGAAAAATTCATAAGAATATTTTTGTGAATAAATGCACTAATTCAAATTGAAAGATTAATTTGTAGATAAATAGGAAAAAAAGAAGAGTAATCAATCTGAAGCTGTTTTAGATGTAATGAAGAGTATTAATGAAATAACACGTTATTAAACCTTTTATTTAAGCGTTATGTAATGCTAATTAGCACTTTTGATACAAAAATGAGTAGCATCATCAGCATCATGGATGATAACAACATTGAAAAGATGTTAAAAGCTAATGGTATATGGAAATGGCATCCTGCAATATTTGCAAATAACATTCATTTCAATTTGCTAAATTCTCAGTATGCCAAAGACCTAAAGAGTATACCTTGCGTCAAAAACAGGAATGACATCAGGTATCCTTATTGATTCTGGAAAGTTACTCTATAGTAGCTCTCAACAGAGAATTACGACAGAGCTGAAGGGAGGGAACCTAATCAGAATTACAATCAAATTGAACAAATGTGTGATTCTAAGCAAGGGAATATGGCCATCGATTCCCCTAGATAAGAGACCTAATATCATAAGAAAATACTTGTGTCTTCCATCACAATACCTGGAAAAACCTGAACCAAGAAACTGATTAGTCAGGTGAACTGTTCTACAAAATATTAAATGGTGGCAGTTTTACTATTCCTTCACTTCTTTTTGCTCTTAGCAATCTGTGGTATATAACAGGTAAGAATAACAAATGGATAAGATGAATGATAACTATATTCTTATCACTTCTATTCTACTCAGCTAGCCTTGATGCTTTTGCCAAAGGAAACTTGAATTGAGCTCACAGATTGACATTGCTGGTTTTGTTGCTCTATAAAACATAATCAGGTATCTTTGAACTGCTGTCTGGAGTAGCGTTTTCTCATTTTCACCTATTTATGCAAGAACAGGATGAACTTGAAATTCTGTAACCTTTGAAATCAACAGGATAAATGTTCTAGCCTTCCAGGTCCTGGATAATGAGCATCTAAGGGAATTAAATTAAATTTTGGGGGTATACAACACTTGGTTTTCTGCTTCAAGTACAGAGAAATATGTACTAACTAGAGTTCTCTTTCCTTATTTAAAAGAAACAGAATTGGGTAATGTATCTGAAAGAAGAAAAGAGGGTGGGAAGCAACAAAAGCAGCAACAATTTTAAAGCAAATAAAATTTGGCCTACAATCTCCTCAAAAATAGTACTACTTTTGTGTTCAACAGTGAAATTAGATGCCATTTTGAGGAAAAAGTAATCTTCTACAAGTCACTGAAACTAAATTGTCATATTTTAATACTAGAAAAAACTTAAATATAAATATAATCCTAAAATTAGTATTCAAATTACAGGTAATGCTTGTGTAACAACATGCAGTGAGATTTTGCAAGTAGAAGGTCTGAAGAAATATTTTATTATTTAAAAGATTTGTGACAAAATCTGATAGTAAAAACCCCAGCTTTCAAATTAACTCATATACTAAGAAACAGATTTACTTGTAAATTCTAAGAAAATCCTATCCATATTCAAAATCTCAAAGAGCAAATGCTGGTTGTAAGCAGTGTAATTTTGGGGAGTATATGATATACTACAAATCAAACAAGTGAATTACTGTTTTAAGTGCCAAACTATCCTTTCTGTTCTCTTTCCTTCCTGTGTTTCATTGACTGGGAATGGGTACAGGGGAAGGGTGGAAGATAACAAAACACAGATACCTAGTTGATTTACTTTAAAAAATATTATGTAATTATATCTAGATTTCACTTAAAGTCTTTCATAGAACTAGGTGTTTTCATTTCTGAACAAATCCAGAAAGAAAATAAGAGCATCCGTACTGTATCTGTAAACTGCAATGCAACCTACATTTCACTGAGAGTATCCAGGATATTTAGAGATAAAGAAATAGACATCTAGAAGCTGGTTTCCATGGAACATTCCTCTCTTCAGGTTAGAAAGAAAAAAATTACTTTTATTTTACATTAATTCTTTACTGACAACTTTACAGTATTTAATTTTCTAGTCTTCCTCGCACCCTTCATTCTCTCTTCTTTTTCAGTTATATGCAAAAAGTATATGGGTGGTAAATTGACCCAACATAAGCATGTAATTTTATTCAGAGTTAAGTTCTTTCCAATCACATTTAAACAGCCCACTCCTACTCCCACAAGCCTTCACTCTTTCCTTTCACCAGTCAGCTGTCATCTAAGGGAAATAAAATTAACAGAAAGATAGGAAAACAGTGCACACTACAGAGAGTAAAATGCTCAAGCATTAGCTGGAATTGTGCCATATCTGATATTTAGCCCACATAAATAAAGATTTTGTTACTGGGTTGCATATGCTGTAGAATGATAAAATTCTTTTATTTCATAACCTGTGGGGTGGGGCAAGGTGGGGGTGCAGGGGAGGGAAGAATAAGAAAAAAATTATTGCTGTATTCCCCTGAATAACATGGATTAATTTAGTCCCTAGAAATGTGTTTTTGATGTGTATAACCTGCACTTTACGTTCCAATTAGCAAACTTCTATAAAAAATACATGCTGTAAATGTTCCTGTACATCTGTACAGAATAGAAATATGTCAACATTCACTTTTTTAGTAAAAAGGATGAGATAAAAGGCCTTCAAAAACTGAGATGTTCAAATAATTTTAAAAGCCAGACAAGGCTTTGATTTGGACCAAATGATGGGAAGACTGGCCAGTGAAAGAATAAAAGCTGTGTTTCTCTGTGCTGTTCAGCTGTTACAGTATTTAGTGCATCTCTATTATCTAACAGAAGCAGCTATAGGCCATCTTAGACATTTTTACCTTAAAATTATATTTTAATATAAAAGTTTGGTTTGCTTACCTTCACATAACTGACATTAGATCAGAATGAATTCTTCTCACTTTACTCTTGTTCAGAAATTATGTCAGTAAGCTTCAGCATAGTCTTCAGTAATATTCATTTCTGTTACATCAAGAGATTAACAAATGGTTTTGTAAAACCAGCATATTAAGGAGAAGTTTTTTCTTCAGCATTTAGATCACAACAAATAAAACATACTGGAATAAGTACATAAGGCATCTATTTAAAGTGTGCAATTGTATTCATTCAAGTTCAGATGCTAAGTTTCCACATATTTGATTAATTGTTGCAGTGATTGTTGCTGTAAATACATGTACTTAAATAATAAAAAAAAAAAAATAATTCCCCACCTTTTTTTTAATGTTTTAGCTTTTAAATAGAAATAGAAATTTTACAATCCTGAAAAAACTCCAGCCTCTTTACTCCTTCAGAAAAGCAAGCTCTTGTTTTAACTAGGAACATAGAAATTTGCAAGGATTTGTCAGTTTATCCATCTGTCCAGAAAAAAAAATATTTTATGTACTGAATTCTTGCATATCCCACTTGCATATCCCCCATTTTGGGGGAGTTATTTTGAGTTTTTTTGGGGGGTTGGCCTTGTTTCCTTTAGGAATAACGGATCTAATTTTATACTTTTTACCCCTTTGGAGAATAAGGTCATTTTGCTATCTTTCTTATTATTCCTTTCTTCTGCATCAATAATCCTTCATCCAGGATTTCAGGTGAAGTCCTCCTTTTAACCACTAAATTTGCAGAGGAAATATCACATCTGAATAAACAGAGCCTCTTGGGAATGCAAATAGATGCTTAGTTTCTCATTATCTCTTTATTTTCCTAGCTTGACTGATTTTGTCCATGCATGCATGGTAGTGGGAAATGAGAAAGATCTTTCAGAGCTTGTTCAACGTTTCATTCAATATACAGCAACCTTAAGCACAAAATCACATTTATTTATACAGGGATAAAAATTACTTAACCTATGGTATACATGATTCTTTAAAACATTTTCTTAAGGAGTCTGTACTGTTTGTGCATCTATCCACTTCTGGATTTCTTATTAATAAAAATTTCCACCACGTAGTAAGGCTTTCACACCATTTAGTACATTACAAATAAAAATGAAAGATGTAAGAAAGCTTAAGGAGATAGTTATTCCAAGAAAACCATTTTTCCATCTCTGGCAACCAGTATATAATTCTTTCAGCAAGTATTAGGTTATTTTCATTTGAAGATAAAGTTCAGAAAAATTCTATTAAACTACTCTAAAAATGAACTTTTAGACCAAAGGCACAGGGAACTGGGGAAAGAGACCTGGCAGTGGGATCTGGAGGGGATAGTATGAACACACGTTTGATAGTATCAAAACAACGTTTCTGAGAGAGTCAATAGATGTTAAAGCTCCCTCTCTGAAATGCTATTAAATTGCATTTCATAGAATGTCCTGAGTTGGAAGAGACTCAAAAGAGTCATTGAGTCCAACTCCTGGCTCTGCACAGGACCATCCCCAAGAGTCACACCATATGCCTGAGAGTATTGTCCAAATGCTTCTTGAATTCTGTCAGGCTTGGTGCATGACCACTCCCTTGAGGGGCCTGTTAAAGTGTCAAACCATCCTCCGAGTGAAAAGCCTTTTCCTAATATCCAGCCGAAACCTCTCCTCAATAGCTTCCTGCCATTCCCTCAGGTCCTCTAGCGTAGGTCCTCTGGCCACCAGAAAGAAGACATCAGTGCCTAACCCTGTGCTTCTGCTCATTAGGAAGCTGTAAACCACAATCAAGCCCTCAGTTTCCCCTCAGTCTCCTCCAGGTTGAGGGAATCAAGTGACCTCATCCACTCCTTGTACTGTTTGCCCTCTGGACCATTCACTGTTTCCACGACCCTCCTTTGGATGCTCTCTAATAGCTTTACATCTTTCTTATATTGCAGTACCAAAAACTGCACACAATATTCAAGGTGAGGCTGCACCAGTGCAGAGAAGAGTAGGACAATCACCTCTGACCAGCTGGCAATGCTGTGCCTAAAGCACCTCAGGACGCAGTTGGCCATCCTAGCTGTCAGGTCACTGCTGACTCATTCAGTTTGCCATTGACCATGAAAAGACAAGAGGGACTTTTAAGATACGTGACATAATTCACTCTTTAATACTTCCTCTTTCTTATTACTTAGCTGTTGAAGAAGACATCAGACATTTGAACCCAGATTCCTTCTGTGCAACTGGAGAAATACTTTAAATTAGAATCTAAGTCATAGTTAGGTTCTAAGAGAAAGAGGAAAAAATTTTTCAAAAATTATCATTAGAGGTGGACTTGTAGGAATATGCTATCATCTTTCAATGACCACAAAAATAACTTAGGTTGACTACAGTCCTAACATAGACAGGGAGATTCTGAAAACACTCTGTTTGAATCAGATATCTGAAACCAGAAAAAGCATTCTGAAGGAAAGCAATGTTTTCCTCCTTTCTGTGTCCGAAAAATGAAAGGTAGCTTTACAGAAAGTCCTGCTTATAGTGACCTGATACACTCATTTGAAGTCTGAGATGCTCTTAGTCTTTGTCATCAAGAGGCTATCTGTTTCTTAATGCACTTAGAAAACAAGATGATTGCAGGATTCCTGAGAAACAAAAACTGGATGTAAGAATTACCAAAGCTATCTGTCATCTTCAAGCAGAAGGATATAAGTACTTAGAAGTACTTGATCCTGCCTGTTTTCAAGGAGGTTGTGTACATCATCATCATCATCAAAAAGAACCAAAGTCAATTGCTTCTCATAAATTACATTCGATGCCAGTCAGCAGTTAAAAAATGGTATTGCTTGATCCTAACAGAGTAAAATTGAGCAACAGAGCCTCTAATATGCCCAAATATCAGACAGGCAGAACAAAGATGCACAGACTGCGTCTACTGAAAAAAAATGTATTCACTCCTGTTGGTTCAGTGGTAAAAGTGAAGGCTATGCAGGCAATTCATGCAAAGAAATCAATGGCTCAAACCCATAACTGACATCCTAATACACATCTGAAGCCCCCATAAACAGAATTGTTTATTTTATATTGAACACATTACACTGGTTTCAAACTCCTTTTCCTCTTTTTAGACATAGTAATCAGAAATAAATAGAATTTCAATACAGCAAAAGTGACTTTAAAGCAAAATCTCAATACAGGAAAAGCAACTTCAAAATGAAGACTTTACAAATCAGAGTATAATTATGTGTCTTAAGCCACTTTTTTCCACCCAAACTTTGCATTTTGCCTCTTGTCACTCAGAGTTCAGCTCCTCTTGGTACACAGAGATTCTTTCATATCCTCTTAGAGGTGCTTAGGTTGTCTGCAAAAATACTCTTGAAAATACTATTATTGTCCTCCACATGTGCATGTTTCAGAACCTGTTTCTCCCGTGTACTCACACAACCCTCAATATTTTCATTCTTGTACAGATTTCAAGATACCTTTATAATGTGAAATAATTCTTAATTTATAGATCTTCGTGTAATTCTCCTCCCCCTTTGCTATAACATTCTCAAACTGAAATTCTCTGAAGCAACTATTGTACAAGAGTTCATAAGGATATGGAAAAGTAAATCCAAGCACAGAACACAGAATGGTTTCCTGAGAAGGAAAATACTTGACTGCCATGTAGAAATTATAGTGATGTATAGATTTGTAGCTTTATAGATTTCAGTGATGATTCTGCCTATAATGTTGTCTGGCACAGTTTACATTGTAAAGACAGAATAAGGAATATGTATTCCATGACAGTGTACAGATAATCAGGAAAGTATTTTTGAACTCTAAAAATGCTGGGTAAATCTTGGAATGGGAAAAAATAAGAATGTATTGCTATGATGAGAATTGAATAATATTCTTTGATAGTTCATGCTGAAGGGACTACAGGAGGTCCCTGGCTGAATGCAGGGTCAGCTATGAGATTGGATTACTTACTCAGTCTGGATACTCAGTTACAGTGCTATACTATTTTAACAATCCCTTTGATCAAATAGGAAGTAATTCATAACTGAATCTAGTTAAAAGATGGTTTTCACCAAATGAAGTAATGGAAAAATATAATTTTTAATGTTTAATACTAGAATGACAAAATAATAATAAAATAGGCTTGTGAATAACCTGGAATACCAGTATTGTGAATCTGAGCCATACAGCTATCAGAAACACCTCCCAAACAGTTTTTGTTGTTGTCGTTGCTTTGTTTGTTTGTTTTGGTTTGTTTTTTTAATTTAGTTCTACAGAGAGTCATGTATGAGCACAATCTTATGTCTTACACAGCCATGGAGAAGTGGTTTGTAATAAGTGGCTGAGTTGTCCCAGTCCCTTTGTGTTTTACAGATTGATGCTTTATTGCTTGTTTTTCTGCATGTTAGCCTCTTTTTCTCTGAGGTGTCAGTGCAGCTAAGAAATAAATCCATTCAGACTGAAAACCATTTACTGCATCAATAATAGGCAACTTTTCATCTATAAATAGGCAAAATATGTCATTTATTGTATTACTGGTTTGAAATGTCTTGTCTTCTTCTAATGTCTTACTACACTTCTCTAGTCAAAAATCCGAGGTTACACCAAAAATGTTATGAAAGATTCAGATCAGAAACAAGATCAAACTGCTTTCTTTTCAGGTGTTGAATGTCCAAACTGTATTATTTAATGTAGTTAGTGATCTGCTTTTAAAATACAACATATCAAAATTTATCCTATGTATTTCGACATATTGGAAATAAAAGAATATTATAACAAAAGGAAATCTTGACAACAATCATAGTATTTCTGTGACTGTCTCTTGGAGCTCTGTGCACAAGATTTTGCTGACATCTGTATTGAAACCAAGGGTAACACCACTCCTCAAACATATTTATAAAATATATATAACTTTAATAACTTTAGACTTCTGCTGTGTTGATATCCATAAAAGTAATATCATCTAGGCTCCCTTAAGAATTAAATAGTAATTTTCAGGATGTACTTAACTTAAACTTGTACGTAACATAAACTTCTACCTTAAGAGAGGAAAATATGCTAACTGGAAAAAGTCTTTAAGTCAGGCTCATGACAAAAGCAGAAAGGTGCACATAGCTGCTACATTTGGAATCCATTCACATGTGTGTGCACACATAGTCCCAAAAAAACCCAGGGCAGAACAATTAGAGGTGTGTGGGGGGGTGTTTGGTTGGTTGGTTTCGTTTGGTTTTTTTGGTGGTTGGGTTTTTTTGTGAAATATTAAAGATGTTTACTGCCTTTTGTATAACTACAATTTAAATGCAAATTGTTTGTTAATATTTGTGACTCTTTTTATTTTATTCTCATTAATGTTAAAGAATTCTGTTGACATAGTTATGAATACAAAAGTTAACACATTTACAAACTTTTTATGATTGTTACATGTACTATAGATACAGTTCAGATCCACGAGAAGTATTAATTTGATTCCCACTCCATAGAAAAGATATTGCTTCAACTAGATAAAGTCTAAGTAAAAAAATTCAGGCACAGTGATTGTATACTGGAAGATAAAAAAGCTTTCTTCTTACTTTCAATTTTTCTTTTTCTTGCTTTCAATTTTGCTTTCAGCACCATTACTCTAATTTCCAAACATATTTTCTGATGTGCTACATCATTAAAACTCATTAAAGAAGGTTTTCAACATCATACTTTTGTATAAACCTTGATGCTGTTCAGAAATGGACATCATTGTATTAGGCTTCCATTTCACTTTAGATATCTTTGAAGATCACAAAAATGAGGAGCTTAGGCTGAAAAACAAAATGGCTGTCAAAAGAGAAAAAGGTGCATTCCCAAGGCACAAGTGATCCCATCCAAGTTCTAGTATGGGATTTATACTCTTCTTTCCTGTTGGGGTTTGGAAATTTTTAATTCTGTATTTTATTTATTCTGTATTATATTGCCTTCATATGTTTCATGCTTTATTCCTCATGTATGTAAATCCTGTATTCTTACCGGTTAATTTTTAGTGCAGTACCGTTATGTTTTCCTTCTATGGTTCTTATTTGAATGCTTCGCCTAAACCCCACCTCTTGTTCCAGTACATTCCCTACCCTACCATATATAAGGCGAGAGCCATGTTGTATGAGAACCCCTTCTTACCCTGACTCTTCACCTGTTCAGTCTTCTTCCCTTGAAGACAATAAAATCTTCAGTTTTCCATACAGCAGTTGTGGGTGTCGATTCCTTCATGCAGTTAACTCCCACACTTTCTATCTGTTTTATAGGAGGCAGACACATCTAGTTTGTGGTAACTACTTATCTTTCAGGTTCCTGATGTTAGGATAGATAAAGCTAAGGGTAGGTGACCTGTTCTGAATATCACATTAGGTTTAGGCAGTTATATCTTCAACTCATTTCACTAATTATTTGTTGTTAGACCCTGGTTCAACTCTACTGGCTGATACACTTTAATTTTAGGTTTCAAGAGATTTTGTTCACACAAACTCTTGCAAAGAGTTTTTTTTTTTGATACCTTGAATTCTCATCCAGAGAAAAGACTACAGACTTTTCTCTAGGAGATTTCTTTTATTTTGGTGAGAAAATAGGTGTTTTGGCAAAATGGGTTTTACAGAGATAACGTGCAAACCAAAGAAAAGCATTTCACTATAATACCTAGTACAAAGAACCCAATACACAAAAGCATTACAACAGATTACTAGGACTAGGAATCATTCCTATGGAGTTGGGACCCTTTGTTACACCCAGCAAACACGAACTCTATACAACTTAAGTGAAATACCCACAAACTAAGTGAAATACAGAAAATAGATGTTTAAGTTGCCCACAGAGCTAGGAAAGAGAGCTTAAGATAAGAAGGGATAAAGAAAAAAAGATAGGAGAGAGAAATATAGTTATGACCACGCAGATCACACTTTGGCAGCTTCAAGGACACCAGGGTGATGAAGTTCTTGTGTGGGTCTGTTTATAGGTTTTGGCTATTGTGGCCACTCCCTCTAGGAGGGACTATAGGTTTACTGACCACTCACTGTGCCCCTGTGTGGGTGGGCCACCAGGTGGACCTTATTGACAGCCCAACCACATGGCTTTTACTGCCATGTGCTCTCAGCTACATTGACTGCAGGTCAAGCCTAGCCCTTCCCTCCCTTTCCTTGCGTTTATAACACAAGTTACTCGCTCATCAAAGAGGCTGACCATGTTATTTCAGAAGACCAGAAGTCTGCCTTACATTGGATCCAAATTTAGGTGGCTTCCCACCAGATTAATTGTCCATGCAGGATTATATTGATGTTTTTTTAACGAATCCTCATTCATAAATCACAGTCCAGCTGTTGTACACAGCAGGATGCCATATGACTGAAGAGCTATTACCAGGCCGGCACCTGCCCTCGTCACTTTTCATCTTACAAAGTCATTTTGATTACAGTTACTTTCACTTACTTTGATGTAGTTTACATGCAGAAATGACATGCAGATGACCAGAAAAATCTTCAGAATAGTCAAATCATTTCCAGACAGATTATGTAGGTCAAGAAATTACACATGTGTAAACTCTTTGCAAATACTCTTAAGTCCTTGTTATACTACAACAAATAATCAGTGAAACAGAAAAAAGAAATTTTAATTTATAAGTTGGTCAAAAATCTCACTAACATAAGCCTTCAATATTACCAATAATTGATAAATAGCCTGTTCACCTGACCATGAAAGTTACGTCATCTTGAGCATCTTGTAATCTTATTTTTTTAAAGTGCATGTTTGCAAAAAAATAAAGATTTTTTTTTTCTAATCTCATCTCCATAATTTTCATGGAAGACAAAAGAATCTGGGGAGTTTTCTGAACTCTAACAATTATCCTTATTGTTCATGATTGTTTTTACGTACACATGAAGGACCAAAGTTATCCCAACTAATATGAGAAAACTAACCTTTCCTTGTGTAGGCAGAGAGAGACATAGAATATCTCTAAGTGACACAGAATTTTGGAACACAAAAGAACCCTTTGGATTTAGATGAGCTAGAAAAGAAATCTATGAATTCTTGCTTGGTGCTCAAGATTGGACAAATAAAACCTGAGCCTAAATGTTTGCAGACCCGCATGGAGGCTGCAGGACATGTGAGAGTCATTCCCGTAACCCAGGCAGGTCAGGTCAGACACTATTTGGATCCCTCCCTGGCTGAACACCTAGGTTTCCTTGAGAGAATGATCACATAGAGGAAGGAGGAAGCTGAAAAGTTTTTGTTGACATACAGTCAGGTTACAACATCCTGACAGTATAAGATACTCACATTAAAGAAATACATAACTAGACTGTTTGTAAAATCAATATCCCACACAATAAGAACATGTTATTTATCTATAAATCATTGAAAACAAGCAGGTTTTTGAGAAATTATGGGCAAAACACATTATGAATTCGAAAAGAAAGAATCTTAAACTTCTTGCAGCTCATTTTCATAAATATGTAAACACTTTAAATTGCTCAATTTTTACAGTGGATTCATCTCAATCAGTAGAGTTTTGTTTAACTTCACAGTGAAAAGGTAATTGCAAGAGGACTTTTTAAATATTATTTTGTGTAATTTAGACAACAATTGCTCTAACTCATTTCCCACTGTTATTTTCTTTCAGTTTAGAAGTAAAATAGTTTGACCTACAATAAAGATTCTCTTGGTATTTTGTCAAATTTATTTTATGCCAGCAGCAGTCACTGATTTTAATTGAATGGAAACAACAGCTCTCAGCCTGTGTGTCACATTGCTGGATTTTGTATCATTGAATTTCAATCTGGTTTCACTGGGACCTGCCAAGTGTGGCTTAAGCCAACCTCTGAGTCTCCTTGCGATACTCCTTTCCAGGGTAGCATTGTTTGCCTTTTGTCTGTTCACTGATTAAATTGACACCATTTTACCTTTTGTGACTCCTGTGTCATTTTCTGTTGACAGCATCTAGCAATGGTAACAAACCAGTGTCCTTGAGGAAGGGGCAGAAACCATTGATTGTCTGGGTGTATTAATGCAGACCCTTTAAAAGTCATGCAGACATGGCTTTGTGCTAACTGGCAGCTGAATGGGGGCTAGTGAGAGATGCTATTAAGCACAGATAACAGTCAGCACCTTCTATTCACTAGCAATGTCACTTTGTACTATCTGAGGGACAGTTGGTAGAGAAATTTGTTAAAGCAATTCTTCCCCTCCTTATGCACATCCTGGACTGATGCTATTTAAGGCAGAAGAGTGGAAATAGTTTTCTGATTAGACTGATGTTGGTAGGATGCTTATATAATTTCCAGGGAGCTGAAACACTTAATTCAATCCATCTGCACTTCACAGCTAAAATCTCTTTAGAACAACAAAGATAGGCCCTGCTGACATGAGAGGTTAAATGTTTACCATGGATAGGGAATTTGTAATTGCCTTTTTAGAAATGAATGATTAAAAGTGGTTACAAGAAGAACCTGGCTATATAAGTCTTATCCATAAAACACAAGAGAGATGTAATAATTATGTCAAATCCTTAAACAAGATAGTAAGATGAAAATACCAAAGTCTTAAAATTACAAACTATACAAAACATCTTCCTTTAGGAATAAAGTATCTGAGAAGTGCAGAATGGTCTTTGTTTAAGCTTTCATGTGAATATGAAGCACTTAATCAACCCCACTTCTTTTCAGCAACACACTGACACTTTTTTGTCATATTTGCAAACAAATTTTAGCATGTTTTCTAGATTAAGGAATTTTCTAAGTGTAAAGCAGAAACTACAGAGGGAACTTCATCTTCCTTCTGCACAGTTTACATTCTAGTGAATAACATAAACTAACCAATATAGTTTGAACTTTGATCAGCATTCTGAAAACAAATCTGCCCTCATATTTTCCTCAGAAACCAAACATTTCATCCTGATTCTAAGTCACCCTGTGAACAAATTAAAATAATGATGGCAAATCAACATTTCTGACCAAAAGTTATACTGTATAGTAGTATATTCTACCTCATGCACAGTGAGTGCCACATCAAAGTAACAGGTTTCTCCACTATAGCTGTCTCACATAGCCACCTCTAAGCACTACTGGAATAAATTCAGCCTGTTTGCATTTACCCATTTAAATATTTCCCTAATTATTGCAAGATACTGTAGACGCTGAAGAAAAGTGCAAATCCCCACTGACTCTTGAAATACAAGTAGGATCCACATATAAATAACCAGGACCTACAAATACTTACTGTCATGCAATTAAGCCACGTATGTATTGTATATTATTTTGAGGATAATACCACCTGCTGTGACATTATACATATACTATTGCACAAAATCAGTACAGTGATATTTACTTTATTGAGTGCTTTTCTTCATGACAGTTATTGTTTTGCTCCACTGTAGCACAGTGATGCCTACAAAGGTTACTATTCATTACCCATGTTTTTTAAAAGATATTTTGGTAAGGAAAGCATTGAAACAAAGGGAGTATTATGTCATTTGTATTCATATTCAACATAGTAAGATTCACTCCAGTCTTGACAAAGCATTTAGCTCTATATTAGAAAAAGGCATATCGATATACTGCAATTCTGTATTCAGGACCATAGATTGTTACTAGAATGCTATTGCAGAGGAATTATTCAGTTGAGATGCAGCATCTCAACAGTGGGGATTCTGGAATGAGAATTAAGTGGTATGTATGTTTTTTCCACATATATGACAAAAAAATGAATGCTCAGAGCATCATTTTAAGTAAACTAAATCATTAATTGTGCACATTGACATTTTATTGTTGCTATATTTAAATACTCCACTGGATATTTAAAAATAGACATCCTTACAATAGTAAGAATATTGCAACATTTTTTGGATGTTTGGGTGACGTAAATGAAATAGCATCTGGTTGCAATCATAACTGATACAGATCTGTCAAACTAGTTTCTGATGTATATTTTTGTTGTTATTTCTCCAGCTCTAAGAGAACAGTGATGTCTATGACACTCAGAGGTCGCTGTAATTAAACTCTCAGTCCATCTGTGCAGAAGATTTCATAATATTTTCAAGAACTGAATGTTTTCAGTGTTTGTATATCTTTTGGCTTGTTAAGGGACACATTACCCTGTGTAAGTTTCAAAAACAATTTGTAAAGAAGTTTCATTTTTCTCTGACAGAAGGCAGCAACTACCTACAGTATTTAAAGGTTAACTCAGATATTTTTCCTCTGCAGACCTATGTTCAGACTGTAAGATGCTTCTTTTGTAAGAGTTAGTGACAGTAGTAGAACATAAAGTAGGACAGAAGGAGGTTGTTTTTTATTTTTTCTGCTTTGGCAATAAATATTTTATAGCTATCAAATGTGTAGGCAGTGAAACTACAGTAGGAGTAGAGGCCAAACAATTGTGAAGACAGAAAAAAAAAACATGGGAAAAAGTTTACTGATTCAGTAGATAGCTGCATTTCACTTTTTTTTTTTTTTTTTTTTTTTTTTTTTTTTTTTAATGAGAAACAATGTCAAGAAAGCTCTATTACTGATTTCAATAGCTGTAGCAAAAGATACTTTGCAGTCATGAGCTCGTGAGTTAGCAGATATATATAAAGTCCTCAGAATGACTGAAAACGCTTTTGGACCTCAAACAGAAGTTTCAATGGGCCTCTAAAGGAAAAGCAAAAAAATTGAAGACTTGGAAAATACTATCAAAATAGCACCAGCAAGTAGTGCTGATCAGAAAACAATAATTCCATTTTCCTAGAAACTTAAAAAAATACCCTACCAAAAAAGAAAACCCCAACCCAATATTTCTGTCAGAAAGTGAAGTGCATAGAATTCTAGCATCAATATTCTGTACTATCAATATAAGATGCTATGTTCTAAAACATCTGCCTTAACTTCCTGTCTACATAATTGAGTTCAACTCCTTGTACTATCTCACTCAGCTGTGCTTTCACTATTTCAGATGTATTTGAGTCATGTAGAATAGAGATGCTAGTTTTCATCCACACTGCCCAGTGTCTTACAAAGAAAAGAGGAATGTTCATGGTTTTAGCTGAAACTATCAGACTTCTGATAGGTAATTCTGATTCCGAAATATATTTCATCAAATCTATTATAATTTTTTCCATTAATGAAAGAATTATTAAATGTAGCCTGTTGCTTTTCTTCTGATGTAACAGATTCAGGGAAAACAAGATCCTTAAGTGAGGCAAGACTGAATTTTTTTTCATTCAAAAAAATCCAGTTGAAAAATGGGAGAGCTGTTTTGATGAGTAAGTGATGAGCAGGGATCTTTTAAAAAATTACAAATAAATCTATTTTATCAGTTCTAAATATTTTGTCAGGAAGGGAATGCATTCCTGAAAGTAAATGTTTATAATTCATTGTTTGATAGTCATCACAGTTCTGAATTTTTTGACACCTATGAAGGTTTTTGCTTACCTCACTAACCCATCTGTTCTCACTTCTTATACGTGCTCAGTGACACTCCAAACTTTGTCTGCTGCTTAATGTCGCAGCTGCTTTTAAATTCCCTATAAACTGCAGTTCTGCAGAGTTGCTACTGTTATTTATCTGTGACCAGCTCTTACAATTTTGTGTAGTTGGTCACTTTTACAGTAAGATTCAATAAAAGGAAGGAGGAAAGAATGGGAAAGCAAATTATTATCTGAAAACTAGGAACTGCAGCCATCACTGATTTTTCATTCCATATTTTCCTTATATAACTGTATTTTCCCTATGTAACATGCAGCTAATGAGAAACCAGAATTTATAATGCATGATACACAGTCAACCACCAGCTGGGAAAGAGTTCCCTAATATTTAAATATATAATTAAAAATAAGTGACTTTTGGGGAAAAAACTTTCATAAGCAATCCACAGCAAGAATTGTCTGTTTCAGTTCCCACAAACTGGTGGGAACTGAAATTTAAACTGTTCTATTTTTTTCAGGTATATTGTATTTCAGTAAATCAGTAGAAACTGAAAAGAAGCTAAAAAAAACCAACAAATGGAAACCAGTTTCAGTTTGGTCCTCAGGACTTTTTTTATTTATTAAACTGCATCATAACATGCTGAGAGGTGAGAGAGTGAATTAAAAACAGCACAGACAAAAACAGGAATTGGGGAACAGAAAACGTTTAAGCTACCTATGGTATTCATAGAAATATAAGCTGACACTTTACAAAAGGCCATTGTATTTCATAAATCATAAGTTTAGAAGGGACCCCAAAAGTTAAGGTATTCTGTCAAGTAGATGGAGTCACAAATAACACATCTTTGTGGGCCCTTCAGATAAATAGTTTCCATTTTCTGAATGTTTTCTTCTTTTGTTTCAGATCAGTGAAAAGCATGCAATTTAGCCAGATTTATCACTTATAACACTTCATATTTTCCTTCAGAGCTTCTGACAAATCTTTCATAGAAATTCCAATTTCCCTTCAAGTCTGCCTTCCTGTTTCAATTCTGCTGCATTTCCAGTTTCCTATTCTGAAGATTATAAATTTGATACTTAGCCTTTCTGGGTAGATCCCACCTCCATATTTCCAATCAGTTCTATATTAAGTAGAATAAAATCTATTAATTAGAATAACATTCTCAAGATGTTTTCTACATCCACTGTACAACTAAATTGTTACTGATTTCTTCCAAGACTTTGTGTCTCAGTATGACCAGGGGATTCATTTTATCCAGCTGTTGAAATCAACAATACAGACTAAGAAATTTGACTGTGTAGTTCAAAGATTCAGTTATACTCAGTGGAGAAAATGAATTTCTTGGAGTACATAATTCACCAGCTGCTGTTACTCACTAATCACGTCAATCAATCGAGAAAACAGTGCTAATTTAGGGAATAAGTTTTGGTCCACTCACCAATTAGACCTTTAAAGAGCAAGAGCTATTCTCATCATAGAATGTGTGAAATTACTTTTGGCTAAATAGTTATGTGTATATTGCTCACTGGAAAGCAGTGAAACAATTTAGAGCTTTCATCCTACTGTATCACATAAAAACTTTAATATACCTGATTTCCTGGTAGGTGCCATTGTACAGAGAACACTGATGATAATTAGTTCAAATTTACGTATTAACCTAAAAATTTAAAGCTGATGGTGACTGTTATTGTTCTTCCAGTTCTCTCCAATGTTTCACCTGAAAGTTGAAAACCTTCTATTTGTGAAAATTTCTGGAAATGGTTTACTTGGTTTGTAAACAGTCCTACATTTCTGTTGTCCTAAAAGTCTATATTGGAAAAGAGTACTTCATTTTTGTTTGAGAAAATGCCAACTGTGAAAGCAGGCGACAAGAGCAATTAAACAAGTGGGCTTTGCCTTTTATTTTTAACTGTTTGTCAATGAATTTACCACCCACAGCCTTCTCTGTGGATGTGTGTCCACACGTGCAGGATATCTTTCAGGGCAGCTCAAATTCTGCTATGAAGATGGCATGGGAATTGTGGTTTTAATTTGCTTATTCTTTTATTCCACTGATCTATTAATATAAGTTCTTTTCACAAACGAGAAATAAACTTTATGCTGGGATTAGGAATTCTAGAATGGTATGGTAACTGAGCTTCTATTCTTATTAAATGAAGACTTACACAGCCTGTAGTTGGGGACAGCTGATTTTAATAAGATCAGAAATTTTGTGTATTCAGTAACTTCAGAAGATTTTTTTTCAAAGGCAGTGGATCTTCACTCCTCGGCCTTTCTAGATTTTTTTGTATATATTTGGTCTATTAGAAAATATTATCAATTTTTACCTCACTCTATTGTATGAGATTCTCTTCTAAAATCACGAGTTAGGTTACAAGCAACATATGGGCAGCTATATACATGATATCAAAGAACTAACCATCCTAGAACAATAAAAAGAGATGATGCATGAAGTTTAAAGGATCCATTTCCAAAATTTTTAAATCTCACTAGCTAATATTTATTTTTTACTAAAATTAGAGATACCCTATAAACACAATAGTCAATAGCAGACCTAAATCAGAAAAAGTCAAGATAGGATTTCTAGGCTAAAGACTAATTGCAGAAATCACTGAATGAGATCCTATCACCCATGTTATACAAGAGGTCAAGCTAAATGAGCATAACATTTTCTGAATCTACAAAAGAAGATGTTCTTGCCTTTTAAAAAATAAAACTGTAGCTTCCTAAAGATATTTTTTTATTGCAGAGTTTAGTTCTGAGGTCTGAAAGATTTTTCTCTTCAGACCTTAAGAAAGTGTTTGATAATTTTTTCTCATACCTTCTATTTTTGGGTATGCCATTGTTTTTAAATAAGAGAAGGCAAAAGTGTACAAATTCACACACTGGACTACTGATTGGACACACTGTTTCATCATTGTGGTGGAGTGATCTTGGCCAGCTGCCAGACCCCCTACTCACTGGCTCTCTCACTCCCTGCCTCCTCAACATGACAAGGGGAGAAAATAAAATGAAAAATCTCACAGGCTGAGATAAAGAAAGAGAGATAACTTGCCAGTTACTCTAGCACGTGAAACAGACTCAATTCAGGGAATAATAATTTCAGTTATTATTAATTTAAATCAGAGTAGAATGGCAAGAAACTAAGGCAAAAAACTAAATCGCTTTCTCCCACGCACAACCTCTTCCCAGATTCAGATTCGCTCTTTCATTTATGAATCCTCTACCTTCCCCTCTTGAATGGCACAGAAGAGATGGGGAATGGGGCACTGTGTGTAACAGGTTCTCTCTGCTTTTCTTCCTCCCCACATTTTTGCTCTGCTCCAGCATGGGTCTTTCCCACAGGCTACAGCTTTCTTCAGGGCATGTTCATCTGCTCCTCTGTGGTCCTTCATGGGCTGCAAGGGACTCATTGCACCACTGCCTGGAGCACCTGTTCCCTCCCTCCCACACCACCTTCTTCTCTCACCTTGGGGTCTGCAGGACTATTTCTCAGATTTCTCCTCACTTCTCATTGCTTGTGCAGTATTTCTAGTCTTTCTTAAATATGTTATCACTGAGATGCCACCACCTGGGTTTGTGGGCTTAGCCATGCCCTGCAGCTGGAACTGGTTGTGTAAGGCAGTACCAGCCTCTCTTCACAGAGTGCCCTGCTGCCAAAAGATTGCCATCTACACTAAATAGAGTCGTTAACATCTTCCCTGACTGTTTTTGGTTATTTTTTTCCCTTCTTTTTCCTAGAACGACCTAGCTGTAAAGAGAGAGAGAGACTGGGGATGCTACTAGAACTCTGAAAAAATACACCATTCCTTGATCCTCCTTTATTTAGCAGTGTTATCAAGTATCATTCTTCCAGTGTTACAGCTTCCTTGTTCTTATGGCCGAAGCAGCAGGTGATACAGATCACTAAAATGTCTTCTATAATCCTTGTATACCACCATCCTTGCATTTGCATAATTTGAGCAAATGGAAATTAAGGACTGCGGTGGGCTGCCTAACACAATATCTTTATCCATCCTGAAGCATTGTCATAATTTGAAGCACAAAGCACTATAAACACATAACAGTGTGGGCATCTCAGAAATCTGTTGCAAGTAAAGAAGTGCTAATAAAGAAGCTTCATGCATTTTAATTTTTAGACAACAATTTCTGCATGTTTTGCTGTTTTTCAATTTGAAGATATTTAGATTTGTAACAAAATGAACTTCAATCTGCATCTCTGTATAGGGAAAAAAGTCAAAAAGTCAAACAAACAAATAAATTTATCTAAATTAGAGACTAAATCTCCCCAGCGAAGTAACTAGTTTATGTTCTCTTATCAAATGAATCTGAAACTCTCCACAGAAATTTATTTTTTCTTTTTCTCTTTATCTTTCTTTTTCCTTTTTTTCTTTTTTTTGTTTTTACTTTAATAGTATAAACACTGTTAACGTAGTTTAGTAGCATGTATTTCATCTGTTCAAGTACTGATTTTGAGGTGAATGTCTTCCTATGGGACACCATGGAATTATGCATCGGTTTTGCTTGTAATTCCTGCAAACAGTTCTCTATTTTACTCAAAGTTATTAAGTTTCTGTTTCAACATACCTGCAAGCTAGAAAATACTTTTCTTCTTTTGCTAAGTACATAGTTTATTTCCATGCGCCTTTTTTTTTTTTTTAAACTACACATTTTTATTGTATGCCAGGGTTTGTAGCTTGCTAAACCCCACACCCTAGCATGTGCCAGTGGATGCAACACTGCTATAAGGAAATAGCACACTGGCATCCAGCAGAAACATGGTTGACTCCAAGTCGCTGTTATGGCTAAAGCACTAGAGTTATACTGCAGAGGAAGAGAATTTCTTATCAGACTATAAAAAAGCTGCAAGATGTTGGCAGGCTCATTGTCCTAGAGTACACAGTTTCTCACTATATTCTCCGTAAAAGAATCTGAAATACTTTGAGCAAGAAAAGTTATCATTGCCATCATCATCATCATCATCATCATCATCGTGGGGTCACCACTCTTAAACAGTGACATCTTTCTTCCAGCCTTCTAGCACATAACACTGCCTTGCATTCTACAAGATTTTGTACTTTAAATATTAAAACCAAAAAAATAAAACTAGTTTCAACTGAATCACATAAACATACATTTAGACTTTTCTTTCTCAAAAAAAGGAAAAAAATCCTTCAGGCTGAAATTCTCATCTGACTCCAGCCATGTAACACAGAACAGCCTAGTCTAAAATAACCACCTTAAAAACAGATGGTCAGCATTACAGAGCAGTTCTATCCATCATATCTTCAAATGACTACATTCATCCTACTGGAAAAAGAATGTACCAATGCAAATAGTGTAAACTAAATATTTTAACTTTAGACTGGAACTTTATATAAAAAGTATAATTTGCTGTTTAAAATGCCCACAGTGGCAAAAGGCAAACTTCTTTATCACTGATTCAAACACATTCTCTAATTTGGTTGTTACAGCAGTCACCTGCCAGGACTTTTTCATGGGTTTATTGAAGTTGATATCCACAGTTTTGCAGATTTAAAGAGTATATTTATGCCAAATAGTCCCATCTTCCACAAAAGTGTTCTAGCCAGTAGTTCATGCTACTTCATGTTCTAGCCTCTCCAATACCTCTGTTGCGGTTTTATAGTATACTTGGATCAATTTTTTTAAATTTTTTTTAAAGTATTTTCCCTCCTGGAAATGAAAAGAAAAATACTACTGTAGAGTTGTAGTGTGGCTTTGTCGTTCGCTTTTTTCTGTAAATCAATAGGGCTTTGTCACTATGCTATAACCTTAAGCAATTTGTTCCATGTCTTACTTCTTTGCTTTTCCCTTCCTTTTTCTTTTGTACCTCTGGAAGTCCAGCTGTAGTGTGTTGCACTTTGAACAGTACTGTAGTTCTTTGATCTGGTGCTTAGCCAGTGAATTTACACTGCATGGTGAACTGAAGCACACTGCCACAATCTCCTTTAGTCAGTAAAATCCCAGGAGTAAAAATGAACTCTATTCTCCCATTAGGCTGAGCTTGTTTAATGGTAAAACAACATCTACTTTATAACTACTTTAAGAAGTCTAATAAGATACTCACTATAAAATAAATAGTTCTGAAAATATGAATATATCTGAACTGAAAGTACTTATCAGAAACTCATTCCTATTTTCTGTAGGGAACTGATATTTCTTTCAGTGCTTCTCCCTTTATTATGTTCCCCTCATGGAATTTCTACTTTTCTTGGATCATAAATCCATATGATTGCACAGATCATCTAAGTGCCTTGGCAAGTCTGATACTGCAAAAATTGGATTAGTCTGCATTACTGCAACATATACTGTTAGGAAATATACTGTATGTGAAATCTACAGACGTCTTCTAGGAGATAGGTGTGAGCAGTTCCAATATCATAAGCTTACAATCAGTCACTCGGTTTAAAGGTTACTTTTAAAGGTCCTTTGGATACAGGTTTTCTTGATAGACTTTTTCATATTTCTCATATTTCTGCTTGTCAGTAGCTCACACTAAAATATGAGGGTTTGAAAATGCAGTCCCTGAACTCAGATATCAGATTATTACCCTGAGATGGAAAGCAAAACATGGCATTTCCTTTGATAACAAAGGAAGAGTCCTACATTATTGGACAAATCTTGTCACAATGTTCTGTGCTAAACAGGAGTTCAGAAACACACTGTTATTGTTTCAGGGCATCATTACATGTGTTGGAATGGTAGATATTGAAGCACTTATTTTTCAATTACAATCACAGTCGGTTTTATTTACTATTTATAAATATTAATAGAATTATCCATTGAAATTAAATCATTACCCTTATGAAGATCTATATATGCTTCTGTACAAAGTGTAGAGGACCTACTTACCTAAACGAGAGGATTGTGAAACCATCTCACTGTTTTTCTGGCATACTAAAGAACACCTTATTGACTTATTATATGTTTCAATGAATATTCAGTACTCTTAAGAATTTATTCATTTCACTTTTAAACAGGTTGTGCCATAACAGGGCAACACAAAAGGGTAGTATTAATATTTCTGTATGATAGTAATCTATTTAGAAGACACTCACAGAAGAAATATACAGAAGTTCAAAACAAAGCAGTTTGTGAAGAATCTCTTAAAAGCAGAGGATAAATAAAAATTGCAATGCTATCTTCCAGACTGGTTGTCATTTTACTATGTTTGTTTATTTACTGTTAATTGTTCCAGTATTCTAGGGAGACAGACTGAATTGTCTCTACATCAGAATTTCTGGTCAAGAATTTCAGATTAGTTTAAATAAAGAATTCTGATATCAAAAATCAATATATTTTTCTTTCTTTAAATTTTAGATTTATTTCTCATAGGTATCTGTATTGCATTGCATTTTATGCTAATATTTCGTGCACGCATGCATGTTTTTTTACATGCCAACTAAACCCTATGTGAGTGCTTGTCCTGTAGTAGCTGGTCTTCAATGTATGAGACTCCTCAGATTTTATGCCATTAAAAAACAATTTAATTCTCAAGTTTGATTACTAAACTGCAGTCATCTTTACAGGTTACTGAGACTTTATACACCAAGTTATGGCATAATGTTCTAGAGGGAAGATGATAGGATTAACGTAGGACAAACCAACAACTTGTAGGCAGAAGCACAAATTCCCTTTAGCTGAATAGGCAGCTAACAGAAAAAGCCAAAATAAAGTAAACCAGGAAGCTATCTTGTAAAATGTATTTGAACTCCCTGCAAATTTAGAACAAAATTGGTTGCTCTGCTTGAGGGAAAAAAAAAAAAAACGGCAAACAGGAGGAGGGGGGAGCGGGCTGGGAGGGGAATACCACAAGAATTATTCTTCAAACCAAGATATCCAACTAAAATACTGGGGTAGGAGTGAGAAATACATCAGATGCTAGAGATACTCTCTGAACTACTTATGTTTTTAATATAGGAAAACCTGAGGTACAGAATAAATCCAAATTCCCCCAAAATTACTTAATGCAAGCTTACACAGTGATAATATACAGTGCAAACTATACTTCACATATCACAATGTTTTCTAGAAAAAACAGGAAAAATGCTCTGAAACAATTTTCTCTGTAATAAAATTTTCTCTGACTTCCATTTGGTCTTAACTTTGAGCTTCATTCAATTCTCTGAGCAATCAATTAAATTAAAGCCTACCATTACATACCTCTTTAAAGTGTACCTCTTTCAAACAGCCTCAGAGGTGTGAACTTAGGAACACAATGTCAGATACACACACATACACATACATATACATATATATAAAAAACACAACGTGCTAAGCTATACTTCTTTTTGCTGTTAAACACTGTCTAAACACACCTGCTTCAAAACGTAAAACTTACATTTAAAATTATCTTTTCTTTCAGAATTATTGAATATCATATCATTCCTTTATTGTGCAATATACCATCAAGATTAATGAACCATCATAATTCTTTTTGATGTCACCCATCACATACATTTTATTTTTGATGATTTATTTAAGCATGGTACCTGAAAACCTGATCTTTTTTTCAAGTTAAAATTCTTATTGTCCTCTTTGCTGTTAAAAAAAAGCATTTGCATAGTTAATTTCTAACCAAGGAATGACAACACTATTTTGCTGCTAGTAAATTTGAAGGCAGGAACTATAAGAAAGCAATTAGTTTGATGAACATGGATTATGAAAATTCCAGTATAAGAATGTATGCTTTGGAGGGGAGAAATGATGGTAAGAATTCTAACCAGCTAGCCAGAGTATAAATTAAATTCTTATTTATGTATGTTGTTGAATATCACATTTTTGTATCACAACCTCCAATTGCAATTAAGATTAATCCCAAACCTGATGAGATGGCAATAAATCTGAAGATACACCTTCAAGAAGAAAATATGTAAGAACAGAAAATGGTGGGTTTTTTAAAGTCAATAACACAAAATCTTTGTTCCACATAAATATGCAAAGGCACAACTGAAATCAATAAGCACTACACAGATAAGATGAGAGAAAAGGCAGTAAACCTTGAATTAAGTGATAGGACAGGGCACAAGTTCCCCGGAATGTTGCTTTTAGGTGACTAAATGTAATTTCAGCTTTGCTAATTACATTAATTCCTTTGTGGTTCTGGATGTATATACAATTATTTTAAAATATTATTATTTATTTAATATTATTTCAAAATTGTTGCAAACCTAATTACAGGTTAGAAGTGGCAGTATTACAATATGGGTTAATATAATTATAAAAATAGAACTAGATATTTTATACCTCCCTTTGACATGTTCCCTGATTTCCATCAGTGACCCCCTGAAGGCACAAAAATTCAAGTTACCAACTTTCAACATGTACCTGTAAAGAACATATTTTTTTTCCTCTTCCAATATATCCAACATATCATTTTAGTACTTCTAAGAAATGAGTTTGGGATCATCTTTAGCAGAAATGTGAAGGCAGAGACACTTGAATATGTAGCAGATGGAAGATTTACGCTCTTGTAAACCACACCTGGTATCTCTGTTAGTAGTATCATTTCAGAAAAGTCTTGGAGGTTTTTTTATCATTTTACTGCATAGTAAACCAAGTGAAAAAATAGTCTGTTTCTTATTGCTTTGAAGTTTCATATGAAAAGAAAAAAAAGGGGTTGCTTAAATACTGCTATATTGTACACTTTCAAATGGATTGGTTGATAAGCATTATTTTATCTTTCTGTGCTTCTTGCCTTTTTCTGCTAAACATAAAGCAGAGTTTCTTCTGTGTTACATAAAGTTCCCAATGTATAATTACATATTTATCAGTAAAAAGATACATCAATATTTTGTTCACTTAGGTAATTTTCTTTCTAGTCTTTTCATACCTGTATACTTTATCATCTTATATGGAGGTGGAATCCAGATTCACACACATTAGGTAGGATTTAGTTCTGCTACACACAGAATACTAGTACTCTTTTTGATGTTCGGTGGTTTTTTTTCTGTTCTCCAGTTTCTATTTCAGAACTGTAATGGTCCCCTGAAAGAATTGTGGCCTAAGTATCATACCTGTGAGATGGCTTGTATACTCTAGGGCAAGCAAATTTGCAATAGATGACTACATATAAGTCAACTGATTAAATTTATGGTCAATGCAGTCACTGAGACTCAAACAATTTGCTTAAATGTGTTCATCTCATGCCATTTTCGAAATTCTCCAGCTGTCACTTCAGGATGATATAGGTCTGCTTTATATCCCATCTGTCACTTTTGTGTGTATATCTTGGATATCCCAGCATATCTGAAATGGCACCCAGAGCCTATTTTTGAGCAAGTGAACTAGGCCTATACAGTCTAGAAAGCTGTTTGGATGACTAAATTTTCATGTGTCTTAAAGGCTGAACTAATACTTTAAATTTCCTCAGCTCCACTTTGTTACAGATTTGATTTTTTTTTTTAAAATAAGCACACAACCCATTTGAAATGCTTTCTCATGTCCTCTTAGACCTTAAATGCTTCTTAAATGCAGGTCTTTTGTTCCATCTGCTGTCTCCATACAGATACTCTGGACATTTTAAAGATCTCATCTAACACTAGATGCCTGTATGTGGCAAATAAACAAATTTTCAGATCCTCACAGACTGTTACGATATCACAAACAGCTCAAGGTCAGTGTGTGCATGAGGACTACTGAACTATGGTTACTCACTTCAGGTGCTTACACATAAGCATCTACAAGCCACAGGGAATTCGCTCCGATTAGCTCCTATGTCAAAGAGCCATACTTTTCTTAAGGTCTTGTGTCATAACTGTTAACCCAGTGTGATACCTTGAATACCCCAGGATGTGTCAATGCCAGTAGATATCTGATATATAATTAGGCAAAAAAAAATTGGACCCATCTGATTACACAGGTGATGTCAAACTGAGAAGTCTGTTGGATTATTCCACAGATCAAGGCTGCAAATCAAAGGACTTCAACAGGCTGGAGAAACTGTAAGAACAGAAATCTAATGAAACTCAAGAAAGATGACTGCAAAGTCCTGTATGGAATAGCTCGATTAAACAATACAAGCTGGGAACAGTCTTCCTAGAAAGAAACTTTACAAATTTGGGACAATAGTTGAACATGAGGAAAGTGTGCTGTTATAACAAAGACCCACAACAAAACTGACAAGTATTAGTAAGAGTCTAGCCAGCAAGTCAACAAGATTATTTTTTTCTATTTGGCACTTGTGAGTATGCAACTAGAGTAGTGAAAACAATAAAGAGACAGCACAAAAATTAGGGTCCTGAAGCAAAATATGTAAGGATAGAAAAGAAGGCCGACAAAGATCCAACTAGTGTCTTCAGTTCTTTGAAAGCCATTTATGGGGAAAACCAAAACACAGTCTTCAGTGTTTTAAAGTACAAGGACAAAAATCACTAAATAAAGTTACAATTGGATATTAAGAAATGTCTTTTTCACTATGAGAGCAGTCAAACTCTGGATCAGGTTGCCCAAAATTGCTGAGGAATCTCTATTCTTACCCAAAACTCAACTGGATAGAATCCTGATGCACAATCTCTAGCTTCTAGTTAAGAAAAAATTTAAAGATGACCTTTGCAGGCCCCTCAAAATGAAATAATTAAATTATTCTATGAATCTTAAATCCCATGATGTAAAAACAGTCCTGTAAAGAAATTTTCAAAGTATGAACAATCTTTACATAGTGGTGGTGGAAGAAAAATTATCAAATTCACATTTCTCTTCTCCTCATATGTTACTTACAAACAGATAAGGCACTCAGCCTGTCTTTTTTGTTATTTCTTTGCAGACAGAATATCCTATCTCAAAAGCAGTGTGCTGTTCATGAAAGAAGGAAAGGAGGATTGGGTTTTGTCCTTTTCCTTTTTTCCTTTTCTTCTTTTCCTTAGCTAAGCAATCCTGTACTTGTGATTAGGTGAGTTAGGGAAGCTTCTCTCTCATATGTTTTCTGTAGGGACTAATGAATATTTTTATTGCAATATAAAAAAGGAAGATTCCTATGAATTTTGATGACTATTGCTAGAAAACATATTTTTTGGACTCCGTTAATTATTGAGTTATTTGGTTTTGACTTTTTTATATTAAATTTGTAAGTCTCTGTAAATTTGGCTTTACTCCAATGAGTAACATTGACAAATGGGAGCATATTCTAGCACTATTAGACTCAGTTGTGCCTGGATTACTTTATAGTCTTCACTTACTTCTCTGTCATAGTAGGGTTCCTGCCCATGGCTACTGTAGCTAGATTTCCTAAAGATAGACCACTTATAAGTGTACAGTGTTATCATCCTCACAAAGTTCAAGACGTTCATTAGAAAATGGAATGTCAGTAAACTGTATTTTGTTTACTATCAGATTATGAATAAATCTGCTAGAAGGAAGGATATTAGGGTCCTATAATTGTACAGATTTTAGAGTAAATGACGTAAGAGGACAAGTAACTTTGCTTTTAGGCTGGGTTATCAGAGACAAATACTGGAGGGCACCTAAAATGACTCAGTCTAAGCTTCTTCTCTACAACATGTAGTGAGAGCAATAGGATATTTAAAAATAATAGAAGTTCTTGATATTGTGGACATACAGCCCAAAATCTTTTCCCTGTTGAGATATGGTAGTCTGTGTCCACTGGGATTCTTAATCTGCATATCTTGTAGTTTAAATTAGAAGAAAACAATGGTCAGGTATTTGTCTTGCTGCTCCTAAATTTACTTTCCTATTTGAAGTACTGCTTGAGTCTGACTACCTTAACATTCACATTTGCAGTTAACCATGTCATTCGAATTTGCTGTTTGATCTTTGGAGCAAGTAATTATTAGGGCAGCAGGAGTAGTGAAGTAAACAATATTGAGTATTTTATTATGAATAGTAACATTAGCTAAGAGTGCTCAAAGCATGAACATAGCTTAGGAGAATAAGAAATATCTTTAAGTACAGCTGGTCCCATGTATGAGTTCACACTTCACTCTCTAGGCATATCCTCTAATACTTGCTCAGAATACGATATTTCAACACAAATTCCAGAGGGTAAACTCATCAATAGTCTATTTATACATAAGAAATAAAGAAGTATGAATTTTTGCAAAAATCAAATGATTTCTTTATTCAGAATTATGTGAAGTACTTGTTCAGTTTTTGGTTTCTGTGTTTTGGCTGGTTGGTTGGTTGTTTTTTGTTTTGGTGAGGTTTAGTTTTGTTTGTTTTTGTTTGGGTTGGGTTTTTTTCTAGCAGCAAGAATACCATGTGCATAGTCAACTGGTTCTTCACATTCAGTGCATTTGTTTTCTAACTTTAGGGTCAGTTCTGGCCCATCTTCTGGTACTAAAAAAGCCTTTTGAGATGTGACAATTTTAAAAAATCATTAGACGATATATCAATCTCACGAATACCTGAGAAAGAGTTCCTATTTTCTGAATACTGCATAGTGCTGCTACCATAACTAAAATCATCTTCTGTTCCATTTAGATTTTACAAGTTTTCAAATATATATAATTGAAAACACAAAGTCTGACCTCCTTTAAAAGTAGCAAAATACAGATTCACATCTGTAAAAAGCCCCTGATTTTGAATTCAAACAGTTTATAGGAAAAAAAAAATTTTCTTTAAAATCTCCCCTTTGGAAGCTGGAAAAAGGTCATCTGGAAGACTGAACTACACTGGTACAGATTAAAAAAATGGATATTTTCTCTTCTCTTGTTGTTGAAATTCAGCTACAAATTGTTAATATAAACACAAAAAAATTTATTAGTTTATCATTAAATTGCATTTTTTTGCATCAATTAGGCAAGTGAACAGTTTGGAACAGTGGAGGACAACTAGATGGCTGGTAAGATACACAAACATTTCCATCTTTAGGGAAAAGTTTCCTTATGAGTTTGTCTAGTATATTTATGTGTGGGGGTCATCAAAAACACACACAATTGTATGTGTATCTGTGCACAAACTATATCTTTGTCTTCATATATGCATGTGAGTGTGAGGGACACAAGCAAAGCATCCTAGCAATTGAATTTTTCCCAGGTAATTTGTTTACTAGGTGTTACTTTACATATTTCCTTTTTTAATTTAAATCTGATGTGTGTAGATTTAGAGGTGAAATCAATGTTATTCTAGTTATAGTAGGACATGATAAGTGTACTCTTCCTTTTTCTGTGTATTCAGTTCTTTATTAGGCATTCCTGGCCCACACAAAAGAGAAATGAAACAGTATTTTACATAGTATTTATCTGTGTTCAATCCTGTTCTAGGAAAGAACTCAAATATCTAAGGAAATGCATAGAACGCAGTTGTATCCTTTTTTTTTTTTTTTTCCAATGTCTCCTCACCTTCTGGATAAATTTCCTGATTATTTTTGTTTGTCTCTTTTCCAGTTTCCAGGTGATGTCATCTATTATTATCTTTGTATGTAATACTGCCACTTATCCACATTTTTTCTATACTAATATTCTTGAAACAAGCTGCCTAGCTTATAGCTTCTATTGAATTATTTTAATTCTATGTTATTCATCTATTAGAGAAACAAAATATTAAAAGTATTATTTCATGGAATATTAAATGTCTTAACAGGTTCTATAAAAAGAAGAAAAAAGTTCTTTCACCTAAATTCATTATCTCTTCAAGAAAATTTCTTTTTGAAAATGTCTATATGAAATTAGTTGGTTTGTCATTTTGAAATGATTTTTACACCCCATGATGCATTAAAAAAAACAACTTACACTGGAAAACAAGAAATAGGAAGTCAAGCTACAAAAAGACTACAATGATGTACATGACTTAAATTATTATGCTGAAACCTAAAAATGGCAATCATCTTTAAAAATACACATCAAGGAGAAAAGTTATTGTGGTAGTATTTCGTACATCATTGTAAAGAATCTTACTTTTGACAGGCAATCTGAAATTAAATTTTTTCTTTCATTAAAGCAGAAAATCTTCTTAAAAAAAAAAAATTACACTGCTTTCTGGAGGTTATTCTCAAGGGCAAATAATTTCACTTTTTTTTTTAATTGACAGTCTCAATTTTTTTTTTTTAATACTATCTTGAAAATGGACTGGATTTGTTTTTTAGAATGCAGACTTTTTAAACATGGACAATTTAGCTTATAAAATGGTTTAGGATATTGTAGAGGTTTGAAAACTGAACTTCAAGCACATCCTTTGAATGTTTCTGTCAGACAGAATAGATTGGGTCACACAAAAACACAGACTGTGGAAAGGGGCAAGAGGTGTGCTAAGAAAAGAATGTGGTTTCAGCTACTGATTTTTACAGTAATTTATGCTTCTGCCTGTAGCCAGCAAAATAACCCAATAAGAGGGGAAAGACTCAAAGTAAAAGGACAATGGACAAAACTCAGGCTACTCTAATTCCCAGCAATCTTTCTTAAATCTAATACTGCTATGAGTCATCAAATAATGTGCTCTTCTGCCATAAGAAAACGATACCAACTTGCAAAATTTGAGAGGAGTGATAACTAAGTTCCCTCATCTATTTCTATTGAGTCCAAAGTCCTGTTGTGTGCTGAAAATGAACATCTAAATAATCACAAAAATGTGGGCTATATTATCTGTTTTGATGCTGCAGGACAGCAAAGATGTGGTGGGACATCATGATAGCTTTGGGAGGCAATACATGAAATCTAATACCAGTTCATCATAGAATGGCTATTGTTGGAAGGGACCTTAAAGATCATAAAATCATCTATGACCAATCTCCCTGTCATGGGCAGGAACATCTTGCACTAGACCACGTTGCTCAGAGCCCTATCCAACCTGGGTGTGCAGAAGTCAAATTTCATTTTATTGACTTAGATTATACTCACTTTGCAGATAACTCATTAAGTCAATATGATCTTGATTAGCTCAAATTCTTAGAAAGTTAGTACTTTTCTAACTCAGACAATTTTTATTGAACTGTGTTAGGGATTGATTACACAAGCAGGTCACAGGGCAAATCTATGGATGCAGTAATGTCTCGTGGGTGGACAATAGGAGATGAACACCTGCTTTTGAGCTGACTGTCACCACTGTTTGTGCTGAACAAAACTGGATTTTTTGCCCTTGATATCATATAGAAGTAAGGATAGAAGAAAGGAGAGAATTATAAGATGTGGATGAGCATTCTCAAGTATGCACTTTAGCAAATGATCTGAGACAAAGAGGAGCAACATACAGCAGGGTTTCTTTTAAACATATTTCAATGAAAAGTACCAGCAGTGAAAAGTAGGCAACTTGCAAAACACTGATGAACATTTCATTCAGTAATTATTCAGTATGACATTCAGACTTTTGCATAGCTAACTGAAGTCTGGAGAGCACAATGGTCTCCTGTAGTTTCTTTAATCTTTATCAAATACTAACCAACACTGAGGTATCAGGTCAGGAAGAGAGAGAACAGGGGAAGGGTGAGGGCAAGCAATACAAAATCAAGATACCAGTGCTTGTGTTCCAATATAACATCCTTTTTTTTTTTTATTTTCAACATTTCCAGTGTAAATGCTTCCACACCAAACTCTCTTTATAGCAACACTTAATTTTTTTCAAAATATTTTTCGTTCTTTTCTTCACCGGTGCAAATACAAGTTGCTTTGTCTGACTTTATGTTAGAAATTAAAATGTAAACCTCTAGAATACTAACAGAGCTGGCATAATACCTTCTTAGTTGTCTAGGATAGAAGGTAGAAAGATTGTGGCCTCAGACCTAAAGGCTGAGTCCACTGTCCCACATTGCAATCATTATCGTTACATTGTGCCTATTGACATAATGCTCTGGGGATTTTCATAGTCCTTTGAACATGATCTCTAAGATTGCTCGGAATTCAGCTAGTGCACGCTAATTTACCACTGCTATAATACTCATGGGTAGGCCAAAACTGAAAGTCTTTTCTTGTATTGGCTAGTAAGAGTGTGAATCGCCAGCCTAAACCAAGTGAAAGGGAATGCTAATTAAAAGGGCAGGATGTGTTCCAGTTGTTCTAATCAAAGAGCTTAATCCCTTCATAAGCTAGCTGGCTTTGTTAGAGGAAATTCTGAACAACCTTGTTACTTTTGATAACTGTAAGCCACTGACTCATGGCCCTTTGGCAGCTAGCTGAGCATGTAATAACATTTCTCTGTATTTGGGGACTGGCTTAGCTGGCTTTATAATAGATTATTGTGGATGTTAAAGTGAAATGTTAGTCTTTCTTTAAAGCACTGTATTCCCTGGTAATTAAGGTTATAATAAGGGCACTGAACACAATGCAGCTTCAAGGTCGCCAAACATCTTCAGTTTGTGTAAATAAGGTATTAACCATAGGTTTATTCTGCAGTGTTAATATCTGAAAGACAAATTCACTGAAAGATATTTTTAAGTGTAAACAAGTACCTTTGGCTTCAGTTAGAAGACCCATTAAATGGTAAGTACTTTTAAAGGAATAAAGAAAAAGTGAAAAAAAAAGATAAAGATAACAAAACTCTCAGGTAAGCAGAACACAGAATACAGACAGAATACAATCAAATGACACTGCACAACTAAATCTGCAGAAGTGGAGGTTTCCTGGTGCAATAAGAAACTTAGTGAAATCTCAGCTTTCAGCTTAGTAAATCTAGATGGACTGAAAACTAGGATTTCATTTTAACATTTAGGGCACTGATGCTTTTTTGTAGTTTATGTTTTGCCATCTGTGTATTCCACTGTGAATGTAAAAGCTTGAAGAAGGAAGTCTCCTGTACATTAAGTATTAATTTCCTAACAGGTAAGAGAGTAGGACAAAAAGAACTACCTAAACTGAGAATGAAAAATCCTTTATAAAATAGGTTAAAAAAAAGTTTTAATAAAAAGGAGTCTTGGGAATTTGTGTGAAAAATTATGTGGGTGGTGATGAAAAAGGTAATATGATATCTAAAGGCAGCCATTAAAAATGACCAATATAAAAGCATTCTGAGATGTCTCTGTGCATTTTTATTTATTAGAATACTATAGCTTTCTTTTTGACAAAGCCAGCTTAAATAAGTTCTTTCTTTAGGCTGTGATCAGGACACAGGTACTACCTTTCAGGCCTGTTAATTCAGTTGTCAGTTTGACAGTACTCAAAGAGAAATGTGTGAAATTACTTAAAAGAAAACAGTTCCAAACATGCATACACTAATACATCATATAAGCACAGTGTGAAATGCAAAAGAAAAAACAAGTAAGAATCAGATTTGCTAGAAGGAAGAACTTTTTTGTAAGGAACACAGTGAACCAATGTCCAAAGAGACTGGCATGGGGTTTCAAGATTGGACTGCATTAAGTTCCTGAAGAACTTAATCTGCCCATCAGCTGACTCTGCTTCTCTAGGTTGGCCCAGAATCCTACTGAGATCCATTACAGAATATTCGGAGTTGGAAGGGACCCACAAGAGTCATTGAGTCCAACTCTTAAGGGACTGGCCCATACAGGGATCAAATCCACAAGCTTGTTATAATTAGCACCATACTCTAGCCAACTGAGCTGATCTTGAGATCCCACCCATAACTTAAATACTTACTCATAGTAAAATTGCTTCTGTAAGAATGTAAGCAATTTTTAAACCTTTGATCACTGATACAAACACTGTCCAAGTATGGCGTTTTTAACAAAGCAGGCTTAACAAGGAAAATTCAGACAAAGCATTTGACTTCTGTTTCTTTCATATGAGTTTAAAGAGACAGAAGGAAAGAAAAATGAACTACAAAAAGGAAACATATAAGGCTTTATCCTACAGAAAAACAAGTGCCATGTCAGAAAACTATTTGAATCTTAAATAGTTTTGTAAATGAAGACAAAAATTACATTTATGGCAGATATATATCTGTAGATCTAAAATCTGTAGATCCAAGATCCGTAGATCCAAAAACTTTCACAATGAAGACAAACGATCATGAATGTAACTTTAAAAACACAATACCCAAACATCATGTAATCATCCAAATTATTCTCATCATGAAAACATGTTTATAAAGGGTAATAACAATACATGGTGTATTTATGCTTAGTCACAAAGAGTAATCACCATCTCCAAACACAAGAAAATGCCTTCTTTTTCCTGAAGTGTTCATACAAGATATGATTCTGCTCTTCAATGGCTTCAACCAAGCAAATTAAGTTGTAAAAAGGCAAAGTATTTTTATGCAGAATGGAACACATGTAGTTGTTTTGAAGATTGCAGTGAGGACTCAAGCCAGTAAGCACATAAAAAGTATGCAAATCATTTTAGAAAAAAAGATAAGGTCCTGCTGCATGTTGTGAAGGCCTCAGTCTTCCTGGTAGGCTTATTTTTAAAAGACCCGTCATTAGACTGAGTCCTTCAGAGGACCTGGAGTACACTGGATTTCAAAATTCTCTCTGAGCCTAGAAGCCAGGCAAGCAAACTGTTCTCTTGGGTGAAATTGTTGCCAAATTATAGAAATAGGATACAGTAGAAGATTAAACCACCTGGATTCTGGTGTCTCCATATGTGCTGACAAATGCACATATGCATATGCTATATTTCCCATTCACTGCTTGTTCTATCCTGTATCCTGAGTTTCAGAGCGCTGTTCTCTTTCCTATGAAGCCTTTCAGCTCATTCAAACTCTATGACCAGGTAAAGACAAACAGTTTGCTTCTTTCTGCACTGCTCATCATCACAAATATTAAAATAAAACATTCAGCAAATAGATACCTAAATGGTAATCTGTGAAAATTTATTGTATATGTAAAGTACAGTAAAAAGCAAGATAGTTATTCTTCATACATCAGTTTTCATGAACCAAGAATTTTCCATTGATTAGAATAAAGCAACACTTTTTAATGGGAGAACAAATCAGTAGAATGTGTTTTTCTACATCAGCTGGAGCTACTATACATTCCCAGTTATTCATCCATTGTATAGTTCTAATTATAGCTGCACTTTTCTAAGATCTCTCAGTGTAGACTAAATTTCCCATTTTGGGCTGAAATAAAAAAATCCCAGTCTGAATTGCTCACAGCAGGCTATCAATGCACCAGGCTTGTAGCAATTTAAAAATGCAATATCAGGTAGGGTCCCAAAGCAAGTACATTTTCTATGATATCAAGACCAAGCTCTCAACTGCTATGAACAAATATCACTGACTTTGTAAGATGAAAATCAGTTTAAACAAACTGAGAATTTAGATGGAATTCTATGAAAACTATTTACACATTTTTATTAATATAGTTGTCTCTGTTTGTTTTGATATTCTATTAGAAGTGTAAGGATTAAATTAAATTTAATAATGAAAGCAAAAATTGGCAAGATAATAGAAAATTCACTCTAAGGAGCTAATGAAGAATTAAATTATTCACTTTGTACCTAATAGTTGTCTACAGAATTTTCATCATTTATATTTATGACCCAGGTATTCATTAGTCAATTAATAATAATTTTTTCCCCATGGGAAATTCATCAAGAAATAAAGAGACAAGTTTCAACAGATTTGAGTTTTCCTAAAGGCTAGGGCAGGATAATTATTAATTTACTTACTCACTTTTTACTTGACTCACTTTAGCTTCTGTGAGTTTGCATGAAGAGCAGAAAATCAGAAAAAGAGGCCAGGAAGCAAAAAAAGACATTTTGGGGAATTCTGCTTAACCATGCTCTTAGAGTCTTATGAAAAATTTTAGGCCTATACCTGTATCACTCCCTTTCCTCTCTCATTACTAGACTGAGGCCAAATGCCCTCCTTCTGGTTCAATAACAGTGTTCATTATCTTATTCTTCTCTTTGGGTTGCTGCACATACCCCTGTCTAGAGTTATGGTTGCAATTTCTTGGATTTTTTTCAAAAAGGATAAAAATACAAAACATTAATATTTTCTTTGTGGTGGGATTTTACAGATGTTTCCAACACTTTCTCATTTAACTACATAATTGTAGAATGTCTGGCAACATTTTTGTTCTGCATCAAGATGTGACACAAATGGGAATGTAAGGATTATGTAAACTTACTCTGTAAGGTAATGTTAATCAAATAATATTTTGCACCTTTTTGAACGAACTATATTCATATTGTTAGTTCTAAAGAGCAAAATAGTGTGGCATCAAACATAAGTGTGAAGAATGTTACATTTCCCTACATGTTAAACTTGGACTTTGGGCTTTGACACAGAAACTTGCTGATTACACACCATTATGTCAGCCGTGACAATTGTTAGTTCAGCTGATATAATTAAACAAATCAGATATCACTATATAAGAATATAGGTATAAACACATATGTAAATATTTATATGAGACTCACATTTTATTGATTATTCTTTTTTAAACCAATCACCTAATGAGGTTTCACAAATCAAATCACCTAAAGAGTTCTGAGTCCTGAGAAATTAATAAGCAAAGGATGCATCAGACAAGCACATTACTCTAAAGTGCTAAAAGAATGCTGAGCTTCTGGCTGAACACCTAAAGAACTCACTTTTACCTCTCTAAGGCAGACAGCCTTCGTCTCTCTCAAGAAGTGTCAGTTAACACCGTGTCTCAGCTGACACTTCTCAGCTAAGCACAGAGTCCAGCTGTGGGAACAAACCTCTTCCCCACCATTCCTGCAGAGTAATAGAAAGCAACACACCTTCAAACGCATAAGTAAAATGCCTGCTGCTTTTCAGGAAAGGAGGAAAGAGGTGCACTCTATCAGTAGAGTTCCATATTAATTTAAGAAATAGCAATTGATAGCAATCAGCATCCCAATTATTTTCTCAGATGTGCTTGTCTTCCTCTTACCATAATTCCCCTTGTTAAGGAAACTTTCCTATCTAACCATCCAGGAGCCTCTCTGGCAGTCATAACCACACAACCTGAGCTGGGACCAAAGCCCCTTCACAGCTTGTGGCTCCAGTGAGCCAACAGATGCCCTAAAAGACCCCACTCTCACACAGTCAGACGAGATGCCCTAACTATCGTGATCCCAAGTTTCCCATAGGAAAGTCTCAGACATCTCAATCCTTAAAATAATTTAGTCTTGGTGCAATAACTAAATACCAAAATAACAGCCGGAGCTGGATGTCTCTGAGGAGGGGTCCTGAACAAAGGAAACCCTGGAATATTATACTCTTACAGTCCAAGCATGCAAAAGTCTTGGGTACGTGGCTCCTGCCATGTCCTTGAGTGTCCTGTCACCTGGCCAATGGCACAGGTCCCCATGCTCTCCTACCACTCAGAGTTCAATCAGTAGCTGGAACTGCAGCTTACCAAGATACCTGCACGAAGTGTATTTCTCAACATCCCTCAGTGTATTATGACGGTTTGTCTTTAATCTGTATGTTCCAGTGTTTCAAGGAACCATCTAGAATACATCTAAGATATACCAGTTTAACAGTAAGTGGCACAATGTATGTGCATTGTCAATTTTTAAAAATTTTAGTAGCTTGATAATGGAAAAGAGAAACATTCCATATTTGTACATCTCTGTTTCAAATCACCATGTATTTCTTTACTGAAGAGTATTAGGCTAAAAGTTAATACTTGATGTATTTGGAAGGCTATTGGTTTGGCCCAGAAGCAAATGAGGCTGATTTTATGTAACATTAGAAACATTAGAAACTTCATCCATTTTCTGAGAGGGTAATGTTTCTCTGTTATCCTCCAAGCCACTCACCCTAAACCCCATTCTTTCCATCTCACCTTCTCTACTCCTTTATTCCCCTTACCAATGTCTTTCACATTCTCCTACTTAAATTATTTTAAATGCTGATGAGTTCCAAGGAGTAGTTCTTATTCCAGTATTTTCGTCTAAATGTATGGGGTACACAGTGTCACAGCTTAAAACAGACCCAATTCCTTTTCTTGCTCAAAATGCTCTTTGATTTCTCAGATATTATCAGATATTATTGCCAAATACTGTTGTGCAGTAACAAAGCGTAGAGTAACTCCATTTTGTATGACAGCCTAATCCAGGAGGTGCATGCTGAATGCATCACTCTCAAAGTGCTTCACAGACTGAATCCTTTAGGGAGCATAGACATTTCTCTGGTTATTTTCTGGAAACCAACAGGGCTTAGGCATATGGCCACTCAGAATGGGGCAAATTTGGGCATGTGAAGAGGTACAATTCTATGAATTTGTATTTGTGGCCATTACCCATGCCCTAAAATTTAGATAGCAGTCATCTTTCACATGTATTTTGACAGAAGAATTGAGAAATATTCAGACAGTCTTCCTAAATGAAAAGTTTAAATCTTACATGACTCATTAAAAATAGCACAGCAATCAAAATTTCAGTATAACGGGCCCAAAAATCTGTATAGCATTTGTTGTATAGCATTTAGAATTTATTTAAAGTACTACCAATCCTTCTGGAATAAAAAAAAAAACAACAACCACAAACATTAGAAATAGCAGGTTATTAGAGTGAGAGCTTCTTTTCATAGGATTTACAAATAGACTTAAGTAAAATGTCTGTGTAAACACAGCACAAGAATGAAGAATAAAGAATGTGAGTGTTTCTGTCATAACCTATAACTAAAACAGTCTGCAATCTTATGATATCATTACAGTGAAGAAAGTAGAAAGTCTTACTTCCTCACAAAGTGACATAAATGAAAGTGTAGTTATTAACATAAAAAAGGAATGATACCCTTGAGCAAAGAAGGGGCAATCAGTAACAAAGGATAGTAATAACATAACAATCATGTTATCATCAAATGATGACTGCTTGATCATGATGGATTAAACAATTGCAACATTTTATTACTTCATATCCCTCCTGCAGTAACATTAGAGCAGCAATCGTGCCATTTTTTTTCCCTCTAAATTTGGCACCTGCTGACTTAGAGTCATTTATAGGATGTTGTTTAGTTGGTTTCTTAATACAGGTGCTAAGTTACCATTAACACACTTAATGACCACAAGGAATATGAAATTGGATCAATTAAAAGAGGGGGTTAGACCTCCCACAGTTTCTAATCACATGTGGACAACCACTAATGAATTGGAGCTCTCTTGGGTACCTATTCTGAAAATCAAATCTTCTAGACAGTTAATCAATTGAGATAGATATCAGTTGAGTTTGTGCACTGCTGAATTCCACTGTATCACTGTTACTTAGAGAAAAAAAGGCCAAGTGAATGAGAAGTGGTGGTAGAAAGTAAGTTTACAGATGCTTATTTGCAGTTATACAGAGTAAATAATTATGCATGTTGTTAGTCCTGAAATGCCATGAATGTTCAGATAGAAAGACTTTTTAGACTTTCTTTCTGCTATTTTCCATGCAAAAATAACAACAAAAGTCTGCAAGCAAGCAAGTTCTGTTCCATCTCTCTCAGATCTTGAACATTGATACTGCCATGAAATAGCTGTAGGCTAAACATCTTTTTCTGGCACAAACATAGTAAACATTTCTTTTTGCTTCCAAAATATGTACTATCCCATATTGTCAGATGTATGGAACGTTATTAATGCCAAAACTACAGCAATGACTTGCTTATCTCCAAAGTTAATCATCTGTCACAAAAAAGAATATTGATTAAAGGAAAATATCCTGATTAAAGGAAAATAGATGAAGAACACAAAACCCCTATAAACACCCAACACCCTCTGACATTAAAAATATTTTAGTGCTTTATCTTGGACTGCATTCTAGTAGTGAATGGTAATTACATCTGCCAACTTGTGCTTTGAAGATTTGCTACTCATATATGACTTTAAGCACTGTCCTGAAAATAAGTGTTTTGACAGTATGTTGCCTATGCAAAACTATAGTTTTTTGAAAGTATTTCAGCAACATTACATGCATAGACAACTACAAAGCAGTGACTGCTTACACTGCATTCCCAGTCTATCTCAAATCTTAACTGTATTACATGAGTTTGCACAACAGACTATGGCTCCAGTCTCATTCGGTTTATTTTTCTTATCAGTATATATGAAATACCAACCAAAAACTCTGAAAAAGAAAAGATGGTGGATTAACTGGCTATGCAGAGGTGATATACCTAGACCATTCCACATGAAAAGCCTTCCAATCTCTGTGGAGATTTGCCTCTGCAAATCCCCATTTTTGGAAGATTGACTGAAAATTGCTTGGTGAAGGGAAGCTCAAGAGTACATAAATAAGCTATCCCAAAAAGTACATATGACTTTGCTCCTTCGCCAAGAGATTGCTGCTCAGCAAAAAGTGGGAATACAGCTCCGGATGGCAGCTTTTCAAATTTGAAAGAAAAAGATATTTCTCGAACATCTTGCAGGAGCTGCCTGCTATCTAACAGAATAATCTTCAGGCTTTCAGCACTTTTGCTTCTGCTTGATCAATGATACAATGAATCTTTAATAATTTATTAAATAACAAAATTGATACCCTTCTGACTCATCCCAAATTCCATAAATAATTAAAAATTTGAAAGAATTTTCAGTCAATAAATGCACTGGATTCTTCCTGCATTAATGAAGATAATGAAGATGAAGATATTGTTTTTCTGAGCTGTCTGCTGTGAGCAAGAAAACACTTAAGCCTAGAAGAATTGTTACTGCCACCAGTTGTTGTATCTCTTAACTTTCAAAAATCTGGAATTTAAGTATTAATTAATCTTATTTCCTCAATATCTGAGGTAAAATTACACATAAGAATTTTAGGATATAGCAATTCATTCATTGTCAAACCAAGCTTACTCATATTTCCAATACTGGAGGCACTACATACATACTCATTATAAAAACTATAGTTTTTTTAAGGCATAAATTTTAACCTGTGGCCACTCCGGTAAAAGCAACCTCACAAATATCTGTGTTTCTCACCTTGAATATCTAGTTCATGGTATTTTTATTTTGTTTTGTTTAATAAGTTACAAAGGTAAGAGCAGCTGGGTACTCTGCTGATCTTTGTTACATGCATAGACATTTGTCTGAAGAAAGGTATTTGTATTCTTGTGGATAAGACAGTTGATACTCTCAGACTCTCAGCCAATGTGGACAAGAAAGAACAGAGGTCTTGCTGTTTAAATATCAAAGTGTGTTCAATGGGTTTTTTCAATATATGCAGACTACCTGATGTCTTTGATGGAAATGAATTTACCAAATGTTTGCTAGATGGGCACCTTATCTCTGGAAGGTCAATGGTAAAGAGTATGTGCTATACTGACATGTATATGCATTCATGTTCATGCCTTTACTAGATAAAAAGTAAGGGAGAGAATATAAGTACATCTCCAGAATAATTTTTCTTCTGTTTCCCATCTCTCGTTTCCTAGCTAAGGACTGCTTGTTTTGTAAGGTTTTAGTTTCTTTTTTCTTTGTGGAAAGTTATCCACAGTCATTCTAGTCACATATTTACATGTTCTCTTTCTAGTATTTCCTTAAGCTAATTGGCATTCATAGCTAATGCTATAGCCACTGGTGAATGTGAGTTCAAATAACATGCAGAACTTCCTGCAGCCCAGTCTTTTCAATGTCTGCTTAAATCCAGCTCCTTGTGACAATCACTACTGAAATGTCATTGTGCCTGTCATTTTCCTTTGTCCATCCTTTCTAATCACTTTCTCTGACAAGATCCTCATATCATACCCAGATGTAGGATTTGAGACACGGAGAAATTAGAAATAAAGTCCTTTAGAAGCAGTTATTGCAAAGGTCAGGGCACACGAAGGGGAAGGGGCGGGGTGGGGGCATATGGCAAGAACAACAAATAGCATACCGGTGCCAATTCTTTCTTGCCTTCCTTATCTCCATTTAGAGAAATGAGCAATGTATATAAAACAAACATGCTAAGAGTAGAAATGGTATCATCTCAATATCTCCTTCCAGAATATTTAAAGGTCATAGACAAGATAATGAATAAGAAATGCCTAAAGGGTCAAATTGAAAAATTCTCATTAGAAAATACAACCTCAAAATTACAATGTTGAAGTCTAAGGGGTTTTCCCCCTAAACATTTAAACACTATTAAAAAAACATGATGTCTTAAAGTATTATAAATACCAAGTAATGGTTACAGAGTACAAAAGGAATTCAAGGAGTCTAAACTTTCATTCTACAAACAGCAAAATTATAATTTACAGTCTTCAATGGCAATTAACTGTGGTTACTGATATCCTAAATAGATTTTATTAGTTCCTAAGATAGGTAGTAGTTTAAAATATACTTTTATTGTCTTTCTTTATTATTTATATTGAAGAGTAAGAGTTTGTTTTCTTCAAAACTAGTTGCCAACTCCCAGAGAAAAAGTGACTGATACCCCTAACAGGTGAAAACATAATATATGTTAGTGGTAACAAACAACCACAGTCCTTGGAGTGGGAATTCAGCAGAATTTAGACATCACAGGCTAAATTGGTTTGTTCCTGAGCATCTCTCCAGTCAGTGTCACTTAACCTATATTAGTAGTTTCCTTTTATCACTGATGTTCACCTCACTATTTAAGCTGCACCTCTGTATACATTTCAGATTTATGAGCCTGAATAGATAGAAGCCTAGGATCGTTCAGAACCTACAAGTCGCATACCAAGACTGGATAAAATGGAGATGATTTCAAGGCTTGTTATCATCAATACTTATGATATTTTTTACAGCTATAAGAATTTAATACAGGTAATATTCGTTCTCAGAAAAGGAGAGAATTGCCGTTTGGTCTGCTTTCACCAGAAAATTCGGGACCTTTAATTCCAAGTGGCAGTCCTGCTGGTAACAATGTAGGAAGAGATGCACTCTGCTTCTATATTTTCTTTCCTGAATGTTGGTTTCTATATCCCATTTTGAGGTACCTTGCTGTCCTTATATTCTGCATGGGTATTTAGGCACCTAAATCAGAGATTGTGTGTCCTACTCCAGAATAAAGTTAGATACTTCAAAAAACAACATTCAGAACCCTCACATCATTTATTAGATAAAGCCATTGATATTTACTAGAAGATATACTCATTAGCCCTTTTTATTAGCAGTATTATAATAGGAATTTTAATGAAAACTATATATCTAACTATGAAGACAATTTCCATGTTACAAATGCTGGAATTTGCAATATCAGCCATGCCAAATTTCTTTTAAATATCTTTAAATAACAACAATTAATATTCTATGACAGGGGAACAAGAAAATATATAGACTTCTTTGAAATTACAAGTTTTATCATCCAGTTGAATAGAAGGTTTGTAGCATGTAAAATATGATAACATATACTGGGCTGAAAAATAAAAATATCAGGACAAATTGGATAACACAGGAAGAAAATATTTAAAATATTTTAGATGCAGGTGTGATTACCTGCTCTAATATTTGGATATTCACGAGCAGAAATGTTGTACTTGCAAAATAACTGTTAGATTTAGCTTTGCATTTTACAAACAATATTCCCAAAGTAGTTCTTAACTGCAAGAAATTAACTTTTCTTGGAAAAATAAAATGCCTTTTGGAATTTCAACCTCATTCAATATGAAAAATGCTGTCCTGTATTCTAGACAGGGCACCTCTACCTATAATGATATTAATTGAAACATTTGTCTGACATACATTCATCCCTGTACCAAGCAACACAAAACATCCTAATCTATTTTGTAGTAAACTAGATAGGTAAACTCAACTGTTTTCTGGTTTGTGGGGTTCGTTTTTGTTTTTGTTTTTGTTTTCTAAATGCATTTTAGTTTGTCATCTTGCTTCACAGGGACCCACAATCAAACACAAAACAAAAAACATTTCCTCTTCTTTTTTGTCTCCATTTTCTCTTCTCCTAAGTTTTTGCCTAATTCACTCTCTAGCTATGGTATACTAAAGAGTACTGAGTGAGGCATCACCAAAGTACAAAGCTAATGCCATGTTCCTTTTACCAAAGAGAGGTTAAAAAAAAACAAGAAGGGAAAAAGAAAAAAAAAAGGAAGGAAAAAAAAAGTCACTGCTGGAAGCCTGTACTCGTTAATAGATTTTCTCACCAGAAGGAATCATTGTCTTAATCTATTCTGACTTCTATAACCAAGCCCACTGGAATGTCACCTGAAAATTCCTCTGTCAAGTTCACAGCTTTGCAATGAAACACAGAATTTTCAGTGAAAAATTTGCTTTCTTGGGTTAAAGGCTTCAACTGAGAGAGAATCCTGCACATCCAATGATTATTAAAAAAGCATAATTATTTAAAAAGAGTGTTTTAGTTCTATTCTAAATTCTCAGTTTACCTAGGCTTATTTCTTTCTACTGGATCTTAGAAATATTTTCTTCATGATTTCTCATGTTAGTTATTAATGAGGTTTAATCAGCCTGTCTTTTGCTCCAAGTCAGTTCTTAAAACCTCAATATGCCAAAAGTGATGCTCACACAGGTAAACCCAGATGACCAAATCATGGCTAAGGTATTAAGGAAAAGTTTATTCCAAAGTTGGAAAACTTGGGTACACAACTAAGTCAAACATAGCAGGGTCAATAAGCAGTGGTAAGCCTGTTTTGGTGCTTTTATAACAGGTGTGTATTTGCACCTTTTGCATTTACATAACTTCAAGACTGTGTTTTCCCCTGTGCTTTTATGGTCTTCCTCTCTCCCAGCTGGGACCTCAAGCATGTCTATGAGAACTTTTACCTCTTCTTGCCACAGGGGATTTAACTTAAAACAGACAGGCAGAAAATAGGTAGCACTATTCATGGGAAAGAATTTTCTCCCATGATGGGTTTTTCCTAGGCCTAGTTTTCCCAGCAGAGAAAAGCTCCTTGAGCAAAACTCTTTCCTCCTTGAATAAATCTTCCAAATTTAACTTTCTTTCCCTACACAGTAATTTCCTGCCTATTGCTTCAAATCGTTTTTTTTTTTTTTTTTTTTTTTTTTTGAGAGTTCATTTATTATTTAGATTATAGAAAGGTGGAAAGTGTTAAAAGAATTATCGTGACGTGGTCACCTCTTTTCAGTTATTCATAGCTGTGGATTTAAGTGAATTGTTAGCTTTGCCATGAATTTCCATAAGTTTGCAGTAAAATTATCATTCTTGGTACAGTGATATGCCACACACATTTCCATGTCTACACCACAGTCAAACTGACCTTCAACAGCTGGCAAACACACTAAAAGAAAGCTAAACATATACATAGAATAAAACTTCAGCATCAACCAAAACAGAAATCCACTAATGAAATCATTTTCATCATCATCATCATCAAAGCCTTTATGATAATACACTTTCTGAAACTTTGGAATAATAATTTTGCTGTAAGCATATATATCAATTTAATGCTTATATGTTGCTCTGTCTCTACTTACCCACTCATTTATATCTATATATACATACACAAAAATGTACATTCATACAGGCTTATGTCTATAGCTATCATGTACCTGAAAAAAGTCTTAAAAATATGAAACCTTATCCTATCATTTAACATGAATTATGCTAACAAGTTTTGAAAATTATAAAGGTAGACATATTCTAAAAGTTCAATGAGTCATTCAATTTCCAGATGGACTTCCTCCATGTATCAGTAGATTCCTAGTGTCATGCTGTCATACTCTGGAAGGTTGTGTTAGAAATAAGCACTCCAGCTCAGGATTTAACACAAGATGGAAAGTTTATCTAACCTGACAGTACTCTAGAAATAATAGTTCTGACTCATGAAAGATGGTACATGCCAGGATCCTTACATGGTTTAGAAATGAAGGAAGTTTAAGAAAAAAAAGAAAATGAAAAGGGAGAGAGTAAGGGAAAAAAAGAGAAATCTTATAAAACCCTATGGTCAAATTTGAACTGTGGTAAAGGAGAGAGACATAAAACCAAAACAGAAACAAAAAATGCACAGAATATCACCATATGCATAACTTATGACTCAGAATTTATCTTTAACCCTTAGCTACATCTAGAATACTATTCAAACTGAAGGATTAAATTACAAAGAAAGATGGTACGTCTAAGCAATATTTGTCAGTGAGAGGCACTTTATCATCTGTTAACTGGTTGTAGCTTTCTTTGTAGAAACAGCCTATAGTTGACTATAGACATCTAAAATGTTTTCTTTAAGATTAAAAAGCTTGGTTTACTTTGTCATTCATAATGCATTTAATGTAATATATTGTGTGAATATGAAAATAAGTGTCTTCTTTTCATGACAGGGGCAACCCCTGTTCTAATGTTCTCATAAAAGTGCAAAAAATAAACCAAAACTAAACCAAAACAAAATTAACTTTGGTATTATTATCTTCCAAATATCTCTTATTCTGACAAGTTCTTTTCTGTTTCTAAATATATGGTGTGTTTGGTACAAACAATTTTTTTACTGAGTTGGTGTCACATCTGACTTTTATTCATCCTCTTTTCTTTTGTTTCCTTCGAGACATTTGTTTATTATGAATTCACTCTCTGTACCCAAAAATTAAATGAGTGTCTGAGGGTTTCTTAGGATTAAAAAAATAGATGAAGCAAGGCCATTCCCTAAAGATTTACAGTAACAAAGAGTTATCTTCAAGCTAAACTAAAAAAAAATAAAATTGTGATATACACTGAGGGCTAAATCAATCTCTGTCTAACAGAAAAGACCAGCATTTAATCATGTGACATGGAACACTGACCAGAAATTTTTTTGCAATGGTTTTCTACGGCTGTCAATGTCTTATCTATGTTGTATTGTTATCTCGGTCTGTGTTTTTGCCTGATTGTTTCTTAACTCAAGGTCATTAGAACCTAGATCTAGTTTCTATTAGATTAATAAAATTAAATAAAAGAAAATATACACCCTTGTAGAAAATTATCTAGCAAATGAGTTTCCTTCAAACTCTAGTCTCAGGAGAAATATTTCACTCCAAGGCATAACTAAATAAACACCTGTTAACAGATTGCAGTTAACGCTCATACTTTAACATTCACTGATAGCAGCCCTAAACAGTGCTCAGAGAATTGAGATAAAACTGATTAAAAAACTCTCAAAGCACAACTGAACTGATTAATTGCAACCTTGGAGTTCTGTAATATTTATTTCTGAAACTTCATGTGACCAAATATGTTACCATATAAGGATACTAAATCTGCATAGGCTTATCACTTGGTACAGCACTTAGGATGAAATAAGGTTCACTGCATTAGCAGCTCTTATATCATTACCATCTGCCTACGCAATACAAGATTAAATAAAACTTTTTTTCCACAGGAATTTGTGCTTTGCACCTGGATTAGGCGGTTTCATTTTTTTTTGTCTTGCAAAAGCATATTCATTATTTTCATTATTTTTCTTCCTCTCCCTCAAATATATTTTTCATCATTAATTACTCAGGGATATATTTTTCCCCTAAGGGCAGTTATTATTCTTGTAATTCTTATGTGATGGCCTTTTAATAAATGTTTTATTTTTCTACACAAATGTAGAGAATCTAATTATCCAACTACTTGAAGCGTCTGTTCACTATTATTGTCTTATGATGATAGGTAAGCTAAGGACTGGAAAAGTGAGAGTTTAAATTTCTGGATTTTTTTTTCCCCCTATATGTCATCATCTTTTTTCCTGCTCTATGAAAACCTATCATTTATCAACTCTATATTTAATTATTAACTGTAACTACCGTCCTTTCATATTGAATATAACCTTTAATATTACATATTTTTTATATCTATAATTAGAATAAAAAGTAATGCAATTTAATTTTAGCTAAACTGGTTTCTCAAAAGATAATATAGAGATTATTACTACTTGTACAAATTCATACCACACGTTTGGGGACTCCAATGGTGGTGAAAGATGAAACACTTACAGAACATTTCTTAAAAGTGGAACTAATTAAATAAAGTGATATCACATTAATGCACACAACTCCTCAGAGGAAATTTGCATGTGATCTTAACATATTAAAAATATTCTCACTCTTTATTTAAGATATAAGTGAGCATGCAAAGTCTGTGTATTCTTATACTATAAAAATACTTTTAAAATACATTTATATGTATAGTGCATATGGTAAAAATTATATAAACTTTAACTGTTTGATTCTGATAAGAATGATAATGTGTGCTAGTGTGTGGGCAGCAATTTTTTAAAAGATCTGTTTAGCATTGTCCAGCCTACTGTGCTTAATTTCAAAATATGACATTTTCATAATGTAAATTGTTTGTTCACTTCTCCTTTATATTGTATGATTTCATATCCAACATAAAAACTAATTCAGATGGAATCATACTCACAGGACTTTAGTAATTCAGAGCACTGATCTTAGTTGCAATTTTGTCCTTTTATTTACTTTTCCATGATTAAAAAGGACACTTTCAGAGCCTTTCTGAGGTTATGACAAGAACCACACTTTGCAGTATCCATTCATCCCAGAATGTGAAGGAAAATGAAAAATCAAATACCCATAATCAGAATTTAAGAAATTCAGGAAAATTAACTAAAACGTAGTACAAGAATTAGATTAGAAAGAATTTACTATATTGCATATATTACATAAAGTTACATAGGGAAGTGGGATAATAGGGATGACAGAATAAGTGTTTATCTTACAATATGATTCAGGATCTGAAAATTCATTTAATCAAGACTAGTCCATGAATGAGAAAAATCTGTGGGGAAGCTCAGCTCAGAGTAAACTTACATGACACTGGTGAGCTGGGGAAAACTCCAAGAAATAATTGCAGAAATTATATCAGCATCTAAATAAGTGAATATGCCCATTCTTATCACTTGGGCTCTCATTTAAATGCAGATCCCAGCTGCTGGTGGATGGCCACGCTTCAGTAACAGTCAGCTCTTCTTGGTCTCATGTCTGAGAGGCTGTATTTTCTCCAATTAAAGTGTCACTATGTCTCGCACAAGGACCATGCCTAACTATAATTAGTAAAGTGAAACAAACCACGTACAACATCTTGTTGAATGGAAACTCTGCTTTAGGGCACATGAAATCACTACTCTGGGAAGTACAGCAAAAGCTAGATTCATCCCGTCTGTGTAAGCACTGAACTCCGAACTCGACTTGCCAAAATCTCCTTTTAATGCAAGTGAAGACTGATTTTCTTTCAAGAGACAAGGCAGAACGTAGTCATTTTTACTCTCTGGATGTTTTTAGCTGGATATCTTTAGTCTGAGAACTACCCTGACTACACTGACTCCTATGTCACGTGAGACACTAGAGAGTCCAAAACTAAATTAGAGCTGCACTTTAAACTGTAGATCAGTTAACCTCTGAAATAAGGCACTAAACTGTATGTCATTAGGTGTGGTGACTTGGGGACTTGATTAATTTAAGTCTGCCCATACATTTTAGCATCTAGGTGGCCTACCCTTTCTGAGGAGCAGTTTTTTATCAAAGTAGTGATTTTTCAATACATCAAGTATCTGATTGGAAACTCGTCATTAAAAAGAAGAAACTGTGAGAACTGAAGGAAATAAACCTCTCAGTGCAATTGAGAGGTTTGAAAACTGATCCTATATTTGGTCTGAAGCAGATCACTAAGCAATGACTTTTGTTCTCACAACAAACAAAGAAAGAAACAAACAAAAAAACAAGCAAGAAGAAAATTGAGTATCTTGTACTTAAGGAGTTCAGAGTCATTTGAGATACCTTAGAGTATCCCCTTTGGCATCCAGTTGCTGCTATAGAAGTTTTTGTGTATCCCACAAGGGATACACTGTGTATTTCAAATCTGTGTATCTGGGCTGTGTATTTCAAATCTGTGCAGACTTCCCAGGCATTTTCAGTCATTTTATATGACTCTAGATGAGTAAGGTTAGACAATTAAATGTAACCTCAAATGTTTGATGAGTGCTTTCTTTGTTTAGCATAATTATCGAAATACCTTTTATAATTATGGCTTTTTACTATTTTTAAAAATTATTAAACCAACATGGCAACTTGATACATTTGACTCTGTTTTCTTTAAAACTAAATTCTTTAAAAAATTATAAACTCGTGGTGCCAAATTCAATGAACTACAGATTCAACCAAAAGCACTGGGTTTTAATGACTGAGGTTTTGCCAAGACCAGATTAATGCACAAATAAAAAAGAACACAGCAGTTTCTGAAGGTCACCTGATGCATTATCATATCAGCACATTTTTCATTCATGTATCCACTTCTTAAGAAAATTTTCATTACAAAAGGAATAGAAAACTCATACTTTAAAATGAGAGTATTCCAGTAGGCTCAGGACTTAACTGAAAATCTATTTTCCTTAAAAATAAATGCAATAATTAAATAAAGGACATGCTGGGGGAAATGGCTCTTTGACTGATAAGATACTAGAGAAAAAACTTTTGTAAGGTCAGTTTTATACATTCAGTCTAGTCCATCTAATTCCATGATTGATGCATGACTGTCCTGTAGTGGTTTTGTTGTTTTCAGAACAGCTCATCTTGTGAAAGATGACACAGAGCCTCCCTCATTAAGAGTCTTCAGAGTCAGTTTAATGAAGATGAAAGTATGTGTGTTGCAGTTGGGCAAGTTTTTTATATTTCTGCCAAGAAGACAGAAAAACCTGGAAATTCCGTGTCAGTCTTTCAAAACAATAGTCACTGTAACAAGAAAATCAACATCTGTTGCGTGCTTTTCCTTTGTTTCTTCTGATCGATCCAGCAAATCTTTGCCAAACATTAGCACAGTGTGCCATAGAAATGTCACTTGAGGGTGAAAAAGACTGTCACTTTATAAGTAAATGTCATCTTGCAAGTAAATACCATTGAGTAGGGAAAGAAAAATGACACTAAGAAAAGAAGCTAAATGGCTGATGATACAAACAAGAAACAGAGCATGTAATGAAGATTCCAGTTAGTTTGTACCCCATCTGTCTGATGTCTTGCTAATAGTAGATGGTAAAGGAAGTGATAGTCATGATTTTCATAATCTCAGCGCTGGAGCTCTACCATTCAACACATATCTGCAGCAATCAACAGTGTTTCCACCTTAGCCAGCGGCAGTAATTGAAATTCCTCTCCTTTTAATTCCTTCTTTTCTTTTCATGGAGTCACAGGTTTTGTAGAGTTCTCAAGTAATCTCTGTCTCTGCTAGAATCATAGAATTGTAGAATGGTTTGGTTTGGAAGGGACCTTGAAGATCATTTAGTTCCAACCACCCTCGCATGGGCAGGGGCATCTCCCATTAGACCAGGTTGCTCAAAGCCCCATCCAGCTTGTTCTTGAACACTTCAGGGATGGGACAGCCACAGCTTCTCTGGGAAATTTGTTCCAGTGTTTCACCACCCTAACAGTAAAGAATTTCTTCCATATAGCTAACCTAAATTTCCCCTGTTTCAGTTTGAAACCATTACTCCTTATCCTGTCATTATAGTTCTTGATGAAGTGTGCTTCTCTGGCTTCCTTGTGGGGCCAGTTCAGATACTGGAAGGTTACCATGATGTCTCCATACAATCTTCCCTTCAACAGGCTGAACAGCCCCAACTTTCTCATCCTGCCTTCATAGAGGAGGTCCTCTAGTCCCCTTATCAACTTCCTGGCCCAGCTCTGGACTTGCTGTAACCGTTCCATATCCTTGTTATGTTGGGAGCACCAGAATTGTATGCAGTATTCCGGGTGGGGTCTCATGAGAGAGAGAGTGGGAGAATCACCTCCTTCAGTCTGCTGGCCATGCTTTTTTTGATGCAGCCCAGGATATGGTTGTTGTCCAAATATTGCCTCTCCTTTAGCTCCCTACATGTCCAGATCTTCTTCCCACTTACTTTTCTACTGTAACCCCCAAGGTCTAGATGATACTTTTATCCAGCTACATTACCTTTGAACATTTCAATTTCTCTACTGTGCCATCATTCCTATCTCCACCTCAGAATCCTGAATACGTTTCCACTTGCCTTCTGTATCCACTCTCAAAGACACGAAGGTAGAAATTTATTTACCCTTATCAGCAAATTAAACACAATGCTTGCTAAGCCTTGGCTGAAACATAAACAGAGTTCATGTCTTATGCATTCATTAGATCCAGAAGATCTTTGAGTTTTGCAACTCATGCTTCACTTATTTAAGTCTGTCTACACAAAAGCTATTTGGTGAAGCATCTACATACTCTATGTTCAATGAAATTATTGAGAATAATTGTTGATATTTTATTTAGTTTTTAGGATAAAAATAAAAATAACATGAGCTTAAACAATTTGCATAGATTTGTAAAATAGAATCTTAATAAGAAGTTTCTATTCTATATCAATATATTAGCTTAATCTTCCTTTTCCCCTTGTTTTTCCACTTTACTAAACTTTAAATACTTCTATCCAGATTAAGTTTTGCAGATTTTAGGAATAAGTACTTGTAAATTCTCAAAGTAGAACTGTGGTTGGTATCTTCCAGAAAAAAAAAGGATTAAGTAGGGAAAGGTGCTAGTAACAAACACACACAGATACACAGATACACAGACACTCACACCCCCGCCCCCCCCCCCCCCCCCATAAATAGCATTCTGTTTCAGGAAAGAATGTGTATCTGCAGTGCTTGAACAGATATGAAAAAAATATGGATTTTGTACCTTCACAGCAGCTTTCCCCTAAGATCTCAGTCCTTTATCCAGTAATTTCCACACAAATACCAAAATCAATACATCTGTCTTGTTATTTTGCTTTCTGACACCCAGCTTTCCAGTCAGCTCTGCACACTTATCAGTTCTTTTTATTTCTCACTTAAGACTTTTCAGCCTTAAATTTTTATCTCTGCTCTGTGTTTCTTACAATCTTGGAGTGAAATTTTCTCATACTTTGGGAGTGCTGTAATCCGAGTTCCTCCTTTTCCCAAAACCTGTAAGTTTTCGGGACAGAGGAAAATGCTCCTTTCTTACAGAAACAAATGACTTTTTTTTCTTATTTTTTAAGATAATAACTCTTCAAACCATTTTCTCACAGAATCACAGAGTTATCAAAGTTGGAAGTGACTTTCAAAATCATCTAGTCCCAGCATCAACCCAGCACTACCATACTCATCCCTAAACCATATCCTCAAGTGCCACATCTAGATACCTCTTGAACACTTTCAGAGATGGTGACTTCTCCACCTTCCTGGGCAATTTATTCCAATGCTTGACCACTCTTCTAGTAAAAAAAATTCTGTTAGCAGGTGTTATTAAACCTAAACATATACCAGAGAAATAGAATGAAAAGGAGTAGTTATCACATATACTGAGCATGCAAAGGTGAGAAATGGAGACTGTGGAGAAAAACTGACCCTAACTCTTTTATGATATATTTTAGGTTCTCAAAGTGCCAAAAAAAAAAAAAAAAAAAAAATTAAAAAAATTATTGCTGCTACACTATGCAACCTTTGTTTACAATTTCAGCTCTAAGCCCATACAGCATTTGAATTATGCCATTATGTTACTTTAAGACTGGGATCTGCCCTTATGGCTTCATCTGTCTGCACAGGATAAAATTTTTATTGAGGAACAGTAGTGTATAAAATGAAAAGAAAAAAAAAATTAGCATGGTCTAAAAGACTATATCATTGTTTTCTTCTGACAGCAAAGTAATGGTAAATTAACATGATCAGAAAACAAATTTAATATTAATATTTATGATCAGAACTTTCTTAAGGCAAGCAGAAAACAAGAATTTAGTATGGGAAATTTACTTGAACTACTAGTTAAAAAGGCTAGAAATTTAGCTTCAAGCTACAAAATAAATATTATCAAAGAGTTTTCACAGAGATTTTGAGTTTAAGCTCAGGCCAGGAAGACAATTCCAAAAAAGGAATTAATATTTTTCCTTAATTTTCTATATTTTCATAGCTTCAAACAGACTTGGAGGCACTTCGTTCTTACTTTGGATTACTTTTGATACCCTTTATAGGTGGAGAATGTATGGTATTTGTCATCCAAGTTTTTCACTGTCTTTTAGCATAAATAATAATAAAATAAATAAACAAATAAATAAATAAAATAAATTTAATAAATAGCCTTACCACACTGCTGTAAATTCTGTAACTCTTATTCAGACTTTGTCTTTTCAACACATGACACCACTGGAAAGCTCATTTGACACACTGTCCTCATAGAGAAAGCTCATATGATCCATATATTTATTTCATTAGTTACTGTGTTGAACATCTGAACTCTGTGGAAAAAAAACCAATCAAACAAACAAACAAAAACCCCAGATAATGCAGCAGGGTAAATCCACTGACAAAAAGAAACAAAGCCAGCACCTAAAGTAAAGCTGATGGGCCCAGATGGATTGTTTTAACTAAGATTGATCAAGCTATGTCAAAGTCTTAGAATATTTTTGCAGAACTCAAGTTGACCTTTGCACGTATCTGATCACAATGATCATTCACTTGTACAGAATTCCAAGTGACATACCACTACATTTTTCCTTCACTGCCTGACTGCCCTATGTCACTAATGGAATTGATACTTAAGTACCAGCTCTGTAACTGTGGAAAATTTCCTTGGTAAGCAACTAGTTCAGCTGTTCCAATAAAGCTTCCAACTTAATTCAAAAATTAATCTTATAGAGCTGTAATTGGTTTATATATGTGCCCACATGCACCTGTGCTTCTGTGCCTAACTAAAGAACTGGAATAAATTCTTGAAATGAATATGTAGATTTCTAAAGAGGGATGTAAGGGTGAAGATGAAGTTAAATCAAACTTTCTTTTTTTATTTTTTTTCTGACAAGGAGATCTATTTTTAGCATAGTAGTATCATAAAAAGGGCTAAATATTTTCACTGAATGCTTAAGTCACTTTATCCCTATGGTGTATGCAATGCTAATATAGAAATACTAAATATGCTTGTAGATGCAAATATCTTTTCAACAGGTAAGCTGAATTTTAAAAGGATTTATACCACACAAATAATTGAAAAACAGGTTATGCATAAGAATTCAGAGGTGGTTGTGGCTTAACCCTAGTAGGCAGCTAAGCCCCGCATAGCTGCTCACTCAGTTCCCTGCGGTGAGATGGTAAAGATAACTGGAAGTGCAAAGGCACTTCATTTTGTGTAAAAATAAAAATGATTTAATAAATGAAGGAAAGCCATCTGTGCAAGCAAATGAAGTCGAGGATTTCAGTCACCACTTCCCATAGCCAAGCAGGTGATCAGTCACCTCTAGGAACACTGAGGGCACTGTCACATGTAACAGTGACTTAAGACAAATGTCATAAATGTGAATGTCCTCCCTTCCTCCCTCTTTCCCCAGGTTTTGTTGTTGACCACAACATCAAATGGCAATGTATATCATTTGTGGTGAGCTGTCCCAGTTGTGTCCCCATCTATCTCTTTGCCTACTCCTTACTGGTGGGGCAGTGTAAAAATAGGGAAATAGAAAAAGCCTTGATGCTGAGTAAGCACTTCTCAGCAATAGCTGAGAACAACATCCCTTGATTTATCAATCCTATTTTCAGCCTAGGTCCAAAACTTCGCTCCATACTATGACAAAAATTACCTCTAGCCCACACAAAACCAACATGGGAATAAGGTTAGTTTTATGGATTTATTTCTACTTTATCAGTTTCTGAAAAAATTTTTAGGTAAAACCTCAGTGTAAATCTCCAACACTAGAAATTAAGTTAGATACCTTCTTAGAAAAGAAAGAGTAATTCTGCAGTTTTTATTCTGTGAACAGGAAGAAAAATAGGCAAAAAAGTAAAAGATAATCAGTATATCATCTACTATACTCAGAGCTGAACTCAGAAACATTTGAGAATGTAGGACTACATGCTTCCCCTTTAATTCACATGAAATAATTATCTAACTTCCTTTCTGTAGTGGACAGAGGAAAACAAGAACTAGGAGGGTGATTCATGCTGTCATCAGAGAAGTGTCATAGGGGATGAATTATCTGGCCTGAGTTCTCTTCATAATCAGTGGAAGAAAAAAGAAACGCCCATAAAATAATTTGTCATTGTAACCTAAGATAAGTATCTGAGATAGCTGTGGTAACTTCTGCTCTGACAGCTATTTTATCTCTGCATTCTTTATTGGTGGAGCTAAAACAATGAGTTAAGATTTAGGCATCTGAGAGAGAGATGTTGAGGTAACAAATACCACACTAATTGCTTTTATTACCAAGCGCAACATATTATGACTATGCATATAAAAAATTAACAGTTAAAATATAGTTATTGGTAATGCCTATTTCTTTGTTTAATTTACCTTCTTTATACTTCAAGAATTCATATAAATCTGTGTTCATACAGGGTATATTCATCTGAATGAAGATCAGCTTTATCTGAGTTCTTGTACTGTCTTGTCCTGGGGAATATCTTAATTTCTAAGTGATAATGTTACTTCAATCCTTGCTAGTTTTACTCTAACCTCTATGAGACTACATAGAGTCATAACTCACTTCTTTCTGTATTGCAATATTTCATTTCATTTTCTATATTGCATCAAATGCAGATCTGTCTTCAGGAGACACCTGGAAAAGCTTATTCACAAATAGCAATGTTATCTTGAGAATTTACCAGTGACCAGCTTGTAGTGGTATATACATTCTCATAGTGATCCACTATTTGATAAATTACACCCTGCCACTGGAAAGCTCTCCTCTGCACATTGGACACACCAGAAATACCCTATGCTTCATACTACCCAGTCAGTGGGAATGCTCAGACAATATGAAGGAGCCTAAAATTATCAAAGAAAAAGCAACTGCTTAAATGGTGACACCATTTATTTTATTGCAAAGAGCATTCCCATTCTGTCTCATGTTATGTCATACACAACTAGTCATTTAAAAGCTTCTCTTTAAAAGGATTTCAGTTGTCTTTAGTTATAGAATCCAGATCCCTTGTAAATGAAGACATTTATACCTTTGCTACTTATTTCATTAATACCAGATAAAAGATTTGCTGTTCATGTGTTTGTACAGAGCTTGTCATTTTGTATTATGACATAACATGACATTTTGCCTCTGTGGTACATTTTGATAATGTCAAATAAAAGTACAGAAGACTGGAATTTGTAGTCAGACATTTTTTTCTGTCTCACCCTAAAGGCATGGAACCACTCAAACATGAAAATTATTTGTAAGAAAATATATAATTGACATCTACAAATAATGAGATAAAACTACAAAAGATATGTTTCTTCAAAGTGCAGCACAGGGCTTACCTTTTACTTACAGTGTTTGTGTGATTATTTTGTCATCTTGATCATCAAAAGCCAAACTATGCATATAAAAGAAGCCAAACAGTAAAAAAAAAAAAAAAAATTATCACACTAATTATTAACTAAAAGCAGTATGCTCAATAGAATATCTTTTACATCAATATAAATGTAAAAAGAATACCCTGTCTTTATACTAAACCAAAACATGACAAATAGTACAAAGAAGACTCTTTAAAAAAACTAATTGAAGATAAACCTGTCACATTAAAGTGTGTTCTTAGCAAGAAGGTTATGCACAAACCCATTCTGTGATTAATCTAAAAGTTTAGGCTAAAGAAGTACCATATAATTGCTTATTATGATGAGCTTCTTACAAAATCTTAAGGGAGAATATAATTTGTACAAACATATGCTCCTTTTTAGATTACTAAGTATTTCTTATGGGAAAATGGTTAGAATATTAATGAATATTAACAATATATAATTTCATTACAGTTAACACATAAGCATTTTTTTATCTGAAATGGTAATTGACACAATATATGAAAAACAGTGATTTAGAAATGTTTTTGTCTCATGTGTTTTATTGAATCTGTCCAAAAAAACCCCCAAAATCATCAGATTGATTTCTGGCCTTTTAAGATTTTTTACAATTCACATCCATACAAGGAAAGTAAATATGTCTTATAAAGATAAATAAAATGTATGAAATGAAGTTTAAAATTATGCATAATTTATTAAATTGTAAATATTCAGAGGCATAAGATAAGAGATTAAAAGTAACATTCCTTAAAATTACAAGAATAAAAAATTTAAATGTAATACTTGTGTTGGTAGGAAAAATGCCTTCTCCTACCTGATTGTATATCTTACCTTTTTTTTCAGTTAGTAGAACTGAAAAAAAAATCACTTGAAAACAATCTCTTGAAGAAAGTCTGACTGTATCATCAAGATTAGTTTCTGTACTGTTTTATAGTAAAAAGTAACCTAAAACCATTTGATAACTGATACATGGGATCAGTGGTTTTTTTCTTTAATGTGGCAGCAATTTTTTCATTAAGCAAATGTCTACCTCATAGGACAAGACAGCAATAGCAAAAATTTTATGTCAATGATCGACCTTTTTTTTAATCTTTTATTTAACAATAGCAGGTCCTACATGCTATTTAAAATATTATTTCCTTTTCCTACATTTAAAAGGTATTTTCAGCACAAATACATTTCCAGTCAGTTAGAGACTGGGTTGTTTCAGTCTAGTTTTGACATTTCTTCTAAGATTGAATCGTTTATATTCACCACAGTAAGGACAGTCCAAAGCTTCAAAGTTATTAGTAGGATTTACAAGAAAACAAGGTTTTTACTTCCTTAAGAGTTTAGGTTCTTCGGAATGTTGTTTTACATGTCTTTGTTTAGAAATTTCCCTTGGGATGTGAGACAAGAAAACCTCACCGTACCTAAATGTAGGTGCCTTCCACTAGATTGTGTAGAACAATATACTATCTTCAACAGTGAAAGTGTCTCAGGCTATATATATATATATATATATATATATCTATGTACTAATATCTGTAGCTATTGCCTCTGTAGCTGTTGTTGTTATTAGAGTTGTTATTATTTGGGTTATTATTATTATTATTATTATTATTATTATTATTATCGGAGGGAAGCATTGCTGTTGAATGAACTTAGATTCTTTCTTTATCTCCCTTTTTGAGAAGGCATTCCGTCTTGTAAATATTACACTTCCTAGATGATTTTTCATTGAAAAGATTTTAGCTTAGAAAACAGCGTCTTCGCTTAATGAAATGTTCATTAAAATACTCTTGAAAAACTTCACTATTTAGGTGCTCTAGTACTAAGAGAGATACACTGGTGAGAGAAAAAAAATAATTTAGTGCTCTAAATACTCAAAAGATCAGTGGGAAGTCCAGGCAATAAAGTGCCCTGTACAAGCATGAGTGCCAAAAGGAAAACCCTATTTTGTTTTTATGTAGTTGCCAACTCTTTTTCTTCTTTTGCTTAAACTGTTTTCTAAATCATGAAATTCAACACACTTTTCCATATCATAACCTTCAGTTTCAGGAAACTTGTAACCACTCAGTATGACAGTAAATATTCTAAAGTTTCTGTAGTCTTTTATCTTTCAGGAAAATCACAAAAAAGCTTCAGAGTAAGAAATTTCTTTTTTCACCAACACATGTCAGTTAATGATATCAGATTAGGTACATGGACCATGATATTTCTATTGCAAGAGTGGGATTTGTATACCACTGTAGACCTGTGTGAGGAACACAACAGGTGAATTCATTTTTTGTAGATAACATATCCATTTATGCCTCCTTGTACTATTGTTTATGGTAGATGGAAAACAGTAACTAAGGATGACACTGTCTACACCATTTAAGACTTCATGTACATCAAATATATTTTAGAATTTTATATATGTCACAGCCCTTTTAAATCAAAGGATTATAGGTAGATTGAACTATCACAATAATGTTTTATTTGTTTCAAAATCTTAGCTAGTATTCCATATTATATTACAATTTACTGTGCCTTTGATCATAGCATTTATGGCTCTGGGCTACTATTTACACTATTCTTTACTGTTGCCTTCTTATTCTATTTTTACTATTTCTTTGTGTACCTACCGTTTCTGTACACAGTAATGCTATTCTCAAGATGCAGCAACACAAGTGAGCTGTGGACTGTGGACATTTGACTTTATTGTCTTCTATTATTTCAATAATTCATCATTGTTGCCTTAGTCATTGGTTAAAATTCAATATAGATTAGGCAAAAACTATTCCATGTTGGGCTGTCAACACAGCAGTTTAGGAAAGCAATCATTTACTAAATCTTAAATCTTTCAACTTTGTCTCCATCCTAAAACATACCACAAAGACTTCCCAATTAATACCAGGGTTGTTGAAATAGGCTGATACCAAATAATCCATAAGCAAAATCATGTAATCTAACTTGTCCTCCTTTTATCTTCATACAAATTTTCATTTCAGTTTCTTTTTTCTCTCCTTGGAGCTTCACTATACAGTGTACCTATCTTATTCTCAACTCAGTACTTCTATGTATGAGCTAGCTTATTTCCTGAAGATATCAATTCATTTATTCATACTCTTCATTTTCCTAACTTTTAAGAGTACAATAAAATGTGAACAAAGCAATATTTCTTGTAAAACTTTCTACCATAAGAGAACACTCCAATGACTATGAGGTGATTATATAGGATTTAGACATTTTTTCCCAAACAATATTGCCTCTAGAATGGATCCAAGAAATCACATGGTAAAATATTTAGCTTTTAGATTAGATTCAAATACATATTTTTATTTTTCTAGACATTGATACTTGGTTCCTACTGTGCTGAATCTTCATGCTGTCACCCACTGTTCAGGATGTATGTCTTTCAGTTAGTCATGACTTTTGTTTTAGACAAAAGGGGACAGTTTCTCATAAGGGTGCTCTCCAATTTGTGAACTGAGCAGAGGTCTAAACCAACAGAACCTCACAAATACAACTGCCTTGAACACTCTCAAAACAAAAAAAAATTACTTTCATATGTAATACTTTTATTTTGCAGGTGGTTCTGTGTTTGAGTTTTCTTTTTTGTTTGTTTTTCTTTCTTTTTTCCCTTTGTGGATGATAATACTTCTAAACAGAAAAGCCAGTGTTACAAAAAGTTTAAGCTAAATAACATTTTGATAAAATTTGTTAGCCAGTTTTGACCTCTAATATGACACAATATGAGGCAGCCTCACAAAAACCTGATTCAGTTCAAATAATTTTTGTCACCATTCCATCAGAAAATTATGCTTGTTCCTATACCTTTGATTATTACCTAAGGACATATTTTCCTTTCCAGCTCCTATGAGAATTCCAGCTTGTAACCTTTCCAGAGATAGCAAATGAAGCACAGCTCAAAATAAATTAAAGAGAGTAAGAAGAGACTACAGAGAAAAGAGACTTGGCCTATAATCCTCCAGCTATCTCATCACAGAGTCACAGAACACCAGATTGGAAGGGACCTCAGTGATCATCTGGTCCAACCTTCTTTTGTTCTGACCTCTCTTTATTTTCAGTCACCTTAAAATGGCAAAGAAAAAGGGCCAAATCCTGCCTCTATAGCATATACACTTCTCACTGTAGTTTATCTGAAGGTAGAACTCAGGCCCAACTTTCTTACAGTGGAATCTATTAACATTTAATGTAGGATATCTCTTTCTCCTCAGGTCTTATTTCTCAAATTATATCAAAATCAGTTTTATAAAAATGTCTAATCTTATCTTCTATCTTTTCACATGAATGCCCCGACTCTGGCACTTTGCCCCCATCTAAAGCTGTTATTTTCATTGTCCATTTCTAAATTTTGTGCACATGGTTCCTTTTCATCAGTTCCTTTACTTTCTAGTCAGTTTTTCTTGTCCTTCTTATTTTTCTTTCAGCTGTCCTAGAAGTTCCCAGTATAATTGTCAAAGCTTCTCGTTGTGGAATGCCAGGTGTTTAAATTTCCCTGCTAGTTACTTGCTAATTTTAATTGACAAATTTTTTAGCTGCCTATGACTGGAAAAGTTACTAAGCAGTCATGCTTAGGTGTTAACGCGTTCATATAATGTTTTCCTTTTGTTAAATCTAATATGCAATTAAAGTATTTTGTATATTTAAAACAAAAATAAAATACATTTTAAATAGTATATGTTTAAAAAAATAGACTAAAGTGAAATTTGTAAAAACATATATTTCTACTTTCAATATGTTCCTTATATTTTTACCCCTAAGCTCTAACAGAATTACTAATTGCTTTGCAAAAACAATAACAAGTCAGTAGATAGTATGGTCTACAAAGGTAATGTAATGTAACTTACTTTTTAGATATTTATTTTTTTTTAATATATCTGTGTATATCTATAATTTTCTTCTGCAAGCAAGCTTTTCTACACATCTAGAAGGCAGGTAAGGAAGACTCAGATTTCTGAGGTTTCTGGTACAGTAATTTCAAAGACACATTTCTTCTGCCAGTAGACACCACCAATTGCTGTAACTGATGTTTCATCCCTTACACCAGCTCGATTTCTCAGACAATGGATAATTAGCTAGACTTTTCTGCCGGATTATTATTTCTATATTTTGAGGAATCTCATGCTATAATGGACAAAATGTCATGAATAATGAGGTATTATGTTACTGAAAGTTACATCACTAAACTTAAAAGTATATTGTTCCTTATCTTTGAAGAAGGAAAGAGTTTTTTATCCATTAGTGGTCTCAGTTCAGTCTTTTCCTTTAGAGAGAATGTTGACACTACCTATACAATTAAAAACTGAAGATAAAATTATATAGAACTCATCTTTTATTTGAAGGAGAAACTGAAATAAAAGGATGGATGCAATTTAAAAAAATCCTCAGTATGCTCAGGCAAAGTTTGTTATTTAATCACGCATAAAGATTTTTTTTGCCTCTGAAATAGCTTGTTATAACATTATAATTTCATTAGGTGACTCACATTTATGCAATTACCTTAGGATATTGCATTATATTTACAATGACATATTTTTATTAAGTGCTGCCTATTGAGTTTATTCATATTATCCCATAGATATATATATAAGGCTCTTTTATTGTCTATGTAACATGCTTAAAATACAGAAACAGGCTGCTTCCCCACATGCTGCACAGCATCTACACTGCATGGCATCCCCTGGATCACTGCATGTCTTTCTTACACATGGAACAGAAAAGGTGGAATACTCTCTCTCAGTTTTTTCCAGACTACCAAAACAACAGGAATATATTTGTGCTCATAGAAGTTTGTAAAGAGGTTGGTACCACTGAGCAAGCAGTAAACAAAGCCAAGCCAGTGACAATTATTAGGGTTTCACTCTGTTACAGAGTTCTTGCCGTGTGACACATGCCTTTTACTTGGAACTCCTTGCAAGCTTGAAGACTCAGGAAAGCCAGAGAGGGAGATTTATTACTGGAAATATGTGACATTGAAAACTCCTCATGACTTTCTTATCATTCCTTGACAGTTTTTGTTCATTTTGATTCACTACAGCACCCATAGAGTTACAGGCATTCTGTAAGGGAGTTTTTTGTGTGATTGTGCTGGTTTTGGTTGGGGTAGAAGTAATTTTCTTCAGAGTGGCAAGCATGGGGCTGTGTTTTGGATTTGGGCTGAACACAGGGTTGATAATATAGAGATGTTTCTGTTATGGCTGACCAATGTTTACACAGAGCCAAAGCCTTTCTTTACACTGATGAGGAGAGTGGGGATGCATGAAAAGCCAGGAGACAGAGCCAGGACAACTGACTCCAGTGAACCAAAGAGATATTCCATACCGTATAATGGAATGCTCAGTTTAAAGTGGGGAGAAGAAGAAGGAAGTGGGGGACATTTGGAGTTATGTTGTTTATCTTCCCCAGTCACGCTTGATGGAGCTTTGCTCTCCTGGAGATGGATGAAAACCCTCTTGCTCAAGGGATGCAGTAAATTAATTCCTTATTTTGCTTTGCTTGTGTGTGCAGCTTTTGATTTCCCTATTAAACTGTCTTTATCTCAACCCATGAGTTTTCCAGCTTTTACCCTTCTAATTCTCTTCCTGATCCTGTTGGTGGAGGAGTGAATGAGCAGCTGCATCGGACTTGGTTGATGGCTGGGTTTAAACCATGACAGTGATATACAGAGATCCTATCTAATGCCATAGGTCCTAGGTGTATTTGAAACAGCCTCCATGTCCATAATGGTTTCAAAGACAAGAAAAAAGAAACCTTGCTCTCTGTATCTCAGTAACTGACCCACTTTGGCTGCCTATTCTACAGAAGCACATGGGCACCCAGAGGATGATTCACTCAGGAATAATTTCCTAAATTAAATTAAATATACCAAAACTTTAAGTGGTAGCTCATTGCTTTATAATATTCCAAGATAACCCATACACAAATATGGACAATTTCAAGGTGAACATTGCCGGTATTCTGCACTGGCCATTTGGTTGGCAGGAGCAGGTCAGCCAGGGAGCACCAGGGACAGTCCCAGCACTGGATGTGTCCTGGGACTGGAGAGTGACCACGGGCCCATGGGTGTTTCTTGTTTAGTGGAGCCTGTGACCAGGCAGGGAAGGGCTGTGGGGAGCTGGAAACTGGTTCTGCTATAGTGTCACTGGGGTAGAAGCTGATGGCCTTGAGGGGCTAACATGGGGTCCTGGGTCATGGGCAAGGTGAGGGGAGCCCAGGGTGGATGTGTGTTGGCAGGAGCAGGGAGGCACTAAGGGCCCCATCTCAACTGAGGACTCAGTGTTATCTTGCCAAAATGAAAAAGGTTTCAGTGTTGAGCGAACATTGTTAAGTAAGCCATCACTAATGTATTGACAAAATTACCTAACTAAAAATGCAAACTAGCAAAATAGGAGTGGTGTCAATAAAGCAGCAAGACACTTGGTGATAGACCAGCTGGCGTGGTCCTTCTTTTACACTACAAACAGAAGTGTTGTCATTGCTCATGAGTGCCAAACAGACAGGTGGCCAAGAAGTTATTTACTACAACCCATGACACTAATGCAAATCATGAAGAGGGATTGTATATGGTAATGTCTCAAAGTAAAGAAATTATATTGTCTGAGACTCACTCCAATAAATGTGCAGGCTACCACACATCTGCCTTCCCCTTTTGGTCTCTTAACATTCTTTCTTACATATCCAACCCCTAAATACCTCTTAATATAGTACAAAATCAAGACCTTAAGCATGTGGTATACATAAGTACTGGGATACCCTAGAGATTACTCCAAAGTAACAAAGTATTTGGTGAATAGCTGAGTTTTCATTGTCTCAAAACTTCCTGTATTCACAAATGTTTGAACATAATTCTTTTTTTCCCCTTAGATTAATTGTCCCATTTAACGATTAACAAATAAAATTTTTATTTCAGTGGAAAGGAAAATTAAGAAGAACTCTGATGCCACAGCTGAGATACTTAATAATGTATGAGTGTTTTGTAGCCTAATGCTTCTAACTTGACTCTTGTAATGGTTTCAGGCTTTGCTTCTTTTTTCTTCATGTCTTATATTCATAAAGTGAAGAAGATCCTTCTTTGATTACTTTCTTTGCCAAGCAATGTTTTCAAATGGTGTTCAGTAAAAGCATGCTGTCTCTTTTAGTAATTATAACCTTCAAGGGTAAAAAAAAAAGTTAAATAAAATGTTTGTATATTCGAGATTTTCTTTCATTTTTCACTATTCCATATTTCTCATTCTTGAATTTCAGATAATTAAACAAAAATACATTGTGTACTGGAAGGTAGGTTCAGACTTGTTTATGACTGGAGATTAAAAGCAATACTTAGAACACGGATGGAATTTTTTATTGGGTTTTTTTTTAGAGGTTTTTAGTGATGTATCCTTCTCTTTCTCAGTGTTTTCCTTCCTAATTTGAAAATAACTGTGCACTTTGAGGCCCATTCCATATTATCCTAGAACCCATGAACTGGTGGAAGATGGTTTTACAAACAACCAGCAGTGCAGACTTAAAAACTATAGCGTCCAGTGAAGCATGCACATTGCAGCTCAGCAAGCTGAGCTACTTAATACTGAACAAGTTTAATGACAAATACTCTTTTTGCAGCCACTAAACTTTTTAATTTTGTTTCTTGTTCATAAATTTTCAAAATGGCAAACAAGTATTTCAGTAGTGCATTACCTATTAACTTTAATGGGAACCACATAGCTAAAATTCACTGTATAGATTAAAAAACATAGCTGTTGTTGAAAGTTATTGTATGGCAAATAGCTGAACAAAATTCAGTCTGCACACAAAGTAATTCTATAAAATTACTAATAAATATAAAAATTTTAGATAAGATTGCAACAGGACCCAAAGGAATGGACCGAAGTTGTCTGAGGACGTTTAGGTTGTATATTAGAGAAAGGTTCTTTACCCAGAGGGTGACTGGGCACTGGAACAGGCTCCCCAAAGAAATGGCCACAGCACTAAGCCTGACAGAGTTCAAGAAGCTTTTGGACAACACAGTCAGGCACATGGTGTAATGCTCGGGGATAGTCCTCTGCAGGGATAAAGGTTGGACTCAATGATCCTTGTGGGTCCCTTCCAACTCAGCATATTCTGTTAATCTGTGCAACAACAAGAAAATAATAGGATAACAGAAAATAAAAATATTTTAAAAATGTATTTTCATCCAGTGAAAAATATTACTCCACCAACTTCAGCAGAGCTATGATAAATTAAAAGACCTGAATCATAGATTTATATGTCTGGAGACCCTTCTTATTCACTACAACTATGCCTTTGTAAATGTTTAATGGATTTATTCTACAGGTATATTTCCTAACTTTTTAGAGTTATACTCATTTATTTTATGAATAATAAGGTATATTTTTGTACCTGACTTTTGTATTGAGGTCTGGTTTTTTATTTTTTTTAGTGAGCTCAGGGTTATACCTTATAAAACAAGCAACATTAACAGGCATAACAAGTAAATATTTGAATATGTAGTACTGTTAGTGGGATATCCAACACCATTATTGTACAGGTAAAATTTATTTATAACTTTCTAAATATGTTTATGAAATTTGTATCCAACTTACATTTTATGTTCTTATATTTTATGCTTCTTTTGAGCTATTGTAGATTTTTTTCCTTTCATATTTTTTCTCCCTTTTTGGGTAATTAACTTATAGACATGAAATATTACAAATTACTCTTTTGTGTTTTTCAGAACATAAACATTTGAAGAGCACAAAAATGTGTGAAAAGGTGCATGTAAAATAAAGCAATACAGAAAATCGTAAGACCTTTTTAAAGATATATTAAAGCTCTATGCTGAGGCAAGTGTTCCTGTTTCTTCATATCTCCATTTGCCTAGGCAAATCCTGAGAGCCTAAAAGCCAAGAAGACCTGGCTTTATGTGTAATTGTATTGTATTTTTAGTAAATTGAGCTCAGACTAAGTTCATGCTGTCTACAGTTTCTACCTATTCTTTCATCAGGAAATGCCAAGGAAGGATTCAGATGGTTTCTGTCTCCCAGCACCATTTATGTTACACTGTCACAAGGACAATTGGCACAGGCAAGCTGCCAAATCAGAAAAGGAGCTGCGGGACACATCTACAGTACGTGGGGGAAATATGTAATAATATAATTAAAGCAACAAAGAATTGGCTGGTCAAATGTAAATGTCTACTTTGGGCTGAGATTAATTTCTCTCTGAAGTCCGCTGGCTGTAACAATGAATTGAAACCAGCCAACAGGACAAGCTGAGACAAGTGTTGAGACCCTGCAGAGTCAGGTCAGTGCAAGGTCTACAACCTTCTATTACTAATGGCCAAATTATATTTACCGGGATGCACCACTATTTATGTCCTTAGCTACAAAAGCATTAAATCTGTGATGTGAGCAGTGACCAAGTCAGCAGGAGCATTTGAATTATGTATTATTCTTTAAGCTACTTACTATTATTATAAATTGCTTTGAAAACATGATGTGTGCTGGAGACTTGAAATTTTGAGTGGCAGTCTAAAATTTGGTCACTTTCATGACCTGGTGGTGGACACACAACCTGCTGTTTACACCATCAGAATGTAATGACAACACATTTGCTATAATTTTTTTAAATTTTATCTTTTATGTAACCCCTTACATAACTCAATATTTTTTGTTTGTTTGTTTTTCTAAGTATGTGGCATACTGAAGATGACATCTTTTCAGGATAATTCAAAATAGCAGTGTTATTTTGAATTAGTATTTCTTTGGCCTCTCTGTACTCTGAGGTTTTATACTTATTTCATAACAATTCCTAATAAAACTATTATTAGTAAAGAGAAGATTGATAAATATCAGTGGTTCCCATTTTTAAAAATATTGATTACTTGTTATGCATCCACTTAACTTTTTTTCGTCAGTATTGCTCAGTAGCATAAATTGATAGCTTCTTTTGCAGGTTATTCTTGGCTGGTTTTGTTAAAACTTTAATGCCTGTCCTTCCAGATCAAAATTTAATACACCAGGTATTCAACATATCACTTAATCCAACCCAAATGTGCATCCTATAGAGAGCATCGTGAAGATCATTTTCCATAACTATTTGAGACCTTAAACAGACCAGACTGTAATCATATTCTAGTTCATTTTTAAACTCTCAACATGTGATCACTAAGAGAAAGCATTTAAAATAATTTAGACATAGGTTTGGCAGGTACATACTGTTATATATTTGTAATGAAAATTATCACTTCTTACAGCTTCTATTCATTGTTCTGTTGATAGGAAATAAATGACCTGCTTACTTATCCCTTTAACAAAAAAACAAAAACAGGCAAAATATGTGTTATATCCTGTCATCTTGGAGCTCAGCAGTTCTTTGTACCCTTCTCTTCTCTTTGATTTTCATCTTCCTTTCTTAATTGGCAGGTTTAAATTCCTAATTTAAATATTATTTCATCTATTTTTCAAAACTATTTTTTTGGGGGGGAGATATATGATCATTTGTTACTTCTGGTTGTCTGTGGGGGAATATCCATATGTTTACAGATTTTGGTGTGCATTTGGTGGAACTTCTAGAATTAATTTTCTGGAGTCATAATATATATGTTTCTGATTACTAAATATTCCTAGTACAAATTCTGCTTTTTACTTTTAATTCAAATTTAATGTAATTTTCAGTTATGTATTTAACTATCCAATAGAATACCAGTAAATTACATATTTTCACCTTAAGGAAGTAAACACAGCTTATGTTTTCACGCTATCTATCCTATTCAGCTATACAGTATACATAGAGAGAGGAAGAGGTGAGGAAAGGGACAGATCAAGTAGGTTGTGCATTTTCCTACAAAAAAATCCACTTTCCACCTTTTTTTAATTTTAAATAAGTTGCTGTAAATACATATCTCATTTCTAACAAGAGGAATTTTTTCATAGTCTTGGAAGAATGTATAGATCATCATAAGGCCATATGTTCTATGCAACACCCCTTAATTTATTAAGAAATGAGAAAGCAGCTGGTTACTGAGAATGATATTTTCTGTTATGCACCAGATTTGCAAGCCTTCAAGTATTTATTTGAAGACTGTATTTAGAGATGTCATTGTTACATATCAAAGAACTTCACCAGGGTAGAAATATTTAATATCTCAGTATCCTGCAAATTGCTCTAAAATCTCTACTAATGATACATCTTCTCTTTGGACTATCCATTCATAGCAAGTCTACCATTCTACTGTAATGAGCATAGATTAATTAAAGCAATGGACTAAGACTGACTTTTGGCAACAGCTATGAGAACCTAAATTTTTCTGTGGAAAGGGCAATGTTCATAAGCAAGAAACTTTGAGGTGTCAGTGGTCTTAATTTATGTATTTGTTGTGGTTGAGCAGTCATTTTGTTTTATCCTTAAACTAATCTGAAAGCTTCATTTGTTTCTATCTCTCTCTTATATTTTGTAGCTTCTTTGGTATATGTCTCTGATATTATCTTCCACCAATTAAATCCTATACATTTAGTAATAGAATATCTTTAAAGTTGGGGATTTCAAGTGAACTACATGTTCTCCTAATTTTCTTGCAGATAAGACTGCCAGTTGAGTCTTTACAGAATTAATAATCTTTTTCAGTAGTGTAAAATAAAAGATACCCTTCTATCCCATCCTCATAGGAATAGTTCATCACATTTTGGCATTCCCTTGAAATCTTGTAATATTTGGATTTGTGGTAGCAGCACCATAGCAGTTAAACAATTAAGCAAATTCAGAATGTGGGCATCTCCTTATTTATAAAAATAAAATAAAATCACCACCATCTTCTCCCAGAATCTCTCTTAATGTGATGACTCCTGAAACAGTCATCTCTTATCAGACACCTTCAAAGTCGATCTCTAATACCTGACATATCTTATAGATATGTCTGTCCTCATAAAGATGACTTGCATTTGTAATTGTTTTCTGCAGGAGCTGTCAGTGTGACTGTAGCAGGGAGAATAAAAACAATATGGTGAAGCATTTTCCCAACAACACGACCAAAACTTTATCTGACCAGACTAAAATAAACCCAGATTGAACACCCTTTTAATTAAAATATGTAGTTCTCCAATCAGTGAAGATGGCACTGAGGAATAGAAGAGGTTTTAAAACAGAAGACACAAAAAAGAAAGATATAATATGGGGTTGAAATCACAATAAATAAAAATATAACTGCCTTAAGAGAAGTAGAGACACTAAAAATTGGATTACTGGCCAGTTGTTAGAACAGTTAATATTTCCTCACTTATACTTAGCTGCTGTAGTCATATATGCTATTATAAGAAAAAAAAGAAAATAGCAAGCTGGATAGAAGAAATTAAAATATATGACCTGAGTTCAGTGACAGCAGGATTAGATCTTGAGTCAGTAGGTGTCTGATTAGAATTTTTTTAAGAGCTTGCTGTTTAAAATTTATGTTTTAATTTATGTTAATTGCTTTTTGTACCATTTTGTTATTCAAATATGATTGTGAATAAGGTAGTACATTGAAATTTGTCTTTAAGGGTCAGGTCATGGTCATTTTGCAGAAAAAAAAAAAAAAAAGTGAGACTACTTTATATTTTGATTCCAAATAGAATGCAACATTACCAAGATAATGAAAGTGAAATCCAGTGCACCTTATTTGGCAACGAGGCAATTCAGACCACCTCAAGTAAGTTTCTGATTTTTCAATGAAACAAATTCAATGAAAAATGCTATAAGCATTTTTGTACACCAGCAAAGTGAAATCCAGAATGTCTTAGTCTGTTGCTTACCTCTTTTCATGATAGACATACTAAGGCTTGGACATCAGAGAATGACAGTATAATCTTTCTTAATGTAAGTTAGATGTCCTTTAGATGACTACAAATATAGACAGATCTAGACACATGTTCCAATGCAGATTGGATTACATAAACTGATTCCCACTTTTGTTTTACAGTTCAGTGGCTATGACAGTAACCTAAAATGGGGGAAAATGCAACCCAGACAACCTACTCAGTTGATTTTTAATTACGTTTTCAATGTGCCATACTTCAAATAGAAGACAATGAGGTACAATTGCTTTAGATCGCTCAGTAAAGTGGTTAACACACTTAACTGAGGATTAATACTTTTCCCAGTAAATGACTCCAGAGAGTGAAATGTTTAAACATCACCTATTCCCAAAAATAGTAAAAAATGATAAAGAACTTGTCTAGCTGTTTTGCATTACATGGAAATAACATCTCATTTAAGTTTGGGGTAGGCACTAAGCACTAATCACTTCTCTCTGATGACCAGTACAGCATGAAAGAGAACAGCACGAAGCTGTTTCATGGGAGATAAACCTGGATATTTGGGAAATCTTCATCCAAAGGGAGGTCAGGCACTGAAACAGGCTCCTCATGGAAGTGGTCAAAGCACCAAGCCTGACAGAGTTCAAGAAGTGTTTGGACAACACAGTCAGGCACATGGTGTGATTCTTGGGGTGGTCCTGTGCAGTGTCAGGAATTAGACTGGATGATCCTTGTGGGTCCCCTCCAACTCATGGTATTCTATGATTCTAAATTTGTGCTGAAGATGTAATTGTCTAAGGAATAATGTTGATCTTCTAAGATAGGTGGGACATCATTATTTAAAAATCATCACTATTAAATCTACTGTTACTGGCTACATCTATACTTTTGAGAAAGTCATGGTGGAAGTTCAAGCACTGATAATCCACAATACTCAGCCAATGTTAATTTAATCACTGAGAACAAACAATTGCTCCAAGAAACATGGCCAAAGCTCTGATCAAAGGATACCAACTGCAAGAGATGGGGGAACGTATTGGTTTGACTTTGTTAGTGCAACTCATCCTTCCAAAATGACCTCAACAGACTATGAATATACTGTCAGTGTCATACAGTAAAAAAATCACTCTGTCCAACTGCATTATTATGACAACATTATTGTACACAATTTACTAGGAAAAAAAATGCACAAAATATTGTCTTATATTTGTGTGGGTTTCAGCTGGAATCCAAGAGACCCAGAAAGAATTGAATAAGTGCTATTGAACTCACATGGTCTTATTTCTGTTATAATATTGCTCTAAACATTGCCGATAAAAGTCAGACATTTTCACATGAGCTTTGAGTCAGGGATTGGTCTCTGAATCTATTTTTATCTTGAAGTAGAGACACAGACTTCTTCTCTGGACTCAGTATTGAGTTAGCTTCAGTGACGTGCATTAACTCCATTTCCACTTTTAATTCAAGTATGATTGTTAATTCATGTGGTCCCAAAGAATTCTGTATACAGAGTGTTTTTAGAATGAGGATAGATTATTTTTTGTCCAGAAAAGAAAGGATTCATCTTTCTATGGATAATGATTTACTATTAGCTGAGCCAAGTTTAAGATACGACAGTCTACCAGAGGGGTCTTAGAATTTCTAAGGTAATTAGGACAGTATATAACCTGAGGTGATATCAAAAGTACTAAAAAAGCAAAATTTTTTTTTTTAAGAAGAAAATACAAATAACACCCTCAAAAAAGGAATGCAGTATAGAAGGCAGCAAGATTGACCAAAGGTCTGTAATTGCAACCAAGGAGAATTTGCGTAATGAATTTGAGTGAGTATCCACAATCCATCAGTTTTATATAGGGAAGGGAAGAGAAAGCTTTGGAACTGGATCTTACTTAGGGAAAAGCACGTATATTTTAGAATTTATTTCTATTGTATATGTCACTTGGTTGTATATCACATGTTTTGGATTTTTTTAATAAATATTTGCTTTTCTTTAATACGTGTTGAGATAAGGTTGATTTCAATCTTAAAGCAGAGCAATGGTCTAGCATTCTGAAATTTTGCATATGGTAACTTGTAATCATTCTAAATTATGGATTCATCACCTAAAATGTCAATACTTTTTTTTTGAAGAGTATCCAAATGGTATGTGTATGTTTCTCAGTTTAAGTTATATGGATTGGAGGTTGATATTATTTGAATCATATTCAAGTTTGAATCAATTTAAGTTATATAGATTGGAGGCTGATACTGTTTACTCCAGTTTCTGATGACAATGATTTGCTGAAAGCTGGGGAGCATGCCTGACACCTGACAGTCACAAATGGTAGTTAGCACCTTGGTAAAGAAGATTTTAGATACTGAGCAGTCCATACAGCAGCTCATTCCTGGCATTAAGGCTGACAGTGGCAACCACAGAATAAACACAGACATCTAAAAAACTCAGTGGTTAAAACTTAAAACGTGTTGCACATTCAGATGAAAGTGTGTGCAAAATAATTTTATAATTAATCAAATAGATGTGAATTTATATAACTTTTTCATAATTAATTGTATTGTGCATTCACTATTCTGGCAATGTAGCATTGATTTCAGTACTTTCCATCTACAAATCAATTATTCTTAATCTATATTTACATTCTACAAAAAAAGTGCTCCAAAGGAATTGTTAATATTGATGATGTCAGTGCCTATTATATTTTATTCACCAAAGTCCTCCAAATCAGCAGTATTCATCTTAAAATGTTTTCACACTTTATACATTTGAGATATCTACTCTATTGGCATGGAAGACTAAGCTGGGTACTGTGAGTGTATGTACAGGATTGTGCCAGAAATATGCCGTAAATTACCAAGACTGAGTTTCAATTATAAAAATACAGCTGACATGCAAAATATTCAGAGAGTTTTGAGAAATTCTCTGTAACCAGAAATGAAGCTACATGTCATAAAATATGTTCTGGCACTTACACTTTTGCTATGTACAAAATCCCCTAGTAGCATCAAGCTTTCTGCCATAACTTTTTCTTCTATCTCTCACATGCTACCTACTTTATTGTAGTTAATAAGTTTATTAGTTTAATCTTATAAATCTCACAAATTGCCTTTTGCATTAGGAATTCATAGACTATCTGAAATGGGCTGGTGTGGCTCCTAATTTAAGAATCTTCACTAGAAATAATCACTAGGCAGTTCGATAAGAATCATTGTCAAAAAGTAGTGACTGAGACGTCCTCCACATGGCCATTGCCTCAGGGAAAATTAAACTAATTAAACTAAATTCCTATGAATTATGACTTTATTTCCTTGCACCCACCTCTTTCACTAGTGTGATTGGAAATTCTGATGACAGAACAAAAAATTCAACTTGATGACAATAGATTAGAGGGCAAGAGGTCTGCAGTGATCAACACTTTGTGTGACTTGAAAACTACACTGACTCTTTGAATTCAAACCTGTATAGATGTTTGCCTTGTACCTTGTACCTTTGTCCTGTATTTGTATGACTCTAGCAGAACACAACTAAAATATTATTCATAAATGGATTTCCAATTAATTGGAAGAACTGCAAGATGAAAACTTCATAAATGCAAACAGCCAAAGACAGAATTACAAATATTTGGCTTTTTTTAAAAGATAAATTAGTTTTTAAAAATATTTCAATAGTAAATGATTTCATAAAAGTTTCAAATTATGAGACAAATGGCATCACCAATTTATGAGTTAGCATAATACACAATTTGGAGAATAAAATGATTGTTTAAAGTGGCTAAGCATTTTATTTTTCTTTTGCCACAGAGAAGTAAACACTGGCTATGCAGCCATCCACAGCATCCCTGTGCTAGCTTTCACATCTCCACTGTGTCAACAGCAAAATGTAATAAGAAAAATCTTCAAAATAAAGTATATTTACTTCCAGACAGCAATAAACTAGTTTCCTAAGAGAAAGAAAGAAAAGAAGTAGGTCTGTGACTCACCCGTAGAAATTCAGTGGCTTGTAGTGTGATATATGGATTGTATTAAGAAGCTCAGATGCATTTGGTTTTACGGTGTCAGCTGTCCAAACTGTAGACAAATATTTTTATGAACAGAATTATTGGCACACTATATCATGCAATAAATTGAAATTTTTCCCCATTTGGACTCAGTCTAATAGCTATTTGTTCCACTGAGACTGCTCCAGTCCTTCCTCTTATGCACTTCTTTTGTTTAATGGGATAACACATGTTAGAAAGATGTGAAACTTCTCCTTGCAGCACAACTTTATAACTGCAGAAAGAGGAAAAAAAAAAAAAAATAAGGGGTTAGGGTGCAGAAGGAGAGGGAGGAAATGTAACCCTGGGAGTATTAAGAATTTTGTTTGTTTGTTTGTTTGTTTGGTTTTTTGTTTTTTTTTTTTTTCTGCAGACACTGAATAGTTGCCTTAGCAGTTTGCTGAATATTTAAGAGGGAACAGTTTTATGTTAAGAATTACTTTCTTCTTGTCTTGGACTGCTAGAGTTATACAAATAAGGTCCCAGTCAGCTAAATTATCCTATTCTAAGTACAGTTTTGATGTGGTATTGAGCCAGCAATCTTTTCAGGATGGTCTGTAGTTTTGGCACAAGGCTTTAAATAACTACTGAATTGCTATGCCACCTCACAAAACCCAGAAATTCTCAGATAGGAAATCAGTGGCCATTAAATTTAAGCAGGTACACAGCAAAATCTGCATACTGCATCGGCACAGGCAGATTGTTCTGTTGTTCTTATATGGCTGACAACTTGGATTTAAGAAAGTGCAAATAACAAAGCTCACAATAAGCTAAAAATCTAAAATTCCCACCAACCCTATCAGAATCACAGAAGTTTATAACAAACACATTTGAACTTTCTAGCTCCCATCTATACTTCCCATGTATTACTGATATTTGCTAACTGAATTATGGGATCTAAATAACTACAGTCCTAATTGTATAGCTATCTGCTGTTATTAACCAAGTTGAATACCAGTCTATTTGCCCAAATTTGTCTGTCAAAGCACACAACCTAATTGCTGCCTAAAATTCATCATATTCTCTTCTTAATTTTCCTCTTTCAAAGATCACATTACACATTCCAGCATTATTAAAGAGCTTAGACTCTTATGCACTTGCCAAAACTGCCAAAAAATTTTTGAGAATGGATACAAAATGCTTTTTGAAGGGGAAAAAAATGAAAGTAATTTCCTTTAGAATATTTAAAAATCCTAGAATCATTTATCTAGAAACATGGGAATATTTGTATCTTAACAAAAAAGTCTGTTTTAAAGTGTTGGGTTTTTTTTCAAAGGAAGTTATATGTTATTTTCTGCTACCAGTCTTTACCAGTGCTTTTCTAGGGAGTAGGTTTGTAATGAGGAGTAAAATTAAAACCTCAGAGAAGTTTCACCTATACATTGTTTATCAGACCAGAAAGGATCATGAAAATATATAGTTTAACCTTCTGTATGATATAAGATTCCATGCAGTTACTCTTGATTTGAACGCCATAACTTGTGCTTGTCTACAGTCTAGTTCTCAAAAGTTTACTTTGGAGAATGCAGTTACAGATCATATCTAAGATACCAGCACTCTGGTATCCAGACTTAAATTAACACAAAATTAGTGTATCTCTACACTATCTCTGTAGTGTGTCTAAAAATTAGTGTATGCACTACTAATAAACTTACTGCTCAAAAATGTGGTTTTGTAGTTTCTATGGCACAGACTTTTTTTTTTTTTTTAGTCCATTGACTAATTATATCAATATTTCACTTGAGCAAGCTAATAGCTGTAGTTTAAACATGAAAAGGTCTTTAATGTATATTTCAGATATTTTGTTCAGAACTAGTCAGATTTGGATGTACCGGATGAATTCTGCTGTATTTGAGAAGTCATAACAGTTTTGAGTACAAACACAGGACTTTACTTAAACTGAGATCACAAAATGTTATCATTTTCAAGTTGCCTTTTTTTGAGAATTAATTTAAAAAGTCCACAATCTGTAAATCAGATATAAAAGTCCTAATTTACTGTTAAATCTAATAGCTTTGTACTAAATGAGATAACTCTCAAGAACAATACTTGAAACATAAAAAAACAACATGCTAGTTTGATTTCTTTCGCTGAAATTCCTTCATCAATTTATGGTTTGGGATTAGGTCCAAAAATGACTGGAGTCTCTCTTCAGCTTCTCTTCCCTCAAAAGTAAAAATCAGACTGCCATTATCCATAATAATAAAAGTTTATTCTAGTGTCTTAATAGCTTGAGATCAAGGGAAATTCTTTTAAAACTTTTAGGCTCTGTAGTTATGCAGTGGTGACAGCCATTCGCAAAACCTGGGAATATCTAAACTCTATCTTTGATCTGGCCTGGAATCCATACTCTCTTTCAAACAAAAACTGAATCCTAAATGCATTTTATTAACCCATAATTCGACATGGATGACTTCAGCTTGGTTATGTGTTTTAACTACCTTTGTTTGAAATTCTCACGGCTTTTAAATAATTGTTTAGTAATAACACTGACTGTAGTGAAGCATGTTCCATCTCCCTATGGTATTTTGACCATACCCATGAAATATATTTCCATCCTTTCAGCAAACTATACAGGCATACATATCCTCCTTTTTATTAAACACAGTTTGTACCTCTGTATGTCACAAAAAACCTTGCAATACAGGATGGTTGCATTGAATAAAGTGAGAGCTTATACTATAAATACCTCAAGCACATTTTTCTCTTCTTTTTAGATGAAAGTCCTATTAAAACCTCAACATAGTCTGTCAGACCAACACTTTTATAACATAGTGTGGGAAGTTCTGTTAATGAGTTCCTGCTGGTCATCTCGAGAGGAAACAGGTGAAAGTGAAGGAGTTTTTCACTATACTATTACGCATACTGCTGTCGAAACTCTCTGATAGTTTACAAACTAGTTCAAAACGTCTTCTGGTTTTCCTGGACAGCAGGAATCCTATTTCAAATTGCATTTAGGAAATAGATAAGCTATTTAAAACTGTATAATGAACAATTCCATGACACTCTGAAACAGACACTGAAATACAGAAAAAGAATTCAGGAAACAGATTAAAGAGAATGGCATTCTTGTACTTTAGATTATATGATTCTCTGAAGACTGGATATCTGAAGAATCTTTTAGGTCTATTTTGCTAGTTCTTACCTAGAATAGATAGATCATCAGTACTATTTTTCAGTAATAAAAGAAGTCTAGAATAAAAATTAAGGTCTTACTGTTAAATAATAATTAAGAACATAGATTTAGTGTACTGCACTTTTTAAGTTACAGGAAAAAAATGTCTCATTGATGGAAAATGCTAAGGGTCCTGAAAATTGCTGTGTTCCAGCAACGGAGCTGGCCTTCCTCCATTGCACCAAAGATGTGCTTCTCCAGATAATGGAAAGAATATCTATAGAGATATATAGTAAGTAGATGACAAAAAAAATCTGTAGATGCCTTCCATGTATTTTTGTTACAAAGAGAAGATGTGTGAGGTGAAAGAAGTCCGATTACATTCTACGTATGCATACTGGTAAATTTACTGGAATGAAGTTTGGAGAGGAATATCTGCAATTACAATTTCAAAAGTATAAAGACTTCAAAAAGAGTAAGTGACTTTTCTTGTGAAAACTTTCTCAATCATTTAACATCTGAAAACTAACCTAACCAGATGGAACTGTAAATTCTAAGTAGAATGAAGGAACACATGCACAAGTATCTACACAACACTGTCATCCTGGCTCAGTGACTGCACACATGCACTTGCATTTGCAGTTTCATTTTTTCACAGTTAGGTTTATAATTTTAATTTTACGGTTAATGTTATTTTAAAAGAACTTTAAAATAAATACTAGCGTTGCTTAGAGAAAATGGATGAAAATCATGTACGAAGTGTTTTGTGATTGATCATGGCAAAGCAATGACAAAGGGCTAGGCTGCAACTTGACTTATTTGTCATAATATGTTCATGAAAGTGATTGGCACAAGCCAATATGCCTAAAGAATGTCTCAAAAAGCACTCAGGAACTTTTGACTACTAACACTTCATTCCTTCATTCACTATAAAACCCTGTTTAAAAAATCTATTTTAAAATGTTGTAGGAGGGGAAATTGGTGTTACATTTTTCTCTCAGGTTTTCAGCAATTTTTTTCAGGTAGCATCTCTTGCTTGCCTCTCCCTTAGGATTTATTGACAGCAGGGACTGTTCTACCTTGTTCGGTATAGAAGAGTTTATAATACAAAGTATTTATGCTTGTTTGCTACCTTGTAAGGAACATACTTCTCAGCTATCCATCTTCTCCCTTTCTGGTTTTACACTGCTCTCTTCTATTGGTTCAGTCAATACCTAACTCAGTCTGAACTCAAGACAGATTCTCATTTACAAAACATACAAAAAACTAGCACGACTGCAATACCATCAACAATAAAACAAGCATATGCTTATTGAAACAATCATGGAAGTGAAGAGGCATCACACTGAATAAATATTTAATCTTTTATTGTCTCATTTTTTATATCTGCATCTATGGTTAGTTGACCCCTGCCAGTAGCCAAGCATTTACACTTGTTCACTCCCCTCTTCTGCTGAGGAGAAAGTGGAAGGCAAGAAGCCTCATGGCCTCATGAGACAGAGACAGTTCAATAGGTGGAGCAAAAGCTGAGTATGCAAGCAAAGAGGTAATTTATTCACAACACCCCATTGGCAGGCGGCCTATGTGCTTGTGGAGCAGAGTGGAAAAAGAAAAAAACCTTGATACTGCGCAAGTGTTGTTCAGCAACAGCCAAAATACTGGTGTGTTAACACCATCCTAGTCACAAATCCGAAACACATCGCCACAGAAGGTGTGATAAAGGAAATTAATGCCATCCCAGACAGATCCAGTGCAACATCTTTTTTTCTTAGTTAGGTTTCAACTGCGATTAAATCTGGAGTATTTTTGCCAAGCTAGGCAAGGATATAACCCAGTAAATTTCCTCTGCTTGATAAATATTGATCTACAGGAACCACACCAAAAAATGCACACTAACAGATGTGTATCTCCGCATCAGACTCAATGAGAGATCTGAGCTAGTGAATGAATCTTTAACAGGTGAAGCTCCACTGTATGCTGTGAAAGCACTTATGAAACTTTTAGTACAATTGCTGACAGGAAGGAGTCACCTTCTCCTCTGCCAATATTTATCCTGCTGTTCTGCTTAGAATTTTCTGTTCTAGAATATGATGTTGCTTAAAATTATATAACCATTTCAATGTAAAACCATAGGCAAAATTACTCTAGAAAAGCTTATCTGCATTAATGTTAGTTCTGTGGTCAAAAGCTGTCATCCAGGCTCCCTCTGCACTTAGTGGAAAGAAATAAAGAAACAAGCATCACCAGATAGTGATTCATCTGGGGTTAGGGGGTTTTTTGGCTTTATTTCTTTGGATGGGTGGGGGTTTTTTTGTTTGTTTTTTTTTTTTTAACTTAAGAATTGTAAAGTCAGTAGGATGATAAGTCTATTAACGACATTGACAGATTGGTTTTAAGGTTAGAGTTTGAACAATACAATATAGCAGGAATTTTGATAATTAGATTTTAAATCATGAAGTTATGAAAGTCTCTTTCCATCCCAACACTAGAGTTACCCTATACAATAAACATTAACTTACTGTCATTACTGTTGTTATCCTAAGCAATATAAATCCTGTAATTGCTCTCATCTTTGAGGTTGGTTTATCAATTTGGTCTAATGATGCTTGTGGCATCCTGTATTAAATATTTTAAAGAAATGTTGAATTAAATGCATCAAAATTTACAGGTGCTATCTTAATTAAGTTATCTTAATAAATATAAATAAAATGGAGATAAATATAAACATTTAACTCTAAAGTAGGCTTTTACCAACACATATGCAAGTCTCAGCTTCTGGTTCAACTTCTGTCAGATCCATCTTTAGTTCCGTATTCTTCTAGGAAAGAAAGTAGTTAGCAGATGCTGTATGTGTCCTAAGAATTGCTACTTTGGAGTTCTTGAGTAGTCCCATTGCCAGGAAGTTGGCAAATTTTCAAGAAAATGCCTTCTACCTATTAGTTATATGAACCCATTTCCAAGTCTGACTTGATCAAGTTTTATATTACTGTCACTGAAGCTGTATGTGAATAAATCCATCATGTGCCACTTCAGTATTCTACTTTATCACTCTGTACAGTTATCAAATAACCAAACTGTATCCTTAAAAAAACCCCCAATCTTTTTATAGAAGGTTTATCATCCTGTTCAGTTCATGTTGCCTACTATAAGAAAATTTATAGGACTAATAACCCTGGGTTCCTATTACATCCCTGGATTGAACTCTTTATCCTCTTACAGAAAGAATATCTACTTGTATGTTGCTTTAGTCCTTACTCCAGCCTGATTTCATCCCATTACCCTTTGAGTCACTTCTCTCTTACTATCCTTCTTATCTAACAAATCATAATGTCCCTTCCACAATTCTGAGCTGAAAAAAATTTTGTCTTGTTCTCCTTACCATCTGTAGCCTACCATGAGGTTCAGATACTATTTTTCCTGAATGTCAGACAGATTTCTCTCAACTTCTTGTAGCCTGTTTGCTAGACTGTGTCTATACTGCTAAGGTGGGAGTCAGGGATTCCCTTACCATTTGTGAATTCTTACAGCAAGATAAAACTAGCTGAGCCAAGATTAGGTCAGAAGAGTTCTAAACATCCTGAGAACTATCTAGTCAGTACAAACACTACTGCCTTTTATTAGGATTGGAAATATGGTATTAAGCAGGATGCAATTTCATTTGTAAATGTACTTGAAATGGACAATGAACAAATCAATTACATGTTTCAAAAGCTTGCTAAAGAAAGTAGGTTCAATTTGATGCACAGTGCATGAAAGCTTGATCTCAAAAATTTCCTAGTCAGATATTAATTTACCAATTTTGTAGTTCTAAGTATTTGGAGAAAAGTAGTTATAAGCTGAGTTACTGAAGAAAAGTCTGATACAAATGAAAAATGTTAATTTCTATTTTCTATATCTAAAAAGGGCTATTAGGTCTGCTTCAGACTAATGCAGACCTTGACGCACTGGGATTTGGAAGCACTGGGAAAAAGCAGCACGAATGAGAACTTTGGTCAAATATTTTAAGTGCTATCTGAAAATACCAAAGGATTAACCTCAATAAAAACAATATAGTATCTCTTGTGTAAGCATATTACAGTGTCCTCTGTCATGTATGACTGGCACATTGCTCTCAAGGTGAAAGCTTCACAGAAATATAGAAAATCCTTACTGGAAGGCAGCTATCTTTGAAATTCCTCAAAGGGAAAACTGAAATCACCCCGCAGAGATCTCTATGAAGTAGTTCCAGACTTTCTACAGAAGATAGGTGCAATAAAGAAGTGTAGAGTGCAACATCGCCCTTTTATCTGGAGTTGCTATATATGATATCAGATGAGAAGTCACTGCAGTTCCTCAGAAATCAGTGGTCTAAGAATTCAGTGTTGAGAAACTACATTCGTCATAGAAAGCATAAGACTGGCAAATATGTTAAATATTAATCCAAATAACTCCAAAGTTGCATGTAAAACAATGTAGTTATAAAAGATGGTGTTCTTAGAAATGCTATTTGTTATGATTTCATACTTCAGTGTTCTTAGACATATTAAAAAGGCAGGAAGATTTTAGGATGATATTTTTCCCAAGATAAAGGCTTTCCATAAGACATCTTATTTATAGTAGTAAATACTTATTTATATTATAGTACACATACAAAACTTCCAGAAGAATAAAAACCCAGTTATACCTCTTAAGACATTTAAATTTAAAGGTAAACTTTCAAAATATAAATGTTCAAATGTAATTGTTTTCATTAATACCTTAGCAGTTTAATATCCAAACTGTACAACCTGAAAATGTGTAACTATTTTCTTAAAGACTCCTGTACCAGAGAATCAGATTTTTTTTTTTGTTCAGTATATATCTAGGATATTGAGACTTACCTAATCATAATATAACTTGTTTAACTGGTGTATCGATATGCTTATATGTCCAACTGTGTGCCTGTATGTCCCTCTTCAATGAGATCTGAACCCAAAAATCCTTGATTGTAACATTATAAATTTAAAAATCTCTGGAATTGCTTTGATCCTTGCATAGGATGCTTCTTTTTTTTCTTAGTTACGGGGTTCATAAATCTACTTGTTAAAACAGTACTAGTAAAGAAAATAATTTTTAAATGCAAGATTCCATTCAGTGCTTTATCAATACAATGTACTCATTATTTCATGAAACACTGTACATGGAAATTTTCTATAATCAGTATAGACAAATTATCTCAAAAATCAATTTTTAAACACACAACATTTTGGGGAGAGGAGGAATGGGAAAAAAAAAGAAAAAAGAGAAATACTTGTATAGATCAAAAATAGCATTAAGAAACACCAAGTACATATTTAATTGTGTTTACATTGATTAACCAGTTGAACTCTGGAAAAAAAAAAACAGGCAAAAAAAAGCAAGCAAGCAACCAACCAAACAAAAAAAAATCACAAAAACAAAGGTATATCGGTTTCTTTTAACTTCTATCTGCTTTTTTTTTATCATTTCTTATCCTTCTGTTAAAGAATGGATGAAGTACTCCAGGTGGAGTCTCACCAGAGTGCAGTAGATAGTCAAATTCACCTCCCACAGCCTGCTGGCCACCCTGCTTTTGATGCAGCCCAGGACACAACTGGCTTTCTGGGCTGGAAGTACATGTTGCTGGATCATGTCCAGCTTCTCATCCACTATCACCCAGAAGTCCTTCTCAGTAGGGCTAATCTAGATCTGCCTGTACTGATACTGGGGCTTCTCCTGACCCAGGTGCAGCACCTTGCACTTAGTCTTGATAAACTGTATGAGATTTCCATGGGCTTACTTCTCAAGCCTGTCTAGGTCCCTCTGGATGGCATCCCATCCTTCAGGTCTGTCAACAGCACCCCTTAGCTTGGTGTCATCTGCAAATTTGCTGAGGGTGCACTCGATCTCTTTCTCCGTGTCATTAATGAAGATACTTAATAACACTGGTTCCAATACAGGCCCCTGAGGGACACCACTTGTCACTGAGAAGTTTAGTTCAGTTTAATTTAATGTACATGAAAGGTTTAGTTTAGTTTAGTTAATTTTTACTCACATATTTATTTATTTATTATTGTAACTGTCTTCTTGGTATAGAATCCTCATTCTACTCATTTCTGTTGCAGAAAATTTCCTTGGAAACTTCATTTGCATAAAAAGAAATAAAAATAGCTTTTGATCCAACATCTTGTACTGCATTATCTTTCATGGGTTCCCCTTGTTTCCTCATTTGCCTTTTTTTTCCCACAAGGTTTCTTCATTATGCCTGAAGCATGTCATTGTTTCCAATGTCTGCTGTGTAACTCTAATGTCCCTCAACACAGTAGGACAAGCCTGGGAATCTGATGCTGTATTTACTGCATGAACAACAACTTAATTAAGTTGTGCTTTAGAAATATCATCAGTGCTTTGTTCCTACTATTGCACTTGGGCATGTATCACATTGTTCTGATAAACGTACTGGGAGAATTGTTTTGTAGTTCGTCTTGTTTCTGGAACACTATTGGCTAAGGACTCTGGAACAAATTGTTTCTACTGCACAACTGGGGACAATGCTCTCAGTTCCAAAAGTGAGCACAAAAGATTCAGAATGGGAACCAAAATTCAGCAAAAATCAGAATTAGACCTACTTCATTTTCACTAATATATGACTGGCATAGGAGATTATTTTTCTTTCTCCTTACTTTAATAATACAGAAAACCCAGGATAAAATTTCTCCCTCTTTACCTGCACAGCTAGGTAATACAGGAAAATAGAGAATAAAATAGTTTAATATGAATTCCATGAAAGCTGGATAGGTATTTGTGGTTCCAGTTAATTGCCTTGCACTCTTTGGTATATTCACTTGCATCACATAGGCGTAAATTAAACCAGTTGGGCTTGATTCTCCATCAGTTTTCAACAAGTATAACTATTTGTACCTTCATGAAATAAGTACAAGGTCAATGCAAATTAAGACAAAAAAGACATTTTCATGATTTTTGTCCTTATATATGTGAACAGACCAGAGTACTAGGAGTGTCAAGGTGGCAAAGCCGTAGATAAGGTAGGCTAAAACTCATGTTCAGAAATTTCTTATATTTCAGAAAATTTTTGATGCAATAATATAATCGATATATGGAAAAATTGTGGATTTTGGAAGTAAGGATGAAAAAAAAAAAAAAACGGTGTTCCTAGCACTGTAACAATTGCTAACAGTATAGATAGTTTAAAAGGTTTCAGAAAGTAGAGTAAGATATATAAAAGGTTTCAGAAAGTAGATTTTAAACTAGATGTTACCTTTGGAACTAATTTTTCACAGCTCGTATCTCTTCATATAAAATTAAATAAATTATTTGAAAAGTTTGCTTAAAATCTATGGTCCAAAGTCTCATCATGTACTTGCTGGTTCTTTACATGTTGTTGTTCTATTTGGAATGATTCTGTGATTCTCATAGAATCTCATAGAATCACAGAATTACACAATCTTTTGAGTTGAACAGGTCCTTTAGGGATCATCTAGTCCTACCACCCTACTATAAGCAGGGACATCTTTCACTAGGTCAGTTTTCTCAAAGCCCCATCCAAGATGACCTTGAATATCCCAAATGACAGGGAATCCACAACTTCTCTGGGAAACCTTTTTCCAGTGTGTCACCACATTCACTGTAAAAAGTTTCTTCCCTATATCCAATCTAAACCTACCTACCTTCACTTTGAAATCATTATCTTGTCCTGTCACTATGCACCTTGGTATAAAGTCTCCGTATCTTTTCTGTAAGCCCCCATGTCTTTTTTTTTTTTTTTTTTACCTTCTGTCTCTGAACAAAATGGGGACAGAAAAAGATGTAAAAGGGGAAGTCAGGTGCAAAATGGGGTCCATTGGTGCACCTGTCTGGCTGAGCTGTGGGCCTGATCTCCACATTCTGTCCTGCTTTATTACCTCCTTCCTTAATGACCTCTCTGTGTAATCTTACTCTCTATCCTATGAGTGGCACTGCTTCAAAGACTCAGTGTCAGCTACTGAGGGAACCAGAATGAGGGGAATGGGTGCCAACTGCTGGATTCAGACTGGGGCTGTGAGCACCCTTGGCCCTTGGTGTTGGCTCCTGGAGCCAGTAGGTCTTGGTGTCAGCTACTGGAGCCAGTGGCATGTATAGCCTCCAGCCACTGGGGCAGGAATGGTGTGCCTCCCAAAAAAGTACATACTAGAGGGAAAATAGGGTGAGTAAGGGACTCAGCATTGGAGCAGGACCACGGGTCACAGCTCATGTGTCTGTCTACCAAATGTGCACAGGTGTGCGTGTAGATTTGCTGGCAAACTCCAAGTTGGAACAACCAGTAAACTGGGGACCCATGGGGCGGGTAAGGGGTGCCAGGATCCTGCAGAGCTACTGGACAGGCAGAAGGGCTGTGCCAGTGCTTGGGGAAACCATAAATTTGGATGCTCTTGTGAAGCTAGGTAGTGTGAGGTGTGTGCTGCACTAGTGACCTTGACCTTTTGACTCTGCCAGCCTAAGAGGAGGAGGAGATATGGCCATCTGTGCCTGTGTCTGGTGTGAGTCATGAACACGGGGGCTGCAGGGGGCGGCACCTCATCTGTGGACATCCATGTAGCCACAGTTCCAGCTATGTCCTTGCCCTCTGTGTGTGTCCACATCTCCGTGTGTGTATGTCCACAGTGGTGCATACTCTGCTGCCACTCCTCAGACCATTCTACAATTGCAGGAATTCCCATTAGACATTTGTGTAATGAGTTAGCTAGTATCAGGAACTCTCATACGGCTAGGTAGGGCTGCCACTGTCACACCAGGGACTTCCACTGTCTCACCAAGGAGGGGAACAAATCATCACTCATCTCCTGACAGCCTTGAAACATTACTTACCTGAACTGCAGTCCAAGTGGAATGGTACCATTGTTAAGGACTTTTGAAAAATTCCACCAGTTACTGAGTGTGGTCAGGTTGAAAACTGACTGATGACTAAAGCCAACCATACTGAGACCCTCTAAATGGTTATCCTGAGTGAGGTCCGTTGAGCTCTCCTGGATGGTAGCAGGCTGTGTTCATCACCTCCCTCCCTCTGAGTGGTATGCTGCTCAGAACTGGTGCATTCTTAAGTTTGTGAAGCCTAGAGGACTATCACTGAAAGCTAATGACTGGGCCTGGGCTGATATCTCCACTCCTTGAGGCTCAGCTCTCACCCACTGAGAAACACAAGCATATTACAAGTATTTCACTTCACTCAAGGGGAATTTTTAACAGGTATACCTTTGCACTGTTATGTATATACATCTTTGGGTCTCTATGTGTGTGTGAATTGATTTAAACACCTTATAGGAAGTATGGTACAAATGTTGCCATCTTGGATCTATAATTTAGTCACTGTTATAGTTGTAGTAAATCCTGTGGAATCACTTTGTAAATGTTAAATTAGTCAATAATTAATGCAGCCAGACAGAAGGGTCCTAAGCAGGGTCAGCTAGAGGAGGTGGTAGATTCTAAGTTCTCCTAAGAGTATACTTCAAATGTGACTGGATTTTAGCACTTGTACTTCTTTCCCTAAGGATCCTATAACAAATAAATAAACACTGATCCTAACCCCTCTTTTAAATTAAAACATATTTTTTTCTTTCTGGTGAAAAAAAAAAAAAAAGAAAACAAATTGCATTCCTAAATCAAAAAAACCTCTAGTTTTTGCAGTGGCCAGAGAATCATAGTCATATTTATATGTTTGTGACTGATGATCTGATCCCAGGTTCTCTTCCTTATGTAGCCATGTCTTCATCAGCAAACCGAAGAATTATACTCTTCTTTGCTCATTATTCTCCCCAATTTCTTCTTGCCAATGCTTCAAACTCAACAGCAGATATAGAAAAATGTTTTCTCAATATTGCTTATGAACTTGCATTTAAGTGAGTTCAACATACATTCAACTTACATTTAAGTACAAGTACCTGAGGTACAATATCTGCAATAAGTTGTTTGAGGAGGGCCCCAAACCTTTCCCACATTGTGACAAACTGCTAAGATCGCTGCAAAAAGTACTACTTAGTTACTAGACTGATTACACGAAGATGATTTTCTCCTCACTATAGATCCTGCCTTTCTTCCCATGATGATGATTTGCACTCCGTAAAATTGCTATTGTTTCTCTTTTTATTTACTGTGCTAAAAGATAGATAATATTGCTGTACACAGAATATTTAGGTGGTGAAAATCTGATGGGTGATGATAAGAAAAACTCCAAAGTTCTCAGCATTTAGTAATTAAAGATAACCACTCTGCTGTTTAGTAAGTAGAGTGTCCTAGGTGGGATAGCTCCCAAGGATCTATAAAAAAAGGCTAAAAAACGCGGATAATCACATCATGGGTCCAGTGTCTCAATAGGCAAGTGTACAATAGTCCTATTACTACTGAATAATTTAAACTCTGTCTCAGGTAGCATTTTTGTTACCAAGTGTGTTACAAGACAGTTAATAACTGAAATCTGTTTTTTTTTGCTTTTCATTAAGATCACAATGTCAGACAGACATTTCAATAAATATGTTACATCCATTCTTTCATAGTAGCCATTATTCCTTAAGGTATAACACTTGCATTAAAGGTTAACTATCACCAGACTATCTTTCAAACTGACTCTTAAAAGGGGGACTGTGTTTGGGGAACTTGGTGGCCATAAAAATTAGATTTCCTTAATGACTTCTGCAATTGTTTCCCTAAGAGACTCGAATATTCTGCAGCCTGTCACCATATTAGCAGTACAGAGCAACAACAGCTATATGAGCAGAACCCATGGGTACAGAATGGTATGCCAATAAGGACTTTTTTATATTAGCAAATTTGCACAATTTTCTTGAGTAATATTAGTTAAACCAACAAAATATACAGGTTTAACAGCTCAGATATTTTGCTCCATAATGTCTGTAGTAGCAAATTTATAAAGTGTAGTCCTGGTCTGAATTTACTGTATAGATTATGCTGCAGATATTTTCTACTAAAAAACCTAATATATTAAAATATTTAAGCCATATAATGCTAAATGATGTTATTTTTACCTTTTCCTTATTAGATATTTTGGTTGTAGAAACATCCACAACGTCCTTAAGAACAGCTTAATTCTGCCATGACTTGGATATATTTAATGTAAATTTCTTCCCATGAAGTCTGCACTGCAGAAGTGTCTATGTGAGCAGGTATCCCTGCCATCCTTTTGCACTTAATGAAAGGAAATAGCCATGTATATGTTGCAATATCTTTTGTTTGGTTCGGACCTCTCAATTAGATACGCAATTTAAGAGTACTTATTTCTCTTTAATCGACTACGATGATTGACTAGCCTGTGGAGCCATTTATACTGGAGTATAAATGCTTATATTTGATCCTATGAAGTACCTACCTTGTAACAAACATTATATTCACCTTTTCTGTCTTTGCAATGTCATCTCTGTAGAGAAAGGGCAGTTGTGATATGTGCTTGTACCACACAAAGACTTGGTGCGGCCTCACCTTGAATACTGTGTGCAGTTTGGAGCACCACAATGTAAGAAAGACATGAAGCTGTTAGAGAGTGTCCAAAGGAGAGCAACAAGGATGGTGAAGGGCCTTGAGGGGAAGCTGTATGAGGAGTGGCTGAGATCACTTGGTCTTTTCAGCCTAGAGGAGACTCAGGGGAGTCTCATTACAGTCTACAATTTCCTCATGAGGACAAGAGGGGCAGGTACTGATCTCTTCTCTGTGGTGACGAGTGACAGAATCCAAGGGAACTGCCTGAAGTTGTGTCAGGGGAGGTTTAGGTTGGATATTAGAAAAAATTTCTTCACCAGAGGGTGTTTGGGCACTAGAACAGGCTCCCGAGGGAAGTGGCCGTGGCACTAAGCCTGACAGAGTTTAAGAAGCATTTGGACAATGCTCTCGGGTACATGTGACTCTTGGGGATAGTCTTGTACAGGGCCAGGAGCTGGACTCGATGATCTTTGTGTGGCCTTTTCAACTCAGCATGTTCTGGTTTTTAGGCACCATGGGTAATAACAATACAGTGATTAGTACTGGTCTAAGATGAATAGGTATGAAAAAATGTTGTCTTCCATAATATATACTGGATATATAAAGGTCCAGGAAAAATAAGCCTACATAAATTAAAATAACAAACTGATTTTTTCACTGAGATGACTGCATAAGCTTTTTTTATGGATTTATAGAAATGAATAAATGACATAATAAAGGAAAAAAAGTATAGAGAAATTCTTTTTGGTCATGGATCTAAAAAACACTTGTTAGGATTTTCTCTCAAAGAGTTCTATTTCTGTAACATTATTTCCATATTTCTTTAAGAGACTAAATTCTATGTAACCAAGCCTATGGGGCATTTCTGTGAATCAACAGACCCTCGAAATAAATGCAGTTTTTGAAACCATGTCATTGTTTTGTCTTTCAGACTGATCATAATTTCAGCTTTATATTTGGCCAAAAGCATGAAAATAATTCTCTCAAATTGGAGAATTGCATAATTTTAAGAAATCTTAGGTAAGTATTTTCTGGGATAATCTAAGTGGTTGTGTTAGACACTTGTGTTTCTCTGAAGCACAAAAGCAGAATTTTTTTATTTGACAATGTTTTGTTCCACAATAAAGAAAAAATATACATCATTTTTTCATCATTATTACTTCTATTCATATTACAGGTACCATAACAGCAATATATTAAAATATTGCCATATCAGCGCTTAAAAAGTAATTATTACATTAAAAGATATGAGGTGAGTATTAACAGTGACTTTGCAAAGCAATGTTTTTTATTTTTCTTTCTCCGTTGAAATACGATTCTAAATATTTTACTTATATTGTCATTAAGATTTATCAGAAAACGTAACCCCTATTAATTGTGGTGTTAACCTTATGAGAATAATTCCCCCTTTGTACACCTCCTGATTTGTGAATCCTGAAAATTTTTGATCCCTGGCACATAACATAGTGCTATTAGAACTGTAGGCTATTTTGAAACATTAATCATTACAACACACTGCAGAAATTACTAAAATAATGTGCTTCTTTTTTGTTTCTATGTTTTTCTTTTAAGCTGTCTGGACAGATCTCATGGATGTATTCAAACATGCACTAGGGAATGTTTGCAAAGCTTTTATAGTGTGCTTTAAGCAGCTACATGTTTTTTGGTTTTTAGAGAGAGCTTTGCCCTGGAGGAGAAATACTTCAGAGATAAGAAGAAAGAGAACACAAGGACTCTGAAAAAAAAAGGTTCACAAATGTGGAGAATGATTAGTACAAAGGAAGGAGGAGGAGACATCTGTTGATTAAATGATTTTTAGAGATAATTAAGTGCATTCAACCAGAAATAACAAACATTACACATCATTTGCAGGCACACATGACTTTCTTGAAAACAAGAGAGAATTAAACAGAGCCTACAAAATAATCAGCAGCTTGAAGGCAGTCAAAATTGTGTCACTGACATGACCTTCCATACTTTGTAGCGGCTTTCATGAAATAGCAGTAACAACCAGGTGCTGAAAGCTGGATTAATAAGATATAAATATAGATAAAGGATTAAAAGCTGGATTAATAAGATATAAATATAGATAAAGGAAATGAAAGTCAATATTAACCATTAATACTTCGTATTTTCATTTATTTAATGTGATTCTCATGTCAAAAAACTCATGTATGTTTTTCAAAATATTGGAAATTTTTACAAATAATTCATTCTGCTGAAAAGATTCTGATACTTTGTCCAGTATAACAGATATATGAAGAAGAATTCCAGGATGAAATGCATTGTAGTTCTGAGGAGTAATGTTCTGTAAACTACAGGTTTAGGGCTACTATATAACTTAAAGAGCAAAGAATAAACAGAAAGATTTTAGTGTGATATTTATTTCACTGTAACAATTTCTATTTGGAGTATTTGTGATTATTACTATGTTTGGTACCTATTTATACTGTGACATCACTTAAACTGCCAAAAATCATTAGTTCTTCCTCCAAGGGAAAACACTTCTGGTCAGAGTGATGTTCAGGAGTTCATGTTTCAGAGTTTCCACCTTACAAGGACTTACTTCCAAAGTGATATAAGATATTTGAAATAGTACTGTTGCAGTCTAGTTTTACCATGTAGAAAAAACACACAAGAGGAATTTTCACTGCTGCTTTTCATTCCTATCCCTCTGTACACATATTTATGCTCATGTAAGTTTTGACTCTGGGCTTCATCATCTGTTCTTGTTGGCTGCACAGAGAGCATCAATAAAGAAGCAGTTACTGAACTTTTTCCCTACTGATGCTTTATGAGAAAAGTGTGGTGGGCTGACCTCGGCTGGCTGCCAGATGCCCAACAAGCCACTCTATCACCACTACTCCATCAAAAGGACAGAGAGAGAAAGTATGAAAAAAAACTCACAGGCTGAGATAAGGACTGGAGAATCTCTAGCCTGGTGCCTCGAACACCTCCTCACTCTATGTCTTCAGTGACCTTGAGATCTGCAGGGCTTTTTCTCTCACATATTCTCAATCTTCTCTCTCAGCTGCTGGTACACAGTGCTTTTCACCATTTCTTAAATATGTTATGACAGAGGTGCTACTAACACCACTGGTGGCTCAGCTTTGGCCAGCAGCAGATCCATCTTGGAGCCAGATAGGATTGTCTCTGTCCAACATGGGAGCAGTTTCTGACATCTTCTTACAGAAGACACCCCTGTAGCCCATCCCCCTAAACCAAAACCTTGCCACATAAGCTCAATACAGAGAGTTAAAAAAGCCATAGATTGGGGTGAGCAGATAAATTTACAAGCCAGGTCACCCTGGTATTAGAGATGACTAAAGCTTGAGAAATCAGCAGCAGCCCATGCAGACATTCTGTTTCACAAAGTTGAAGGAATTATTCTTCTGATACACAGCAGTAAGCTAGAGAGCAACTTTTCTCATGCGGTTAGATACGCCAGAATCAAATCAGTAATTTACTTATTTATTTGCTTGTTTAATTTAAGCCTCTTCATTGCAAAACAGGAAATGAAAGCAGTACTGATGAGGAATCCTTTTAAATTGCCACAGAAGTTACAGAAAGTCCAAGAAGACATGTTCAGTGCATCCAAAAGAGTTCAGGAGTAAAAACTATGGTAGAAAAGTGTTGGCACTCAACATGTTACCTTGTGCTCCTACAGGTTCCAGACTTGCAGTCCCTGAACTTTGTGAGAAGACATACAATAGGCCAGATGCTAAATAGTATGAGCTAATTCTTTGATTAAACCAGTTTTCAAATGGACCAAGGGATTTTTTTATCTGTCAGTCATAAGGAACATGAATGAATCTATTCCCAACAGCTGAACACTTCTATGTATGTCTATGGTTATTTTATAAAGTGTGGTAAACAGATTATGTATTCCCTTTAAAGACATACAGTGTTTTTTTCCTTACCTATTGAAGCCAATGTTACCATAATCTGTACTGATTAAGAAGGATCAGAATGAGATTACGAATAGATTAACAGTTTTTTACTCTTTTTATTTGTAATGTATTTTTTTGGAACAGATGAAACTCTTCTTACTTGTTTCAAAGAGGTGATTTTATTTGCTTTTTGACTGCATATAAACAAATATCATATGTAATATTCTATCATAATGTAGTAGGAGATCTGACCATTTTCCCAATATTCTTTATTGGCATGCATTGGTACATGTCAACACATGTGTCATGTATTAATATTTTCAGCTCAGGCAAATTATTACATTTTTTTAAGGAATTAATATATGTGCATGTTTATTTATCTCAGTTATTTCAGTTAATGAAAAACAACTGCAGTTAGAACACAGACCTTCTAATTTAGGAACATTATCATAGCAAAAATTTGGATTTCTGAAAGAATAGGAGTAATCAAATTCCCTATAGAGGGAGTGAAGATTCAGATCCTAATTTCTGCATAAGAACTGGTAAGAGATGATAGGCATAAACATCCTGTTCACCTGCCTGAATCAGTTTTTCTCATCACTGTCAGAGGATAAGACTTATTCAGTAGGGATTTTTCTTTCTAATAGAAAAAACAAATAGACAGAGAAACAAACAACCAAACCAAAACAGAAGTTGAAAACAGAATCTGAGCCCAACATTTTTATTGTAATCTCTCTCTGCTAGTTCCATCCCTACACGCAAGCCCTAAGATTAGCTTGCATTCCTCCTAACTCCGTTACAGGCCCATCTGTGACAGCACAGTGATATATCTTCAAAAAAAAAATAAGATCTATTACTGAGGATACTCCACAGACTGGTTGTCACAGCAGTGTCCTGGGAGATAAAGTTCAAAGTCTTTTCATCTGACAGGGTCAAAAAAACAAGCTTATAAATTCCTACTTCATGCTAAAGCTACATCACAGCTATCAAATGAGACATAATATTTATACACAAACTTGACAGTGGCAAATCACATTTATGTTTTGGGGTTTCTTGGTGGTCTTGGATCATGCATATGAGTCACATTTGAATTCCAACCTGAAGAGAAGTACCTTTTCCTTCAAAACAGGCACTTGTGAGCAGGCATTACAAATTAAACTGTCATTGGCAAGTGAGCATTGAAGCTAAGAAGAAAAGTAAGTAATGAATTTCAGGGTAAAACAGTCCCAGAAAGTAGGCAGACCGAAATGTTGTGTGGCACTACAGAGGGTTGTAGGTGACTGAATTCCAATTATTGGGGATTTTTTTTGACTGAACTCCATGACATGAACAATCTTATCCTCTTATTTGGAATCCCAAGACAATCTAAGCACCCTATATTTCTTACTTGATACAGACTTAACATTTACCTGTGTTTGGCTTAATTCTTCCTCCATCTCTAGTACTTATGTCATGAAATCAAGAGATTAGAAGTGCTTTGGTTTTTAACAGCCATTTTTTCTGCCTTTCTCATCTGTAGTTATCCCACGTATTTACGCTTTGTCCTGTTTGACTTATATAATCCCATTAATATAGCATTTCCCCAGCACAATTATAGTCCAATACAACAAATCAAAGGCTTGGAAATATTTTCATGATTTGACTGATTTAATTTCATCATATTGTTTTCCTACCACATATACAATTTTTTTGTGATCCTTTCCATTTTTGTCTCTGGTATGTACATCTTGGAGTGATAGCCAGGGGATTATCATGCAGCTTTTTTGTTATCTCTTAGCAAATCTGTGAATGTTAACATTCTTTTACTCTCTGCTTGTCTTAAATCAAATCAGCTTAATTCCCTGGCCACTTTAGTTGCTTCTTTCTTTTCAACTCAATGTACTTCTGATTAAGAAGTGGCCAAATACGAATACAGACTTTAACCTTATCACTGTATACTTAAAGCAGTTTTGTGAGATAGGTTTTGAATCAATGAATAAAGACTTCACAATGAGACATCAGTCAGGATGACTTATTAAGAAGTTTGCATTAGCTCCTGTTACATTTGCCTACAAAATGAGAGGGATACATCATAGACTTAATGACAGTGACTCCTGAACAGAAGTAAATAAATCAGACTTGATGACTTCTAAAGCCTATAACCTACAGAAGTTGGAGGAGGACCTTATTTACAAACTCCAAGTAGTTTCAAAAAAACTCTAAATCCTACATTGCACAACAACCAAAACATATAGAAGGGAGAAAATCACTAGAAATTACACTAGCACTGGTCTAGCAGCATATCTGAGATGTTTGGGAACCTCATCTCTCATTGAAAATGAAGGCAATGGATCAGTTTATGAAAAGGACCTAATTAGATCACTCTCTTTTGTCACCACTACATATAATTCAGAATATATGAATAGCTTAGATATTGTTACAGCTTTTAATTCCATGAGTGGACATCTCACACTGCCAGAAGGTCAACTCCTTATCAGAAAGGAAAAATAATACTTTAAATTTGTTTGATTCCTAAATGAAAATATTTATATATATTTACATATTCTTTCAGGGTAGAAGTATATAACTTCTGGGTTCAGTTTTCTGCCCATCTATCAGTAATTGACGTGTTTCAGAAGTTCTAAAATCAGGGATTTTGCTTACATCTCTTTCTCATATCTACACGCCTCCCCTCCTCCCCCCCCCCCCCCGTTTACAAACAAACAAACAGCTTTTGCAAGTGTCAGGCTAAAAACATAGGCCTAGTAGCTGTTTTTTGATTATATGAATCACAAAAAAAACATGTACATGTAAATTATACACAACTATATAAATATATAGACCATATATAACTGTACATACACTGCATATATAATATGTATATATTTTAGTATACACATTATATTTCATGTACATATAACTTATAAATTCTACATATAGTTAAATAAATAACATTAAGAAAAAAATATATTTTTTCACTTTTAACAATGGTGTGATGCAGGGATATACCTGTGACCAGTCTTCCAGTTTATTTAATCTCAAAAACCTAACTGTTATTCATTTTAGCTTAGCAAATGCTTTTTCTATAATGGATATGTAATTGGTGCCAAATGAACTATGCTGATGACTGTGCTTTGTTTGCTTCCATATTTTTCAAAGGTGTGGAGAATAAAATCCACTCTTTATGACATTTTTTCTTTGTTTAAGCCTGTTAATCAGTAATGCAAATCAGTGACAATTAGTGTGTTTTTTCTTGTTTATTGTAAGGATTTTATTTTTGTTTTGGCTGAGACCACAGCCAATTATTCCTGTGTTTACAAGTGCATAGTCCTTACACAATAAGAACTTTGACTTAACATAGCCTTAGGCCAGATGGAATTCAATCATATGGAAAAGGGAAAATTTGTAGACCACTGCCAGCCCCAAATTATCAGAGTTCCATTCTTTCAATTACTTGTTATGAAACTAGATAATTTGACTGTTATTTCTATAGAGAAATAACAGTGTTTTCAATAATCCATAAAAAATGTTCACATCTGTGAAATGTTAGTGACATTTTTCATTGAAGCAATTACTTTTTTCATACAATTCAAGTGTTTGAATAAAGACAGGTTTTGTGGAATACATCTGAAGCAGAAAACAGAAAAAACCAAAACCAGATATATAACACAAAATAATTTAAACCAAAATGCATGTTACATCATGCTGCCCATTAACACAATAGCTAGAGTATTCACACAAGATTTTGAAAACATGTCCTCTTCCACCTGACAAGGATTTGAATGTAGGTCTTACTCTTCTGGTAAAAAGTGTAAAATCCTTATTAAACACCCTTGTGAAAAGAGGGTTCTACACAGTACATAGTCCTGAGCTGACTGTGAGCACAGCAGTGCATTTACCCATCCAGAAGAAAATTTATAAAACTGATACAGCCATTTCCTTGTTAATAATACACAATTTAGGTCCGTAAAAGAAAAATCAAATTCCAAGTTGTCCCACAAAGAACTAAATAAATTATTAATAAGAATTATGTCAATATTTGAGAAATAATAGCAGAGGAATAATGTATGAGAAGATCCAGAACAGCAACAACAATATACAAGAGTGTCACCAAAACAAAATATGCCAGATTAGTAAAGATGGTTCTGGAGTTGTTGCCAAAGCCTGGATATTCCAGCATAAGAGAGTAAACAGAATTTTAGAGTGACAGAACATGATAGATAATCCAAAAGAGGAGGGGGTATGACTAAATAGGTATTGTAAAATATGTAAGACATGAGAGTCCAGTGTCCAGTAATGGACCGATAAAAACAGAGATTCAAAAAATATGCTGTATTTCTCTTACTAATGCAGTTGTGTGATGCTGCCATATTTGATTATGCTGTTTCATAGTTAGTCTATCTCACATATTCCAACTTCATGTGTTTGTACACATTGTTTTTTGAAATGGATTTGCTGTCAGTTTGGATAAAAAAACCTTTAAGCACAATCTCAGCTCGTGAAAGACTATATGTTAATGGGAAAAATAGAAAATACGTTCAATTACTCTAATAAGTCTGCTGCACAAGTGCCTTGCTTTATATCTAGGTCTTGACCATGTATAACTCACATTGAGTCCCCTAGGAACATTATTTCAGTAAAATCTGAAAAAGCAGGCTCCTATGGTAACTGAACTCAGTGGAAAGTTTCCTAATTACTTTAATTGAATTTAGATCAGGCCTTCAAGGGAGATGACCATTAGTATTTCATCATTTAGCTTTTATGTACACAGATGTAAGCAGAATCATTAGCCCAAATGAGAGACTCAGATACACTCAGTGATTTATGCAGGTATCTCTTGTTGCATTATCACAAAATAGCTAATGATTCAAAGTACTTAAGTGATTAATGAAATATCTATTTTCTCAAGGTTGCCCATGACTAGAAACAAAAGCTTTATCTTTAGTATCCTACAACCTGGTTAAGTATCCTTAAAAAGTTATTGGGGCTGTGTTGCAAGTCCTTCTCTGTCATGAAATTAGCAAATTAATATAGTATTCCTTCAAATATATAATTGTGGATGTTATTTCCAGGCATATTAATACATGTTTAACTTTAAGGAAGTGCTTAACTCCCACCGACTTTGACAGTACTCAAATTAAGTATTCAGTTTGAAGCAGGTGCTAATATACTTACCTGAATTAAGTCACTAATTAAGTTTCAAGTTTATATCAATTTTTTTAAGACTATATTACTTTTATCTTACAATTTCAAATAAAAAAACCAGTCAGTATATAATTTAGAGAAGGAAATTTGGCAATGACTGCTGTAAATTAAACCCATGAAAAATATCAAGTCCTAGTGAAACATAAATTGACTTCAGATTGAAGATTTTAAGTCCAAAACAAAAGCTTAAATACTTAGAAAAGGTGGCTCTGTAAGGCATAATATTTTTAGTTGGTGCATACACTTAAAATTACTCTGATTCAGGACTTCTAGAAAAAGCAAAATATGTCACAGGACTGTAAAAACCAATCATAGCAAATAACATTTTAGAGCTTATCATGAATAGTTTTAATGAGTCTCTTTAGTTTTAAAAAGGGAAGGATAAAAATGACGATGAAGCACAAGGAACCTAACACATTTCTCAACCCGTCTCAATGCCTCTATAAAAGATAAGAGGAAAATACCCTGCTGATGCAGAGATTTAATTTGAAGTAAGATGCATAAACTTTGATACCTCCTCATGGGTTTCTTAACTCTGCCACAGATCTGCTATATTTTGCATACTGTATAAACACAGTTCTGAGGGTAATTCTCACACTAAAATTAGAAAAAAAAGAATAGCATGCATATTTAATACTTCCCTGAAGTGTTTTAGTTCAGCAGTAAAGCATAGCAGTGAAATAAGAAAAAGCTTGCAGTTGCTTTCCTGAGCTGTTTGCCTCAAAGGGATCACACTGCAGCATTTGTTTCATTATGTAGAAGTGGATTCATTTGAATAGAAATGTGTTTTTCCACAGCCTTTTCAATTTATAAATGAGAAACAAAAACAAGAACAAAAAATAAGTCAGACAGCTGGAATAGGGTCGTGGACTGATTTTTGGCAGTTTGGATTTAGGAGCAGAAATTCTGTGGGAAAAACAATACTACAATTTAAAGTATAGTATATCTTTTTAACAAGCCTTCATTTTACAAAAAAAAAGTGAAAATAGGTAGGTGGTTACCTTACTGGTTACTGCAACATTTCAGCCAATGTGATTTGCTGTAAAGTTGAAAGCATATAGACTCATACATATTTATTAATCATTTTTTCATGGACTCATTAGCAAATGTTTGATCCGAAAGTGCTAATAAGAGAAAAGTACAATGGTATATTGTTCCCTACAATCATATTTCCATCACGAATTTACATCTACCAAATAATTGCAATTTCTTGCAATTTCTGACCCAAAAGAAGAAAAATACTATGGAAGCTGTAATCTTGCAATTTTACCCCTCTATGGACTTCCACAGTTACAAACACTGATTACTAATCAAATTAATGCCTGCCTTATTTAGAATATGACAGAAGGTATTTTGTAATATGATATACAATGGTTGTAGTATAGAACTATAGAACTATATTTTAATTTTGGGGTGAAAACATATGGTGAGATGCAACAAAGGAAACCGAGTTGTGTATTCTGTGCTCTAACTAAATGCTAGTTCAGAATCTAATGATAACTCTTTAATGGTTTTAAAAAATATATTATGAAGTGTTATAGACAAAAGTGTAATATATGGTCCTTTCCTATGTATTTTGTGTCTTAGCAGACTACAAACTAGACTAAAGATTAGATAGAACTAGACTAAAATAATTTTTAAAAATTCAGTAAATATTTTAAGGGTTAAACTTTGTTTACATTATTTTAAGCACTTAGAATCACTGTAAATAGTAGATTTATTCCAAGAAAGCTATCGCAAATTCAAACAAGAATGAGACAGGAAATATAATTTAAATGCAGTTCTTCAAGCATCTCACACAGTAGTATCAAATCTGTAGGCTGATTTACCGTGCTATGTTTGTCTTCAGTTATGGTGGTTGAAATTTTTCCTGTGCCATTTATGCTTTTTATAGGTTATGTGATATATATTGTGAGGAATGTAAGAATACTGAAATGAATATGGGAATTATATATGCATTTATATAAAATTTAAATAGGAACACACCAAAAATAAGCATTGGGAGTGGCTTTAATGTTTCTGCAGTGGCAAAAAAAATTACTCCATTTAAGACTCTTCTGGAATCCTAGGATATCAAATTAATAACTTTGAGGTGGGAGCTTTCAAATCAGGTCTTCCTTTTTCTTTGTTTTCCTGTTTCTGCCATGTCTACATTTTGGCTTCTGATAACCTTGATATGGATCTTTTATGTACTCTAAAGATTTCATCTTGTTGAGGCCTATAAAATACCCATAATGAAGCTTAATTGAATTTCTTTACATAGGAATTTATTTACTTGAGAATAGTTTAACTTTTAAATAATACTCTTACTGAGAAATATTGATAACACTGAGAACAGATTAAATTCTTGCAAAGTTATGCAAAAATTTCACTGTGTAAACACCTCAATTCCTGTTTTGAATTGTGCTTTCTGATTCATACTAAAAAACAAAAAGATATGTTATTAAAATCAAATAAACTTTTTATCTTGATAATCACACTAAAACAGATACCTATAAACAGAATACAGACACATTTCAAGGAACCTGGCCAACAGCAGAATTATACTTGGATCCTTAGCATCAGTATCTTGCAACAAAAGCAAAATACTGCTTGAAAGTAAGGTAGCCAAACTGTAATGCATCAAGACATCACTTTTATAAAGGAATTGTCCATTTTATTATGTATGAAGTGTTTAGAACTGGTAAAAATACTTTCTTCATGCCACACATTGCAATATTTAAATACAGTATTTAAATCAAGCTTGAATAAGATTTTGAACAAGGGAATGTGAATTAATCAAAAAATAGGCTTAAAATAGTGGGCTATGGAGGGGAAAAAAAGTATATATGTAGGCATGAATAAGATCTGTTATTTTTCATTCTATTGCCCTGAAGAGTCAAGATTCAGAATCACAGCAACATATGTTAGTTTATAAATATGCCAGGTACAGGCAGCGCCTTCTGATCTTGCACCAAATCAAGGGATCCCTGCTGAAAGGACAGTAGCCACAGTGCCAAGTTACAACTGTGAAGGAAGTGACAGCACCTCACAGCAGTACTTCTGGCCCTAGCAGAGGTCAGCAAACACAGTCAACGATAGAGGAAGGAAGTTCAGCTTCATTTGCTTCTTACATTTTAAACAAATGAATCCTCAAGAGGCATGCCACAGTAAGATCTGTAACCAGTTCATCCTTTACCATATGGAGTAAAAGATTTTCTCTTCTTTACAGGGAAGCATATATGATAATATTTGGACACCTTTTTACATTGAATATGTGTTACCATTTATTCAGAGTAATTTCTCTTAAGGATGAAGGAAAAAATTGTGTAATTTTCAAATGACAATTGTACTTTGTGCATCTGGCACTACAAGAATATAGGCTATGACTTCCTATGACTATTTATAGGTATTAGGCAAATTTAATATTCTGTTTTTTCTGTGTAACTAAGCTCATATTTTGCCTTTTATAACCCAATAAATTCTTTCTCCAGCAGAACAAAACAGGTATATTTGAAAAACCACATTCCTCCCTACTATCTATCAGCTAAACAGTCTTAATATTTTATCCCTATAGTGTCCAGATGCCCCAGTGAAGACTAAACTTTCCCTGGTCTCAGCTTTTCTGAACAGTGCCAAATATGTACTTTTTTTGAGAGAAATTATGCCCCTCTTTTTATAAAGTAATTACAGTAAATGTTTTTACAATGGTCCAAGATGATAATAGAGAAAACTTGCAAGGATATAAATACACCTCACTTCTCCCTAACTTGACTTCATCAGTCAGCAGCTTTTCTTTACCAGGAGCCATAATAAATATCCTCTTTTTTCTATTGTTATTGTTTATACTTTGGTTAGTTTGATGTTCATTCAGCTGACACTCATTCAGACTCTTACATACATTTTTATTGATGCAGCCACATCTAAGAGGGTAAAGATATATCTGGGAACGTTCAGGATGCTCATGTCAGTTAAACTTACAGTGTCATAAGTTTTTCAGTGATTCGCTCCTACATACAAAATAGATAAAACAGAGAGAGTTTCCATAGGCCCATACAAATAAGAGCTCTACTGCATGAAGGATATCTAGTGACAGCATTGCCTCAGACCTGCTTTTCCTCATGAAAGTTAGAAGAAGAAAGTTGTCAGTTTATTCAGTGGAGAAAAACAGTTCTAAAGCAAGATTCATGGCATCTTTAAATAGATATCTAAAAGAGACTGGTTTTATGAAATGTCTATTTCTCTTCACTGATAATAAATTCTGATCGAAGCTGTTAACTCAGGTATGAGTGTTTATGGTATAGAAATTCAAAGAGATTAAATTAATTCTACATCAAAACATTCTTCTCATTTCAAGTGTTCATTTATGGATGTTTTTGTCTTTATTTTCTTAAAAATGTTCCAGCATATGTTACAAGCCATAAATGAGATTGTGTTTACTGATCAGTAAGTCACTGACTTTTTGAGGTTTCTCTTTCTTCTTTGGTCAGGCACATTTCCCCCCATTAATATCTTCATCTTCTGTGTTTTATTTTTATTTTTTTAATTATTTTTCTAACGCTTCCTAAGGTCTAGATAAGTATATTCTTATGCTTTATATTACATGCTACCTTTTATTTTCTGCTATTTCTATCATAATTTCTCAAGAAACTCAGACTTCAATATTAATCAATTTCCTTCACAGCTAGAACCTTAAGAGTTAAACTCAGATGCCTAAACACAGAAAACAACTACTGGTTTTTTAAATAGTCTAGGTTACCAACATATCTCCACAGGGATGAAAAATATAACATAGCATCCATAGGAGTACCTTACTCTCTGGGAAATGCATTGGAAGTCAAAGTAGGCTTCATAAGGCAACTAGCATGACATTATTTGCTGATCTCTTGAACTGAACTGTACTCTATCAGTTCATTGACTCTAGTGCTATGTGTGTTCTAATCTGCATTCTTTTCAAGTTAATTGGTTAGATTAGAAGTGCTGGATTTATTCCTAATTTTCTTAATGCAAATACAAAAAATAACTATGGAATGCTTCTTGACCTTCTCCATCAATCCAGTTTCTGCAAACTCATGCAATATATGCACTATAGAAAATAAACTCCATTTTTAATTAAGAAACCTTGATGAAGGTATCTGTATGTCTACATACTCAAATTATAAAATCAAAATATGGTCAATAATCAGATCAGTTCAGCTACCGTTATATTTCTATTCATTACCATTTAAGTTGTAGGAATGCTTTGGCTAGAATCTATTGGATATTTCAGAGTGGACAGAGGTTGCTATAGGTCTTGTGTCATATATGGAAATCCATGAATCTTTATTGATTATCTCTGAAAGTCTCAAATTACTGCTAAAGGTTTATGATTAGACAATCGAGTTAAGCCCCAAGCTGGATTTCCTTCTGGGCTCCCTTGGCAGTAATGAAGGCTTTGACAATAAATCTGCATAACACAGATAAACAGAAACCTAAACATGGATGCTTGGAGCTCTGGCCCAGTCTTTATTTCATTCTTATTTTAGTTGCTGTAGTTTGTATCAGATACTATAATAGTACTTTCACACACCCTGGTTAATACATTAGCACCTGGAAGTGGAGGCAGAAATACAGTACAGACAAGAAAACACACACACACACACACACCCACACACCCACACACCCACACACCCACACACCCACAAAAAGGCAAAGAAACAAAAACCAACCAAACAAACAAAACCAACAAAAACAACAACAACAAAAAAGGAAAGCATTGTTCTTTTCTTGAACAATTTATGTTCAGAGTCACTGTGAAGTAGAAAAGCTGGCACCACAAACAAACAATGAAAACTGTGATGGTGTTTCATATGAACTTAAACAGTGTTGTATTCTTACTTTCGAACTTTTCTACTTAGGCACAAGCAAAGTCAGAGACCACCAAATACATATGAACCCAAGCAAGAAATAGACAAATTTTAAGCCTTCTAAAGCACTTTTGTTGTATTTACCACTGGTCTGAAGAGTCAGAACTATTCACCTCAGTCACAAGGTCCTATAGCAGCCAGTGCAGGGCAGAGGCACATTTGCTATTGAGTCTGAATTCAGAAGCACAGCACTGTAACCAGTTTTATTATGACTGCAGAACCTGCTTCACTTACACCAATTCATGCTACCACTTCCCCGTTTCAAGTATGTTTCATACTTGAAACATACTTGAAATCATAATGATTCACGCCATTATTTCTCCAAATAGTCATTTTTTTTATAGGCACTACTCTTCTAAATCACTCTGGACCACAGATCAGTATTGAAAGTCTGCAAAAAAAGCTGAGGTGAACAAGTCACTTCCTTCACTATACATTCTCTGTCCATAAAGTGGGAAGTATGATATCAACCTCCTCTGCACAGAGATCCAAGACTGATTGATAAAAGCAGTATGAAAGAAATAGCTATTAGTAACATTATTAAAAAACGGTCCAGAAGACTTTCTTCCTTTTGGATGACAAATGTTGAATTTTAAGCACCCCTGTGGTGTTTTTCAGAATTGCTTAATAGTGGGTGAGATTTTCTAATGTACTCAGCTCAGGTCTAAGTATGGTTTCATTGAAGTCAATGGGAAAGCTCCTGCTGACTACTATTGTTGTTCTTTGATACTTACTGCTGAAGTTGGAAGAATAAAAGTTGAATAGTAAAGGACCATGAAAAGATCTTTGGCTTGTATACACAACTGATATATAAAAATTAAAATGTTTTTTAAAGTAAGAGTTAAATGAATTAATTCAGCACCTAAAACTGAAGAAAAAAATAGTATTTTAAATAATCAGCATTGTAAATATATAAAAATCTGTGGAAATATATATCTGCAAATAAGGTGTAAAAATAATGCTTAATTATTCAACTAATTTCCACATGAAAACAGATACAGGTGACGTTCAGTCCTTCATACAGCAATTTACAGTGTTATTAGAGTAAGCCCTAAATTCTTACACACAACTGTAGTCTTTATGGACACTGGATCCACTTTATGAACTTCATGGGAGAGAAGTACAACATTCAGGTTCACAGGAAAAAAACATATATGTAATTTTTAGGGTTTATTGCCTTTTCATCCAATTAGCTTAAGTAGTTTGTGAGTGTACAAACATACACACAAATGTCCTTGTTGTACAGAACTAGATGAGTACAGGTGTTTTAAGATTTAAAGGAAAATGAAAAAACCAAAACCAATACAAGAAAGATGAGAAAATGGATAATAATAAGAATGACATGTTAGAAACTCTGGCAGAGGTAAAAGTATAGTTAACTTACACATAGACATTTCTAAAAGGACAAAGTAAGGTGATAAGAAAATTACTTGACAAAATAATCAGAATAATAATACAAGGGTCTCTGAGTACAAAAAACCTGTTATGTAGTATCATAAAAAATGTACAGAAGAAATGACAACAGAAAATTATGCTTGAGAATATAATATCAGTCTATTTTTACCATATTTACCACCATCCCCCACAAAGATGAACAGTGTCCTCATTACCATTTGTAATGTTCCTATTAAGTAGAGGTAGCATTAGACATATTAATGTTTGGTTCTTCTTTAATTTATGATTCTCTCCCTACTTTAATGAGATCTGGTCTACAGCTCATAAAATAATTGTTATGGTAAACTGACTTTTTAAAATTAGCTACACACCAGTTGGTCCAGAAACCTATTCCTCTGGACTATTCATGCACAAAATACCTTTGTGTGAAGCTCTTTCCAAACATGTAATGACTGGAGTAAGTCCAGAAGTTTTCCTGCAGAGTATCTCTGCATGATTGCCATTGCAAGCAGTCTTACAGTCTCTTTTCACAACAAAGTTATGGTCAGGGTTACTGCAATGTAGAAATGCTGACACTGCTTTTGACCTCAACAATGAAAACCATAGTGCTACCTCTTCAGAAATTAAAGTGCTTCGTATTAAAAAAGAGATGTTCTAAACTCCCTGTTCTACCCTCCTAGGTCATAAGTTTCTGTTACAGAATTTTTACAAGAAATCCCGGGGGGGGGGTGGGGGAGGAAATTATCATATTTCCCGATTCTCTCTACCATCTCGTTACATTCCTTCAGTGTGATTCAGCACTGTTGTTTGCCCTCCAGACCAAGTGTCCCACTGAAACCGTTACTCTATCCCAAAGATTTTCTGCTGTAAGTGTCAGTTTAGGTCACAAACACTGTTTACCAACAATACTTTCTAATCAGCCCTAGCTCACCAGGAAAAATAAATCCCAAAACTTGAGGTAACTGAGCTATATCATATTTTAGGGACTACATAAATTAGAAATACTGAAGAAAGTTTAACTATCAAGACATGCCAATAAGAAAATTTAATCTCATAGAGGTATCGTACAAAAATGTGCGCATGCAGTTCTGTTGTCACTCATTGGAATGCAAATGCTTCTTTCTCTGCAACATGGATCAAAAGCGTAATGGGGAGCTGGCTTTATATCTAGTGAAGGAGAAAAAAAATCCCTTTCCATTGCAGCTTACACTTTTGTTGCTCTTCAGATCTTACAATACCTTCTGTAGAAGACAGTGGCAGCAGACAAACAGGGAGCTGATCTGACTGAGGCCTCAGCAGACTTCCTGAATATCTGAGCATCTTGACTTTACTACCTAACAGCTCTACTTTCTTTTCCTTTCTCAGCAGAGGAGTTGTAGACAGGAGTTGTAATTCAAGATGGCACATGTAGTTGGCGTAGTCTGATAACCCTCCTGGAGTTTCAGTATTCTTAATAGAACAGAAATTAGCATTCTTAGCACTTTTTCCCTGGTGGTTTTTTTTGTTTGCTGATTGGCTTTTTTGTGTGTTTTGGTTTGGTTTTGGTTTTTTTTGTCTGTTTGTTTGTTTGTTTGGGGGATGTTTTTGTTTTTTTGTTTTTTGTTTTTTGTTTTTTTCATTTGTTTGATTTTGTTGTTGTTGTTGTTGGGGGGGGTGTTCTGTAGTAAAGGTCAGGAGTATATATCTGAAATGATAAATTCTTAATCCTTATTCTAATCCACTCAGAAAAGAATCAAACCTAATACCTATATACTACACATGAACAATAAATTGTGCAGCTCAGATCTTGGCTCATGGGACTGTTGCAACATTTTATGACATACTATAGAATATAAAATAAACATGGTATCCCTGCATCTGGAATCAAGCTCTCTGTCCCATCGAAGAAAGTGGATTATATGCTAGGATACAGAGCTGTATATCTTTGCATGCTTGAATGTCTAACACTGGTTTGTATGTGCACACAACATGAACAGAAAAGAGAGAAAAAAGCATCCAAACTGTTAAACAAGGCACTCTCCTTTCATGAATGCAAAACTGAATGCATGTTTTAGTTTTAATTCTATTCCTGATGAAAAGACAGAACAAAGGGGGAAATGTGTGCCTGAAAGAGAACGCTTCATTATGCACCTCCATCATTGAGGGATGGTTGGGTTTTCTGGACTGTTTTAGGGTGAAAGTTTCAGGCATGTACTGGCCCAACAAAATCCCTTTAGCTGTTGCTGAAACAGCCATTAGAGGTAAGTATCAACATTTACCCAGCACTGTAACAACATGACCTACAGGAGGTAAAATGTTTCATGCCTTTCTTGGACCTGCGAACAGTTTATTTCAGCAACAACATATCCTAGACTGCATCCATTTCACAATAAAAATCTGCAGGCATTATGCATTTCCCAGCAGTCAGAACAATTAATAGTCACCATAATAAAAGTATTTTTCTTATTTCTGCCACTAATGTAACTTAAATTTTTTGCTCAAAAATCATAAAAGGTAATAGAGTTACATCTAAGAAAAAATAAACTGGTGTTTAACTTTCTATTTATACAGTTTTGGTCCTGCTTCTCTCCAAAAGACCAGGTTAAAATCATAGCAAAAGGCTTTTCATGAGTGAAAGTGTTAAAAAATTTATCCAGTACTAATAGAAAACAAACAAAACTCCCAACAAACAAACTAAAACCGAAACCAACCATGATGTCATTTGGAAATGCTCTTCCAGTAGTCTAAAGATTAACCAACTCTCCCTCCAAAAGACCTCAAGAAATCTTCAAATATTGGTAAATATTCAGCAAACAGGGAAAGAAAAAACAAAACAACAAAACACCAACGTCCTAGGATTACCCAAATTTTCAATAAACATAAAAATTCAGCACTCTTATCCAATAAGACACAAATCACATCACTAAACCTGTAGAAACATTATGCAATTACAGTAATCAACCATCATACTGAGTCAGGATTTTTGTCATCTTCATGCAGTGAAAGAATGGGCAAAGTCACTCAATGAGACTTTTGAATTTTTTCTCATTTGAATTGCCTGAGCCTTGAAGGTCCTTTAAATGTATACAGTATCTGCCTCCTCTGAAAATCTTAATGTCAAAATGTTAAGATTAGAGAAAAAAATCCCATCTTCAATCCACTCAAAAAATCTGTTGAGATATACAAAACACATTAAATATTCAACTATAAGTAAATATAATTTCAACTCATTTAAATCAGAAATGCTCCTCCCTCTCTGAAACAAGGAATCTCGCTGATACATCAAGTCTATTGCATAGTCAACCACCACAAGTTTAGTTTGAGATGTTTGTCTTTTGCTCTGTAGGTCTATCACATGGGATATAGAAAGGAGGCTTAGAGAAAAATAGATGCAAATCTGCGAAGGATGAGGCTTTAGTATCTCCCTTCCTCATGAAACAACTGTTTCATTTTCCAAGGGTGATATTTTTGGGGATTTCTGGAGCAAAAATAAAATTAAAAATATTGAACTTGATATCTGAATTTTGTATTATTTGAAAAATAGGAACAAACTATCTATATTGTTTCATGTAATATTGACAAGATAACTAGAAACAAACAGAAATTTGTGACATAACTTACTTAATAGTACTATACTAACTGTGACTATTGAACATCTATGCTGTATTTTAACTCTAAAAACTTAATCCTTGCTCTAAAAGAGAAGCTTAGAAGAAAAAAATTTAAAGAATTTTGGTGCATAGATTCAGTTGTAATACCCCAAAGCAGGATCAGCTAGACCTTTGCTTATGTCTACACAGACATGTCATTAAGTGATTAAGCTCTGGCTTTTTCTTGACACACATTGAGCATCTGAAATTTATTTGTTAAAACTACTTAGATGACCTGTGATATTCTCCACTTAATATTGCAGTTCCCCTGTAGCACATCATATTTGTGCTGTAAATTTCTGGCACAGCCTCTGAGGGTATTTTAAAATTAGAAGGAAGTAAGTATATGCAGAGACATTTAAAATTAATAAATCCTTTGGGAGAAAAGCAGACGCTTTGTACACTTAGAGGAAGGGCTTCAATTTGAAATATTTGTATTTGGAAGTTTTTCACTCACTGCTAGTTTTGGTCCTAGGATAATGGATGGGAAAAAAAGGAACTGTTATTTATAAACACTTTTATTCAGTACATATAAGAAACAAACCCACCACTGTATAATAGCAATATTTAACGGAGAGGACAATGCAGAGGATAGAATGTAATTTTGTTTGTGTAGCCACAGAAGGAGAAAAAGCCTGAAAGTCAATGCAGTTTCTGCTGGAGTAAGCAGTTAATGATTTATTTTATTTTTTAGGAAGTAGCTTTTCCTTATTTTCTTTTGTGAACTCACTTAAGTTTTGTAGAGAATACAAAGTGAGTCAGACATTTCTATCAAAGCAAAAAACCACAACCCCCCAAAACAAACAAGGAACAAACAAGCAAACAGACAAAACCACAAAAAAAAAAAAAATCTCTTAACTGGAAATAGGCTTACACTGGACAATATTAGAATTAGTATTTTTACCATGCTGGACAAGATGTTGAACAACCTGATGTCTGCATCTCAGGAACACATACAGATCCAACAGTTAAGACTATTGTACAGTCATATCACAGGAAAGAACTGAAAGAAATATATCACCTTTCAAAGTAACAAAATATAAAAAACAGTAGAAACACAATTGACCCCATGTACTTGTTAAGTCAGTTTATAAATTACATTGAATTGTGTGCCTATATCCTCTGAGAAGAAAACAAAAAACAAGAACTTCAGTGTGACCTAATAAATGTAGACAAATTTGGAGGAGATTCATTGAATACATTATAAGGTGTGTTATAGGCAAAACATATGATAAGGAATAATGTGAGTTGAATTACTCATCTGTGTTTCTGGGTTCTAAATTGAGTGTAGTCACTGAGGCTAAACACCTGGGAAGCTCACTGGAAACATATGTTCAGTTTGTAAATTAGAATTTTATTTTTTCTTAGAGATAGGAATGTTAAAATTGTGCAAAACCAGAAAGTACAGTGTAAGCAGAATGTGATTTTAGTGTCATCACCTAAAGCATCAGTCAGCTCCGATTATCCACAGTAAAATAGATTATAAACAGAGGGAAAAAAGAAAAAAAGAAACTTAAAATCTAGTACTGTATAATTTACAGATCTGAAGGAAAAAGGTACCCTCTATACCAGTAATGCATTAGTATAGCATAATTTGAGCCCTCTTTTGCTCTCTTCCATTCTTTTAAAATCAAAAAATAAAGGAAAACTCCAATAATAGGAAAAATATTACCATTCTGTGATTCTGTGGAATGAAAGGAAAGCAGCTGCTGAGATGAACCTTCCCCTTATGATCTAAGTTTTCTCCATAGACAAAGGAAAGAGGAAAAATCTAATAAGTTATTTGATTTCGTGGGGGTATTGATGTTTTGCTTCCTTTTTTGTGTGTTTTGTGTTTTTTTTTGATTTCCTGAACAATAGAAACATGAGAGATAAGTTCTATAACCTTAGTTGCACACAGTATTTGTTATATATATATATATATATATATATTTGTTATATGTCCTGTCAGCATTAGACTGCTTGTTTATCTACACACTCAGATTCATAAGACATTTGACTTCCTGATGTCTGTTGTGATCAAAATCTGGCCCTTACAGGAGGCACTTAGCAGTTTATAGCAACAAAAAGAAATCTAAATTAACTACATCTGCTAAGTACTCTCACTCTTAACAGATATGTGATGTAAGTAACTGGAACGCTTCCAGTTTAAAACAATGGAAACCAGATTAAGAAAACCAAACCAACCAACTAAACAAAAAACAACAACAAACCAAAATCCCCTAAAAAAAACCAAACCAAACAAAACAAAAACAAAAGAACAAAAAAACCCACAACCAACCAACCAACCAAAAAAACAACCACAACCAAAAACACTTTAAAAAGTTTGAGAAAAAATATCGCTTTTTTATGGCTCAATGAGACTGAGTATGCAGAGTACTCTGGGGTCAAACAGCAGCTCAGCATTAATTGGTAGATCACATTAAGAGTCTATAAAGCAGCTCTGTTATCCAATTTGCTGAATGGTTTGAAGACATGGACTAGTGACGACATACATGACTCCTAGACAAATGTCATCTGCACCATCTGTGGACCATATTGTGCATCAGATGGTAGGATAAAATTTTCAATAAAAAAGTTTCAGAGCAGAGTTATGTTCCAGGAACTGTAGCCATGATCATTATAGAACAGCTGCACTGGGCTAGTCACGCATCTAGGATAGAAGACACTGGCATCCAGCAGCAGCTGGTGTGCTGTGGACTTCAAGAAGTAACATGTAACCAGGAAAGACAGATGCAACACTTCAAGGACACATTGAAATACACCTTCAAGTAATAGAAATTGCTAAAACAGGTAGGACTGGTACATCACGGTCTAGGTTCAAAGGAGTCAGTTGCAGCAGAACTTTGTAGCAGAAACATACATGATCTTGCTAACCTGCTGTAAAGCACAAAGGTAAGTAAAGAAGTAGCCTCTGCTAGCCTCTGTGTTTGGTTTTCACAGAACCCCAGAATAAATTAGGTTGGTAAAGACCTACGAGATAATTGAGTGCAACTGTTGACTAAACACCATCACATCAACTAGACCATGGCACTAAGTCTTTCCTTAAACACCTGCAGGGACAGTGACTCTACCACTTCCTTTGAGGGTCCATTTCAATGTTTAATCACCCTTTCTTTGAAGAAATTCCTCCTAATGTCCAACCCAAACCTTCCCTGGCCCAGCTTGAGACTATTTCCTCTTGTCCTGTTGCTAGTTGCCTAACCCCACCTTGCTACAGCCTCACAGGACTTGTGCTCCAAACCCTTCACCATCTCTATTGACATTCTCTGGACTTGCTCCAGCAACTCAATGTCCTTTCTGAACTGAGGGGCCCAGAACTGGACACAGCACTTGACATGCAGCCTCACTAATGCTGAGTACAGTGAGACAATCATTCCCCAGTCCTGTCTGTTGACCCCACTATTTCTGATACAAACCAAGATGCCATTGGCCTTCTTGGCCACCTGGGCACACTTTTGGTTCATGTTCAGCTACTGTTGACCAGCATCCCCAGGTCCTTTTACTCTGGGCCACTTTCCAGCCACTTTTCCCCAAGCCTGTACCACTACATGGTGTTGTTGTGGTCAAAGACTTGGTCTTGCTGAACCTCATACCATTGATCTTGGCCTATTGATCCAGCCTATCCAGATTCCTCTGTAAAGCCTTCCTACCCACCAGCAGATTGACACTCCCATCCAACTGGATGTTGCCTGAGAACTTACTGAGGTTTCACTCAATCCCTTCATCCAGCTCATCAATGAAAATATTAAACAGGACTGGTCCCCATACTGAGTCCTGGGCAAAACTACTAGTTACCAGACACCAACTGGATGCAACACCATTTACCATGACTCTGGCCCCAGCCATCTAGCCACTTTTTAAGCCAGCAAAGAGTGCCCCTGTCAACTCTGTTTCGCTGCAGAGTGAAGGTTAGGGATGATAATATTGCTGGATCTAGTTTCCTTATGGCAACAGAATGCAAATCTGATCTTGGCAATTCAGAGGCATTTCTGATGCTCATGATCCTGTGCACCTGAGCAGAAGAACTGCATCCATAGCTAAAGAAAAGAGACAAAAAAAAAATTAAAAATTCAACAGCAACCATTAGGACTACACACAAAATCAATGGGAAAAAGACATTCCAGTAATATACTTGGGATGACCTCATGGTTTGTTTTTTTGTGTTATTTTTTCTTTATTTGTTGTTTGTTTCTCTTTTTTTTTGTTGTTGAGGTTTTTTCTTTTTTCTCTTCTACCCTTTACAGTATTTCAGGACAATACCTGGGAGCTATTCTCTTCACTCCTGAAGGACAATGTAGCAAAAAAAATTTGGTAAATGGCAGAGAAAGGATTCTTCTGTGATAATCAGCTCCTAAGGATTGTCTCACACTTAAGTTGATGAGACACAGTTTAAAGTGTCTGCATTAATTGCAGCTGGAGCAAGAGAAGTTAAATATTTAGCACTAATTTCAAAGCCTTACTTTAATTAACAACACTAGTTTCACATTTTATTTTTAAATAGTCAAACTAATTAATTATTTTATTAAATTGTTTTAATTTCTAAGTGATGACAGAAAATTATTAATTAACTTCCTTAGACTTGAGATCAGGCTTTCAGTCCCTCAGAATTCATGGAACTAAATTACTTGTTTATGTACACCCTCAGTTACATTCTGAATTTACAATAAAACTCTTCAGTCTAACAAACAAAATAAAAAGTTTCCATCAGCATTTTAAAAATATTCAACTCAAATTATCCAGCACAGGAATGAATATACCTTCTTTTCACTATATGTTTTTTTTATTTTCTTGTTTAATTACTTATTTTTACATTTTGACTTGGAAATTCTCATTGTGAAATTAATTATCAGAAATTGATAAACATGCAAGGAAATTACGATCACTATGACTAAATAAAATAAAAAATATTAGAAGAAAAACTCCATCTTATTATTCTTTCAAAATAGTAGTCAAAATAGGTGTGGTTTATCTGACTAAAAGTAGATGTTCTTTAGGGCTTTAGATGTCTTAGTACTCATAAGAGTAATAATGGTCTCTTTCCCACACTGACATAAACACACACAGAGAAAGATATATATCTATAGTCAGAATACATCTGCCATTAAACACTGAGATCTAAAAAACACCAACATCTGCAATACAGCCCTCTCACATATATTGCAATTAACATTCCACTTATAGGTTTATTGATAATATGCTCTCACTGGCTGCCTACTAATTAATTCAGTTTTTCCTGGACCGTGGGTACCAATCAAGACTGTCCAAAATGAAATCTTTGTGTGACACCCATGTTCTGTTGTTCTCAGTCTTCAACCATGCATGCCTATCTCAGTATCTGAATTATAGTGATACTTCAAAGACCTTAACAAAGAGAATAACATAGGTCTTGAGGGACATGGAGGTGACTGACACAAAAAAGGCACAGATAATATGAAGATCACATGCATTAATGGCAGGCTTATTGGAAATGCAGGGTTGAGCCTAGCTCATGTCATCACTTAGACAGGAATTTGTGTGGGAATCTACAGCCAGACAGGGTGAAGTTTAGACAAGAAATGAGGAGGTGCTGCTTCTGGACAAGAGAGAACAGGCAAGTTACTGTTCAGAAGAGGTTAGAAAAGTGGTGATCTAAGTATATTATGGTATCCCTCACACTGCTTGATGGTTGTTGTCTTGGAACATTGTATTCAAGACACCATGGTCTCCTCAGATTCCAGTGGAACTCATGATGGAGAAGCTTCCTTTACAATATATATTCAGCAAGGCACCTGTGCATGGGTCTGACAGCCTAAAAACTGGATTGCATATTCCTTCTACTTTGGAGTTATTTCCCTACTCTTCCCCACTTTTTTGCATCAACATTTCATGATTGATTCCCACTGTTGCGTAATGGTCTCAGACATCATAGGGAGACATTCCTCAGGAAAATATCTATCCCGATCCTGGCTACAGCAAATGCAAATATGAAGTCTAACACCTTTATTTTCACTTTCCCTTTTCTTTTTTTCTTTACAGACAGTCAAGCTCATCCCATCCTATCCTGTTTTCTGGTTCCTTTCAAAACCCTCTCACTTTGTGAAAGTAGCTGATCTACATAGTTATCCGCAAGTGTACACTCTGTGACACCCTTGAAAAGCAGGATCTCCCCTCAAAATGTGGATGTACATCCTGTAAAGATAAACTACAGCAAGTCTTGAGGCAAGTCAATGTCATTTTTTGGACATTGTTTTACAAAACTGAATTCACGGGCAATCTGGGTTGCATGACAGTCCAAAGGAGGAAATGAAATGCCCTTTCCACTGATATTAAAAAGATTGAGATATAAAAAGTTCCTGTAGGACTAAAATATGTGTTAAAATATGACACTTCCTCTGGATATCTTAGATTTTGTAGTAGAGCAAAGGTAGGTATGAACAGTGAAAGACTACACAAGAGCATTGATATCCATTTCTTGCAGCCAGAAGGCTAAAATGATGGTAGAAGAAAACTCCGGAAAAGCAGGCAGTTCATATCAAAAGAAAAATGTACTTATTTCACACACCAGTAGAAATTAAGGGTGGTAAAGAAATACATTTCACATCTGAGAAGGTCTCTCAGGGGAACCTTTAACTAGTTTTTTATCATTCACCAGTGGCATTATATGCACAACTCATGGAAGTAGAATGCTCTGGCTTGGAAAGGACACATCCATCTGTACTCTGATGTTCATCCTAGTTTTTGATAGTGATTGTAGGGCTGCCTCAGGCTGTCTAAAGGGATTAATTTTCCCCAGCAGTAGCTGTGAAGGTGCTGAGAGGTTCCTCAGCACAGCTGTGTTGATGTTCAAGGATGGGCTAGAATAAGTCAGGGGAGGTCCTCCCACATCTGCCACCTACACTACAATCCTCTGCAGTAAGAGCTGATGCAGCAAACAGCCTGTTGTAGGCTTACCATTTGGGGATTAATGCAGCATAACATCTCTTTGGAATGCTAAAGAAAGACGTAGGTAGTTCTTGTCTTTCATATTACTGATGCTTGTTCTAGATAGGGCTCAAGAGCAATCTGAGGACATTCTAACTGAGTTCATAGGGCTCAGCCTGCTGTTCAGAATGTCTGTTGGCTGGAAGACAAATGTTCTGATTTAGCTCTCACCATTCTCCACTTAGGTTGAGATGAAGGCGACCCCGTTCAACTGCAGCTCAGGCTTAGGTATCTTGTTTTGAGAATAAGAATCTAATTGATTTTATCCAGTGAACGTGTTAATGAAGCCAATATTTGTCTGAGTCCATGAGCAACTTGTTGGATGGAGATGTGTGAGGAACTTACAAACATGTGCAAATCCCACACTGTAAGCACTAAAAACCCTATTAAAACTGATGGAGGTAGACCCTGAGAAGAGGTAGTGCTGATGTACAGTTGGATGCTCTGTGGTAGATCTGCAACTACTATACTATAATTTAAGCAGTCTAAATCTTTTTATGTTAGAAACTTTGTTCCCCTTTCCCTCTATGTATAGTAATTGTTGGTTGCACAGCAGGATTACTTGGGGGCATATGAGTTTAAGGATTTTACAGTGTCTCTGATTGACATATCCTTTCATCCTTATTTGGTGTAATAACCATGGACATGAAAACTACTGCTTGATCTAATCTGTTTCCCACTGAAATCAAAGGCAGTTTTTAATACAGGGACCTTTGCAGAATAAAGATACCTTCAAGAAAAAAAAGTGCAAGTATCAAAAAATTTTACAAATTCTTCTCTAGACAGAACCGACAACTATTTTCTTCTGGCAAAATATCAGCTCCACAACCTTAAGATCAGATTAGTTGCTGTTTATCACACATAGAAAAAGGAGGCAGCAAATGCAAGACAAGGGCAATGAATTCAGAATAGCCCCTCTGTGCCCACGGTTTATTGTCATATTTATTCTAGCACAATCACAATGCCATAAACATTCAAAATATGAAACCACCGTCACAAATGGCAGCTTTAGGTATTCAATATATTCAGCAACAACCTGTCTCTAGTAAAGCCAGATAGACCGTTGGAAACTAGTCAGGAAGTAGTGTTTTGGTAATTCCATGTCAATAAAAATGCAATTTCATTCTCATTTCTGTTTGTTTTCATTTTTTAATGATTCTTTTGGTTGGCAGTTGGTTGACTTATTGGTTCAAATACCCAAAAGCATGAATGGATGGTTGTTGAACAGAATTTCTGTAATTTTGGAAATGTACGACTGAGACATCATTAAATCAGTAGTATCCTTTTTGAAATCATCCATGTCTACTCCCAATGCTAATGTAGTTGAATCAGTAATTATGCAATTGTTCAGGACTAAAGAATTACAGAGTCTGTGACTGCAAGCTTATTATAAATAGTAATCATGCATTTGATATTCTACAAATGCAGAGAAACTCAATTTCTTAGCACTTTCCATACAAAAATCATATATTAACTGAATGTGTATTTGTGTAGAATTATTGCTTGTAAGTTTATTGAGTTTAGCCTTTAGCATGGTAATTGAACCATACATAGAAAATGTGATATTAGCAATACACTTCCCTGCAGCTACATGTTTTACAAAGAAAAGAATGAAATTTAAAAATCTTGAATATATGTTTCCCCCATCCTTCCACAAAGTTTATTTGCTTTCTTTTTGAACCAGAAGATGCTTGAACCAGATTAGCTTCATCTCTCTTTCACTGTTGCTCTGCTTACAGGTTTCCACGGTATTACTGATGGGTAATTTGACATGGTAGAGTATCTAGAGACTTTGCAGCTGTCAGCTGCAAAGTTTGGAATAGGTTCTGCAATTTGATTCTCCATAAAGCAGATATCTAATGGGGTTAAATTTGAGAATAAAAGGATTCTTTCTGGAGATCTTCAAACATAGCTGTGTACATTAGAGAATTTGAGATTATTTTAAAAGTTGTTCCACTATGTACCTAAAACTAAGGAGCCAAAAACCTACTTAAGATTGTATTCCATTAAATTCCACATATCCAGGTCTCCTCATGTTTCAGATTTTTTTCAGAATGAGATTTAGACCCACCATATTCACAGTTTCTTTTAGTGTTGTTCTTAAAGAAGGAAGGAAACTGTGCGATGCTGACTCATCAAGTCAAGTAGGTAGCTCTGGCTGAATGAATAGACCATTATAAATTTGCTTTCATAACACAGTACGGGTTCTTTTCTTTTTTGCTTCTTTCTTTTGTGTGTGTGTGTGAATAAAGCAATTATCTTCATGTGACTGCCTTGTTTCATTTTTATTTTTTTCTCTTGATGATTGAACACCACATGATAGACAGTACTTATGCACGATCTTTATCAATAATGTAGAAGAATTTCCTATTGAAGATAGCTTAAGTGTCCTAAGAGCACAAGATCATAAAGTAAAAGCAAACAACTATGCCATCCCCCGTGGTAAATAATACTCCTGAAAAAAAAGTAAAAACAAATTTAAAAAAAAAAAAAGTACAAACACTGTAAACAGAATTCAAAATTTTTCTTCTCAAAAGAAACTATAAACCTGAATTAAAAAACATAAAGTAATATACACAAAAACTTGAAGAAAATTCTCTTTAAACATTCTTCTTATCCAGTATAAGAAGGATATTGTTCTTATTACATAATGATTAAATAGTTACTTGCCATAAGAAAAAAGTAAGTAATTTTTTCTAGTAATTTTATGTACCTGAATTTCTTTAATCTCACACTGATTTAAATATCAGACATATTAATAACCCAGACCTTTCTGCAGAATGTTGCACATGAAAATAAATCCCCCATTTGCTTCATGGCATTACACCTGTATCTTTACCAGCTGAGTCCTTTTGTGGTGTCTGGAAGAGTCTGAATTGTTTCTGAGGAGTGTATTCTTTGTGTATTGTCTTTCTTTTCCTTCTTTTTTTTTTTTTTTTCCCCGTCTTTGCTTATTGGTATAAGATAATTCTTAATCATTTGGGCCTACAGATTACTTATCCATAACTAATGATTTTACATGCATTTAAAATTCAGTTGTTAAACTCAGTGTTCAGTTACTGAAACTATGTGGCATTGTTTCTGGTCTCTATATTCATATGGTGGGAAATAGAGATATATCTTAAAAATAAATTAAAAAACAGTAATTAAAAGAAAAATTTTTCTTAGAAGGAATGTGAATACCAAATGGAAGAAATTCAGAGAAGAATGGTAGAATGGTACAGCCTTGCCATAATTCCGGATACTCCTTTTTCACAAGAAAATAGAGCTAAATATGCTGTGTGCACAAACCTATATAGGTAGGTGGGTCATTTTTTATGGTGCTACAGAGAGAAGTCTTAGAACATATCTTCAAGTCCTTTCATAATAATTTCCTTCATCAAAATTCAAACTTACACTTTTGACTGCTATAATAGTTTACTTCTTCTCTACACATATGGCCTTATGCTATCCCCTTTCCTGTCTTTCTGCCACACTCTCTCTCCTGTTATCCACTGTGAGAGCAATGTGGTCAACAGGCTTCATCTCTATTAGTACCCATTTGACAAGATGTCAAAAATGTCTACATAGCTGCAGGGCCACACACATTCAACTTTCAATTCCCTACCTGAAAAGGAACAGAAAAAAAAATCTTTTTCTATACCCTGTGAAAGATGTGGTACAGGAAAATATAACATAGCAAAGGATTCAGCTTACTGTTGAAATCCTTGAGGATTGCTGTTAGAAAAAGTAAATTGTAGGAGGGAACCTTAGGAAATGGCTGGTGGAAACAGTGCTCATCTGGCATTCCCTAAAATCACAGAATATTCTGAGTTGGAAAGGACCCTCAAGGATCATTGAGTCCAACTCTTAAGCCCATATGTGGATCAAACCAAAAGCCTTGCTTTTATTAGCACCATGCTCTATCCAACTGAGCTAATCTCAGGGTCATGTAACCAAAACTGAAAAGAACTGTCCAGTTTGGGTAGGCACTAGGAATACTCAGCTGTCTCAAGTTCAGACTACCATTTTACGGCATCGCAGCACTTTACCTCTCAGGAAAACCTCCAAGGCAATAAGGTGTGAGGAAAGCACAGGGCAGGGCAGGACAGAAAATGGACTGGAGTGGAAGGAAAGGGAAGGAAAAGGAATAGAAGGAAATAATTGTTCCATGGAATATTGCAATGAGTGAAACAAAAGCGGAAGATGAGTTTCCTTGAAGTAATACAGATTCAAATGCTGGTAAAATACTGGTGACTGGCTTCTTTAAATAATCAAGAAAATTCCCATTGACTTCGATATATCTAAAGTTTACCCAAAACAGTTCCCAGTTTTGGCAAAAATAAAAGTTTGAGCTCCTCAAAGAGGCATTCATTTTAGTTGATTCTTTCTTCAATACCAGGACAGAAGCTGACTATGAAATACAAAAAAAATGCTATGTAGTGTACCAGATTTCTGACTCATCTATTAAATCAGTTGTTCTAAATATTATCCTTGGAGTACAGAGTTTCTTCCTATCTTATCCAAGGCTTAATATATCTTTACCTGAGAAATTAAGAATGTATGCTTACTTATGATATCTACAGTAAGCAAAATCTAAGTACTGTACTATGCATTCTTTTATGAAACTTTCATGTTCTGATTTAAAGAACCGGTCTCATACTCATTTCACTTGCGTTTAAAGGCAAAAGGTCATTTCCTATTGAGGGACTCACAGTTGTATGAAGAAATGTTTTCTCAACTTTCCTTTAAATTTGCTTTATGTGTAAAGAGATAGTAAACACATAAAAAGACACATTCTTAAAACTCAGATCACTAGTAATTATTGTTATAGGTATATATTTAGACAAGAAAAGAAACAGTTATAATTCCCGTACAGTACTTACCCATTTTAACATTATCACATGGTTGTACAAACAGGATTATAACAAGCAAAAGAAAGCATTTTATTTAATGAATAAATAATCAAAAAGCATTGGTGAGGATAGTCTTAATAATATGCTGCTTCATACAGTTTAAAGTACATCAAACAACAAAATCCATAGTCCCAAAATTCCATTAAATAATACTGAGTAATTATGTGACTGAAATATTTATGTGTATATATATATAATATATATAATATATGTGTGTATATAATCATATCATTATGAGTAATTAAGGTATCTATTTACATGCCATGCAATATTAGAATGTGTTGCAATACCTAGGCACAACAGGTGGATTTAAGAATGGCTGTGGTAAAAGAAAAAAGAACAAACAGCTTATTTTTTAAATGAGGGATATTACTTTCTTTAAGTCTTTTCTTTTTATAACATATAATGAGAATTTGAGATCCTTTCTGACAGCTAAAGACATCCTTATGTTTGCTATTGTACAATTGGGTAGCAGTATAAGCTTAAAGCTGCAATTAGAACCATGAGATGCTGCTGTTAAGAAAGCATTCTTGCTTCAAAACTTAGCACATGACATGCGTGTCTGTGATATTCTTCTCATTGCAGACCCAGTTATGTGAAATATTGAGCTTCTCCTACAAGAGGATGCTTACTCCTGTGTTCTAAAGAAGTGCACTCAGTGTCTCAACAGCTGCAGATTATTTGCAGGATGAGGATACATGTCAGCACATATGTTTTATTACTGCCCAGTAAAGTGATGTGTTGGTATCAATTAAAAAATATTAAAAATGCTAGCAATTCTTCATTTATTGGCTAGTATTTAAGTTTATAAGAAAACTATACTGTATTTTAAAAACCTGAAAATTGCAAATTTGCTTATTCTCAAGCATTTGCTAGTCCACTGCATACTAAAAGATTTGTTATTTCTTTTACTAATTATTGGACAGGTCCTGATATTTTACTTTGTAAGAGGTTTTGTAAGAGGTTCAGTAAAGCCTGAAGGATCAGAATTTGGCCCTCTATGTTATGATCTTAATTTCAGTTAAATTGGTTAAAAACAAAGTATAGAATGGTGTCTTACAAGAAAAGCATTTTATAATATAAGCAACTGTGTTAAATAAGGTATTATATTTCAGAGAAGTCAAACTGAAAAAAAAATCAATCCACTCAAATATGTGCAAAAAGGATATCTTATAATTTTACAAGGAAGCATCTACCACTGAGAGGGGATTTTTGGAAAAGGAGGAAAAGTAAGAGGTGGTTTAGGGCTAATTATATTTGATGGATATATCCACTAAGGTGGTGAGCAGTGCAAGTTAATAAAACTAACGTTAATTGAGTTAGAGCTCAACTGTCCATGATATACTGAGCTGAATCACACCTCTGGGTGATGTTGTATCATGCTTTCCATATATTAAAATGCCTTTCTGTGCTCTAGAACTGGTTTCCATTTTTAAGTTTTTCATCATAGCAGTAATGATTACAAACATATTAATTAATTCAAGTCAAGACTCTGGAACATAGTTCTACAGAAAAAGTACATTAAACAAGAAAGAATTGATCTGTAAGTACTTGGTACTGGGTTGCTTTCACAGTCTGAATTGGCTCATGTGAGAATGTGCTGGAGAGCTCTCACTGCTTATTTCCTCATTCTAATGAAAGGATACACATCATAAGCTAGTTTATCATCTGAATCAGGTAAATAGTTTGTGGTCATGAGAAATCAAAATTTGTACTTCTGTCTGAATTGGATATGACACTACTCTTGTGTTCTCATGCCAGTAGGAATACTTCTGTAACATATTTTGACGTATCAGATGCTACTGCCTAAGGCTATTAGACCCTATCTCTGTGTCTTCTGGCATGTCATGAGTTCTGTGGCCTGTGTATCCCCTGATATTGCCTATTACCATGTTCAATGATTCTCACTGTGTCTTCTCTTTCATTAAAGAAACTAGTGCCTTCCTCTGCTCAAAATGTCCTAAAATTACACTTCTAATCAATGTTATGATCTCATTTTCCTTATTTCTTTTTCTCAAATCAGCTCCATCAATCTTTATCACTCCTGCTCTTTACTCTCACATAGATATACATCTCCTGCATTTATGCAATTTATGTATCCGAAGCTTCCTAAGTTTCTCCCTGAGTTTAGTCTACTCCATGCTAAAGTCCTTTAAGATTCCTTCTGATCATGATTCCTAGGAATAACTTGCCAAAAGTTAATATTCACATTAAGCAAGTAATATGAATATAATTTTCTTCATATTTATTTTTTAAAACTGATATATATTTCTGCTTACTCTTAATTCTGCTCCATATATTTCTTTGTCCGCCTTCCCACAGTCTTCCATAGAGTTCCAGGTGAAGTCCAACTACTGGCACTGCGTAAGCAATTTTTTTAACCTATTTCTCTCAGGAAATCCAGTACAAAATCTGTCTTTAATATGACTTCTTCATATTGTGAGGCTCAGTGACCTCTCTATCATACTTTCTTTTCAAGTCACATTGTCTGTAAAGGATCTCAAGAGGGCATTTAGTACATATTCTCACTCTGACAAAGAGTAGCTATTCCTGTTAGGTATTTTCCCTTTCCCTTCTTCAAAATTCCAAAACCATCTCTAGGCAATCTGTCCTAGCACAACACTGCTTAAACTACTAGAAATGTTTCACAGTTCAAGCCTGAACTTTCTGGGTTTTTTTTACGTGGTCCTGACTGCTCTATCTTTAGCAAGAGTTGGCACAGCATGGGATTAAGTAGGACTAAATAACTATGTCTACACATGCTTTCCATTTTCTATGTGGACTAGGGGCTTTTGTAAGTGACAGTAAAACTAAAGGGTTATGAAAAAAATCTTTGGCAAATCTTTTTAGCAGTCCTTCAAGTGTGTGTATTATGAAATAAATAAATAAAGGTCGCTCAGTCTGAAGAAAAAAAGCTAGAACTGGCATCAGAGAAGCATCTCTATCATGACAGATTATGAATAATTTTAAGTAATATTTAGCCCCAAAGATGGAAAACTAAATGGTCACCAATACTAAGCTGCCATCTCATTCTGTACGATGAGATTTTTTTTTTTAAAAGCACCTCATCTGACATGTCACAGATTTTTTTTTTTTTTCTTCTTTTTTTTTCTTCTTTACTTCTGATCTTAAGACAGAAGTGGTAGAACTACTGATTGAGCAAACCAAATGGTTGTGAATCAATGAGCACTTACTAAATACATGTTTAGTGCCAAATCCAGATTCTGTAGAAACATCTGGAAAACATTAATTCAGTTTAAATTGGATTAAGATACAGTTCTCAGTGCTGCAGATATGTATTTCCTTCCTTCCTTCCTTCCTTGCTTCCCTCCCTCTCTCTCTCTCTCTCTCCCTCTTACTCCTTGCTTTCTCTCCTGTCCTTTTTTTTTAATAACTATTTCAAAGCTGAGTAAGGCCTTAAGATTCTAAAATTATACAGAACTGGAGAAAAATAAATGAGAAAATGTCCACCTGCTAACAGTTTAAAACCATATTTGCTTTAGCTCCTTCTGCTCAGGTTGATAATAGCACAAAGTATTGAAGGTTGGAAGTTAATATAGCTCACTTTCTGTAGCAACAGTCACATCATTTACTTTCTATCTGTGATAGAAATGTTTTCAAATATAATCTGTTTTAAAAGGCACTCCCAATTTAAACTAGTTGGTGCTATTTGGGTTTTGAAATACTTGTATTCTGGTTTTAATATAGAACTCAGTGCACCTTGTCTTTAAAACTCAGTGTGTTCAAAAACAGGTTACTTTTGTTGATACATACTTTTCAAGGTTGTTCAGCCATTTTTTTTTAAACTGTGCTGCAACAAGAAATATTATGTAACCACACAAATCTTCCTTATAGGAAAGAATTTACTGTATTTTGATATGACTTTATTCTACTCTCAAAAGAAGGACCAAAGTGTGGTAAGTGCTGACTTTCCTATGTGCTACCCCCGTACTTGTACAAAGACTCATGAAAGGATGCTTATTACATGTGCCTACATATGTCTAGCAAATCTGGGCTAGATTCTGTCACTTTTGTGCTGATTAACACTTTACCCAATTCAAATAACTCATTTTGAATAAGTTCCCACTTGCATAGGAATGACAGAATACGGCCCTCAGGATTTCTCATTTGTTGCATATTCCAGTCTTACACATATCTATATGAACTAAATGGACTATGACATGCTTAGAAAAATAACTAGAAATTCAGAATGAAGCAAAGAAACAAACCAACCAACAATAACAGAAAGAAAGAGAAATTAACAGGAATAAAGTCCCTAAGGCATCTGCCCAAGAACTAACACAACGCAATCAGGAATTCAGAACATTTATTGCAAAAGCTGAATAACTAAATAATGTTGAACTGGCAAAGCAGTAACAAGGATAACTGGTTAGATATTTATTCTGTCAAAGTCATCAAACACCCCTCACAAACTGACATAAGTACTGCAATAAGCAATGCACCCCTAGCCCATTTTAAGCCTCTTATACTGTGGAGGGAAAGAAAAGTGAACTGCTATATACAAAAGAATAAAGAAAGAAAAGAAAAACTTGTGTTTTTGATAAGAATAAAATCACCTTCAGATTAGCTAAATTTGTTACTTTAAGACTGATGTTTCATTGTGGCATAAGTAACTTTTGCTTTTTTTCTGTAAGGACTTTTTTTGTTTTGCATGCTATTTATTTGTGTAAATCATCTTTCATGCCTTAAAAAAAAAATCTAAAAATGTTTGGATTTGGATTTGCTTTGCGTGCAACTTAGATCTCACTAACATTAGGAGTCACTCTACTGGTTTGACTGAGGTGACATGATACTGGTACCTGCCAGGCATTGACCAACTATGATAACAAACAGTTAAACAGCAATAATTAGAGATTTAACCCTTTAGTTTCCCCCAACTAGCCTACCAGGAGAATGCTCTGTTACATCATGAAGGCACAACACATTAAATATTCTGTGGCTATGGTCTAAAAACACTTGTGTTACTACAACATTAACGCAGATGAAGATAAACACAAATGCTGCTGTTTCAGCAATACATACTGTCTTAGGTAAAGACACACACCTGCCCAATTGGAAAAACATTATTACCGTATTTTGCTCCTGTAGAATTCCCTCCATATATTTCAGCTGGGATCAACATCAGCTACCACTCATTAAATGACAGACTACAGCTAATTTGATATACAATCCCAAATTAATAGCTTTCCCTCTCACCCACCACCACACATTTAAATATTCTTTTGTTCTGCAATTTCGCTGTTTTATGAAACATAATGGAAATTAAACAAAAAAACTGCCAAGTTTTTAAGCCCTTACACAAGTTCTTTCACTTCTTAATATCAAATAAAATAAAAATAAAAAGAAGAAATTCTACTTGAATGCTGGCATCCTTTGCTACTACATAAAAAGAAATTTTTCTTTTTCCCTTTCTGCAACCAACCTTTCTTCCCATCCCATCACTTTTAACAAAACTGGTTTGAGTTCCTTGGAACACTGTGTGTCAGACAGACTACTAACACAGAGACACCATCACTGAAAATAAAAGCAAAAGAATAGGAAGCCAATGAAAGAAATTAAAAAGCAACTGTGAAACACAGAAATATGCTACAGTATCTTTTCAAGTGAACATTATAAGTACACAAAAGTTGTAAGTAATAATTTTTTCTATTTACAAGTATTTGAATGCTGATTGACTTATAAGTGTCCACTAACATAGTTAATAGCACAATAGGTTTAATATTTAGCTTCAATTGTTTGCAATATGATCTCAAGTATAAAGGTCCCAGCATAGATCAGTGACAACAAAAGTACAATTTTCCAACTGGATATGCTTTTCAATCTTTGCAATCCGATGAACTTTCACGCTGTCTCACTCTCCAAATGCATCTTCTGTTGTTCATAGCAGCAGTCCAGGGTCAAAAACCAAAGAAACAAAAAAAAAAAAATATGTTTGCAAACCGGAGAGATCTCTGCAGATTTTAATCATGTCTATTTAACAAAACCACACAACTAGTAGAAACACTCTTTCATATTGCAGGACATCATACCTTCCACGGCGCTAACATAAAGATATGCATATCTCTGCTGGGTGAAGCATAGTTCTAGAGGTCTACCCAGTACATAAAGCTCTGACACACACATAGTATTAGCAAGTCTAAGTAGGCTAAAGTAACCATTTCTTATAGCTGATGTTCCTTTGGACTCTCCACAGCTCCCGAAGCCTGTTTATAAGACTTTAAGTTGGCCAGAGGAATGTCAGTCATGTGGTTGCCAGTGTTGAAATGGCCCTCACTGGAACCATACTGCTTTCGATCACTGAACTGATTTCTGTTGCTATCTTCTTTCCAGGTCCTGGTCAATGTGTGTCCATTAACTAGTTTGTCCTTCTTAACCCATTCTTTCTGAGGTGCAAAGGTGGAGAGAGGAGACTTTGGCTGTTGGTATGGGCCCAAGCTAGGAGGCATCCAACAGTTGTCTGAGTGACCCAAAACCAGGCATTCTTGAGTACACATCTCTGTAGCTTCAGCTAATCCTCGTGGCCCAAGAGGCCCATCTGTAGATGAAAAACAAAGACAAAGAAGAGAGAGGGAGAAAGTTAAAAACAAAAAAAAAGACATAATATTAGGTTGTGATATTTGTCATTAAACTTATACATAGACCTCATGACAAAATTACCCATGATTCTGCAACAAAATATTGTGCTGGTAAATCCCACATACATTTTCATTCTATTAGAGAGTAGTTGCTTTGTAGGGCATATACTCCCTGTCTATGCTACATACCTAGTTTCCAGAAGTGGAAATACAGTTCAATTATCCCTAAGTTACTGGTCTTAGATCCTACTATGAATAAACTTAAGTCCTTTTTTCAGTCACACTAAGAAAATAAAGCTAATTAAGTGAAAATGTCAGAGGAAGTGAATATACCCTTGCAGTTTCTGAGTAAGAATTAATGCTGCTTATAAAGGCCTACAGTTTGGATGTATTCTCTTCTGCTTTCAACTCACTTTACTGCTGCAGAACCTTGGTGAACTAACAGCCTGCTGCAAACTAAGAAACATTTATACTATCCAAAAACATGTTTGCTCAGAGGAATGCTCTATAGACAGGATTATTCTAATGTCTGCTGTTTTACAAACACAGGTTGGTTCATAGTTCTAGATTTCTACCCTACAGATGCACACTCTGATGTACACTCCCAACAAGCAAGAGATAAGTCAAACATTTGCATATGAAATCTTGAAGCACTTCAAAACACTGCGTGGAAAGAGGCAATTAAACACATCCCAGATAGCTGCTTTACAAACACAAAAGTAAAGGGGTAAATAAAAAAAAAAAAAAAAGCCTATGTAAATCTTGCACTTGCTAAAGAACTTTGATATAATTCTTTGAAAGATAGTAATATAAGACCATAGGAGACAGAAATGAAGTTTGCTGAAGTACTATGTATATTAAATATCCACATCATCTTTCACACACTACTGAGGACACAGGTGGCCAACTGCAGGCCTCTTTACATCAAGCAGACAGGCCACCCATGCCTTCAGTAACACTAAATTCCTCTCAGCCTTAGAGCATTTTCAGATAGTTTACTTTGCTCATCTGATCAGGCTGGATGTATGAGGAAGAGGAAGCGAGGGAAAAGGCAGAGAAATCACTTTTTCTGTCTTCATTAGATATGTCTCAGTATCTGAGATATGCTTTGTCATGATTCTTTGCTAACTGTTGTAATTTTGAACAAGACTTATGAGATGCCTTTTCTTAATTTCGGAGTAAATCAACTGGATAGTGCTGCAGACATCTGAAGAGTTAAGGAGACATATTTCCTTGATTAAACAGACCAGTGACAGGAAGGAAATTATAGATTGATTTTTGAGAAAGAACATTAGGAGGTAGTCATGAATAGCAAAGTTACTAATCAGAAGAAAAATGTCAGTGCTATATCAGAAAAAAAAAAGTGTATCTTTATAATAATATAATTGAGACTCAAAATGATAAGTGAAGACACTCTAACAAAGATTTTTATGTTAAAATGCCAAAGAATATTTTATTCGCTTGTACTCCATGTATATACAATAAATTACCCTTAGTAACACATCTTTTCCTGAACACTGATGTTAACTCAATTAATTTTATGGATACTCCTATTTGTTTCTCACTGCTTTTAAACACAGATATAAAAAATATCACCAGATATATTTCCACATGTTACAATGTAATTAGTTGGTCTTATCTTTGTGCAGCTTTTCTTTTTGAATATCTGGAGAATATACAGTACCCTGTTGATGTGACAGAAAATAATAAGCTATAATAAAAGTTGTTACCACATTCCCCATATAAGAAAGTGCCCTATTGCTAGAAACTAGAACATGAAAAATGTATAAAATAAATGCTACTTTCCATTTAGAGCAATGCAAGATGAAATAATTAAATCAGAACCATTAGGGAAAAAAAACAACTGTAAAGTAGGAGCCCAGCAGAGATTTCAATGAGAACCATGAACTACAGCTCTACAATGAGAACTGACATAATACGCTGGAAAAGACATTTTCTTTTTTCTATAAAACTATTCTTTGAATCCTCTAGAATGAAATTCTAACTAAACTGAGGCTGGTACTTAGTGAGAAAACAAAACAAAACAATAATAAGTAAAGAAAGTACTCACCGTATATTGTTAACATTTCCAAAGGTTAATCTATAGGTTAAAAGATTTTTTTTTCCAGCTGACAATATAAGTTTGATTTTGATTAGTTTTATCCCATTTCAGAGGAAAAAAATGAGAAGTGTCAGAACTATTTTCAACCTGCCTACTCTCACAGTGCACTACTATTTTGTTGACCAAAGAGGAAAGGTGTGTCAGGGATGAAAACTTTCAAAACACAAAGAAAACCTTTCACCACAGAATGACACATTTCAAGAAATACAGTGCATGCACTCTGTGCTTCCAATCTAGAGTGGAATAAAAGGTTAATAGGAGAGCCTTCCGTTCCGAAGGGTATAAGTTAGTTACTTTTTCTGTTTAGTTAAATAAATTTCAAGAGATAAGAATATAAATTCCATTTAAAATTTAAATGAGCATTAAGCCGGTTTTACTTAGGAATAAATATGCATGGGGCCCTATAAGATACATGTCAAACTCTTTGGAAGATTTACTTTCTGTGTTTTGCTTTCTTCAATAACAGTGCTAGACAGTTAAAGCTTTTAAACTTAGAATGAATTTTAAACATCCTTCGCTTTAGCCATCTTTAAGCTGATAGACTTTCCAAAGAGCACTAGAATATTTAGATATCTGCTACTACTGGGAGCACCAGACAGGAATGAGGTAACAATGCTGAGATGATCCCATGTTCAGGAACTGCTCCATGGGTTTTTTCAGTTTAACAAAATACTACTGCTCTGTAGTAGGCAAATTACAATTTTTGTATGGATGTCAGTCACACCAAGTGACAGTTGGAGACAGAGTGAGACCCTATCCTTTTAGGGGAGGACTGGGAATCCCATGGGACACTTGTTTCCCCAGTGCAAGACACTTCTTTTAGCTGTATAACTGTTCAAATAGCTGTGAGGTGTCATAAGTCTGTACACACCTCTACACACGCCTGTATGTATAAATCTATGAATAAAATAGATGTAGAGAATTGAGAAAAGGCTCAGACTCTACTCAAATGAGTATGCATATTTTTCAGTACTCTATCTCATGCTTACAAATCTTTAAAATAGAGGGGATATTTATTTGCCTTACTAAAATATTGTGAGTTTTAATTTTACTAAATGCCTTGCATGACTTCATCTAATATACAATTAACAATTATTATTTTAATCACTTTTGATCTGAGCCATCACAAGAGAAAAAGAAATCCACTAAATAATTTCTTTTTAGAAATGCATATATATAGAATATATATATATTTATATATAGAATATATATATAGAATATATATATATATATATATATAATAATCTATTTTAATGTTAAGCTACTACAAGGAATGATCATGCCTACTGATCCAGGAAAAAGGCAGCTTTATTTATAATGGATATGATGCCTGTCACAACTATTTCCAGTTAAGGCCAAGCATAGGTTTTGTTAAATGTTATTGCTAATAATGGTGATGATCATGATGTAGGGGATTCCACAAATGTCCTACTGTGAGATTCAAGAATAAGACAAAAAGATAAAAAAAGGGATCTCACCTACAAAGAAAAAAAAAAAGAAAGACAGTCTTTGAACCATTAGGGTTTTTCCAGCTTCTATTTTGTTTTACTATGTTCTTAATCATAGAAGGTTTATTCTTTTCTAAGAACCTTTATTATTCAGGTTGCTATTTAGTAACATAAAGTGAAATGATTATGAGCAGTAAGATAGGAGAGAGATCTTCTGGGGGTAGCTCGAACTGACAAGTTGGCTGCTATGTATTGAGAAAGCATAATGTTGCTTTAATGGTAATTATCTTTCTCTTCCACTACTGCTGAACAATAGTTTTCACCCAATTTTCTAAAGTTGTTTCATTACCACATACAGCGACACCACTTAAAAACCTATTCCTGTTGCTTTAATTTTATAATTGCATTAATTTGTTTCCTTTCTCTTCACAAAAATGTCACTGCAATTTCTGTATCAAGCTTTTCCATACTGAAGTACTTTATTGATATGTGGGGGATATTTCTTCAAAGTGTTTGTTCTCTGAACAATCCATAATCTGTGAGGCTGGTTATCAGTCTTGGCTGCTTGAATATATAATGACACAAGTGCTGATAAAACTGTACAAGCCATCTGTCTCTAGAGTTAAATGTTTTGAAAGCAAACACAAAAGTGCATAACAAACACTCCCTTAAATTGTCTTTGTAAATATTTATATCAGATCTTACCCCAAAATGCTTGTTATTTTATTCTGTTAATAGCTGTCAAGCAGATGCATGATTTGTCTACTCAAAAGCAGACAGGTGTAAGAAGGAAAATAACGTATGCCACTCAAGATCCGGTCATACCCTAACGCTAGAGTTTCTGTGTGGTCTTTTATCTCTTTTTATTATACCCAGAAGCTAAACAGCTATTTCATTGATTAACTTACTGCTGCAATTAGCAACTAGCTTCTGGTGTGATGACCAGCTGCTTTTCAACCTGCTTCTTTAAAACTCTCTTGCTTAAAGCCAGAAAATTCATTCTTCAATTCTGAAAGATTCAAGACCACAACATAAGTTGCACTCAGTGAGATTTTTTGGTATCAAAGAAAATGAATAGGTACTCTTTTCCTGAGGGCACTAACATTAAGTATAATGGATTTGAACACGGCCACAGCTGTGTTTCAGGCAATTATATTTATTTAACTTTACATATTGCATCTTAAAAAGAGAAGAAAACCAGTAGCAACAACATTTTCAGCTCTATTTAAACTCAAATACGAGAAGCTTTTTTAAGCTTTTATGTGCTACTTTAGTAAATGACCTTTTCTGAGACCATGTGTTCTTACAGCCTTCCACACGTATATTGGAACTGAAATGATATTATTCCATTTCATAGAGGTTTCCCAACTACTCTATATATTACATATAAAAACTCAAAACCAGTTTATAATTAAAAAGATTCTTTTGACATTTTTTTGCTCCGAAATATCAGCCAAATAAATAAGAAACTCTATTCTTTATTTCTAATATGCTAAAAAAATAATCCAAGACTACAAAGCCACATACATGCTGTGCTAGAGGTGTTTCCTTGGTATTATTAATTAGCAGCAAGATTCAGTGACTACTAAAAACATATATTTTTAATGACTTGGTCATTCCACCTGGCACAGTCAGTGCTGATAAATTCATATTCTCTCCTCAAATCACCTTGTTCCTAGGTCCCTGGATTCATACTATTGTGACTGCCAGTTTCAATAGACATTACTACCACCTTGTCACCTGCTGCTTCCCTGGAGCTCCATCCTCCGTACTCATGTACAGATCAAGAAACTCCTGCTACTTTTTGTTCCCTATCTTGGTCCAAACTTCCCTTTCATCACAGCTGGAATAAATGATACTGTAAGATTAGCTTATATATGCATTACTTAGCAGAGATAAAGCTGCCAGAATCCTTAATTAGCACAGTAACAGAAGGGACAGGAAGCAGGGGAGGTAAGGGGATGTGGGATGGCCCAGAATACAGAAAAGAAGGAATAAAAATATTTTCTGAAAAGACAGAAAACCCTGGCAAAATAAAATTTTCTACACAATTCTGTGAAGTACTTAAGGGATTCAGATGGGTTCCACAGAAATGTAGATGTCTAAGATTCAAACTGTAATTTAAAAAAACTATGCATGACTTCTTTGATTACATGGGCAGCTAAATTTTGAAGGCAACATTATTCAAGTACTGGAAATTGTGTTTCTACACAGTCTTCTGATGACTGCGATTCCTTCATGTCTGTGCTTCTTCAGAGTTAGGAAAGAAAAGGAAAAGTTAAGAAACTATTCTCTATTTCTTGTCTCGAGTTCCTTGCACCTATAGCTGCTTCACTATAAAGATACAATGAAAACACATGTTAATTAGTTTGTTATATTTAATTTCCTTTTTTTTTCTGATATCATTACTAGAAATTCAATACCATTATGACTTAAAAGGTACATCTTTATCAGTAATGGCTCTTCTGTCAATATGTTATTTTTATCTGACTTAACTTTCTGTGCTTATTTCCAATCACTTTTTCTTCGCTGACAAACACGTATAAGAACCTCTTCGCATTTCCATGGGTGCATGGTCATGAAGTAGACATGTGCTGTAGAGTCTACCCTTTGAAGCACTGACAGCCTAAATAAAATTTTAGTTCCCTGCATTTTCCAAGGCAAGACACTTTCCAAGAAAGGGAATTAATTTTATAATGCTTTTGAAAATAAAGTCTTTGAATTCCTAGACCTGCTTACCTGCATATATCTTGAAGGAATTTTGTGGCCTATGTCTGCAGATGCTTTACCTACTGTCCAGTCAGATGCAAAGTAAGTACCACAAGACTAAATTTGCCTCTTGCTATGTCTAAGCAAATACACTTAGACAGAGTATACAAGGAATTTCAGCAGAGTTTAGTTGGGTTGCAAGAATTGCTAATAATCCCATGAAGTCTTCCAAAATAGTTTGTTTGGAAAAGGAAAGGTCGGTCTATGGGCAGGCCACAATAACATTTCTGCCTCTGCCATCTTAACACACTCTTTAAATTAATTCAGCTCTATGTTATTACATTTCAGGTTTAGTTATGGTGTTTTTATGACAGAAATTACGTAATACTGAATTTATTTGGGACTCAACTCTTAGGGGCATCTCAGAGTAAGAAATTTGTTTTTAAATCCTAGTTGTAGTTTCTCTTTTTTGCTTGAAAATTCACAGAGATTTAACTAAATTCTAGCCTTCAGTTGTCCAGAGAAGATAGCAAGCAGCCCATCTAATAATCTTGACTGAATACAACTCATGTGTCTGCTGAGTTTGTGAGATACTAGGGATCAGGTTTACTTAGTGCTTTCTAGTCTTTCTAAATAGATAGACATACTGACATACATTAAGGTTGTGACCATTCTGCAGGCAAGTTACAACACTGAAATCACAAGAGCATGATCCTTGCAACATGGATGTTGGAAGATGCCATAGGAGGTTGTTACAAAGCACCATAATCTGTAGTAGTACTGAGCTCCCTCTGAACAGCTCAAACCTGAATGATTCAGTGCTTTTCACTGGTTCTAAAAATCCATTTTTGTTATCATGGTTTGCATATTGCCTTTGTTCAGATCTTTATGTCACTTCTTATTTTTATTTTTATAATTTACTGGGTGAAAATTTGTAGTTAAAAAAGTAGGTTCACTAGATAATCTAGTGGGTTATAAAAATCTACATGGCAGCAACTATGAATATAAAACTGTATATTGTATAACCTTTCACTGATAAATACAGCCGATTGTAGTGCAGTCTAGAAATACAGAAGATACAAAATAATATCTGGAATTGTTATTCTGACTTAATGCATTCTGTCATTAAAACAAACAAACAAGTAAATAAACAAATAAACCCCCACAAACGACTGCAATTTGTATTCTTAGCTGAAGTGTCACATTGTGGATGCAGACAGTCACCTTGCAGGAAGAGCAGGAGAAAAGAAATGCAAACAGGATTTGGCCAAAAAAACCATTTGTTAACAAATAAATAAAGATTAAACGCTTTACACATCTCTCATACAGATTTCATTCTCTGGGCACAAATGAAAAGTCAACATTTGCAAATGGAGATAGTCCAAATTCAACAATATATGGGCAGCCAGAACAGCAGATTCTCTCCCTGAGAGGATATTGTTATTTAGACAGACTTTATGGCACACAAAGAGCATACAGCATATCTTGATAAATTTGCACCCATCTTCAGCATGGCATGGAACTCATCCATCTTTGTGTCCACTCAAGATACTCCTGTGAAGAATGCTATCTCATCTAATCTTATTTCCTCAAAATTGGCATCTTTTTCTTGCCATACATTTAATTTTAGCAGGACAATCTAAAATATAAAAACTCCCCAGAGGATTTAAATGAACCTTCTAAATTTGACTGGATCACTTAATGAGACCAAAGCATAGCCAGTGTTCAAATATTTGGAATAATATTAACTTTTTTCATTATACAGCATTAATCTTTTTTCATTATGTAGCTCTTCACTTTGCTGCCTAAAAGAAATCTTTGTTCCCAAAAGGTGATGATAGATGGTGATAATAAAATATTCATAAAGCATCCCATGGTCACAATCATTTACTATCTTTTTTTCTCACACACCTAAATATTTATGATATTTGATCAAAATATTTTGTTGAATTGATTTACGGGCAACATGCTGAGACAGCACCACTTTTGACATGGTCACATTTTCTGATCATTAATATGCCCCAAACACAAACCTGCTGTCAGTCAAAAGCAACTTAAATTTCAATTTGCAAGACTCAGTCAGTTGTTTATCATAAAATCAAATTTTGGTTAGTAATTTCTACAAACTGTGTTTGAGAAAAGGTAGGATTCAATATGAAAAAAGATATTAAAAATGAGAAAAGCTGGCAGAATGCTGTGAAACTGAGCTGAACAATATTTATTTCTACACTGCACAGTGTTGTAAAGTTTTTATGCAGGTATAATGCCTGACCATTAAATCATGTACAGCAGAAAAAACCACAAAACATTCAAGTTGAATTTCATTTGATTTTTTGTGATTTTCAAAAGAAGTCGAAGTTAAAGAGTTGGTTTTGCTGATCATTTTCCATTTTAGAGCAAAATCCTGATCTTCTAACTTGTGATAAATACCTGTGATAAATCTTACATCTCGAGTACATGTGACAAACATCTTGTGATATTACCGAACTAAAGATACTGGCTTTATTAAGCAATAACTGAAAAAAGGCACAATTCATCAGTGTATACATATATGATGAACTGTGCTATCTATACAATTATATATATATTATATGTTTTGTTTGTATATATATTACTCATTTATTTTTACTTTTATATATATTATATATATATATAATATTTATCCATCTAATTCTTTTTTCTTGATTTAAGAACAGAATAGAAAGAATAGAGTGGTGAACATTGAAGTGAATATAATCAATCACAGTATGAGCTTTGCTCAAGTTGGGTATGGAGTCATCCTAACCTCCTCCATGGAGAGAAGCATATGTATTAAGTGAGTCAGCTCTCTGAAGACCTGACTCACTTTCTGGAGGTGTGAGTTTCTGTGCATTGATAAATAGGGAATTCATGTATGGCAGTTACATCCAGATTTATGTACTTAAAGTGGATGTGATGAGTCTTTGCTGCCATAGCAGAAGAAAGACTAATTCACTCCTATCTCTTGAACTGAGTTTTTCCATTTTAAGCAATGGCTCCAGCAGCCAGTGAAAATAACAGCAGACAACTACAACATCCAAAATATGCAAATGGCAGTGAATCTCATGTATACTCAGGAAAAGTGACTCTGGGAAACCTGAAAGAGGGTTACTAGAGGGAGTGTGCTATAGGCAAGTTTTCTTTCATAAAATTAATACTTAAAATTTATTCTAGTCCTCTGTACCTTCAAATAGGTGGAACACCCTGAAAAGCTTCAAATTAAAAGAGAGAGAATACTGTAATTGTTTAGGTTTGCTGAAGTCTTGAAAGTAGGACAGATCATACAATTAAAAGTCTGGACAATATAGAACTGAAAAAAAGGAAAAATTGTTGTATTTATGGGCCAGATTTAGAAATGTGTAAGTTACTTATTTACTGCACCACAAATCTATTTGAACTTTAAAGTAGGGAAAAAGATTATATTCAAACAGATGCATATGGTTTTACTTACTCTATTTCTCTCCAGGGTATTCTCAACCCATATATAGGGTTAATGAAAACCAAACCATCTATTAAATTTTAGCAGTATTGTCAGTTTCTGTTAATCTTCTTTGATGGGTCATTCAGTAATCTCCCCAAATACTATCAGTTCTTTTGTAATCCCCAAATGTTTTAAATTTTCATGTAATCTTGAAATATCACTATTAATAATATTTAACCATTAGTTGAATATATACCTAATAGCTTAAGAACAAGGATTTCCCTATTCTATTGCAAGATTTTTTTTTTTACAAGAGATATTGTATTCTAATGATACGTAACTTTTTCTTTGAAAGGATCCCACGTGATTTAAAGTTGCATAAAACTCTTCTTTCAAGGAAGGTTCAGAAATAGCACCAGGCTAAATGTCCAATAGAACTTGATGAAAAAGACTAGAGAACTACAGACTCCAAGACCTAATCTTACTGCTTTTATTATCCACCACAGAAATATGTAAAAAGAAAACCAGGATAGTATCACATCAGGAGTTATCCTCTTTAATCACAAATAGTAGATTTCTTCATTAAAACTAAGTTTTCATGGAAAAGGTTATTTTACTCTAGATGTACAATTTCACTGTCCTACTACCTTTCCAGACTTCCAGGAATTTGGTCCCAGATTTCAGTGTATCTTTTCATTACTGTAAGTTTTACTTTTTCCTCAAATCAAACAAATCTCAGTTTTATGAGGCACTCCTGACTGGGCTTGTCAGTTTGTTTCTCTCCAGAAGTAACAAGTCTGGGCTTTAATCTTGGGAAAATGTGGTTCCAAGCCATTAATTTGGGGACCCTTAGCAAATTTATAACATAAGACTGCCACCAGGAATGGTTAGTGTAGCTTCATTTCAAATTCTATCACTTAGTTAATATTTGTAAACATTCAGTCTAATTTCCTAGGTATTTTTTTCCTTAGCACTAGATTAATGTCTGTAGAACAGAAAGTGTAAAAATAAACATTTTTGCCATGACTTTTGAATAAAAACTAATAATTTAAAAAAAAAAAAAAAAAAAAAAGAGGAAGAAATACATGGTAGGGGGCAGGGAGGAAGACAATATCAACAGCAGTTTATCTAAGAGCAATATGGAAATGCAGATATATATACTATGGTGTTAAAAACACAGTGTTAATTAGGGAAGATAATTAGGACTATTTGTGTATAAAATTATGAAATTCATTCTGTAATTAGGTTAATTACAGCTATCCAAAGAAATATTAAGTTGAAATGCATCTTTTTAATGAATCCCTATTACTAATGTGTGTTTCTTGTCACTTCTGTGTTTTTTTTTATTTTTCTTCAATACAAATAAGATCAAAATCAAATTTTGGTTAAACTGAATTTGTTGCAAATTTGTAGCAGGTGTCTTACACATATGTGCTATTACGTAAATAAGCAGTTTAACTGACTTGAGAAGACCTTTTGAAGTACTTTTGTCTTATCTGAATTTGGACAAAATTCTGGGTACTCATTCTCCTAATTTAAACTGCACAATTGAGTAACTAAAGTCGTTGACAGGAGAAAGTGCTTAAATTAGGTACCTAGTAAGCTTGATTATATTGTTGATTTTGTCTTCCTTTCTACAAAAAAATGAATCCTTGATAAATATCACAGGACACAAATGTCAGAGATGTCCTTAAACTAATCCAGAGACAAAAGAACCATTTCCTAATTCTGCTTGTATAATGGCATCTCATTTAGTTAATTTTGTAAAATTTAGTTCAGTGCCAGTTGAGTTGTCAGAACTGCACACATATTACACAGAGAATACTAGAAAGTGCTTTCTTTCATTATATCTGAGCTACACAAATGGTACAGTTTCTTCTTTTTCTTTAAAAACTATTTTCATTTACATAATTTTTCAGAAGAGATATCCATAAGTCTCTTAATGAGCTTATATAGTTTACAGTAAAACTCCCATTAAACAAATGTCCCTGAGTCAAAACACATTTTATTAAACCATGCTTGAAAGTTAATCTGTGCTGCACATAGTCATTACATTCAGTGTACTGAAAATGAATACAGAAGAAACATCTGTATGCACCAAATAATTTTGGTTAGCCACAAAATCTATTCTAATGCTTGGCAAGAGCTTTAGCTTCCAGGCTTTCAAATCTTACCTGGAAGACTGCAAAAAATATCTTTGTGATTTTAAAGAGGAAATCAAATAACATTTAACATGAATAGTGAGTTGACATTTAATAGAGGCTGAAAACTTTCTTGTGTCTTTTTTCTATTTAATGAAAAACTTCAGCAAACCAACCCCTCCAGAGTATTAGCAAATATCTTTTTTTTTTTAATAGATTTAAATGGATTAATTGAGATGCTCAAAGAAGAATTGTTGCTATGAGCACAGATCACTAAGATTTACACATGCAACAAGTTCTTTACCTTCTCCTTTATGACTGGTTTAGTTTCTCAAGTAGTAAAAGAAAATCATCGGAAGTTTGGGAAATTTTGTTGATGTGTAAATCAATTTTTGGAAAGGAGCATATCAAGGAAAACTGTTTTTCTTTCCTTAAACGATTGGTTTAATAATAGCAAAAGACAAAATTTAAGGCTTGCTTAGCCTCTTAGAATTAATCTTATTGTTACAAAATGTGGCCAGAAGCTGCTATTCCTTGCCCAGGCACATAAGAATCTGACAATTCCTATAACATCACAGTTGTGAATACTTGGCAGTACACTGGACCTCTTTTTTTCTGGGTTCCAGTTTGAGAACTGAAGTTAAACTGGTTTTATTTTCCTTATGGAAATAATAACTAGAGAAAAAATAATAAAAAATACATGCTTAATATAATTTTGGACTTATACTTAACAAGGTATGTTATAGGATTATCAGTTTCAAGCTTCTGAAAATAATGGACAATACGAAAAGATTTGTGTTTACTGAACTTGTTGTAGAACTGAAAACTTATGAAGCAGTTAAACAACCTGAGAGAAAATACATTTTATTTCTTGTATTAAAAAAAAAAAGAAAAAAAAAAGAAAAAAAAAAAAGAAAAAAAAAAAAGAAAAGGTAATTTACCAAAATACGAAAAGCAGATGAAGAATACCAGTTGCTCGATTCAGCTCACTTAGCATTTCCATTCACCTCCCTGACAGGAACGGAGGTGCAGATGTTAATTACCGTTTATAGAACGTCTTGTCAAAACACCTAAGAGTTATTGTTCTGTTAATGACTTTGTCCTGCGCTTGGGTTCAATGACTGATTTGAGACAAAGAATACTGAAGAGGATCACTGACACTTCGTTAGGACACCCTGTCATTCCCTGCAAACACTGTCAAGTAATGCATGGCCTTGTGCCAACAATTTAGCTTTAGAAAAGAAACTATTATAAAACTGTAGTCATGAGGGAATTAACAGTTACTTTTAAGAAGATTATTACTCTTATATCAAGTGAGTTAATTTATTAACGTCAAATTCAGAGGCAGCAAGTAATTTAAAAACAGTGCCAAATGCTTAAAAGCACAATGACCTGAGATGCCAGAATACTTTACAAATAGACAAATTGATGTATTTTAGGCCAATTTATTTGGTGGGATAACAGAAGCAGGCAGCAGTTTCTCTACACATTCATTGGTCACATACCCCTTCTTCTTTGAAATAGGCTGGAGTTTTGCTACCATCTTCACTGGGTGTAAAACTTGGTCTTTTGTCTCTATAGAACACCAATGGAATTTTACAGGTAAGCCTGATTTAGGAAGGCATGCACTAAAGGAAACATATCAATTCCCTTGTGACCTGCAAGTCATTCCTTTAGCATTTAGCTTCCCTACATACCACATCAATTCCTCCTTTACAAGTTCAGGACTCTACTTTTTCCATACTTTCTATACACATTTCTGCTTACTCTCTTTTCTTGGCATGTTTTCAACTCAGTTCTCATCAGTATTCCTGTTTTATTTTCTCAAACAAATATTTCCTCCCACCATCTTTCAGCTGCCTGGATGATAAATCCTTCTCTTACACATTTACATCACTGACTTTAGTTACCAGATTTCACTTAAAATGAGTGATATGTCTTCTTTTTGTAACTTATTTAGGTATAAAACTTACGGTTACTTCAACACAGAGTCCTAAGTAAGGTAGGATTCATTCCAGCCTAGGGCTGAGCTATAGAGACAGTCATCTGGAAGTATTCAAGCGGTGTCTGGATGTGACACTTGGGGATATGGCTTAGGGGTGATTATGGTGATGCTGGGTTGATGGTTGTGTAATAAATAAGGAATGTAAGAGTGTAATAAAATTAATTGAATACTTGTAATTCCTCTGTAATCATAACCTTCTGTATTTTTTTCTGTAGTAAAGTTATTGGTAGAATTCTGTGTATTGTAACAAAACCCCTTTTCCAGTAAAACATAAGACACTGTTTGCCAGGAAAATTCCTATCCAAAACAGACAAAGGGATACACAAATCTTTTCTTAAGGTAAATGGATAATCAGCCCTTCCAGTAACTCAAGAAAAGAATCCTAGACAAGGTAATCCTTTTTACAGGAAAGAAGAAAACATAATACACGTTCTTAGTGAAAATTCAAAACCCAGTAAACATTTCATGTTTGACTGTGGCGCCGAGGCAATCATCCAGTAAGACTGCAGCCCTTGGGACTTATGCATGCGCACTCTGGACTTCTGATTGCGAAATACGGGAACCGGAATGATTCAAAAAGGGAGAAGAGACATTCAGTAGCTGCTGTCTCTTGCCGCAGTGCAAGAACAGCCCAGTGCACTGTTACTTTTTGCTTGTTTTTAATGCTTTTATAACAAACTATTTCTTTATTGCAGCTTTTGCAGCCCGGTTTTATTGGTAACTTATAACAGTTGGACTAGATGATCTTGAAGGTCTCTTCCGACCCTGATGATTCTGCAGTTCTGTGATCTAAACTGATTGTGCACAGAGAAGGTTTCTTGTATCTTTGCAGCTTAAAAGCTCAAATTGATGAAGTGCTACAGGGAAGGCAAGTATAGGACTGAGATTCAGATTGAAATTTTAGATGTCTACAATGTATATACCTACATGGGAAGCATAGATACATGTATTTTCTAATTTCTCTTTTGGATTAACAGACATCCTGTCAAACATGTCAACTGGTCCAGTCAATAAAATATAATAATTCACCAAAACAAATATACAGAAGTGAATCTGAACTGTTCTTTAGATTATACTAACTGCTGCAACAAACCACTGATTTTTTTCACTTGCAAAATTAAGCCCATTGAAGTGATTTGTTTTTCCAGAGCTCTGCTACTTTTGAGTGGATTCCAGTTGGACAGAACAGAGCCCCTCTACTAGCAAGACTTTTAGATAGTCTCAAAGTACATGCTGAAGGGTTTCAGGACAATTTCTCTAGAAAATTTTTTTTTGGTTGGTTGGTTAGTTGGTTGTTTTTTTTGTTGTGCATTGTGACACAAAAAAATAGAATGAAATTTCATAGAAGTAGAAGGGACATCACTCTCATTTACAGTATTGTATGTCTCTCACCACAGCAGTACGGATTTCTGCAGTATTAAGGGACCAAAGCTGTAGCTGTAGGACAGAGGGCTGGGCCAGCAAAACTTAAAAAGAAATTATTGAAATTTCCACTAATGCTGATGGCCTTTTTGAGTGCAGGGTGAGATGACAAACCTTTCAAAAAAGTCTGAAAAGATTCATTACATTGTAATTTGTATTTGGTTCCCCATTCAGGCATTAAGTGGTAGCAGCATTCCTGTTTATAATGGAAAATTTTGTTCCCTGCTGTGGGAGAAAAATAGCACTGAAAGCAGAAAACACCTGGCAGGGACTTTGAATACGAAACTTTTTATTAAGCATTGCATTTTTTTTTCTTTGTTAATTAATCTATTTCACAGTTTCAGGTAATCACTTCGCAAGTTATCAGTAGTCTGACTTTCAAAGGAACTTTATGCTCTGTCAGTTTCTATACCCGTGTTGCCAAAGAATATGGGAATGGCATAAACATCTTGGTACTTTGTCCACTACTGTTTCGCACATCCCTTTCCTAGAAGGCAGTAACGTTAAAAACATTCTTTGTTCTAATGGTTAAGCACTGACGGTGTATTCTCTGGGTTTATTCCGCAAGAAAATCAGCAGACTTACTTTTATTGTGCATATTAGTGGAAGTCTATAGTCTTATATTTAATTTCTTAATGTCTGACTACAGTCAAGGCATCTGACATACAGTAGGAGTTTGAACCATAATAAAGTATTAAGACACTATAGTTACAATGTACTGTTTCTAATAAGAGGATTTATAATTCCTTACAGAGAGAATATGCAGAATTAGGGATATAAACTGTGAGCAAGAAGGTGGGATTTTTCAGTATGAATACTTTCCAAAAATCTCATCTAGTAAAAGAAGGTACTAGAAGTAGGAATTATCTGATTAAATACTGCCATTTCTAATCAAAGAATACCTTTCAGCTAATCATCTAGATTCTTTAAACAGGCCTTTCTACAATGTGATTCATCTGAACTGGTTTAGATTTTACTTTACGATGAGATGAACTGTGCTCTGAAAGTGTCTACTTCTCCCTGCTGACTACTAAATTACTTAAAGTGCTTGGATCAGGTGTATATGTGGCATCCTTAGCTTCTACAGATGAAGAAACAGAAGACAGATTTTTCAAAATTTCTACTAAATCAAAGATAATTTGTGTGACCTTAGCTATGTCATTTAGTTCCTCTATGTCTTTACTGCTCATCTATAAAATGAGGATAATAGAATTTCCACACCTTACTGGGCAATGCAGTGGGTTTACATGGCTCTCTAATACCATTACAATGGATGCCCTATCAGTACCTAGGCCTCTTCTGGACTGTTAAATGAGGAAGGCAAGAAGAAAAGACAGTAAAACGTGCAAAATAATTTATTTTCAGAGAGACGCATTAGACACCTCCCTGAAGCAAAGAACCATTGAAGGATGGGGTTCCTCTAATGGGGGCTATGATGAATCATAACAATAAGAGTGATATTCTTGAAAGAGGGGATATCCCTCCCTCCTGAATAAAAGAATTCACACAGGATATATTTTTCTCTTTTGTCACAAGCTATTCCATTTGTCTCATGACTCAAGTAAACAATTGCTGCATCAACAAAAGAGTCCTTTCTATTTATTGCCCACTGATACAATACATCCTTTTAAATATTCTATGTTCTGTTTTAAGACATCTTCCAGGGAAATGTTTGCCAACACTGAAATATTTAGTACACATTTCTGGTGTAACACTGTGACTCATGGTAAGATACATGCTCATTTCATATATGCAAAGGCTGATTTTAATCTTGTTTACACCAGTATCAATTGACTTCAGCTGAATTACTCCTAATTTACCCTAGAATTGCTGTCAGAATCATCCTTGCATTTCAGCCAGTGCATACAAATCTCCAGCAGGAAAGTGCCTTTTTATTGTAAGGATAAATTGGCATTCATCCAAAATTCCCTGGGAGAAAGGGTTTTTTAAACCACATTGATTTAGAGAAACATAGAGACCTTATTTATTTAAAATCAAGGATATGAATATTTTAACAGCAGCAGCAGCCATAAAGAGAAGGCAAGCATTCAAAGTTGCTGCAAATAATAAAAAAAATCTCCTGTTAGGTTGTCTTGAGCTAATGGATGATGATAGAATTTGGAGAGTGCAGAGAAAGAGGTACAAAGAAGTACTTGTCAATAGCAAGAACAACAGCCCTATATTTACAATCCAGTGTTTAAAGCCAAAATAGACATTCTTTTCTCCGTTTGATCTCAGGAAAAGTTATCTGCCGCTCACAGGCCCAAATTTGAGGCTTCTTATGTCATTCATAAGAAGTACTGAGATAACTGTGCTAGAGATGACAGACTAGTAACCCCTCTAGCAAGCCAGACCTGTGGGGGGGTGTCATGTTTTCTGTATCTGAGCTGAAAGCACTCTTCCTACTTAGAAGTGCTCTCTTTTGTTCTCCCATAGTGCCTGAAATTCATTCTCAAGAGATATGAAAAGTTGAAATTCATCTCATAGAAAAAAAGATGTCTTGGATTTCCATAGGAACAAAGAATCACAAAATGAATGTGAATCATTTTCTCTTTTTTTTTTCCTCTCAAAGGAGAACTGCTCTCAGACATTATAAACCAAATCCCCAGCTATGACAGCTGTTACAGCAGCACTAAAGTTAGAGGGTGTCACCCCCCCGTATTTGTCTCTGTAAGACAGACATAAGAATAAACCAATACTATTCAAAGTCAGCCACTTAAAAAACAACAACAACAACAAAACAACAACAAAAAGCAAACAAACAAAAAGAAAACAAAACAAAACAATAAAATGAGGTCAGATTACTTGCAAATACACATTTCCAACATACATTACTGCCAAACAGAAAATTGTCCGGACAAGAAACAAAAAATTATGACTTCCTGACCTATTATATTTTAATTGAAAAATTGTCTTTCTCCCAAAAGATCTGCATAGCATTTTACTTGCTACAATAAATTGCAATCCTAAATAAAATATGTCAAGTAGAGAAATATTACAGATTAAAAAGACAGAGAAATTTGGGAGACCAAGCTCAAATATCCAGACATTATTCAAACCATACCCTGGAAGATAAAAACCAGAGCTCCTAATCTTAAAGGCTAGTAACACTACCAATTGAAAGGTACTACTTCAGTCTGGCAATTCTCTTATCTAAATTCAAAATTTTCATGAAAGAAAACATATTCATAAAACAGTGAAAATAGCAAGCTTTCACAGTTTAATTTTCAGTGAGCAATCTGAGAGAGTGTACTAGCAATGGCTTTCATTTACAACTGCAAGGATCATTCAAATCTGAATTGGCAAGATCTTAATAACATACAATTTCTACTTTTAAAATAATACCTATGCTGTTTGCAGATTTACGTGGGCCTACAGAGCCTCTGTTATACTCCATTAAACCCCTACGTTTCCATATTGTGCTTCCTCTCGGAAACTCTCTCATTTCTCAGAACATTTTCAAAATCCACTTTCCTGTCCCAAATTTCCCCTTCTGACCTTCTCTACTGACCAAAAACAAATAATATGAGAAAATAACAAGCAGCAAGTCTGCTCACAGCCCAACACCAGTTAAAAGAGGAACTATGTAGGCACAGTGGTGCCCACATGTAACTTGAACTATAAGCATGTGGACCTGAGACCAGAACCCTTCACATGATCTCCCTTCGGGGGCTTCTCTACCACAGAATGGTTTTGATAAAGAGAGAACTACAATGACTCTCTTGATAGTGGATTTTCATGTGGCTTCATAGAGCATATTACTTCTGATTAAAGACTGCTTAAGTTTTGGAAACCGTATAGAAGATGGACAGACGTCTTGAAGGCTAAAAGTCTTTTGTCTCTAAAAGACTTCTGAGCTGTCATGGAGACAATCACAGACACAATTTCCTGTATAATATAAGAGCTTTACTACTTGAGGTGCTTGTTCGAGGACACAGTGACAAGCACTGATGTTTTTATTAATTATTTCCCTCTCAAGCATCCTATTCTTTGGATCACTGAGAAAGCAGCAAGGGGAAAAGTGACTTCTGCCCAGTTTATACAACAGAGACATTACTGAATTTAGAAGTGATATAAGCTTTTAGTAACTAGTTTATATGGGAGAACAGTAACTGCTTTAGTAACAGCAGAGCAAAGGAAACTGAATATAAGACAAAAGACACAGGAGCCCTCACACAGAATGCTTAGAAGTTCCCGCAAAGCTACTCTGTGAACATAGTCAAGGAGTATCTGAGATAAAAGCAATAAACGTGTCTTACAGCTCTGATAATGGGGATCCTATTTCTTAGGCACAGCCACAGAGTAAGCCTATCAGATCTCTCTGTGTTCACACATCATTCCAAAACTCCAGACATATAAACTCTGTCAGTTGGATCCTCTAAGGGTCAAGTAATTATTTTTTTTTTTATTTCTTGTCTTTGCAATCAAAAGGGTTTGCTTTGCCTTTACATTTTCTTAAATTTTACAATATCTACACAACAGAGGGACAGACTCTAAAGCATTCATCTTCCTTAATTATTCCTTTAAAATTTCTATAGAATATTTTATTGAAATTTGATCCTGATTGACAGATAATTTACTGAACCAATCACTTTCTAACTCTGGACAAAACAAAAGAATAAAAACCAGATGAACAAACCCCTCATATATTTTTTAATGCTCTCCCAGTCTAATAACATCTATTAATTCCTTTTTTAATTTCAAAATATAGAAATAATTGAAATTTTCTAGTCCCAATGAATGAAATAAAATGGAGAACCTGATGTATTAGTAAATTACCTTCCTTTATGGTTTTACCTTTGTCTACATGAGGAAGCATTTAACAACATAGCCACACACAACACTACTGAATTAAACATACCAGGAGAGTGTAATTCTTACTCTTTATCAACAGGCTTTATTTCTGTATAAGTAATATACCCAATAGAAATATTATATGACTTTTGCTACATCAAAAGTCTTTGTGTGATTATGGGTATTCTCAGTATAATCCAAATGCATGAGGAGAAACAGTCTCTAGAAATATAACTGTAAGGAAAAATAATAATAAAAAAAGATTCTAATAGGCTAATTTCCAGACCATAGTCCCAGATAAGTTTTTGGGAAATGAAAAAAGCAAATTATTATTTTCAAATACAAAAGATTCAAGACATTCCAGTCCACTCTTTAGAGTATACATTTTATGTGCAATCAATATTAAAAAAAAAAATCAGATCATAGCTAAATGTGCAAAAATATGCCAAATGTGTCACCCAAATCATTCATTAACAGTAAGCTGATTAACACAACATATTTTATTTCAGAGTGAAATTCAAAGCCTGTTATAGCAAAACAATTTAGGCTTACAGGATTGTACTGAGCCTTGTTATGCTTGACCATGCTAATGTAGCTGTTTTTATTTCAGAAGCACTGGGGAAGGGACCATGAAATCATTAGTAATTATATAAATATTAAGGCCACACAACTGGCTCTATTACTGTTTTCAAATGGTAGCATCTGCAAATTCAGCCTGTAATAAACACTAATGCATCCAGAGACGAGACTGCTGACATATGAATGGGATGCTTTGTCAGACTAGCATAAAAATGTAGATGAACTGCAGGGAAAGAAAACCAAAGAATTCAAAGGGTTTCTTGATTGCCTTCTTTAAAATGCCAAGAACTTAAGCTGGTCTTTCTTATCTTCCTCTACATGCATGTGACACTTTGGGAGGCCTTTCTTATTGTACTATAATTCAGTAATTGTTCCAGCTCTGTGCACCATGCCTTCCTTCCAAAGGGCAGCATGAGATATATAATTCTGGTAATGAACAGCTGCATAATTTAAGGGTTGAACTAGCAGGGCACTGTTCCCTATTTGTGTTTTCTTAGCAGTTGCCTAGATATCCCAAGCCTATTTAGTAATACAATCCTTTGTTTGCCTTATTTCTCATAGATGATATATGTTCAGACTTGGTAATGTTCCAGAAAGCAGATTTTATCAGCTGAAGTGACAGAGCAAGCTTTCCTTTCACTTTGCTTCAAAGGGCAGCAGTACAGAACTAGAATGAGGAATTTTTTTTCCTTAGCCATGAACAGTCTCTGCTCTATCATGCAGAATTTTTTAAACCCAGTGCTATCCCCTTTCCAAAGCATGATAGACTAAAGCACAGAGCTATCAAAGGCATTTCCACACAACATTGCTCTCACCAAGGCTAATTTTCCAAATGTTAAAAAGGTTCAGGCAGCTAGGCCCTACAAGATGAAAGCTGCATGCTGATTAATCAGCTGCTTTTTTATTCTGTTCTGGCAAGTGTTTCCTATTTGTAAATAAAAGGTTTACCCTGCATTTCCTGTAAACTAAGGAACATAAGGCATCTTTGGACCAGACTCATAAAGCAACAAAGCCTTCTGCTGTCACATCCGCAAAGGTAGGTTGTTTGTTCTATCGTAAATATACTTTCAGGTGTCCTGGAGAGAATGAGCTAACCTAACACAAACATCACTACAACATGAGAAAATTACGTGGCAACCACAAAGCTGCTTCATTATTAATTACATTCTTTGGTTTCCAGCAGCACTTTAATTGTTGTTTGCTTGAGAAGACCTGTCTGTTATTTGTGTCATTGTAGAAGTTCAGGTTAGTTCATGATGTGTGTCTCAGTGTAACACGTATCCTCAAAGAAACACTCTCATATGAAAGACGAATATGTTTATTTATGTCTCAGAGTGCTGGGTTTCTATTCAGATGGTAAATAGGTAGTGTGAAAGAGATGTGACAGACTAAAAAGAAGACTAGAAATTGTCTGCAAACTGGCAGGCACTGTGGTTCACTGACAGCCTGAATTACTTTCAGCCAGTTTGGCACATCTCCATTTGTCACACTTAAAAGCTTGAGCCAAAGTTATCCAGTTAATACAGAGCACAGTATTTCTTCCTCCTCAAAGCTGGAACAGAAATGTAAATGTTCAAGATTCACAGTGTGTATCATGCCACCTATACATCACAAAAGGACATAAAATACTTATAAGTAAAACACACATAACTCCCATCACACCCTCTTGGCCATCGTTCACCTCAGGTTGTCTTCTATGCTGTGCATACCACCTCTGTACTATTTATTCCAGACAACGATTTCTCATGCAGACTGAATCCCTTCTGCTGTAAATCCTGCAAATAGCTAGCACAAATAGTTTGTGAATATAGCAAGTAGTAGGGAATGAGCTTTTGAAAAAGCTATCTAGACCAAGAAAGGGAATCAGTTCCCTCCCACACCAAGATTTTGAAGACAAGGTAAAGTTGCTGATTTTGGAAGTAGCAGGACTTTCATGAATCAGCATCTGGTTTTGACATTTTATTCATCACCACACAGCAATAACCACTGTATCTTTTGCTATGACCCAATGCCAGTTTATATATGATTTTATATGAATTATTGGTAGTGTAGTCATGAGGGTTAGGTTTATACAGCTCTTGTATGGATGGATTTTTTCACTGAACCACAGGATTTCTTTGGAGAATTTCCACTGTCCCTGTGTCAGTGTACAGAAGTCCTCTTTTATCCAAATGAGCTTTAGGTGTTCAAAGAAGAGAAAAAAATGCAACACTTTCAAAACACTATAAATGGTAATCAAAAAGACCTGTGAGGTGCTTCTTTAGATTCTCTAAGGCCAGCTTAGATTTTTAAAATAGACACATGGAAAGCTACATTCCTGGCAATCTATAATCAAAAGGTTTGAAATACTTGTACTTTTCAAAGTAACTGATGATACAAATTTTTTGAAGATGCAAGAAAAAAATTATAAGGGTTAAATAATGAATAAAGAATGAGAATACACTTTCCCTACTTTTTGCTATTTAAAGAAAGCTGCAGTTGGCTCCTTTCTTTGCTTGTCCCCCTTGAAGCATTCATGACAAACTGTTTAAAATAATATTCTGAGATTCTTATCTCAGTTACCGCCTATTCCCAGTTCAAACCAGATATTGAACTCAAATTGGTAAGAGCTCCACTAACATTATTTCAAGTTTAATGGTGTAAATAATATCAGAATCCTCTCCTTTAATTGCCAATTAACATCTCTGACCAGCATTCCTGCTGCTTAATGCCATGGTATTTTTGACTGCAAAGTCCAGTAATAAATATAGCAAATGAAATGCTTGATAGTCAAGATATTTCTGAACAAATTTTCAAAGCTAATCACTGGAGTATATTCAGTTTTTCAGTCATTTCCCTACATAATTTCATCTGAAATACCTTCACCTTTGGATTTACATTCTAGATATCAGATGTCATTATAAAAAGAAGTATAGCTTTGATTTTTTTGTTTGTTTGTTTGTTTTATTCACAATATTGGTTAGTGCAGGGATAATTTCTAACAGTTTACTTTCTACATCACTGACATATATGCACTTTGTTATGCAAAATCTTCAATTAATTAGCCTTTATGAATCACTTGATCATATTCTTTTTGTGAGAGAAATGAGGTGTAATTTCACGTGTATCCATACATATGTCTCTAACAGAGATTGTTTTAGAGTTGAGATTATTTGTTTCCCTTCGGTTTTAGGCAATCCAGTCAAAGAACCTAGAAGGCTAAACCACTAAAGGAAACCTGTCAGTTATTTCAGTGTCTCACAGTCATTAAATGAAAAAAAAAAACAAACCCAAAACCAAAATCAAACCAAACCAAACCAAACCAACAAAAACAAAAACAAACCAAAAACCAAAAACCAACAAGCAAAAACCTCAAAAGAACCAAGTCAACCAACCAACTAACCAAACAAGTCCCCCAAAAAACAGCACTAGAGATTGTGTCTGGAATGATTTTGTCCTGGAAGAACCTCTCCCAGTCATGGTGTGGGGAGGAGAGAGTGGGTCAGGGACTTTTCCCAGCAGGCAGACAGCATGCAGCCAGCATGCAGGCACGCTTCTTCTGAGACTGACTACATGGGTTCACACAGATACAGCCTATCCAGCAGGTCTCATTGCCATGAAATGGTCCCAGGAATATTTATTGTTATAGGGATTCTCTGTAGCAAAACCAATAAAAGTACATCAAAGACTTTCTTCTAATTTGTGTAATTTTCTGCTGATAAAAATAGAAATGTAATTTTGATAGTTTGGAGTCATATATGTGAGCAAACGAATAAAAATGTTCAATTTGTAGAAATAAACTTGGACTAAGAGCAAGAGCTAGCATGGCTTTATTTTTATTTTCTCCAGAGGTTTTGGTCTGCATTTGAAACCCATGTAAATGTATTTCCTACATTAATTGTTACTGCCATAAATAATATCGTGGGCTGTGTCACGTTTTATAGAGAGCTTGGATTTACTGCTTACATTTCACTGTTCTGTGCAGACTTTTTCAGAAACACTTGATTTTTTAAATCTTTTTTTAAAGGAGAGGAAAAAAATCCTTTCATTAGAAAAAAAGTTGGAGGCAACTTCCAGTAGAAAACACTGTAATGAACTACCCTGTCACAAATACCTAGTGGAACTGAAAAGAGAAAACAGAAGATTCATTACACTTGTCTGCGTACAGATGATTGTTTGAAAGGTCACCCAGATGAAAAATGTCCTCCAAACCAAAAATGTATGTCGGGTAAAAGAAAATGAGATGTGTAGGACAGAAAAAAAAAAAAAAAAAAAAGCTATACATTAAGAAAATAAGGGTTTTTACTGTCAAATACATAGATTTTACTATTAAACACACTGTCTTTCCAATTAAAAAAAAATCCTCCATACATAGATGTCTTATTTGCTTCCTTTATGTGCACATAGACCTAAAATCAGACTTTGTTGTAAAATAATTTTTTTGCTTAAAACAACAGAGTTTTTCCAGATAAATCTACTCAATTGCACTGTGAACACTTATTAGGGTATGAATCTACAACTTACAAAACAGTTTTGAATAATCAGTTATCTTTAAAGCTATCTCTATTCTTGTCTTAGACGCTTTGCATTCCATGCTCCATTATATAAATTCTTTACTGCAGTTGCTGTCCTGCCACATTTCCATTGAAAAATAATTCTATTAAAGGATGCATCATGCTCTTTCAGCTCAAGGAGAACATTTTCTTCAGATAAAAGTATTGGGACATAGGCTGAGAAGTAGTAAGGTTACATGAACTTAAATGAATCTAACTGGAGAATCTAGATCAAGGTTATGCTCCTCCATCCTCAAGAAACTGTGAAATATGAGGAATTTTAAGCTAATGTAAAGTCCATAAATAATAGAAAGAGTTCCCTCAATTAGTTGCTGCTGCACGAGAAAGTGCTGTAGGGTATGCTCTGAATTTATAACTGAAAAAGAAACTCTGCAAAGGATTTATATGAACAAATCGTACAGTGTCTCAAAACTAGAAATATTCAGCATGCCATTTTTTTTTCTAAATACTGTATCTATGCTTCTTTTGTCCTAAATATGTCATGTCAACAGTTCTGTGTTTATTTTATGGCACTGCAACACTAAACATCTCCTCAGCTGAAGTCATCATGGTTACATACCAGCATACAGGAGCCAACTGGCTGTTTAGTGATAACAGAAATGTTTTTCTGAATGACTTGCATAATTACACGGGGACACACAATTTAGATAATGAGTTCTTTTTAGGATTTTTATGTTTGGCTGTGACATTACTGAAATCCCTGTAAAACTGGAGGTTTAGTAAGTAGAGGACATCTTGTAAATGACAAAAAATAAAAAGATATACTGGAATGTAACTCTGACCTAAACAAAGTCTAAAGAGCTTTTAATTCAAAATATTACACTTTGTAGAAGTGAAGAAATAAGGTTAAATGCAATAAATAAAATGAATAGAACTATATGTAATAAATATCTTAGTCCTTCTGGGCAAAGTATCATTAGTTGAAGAACGTCAGTAGCTGGTAATCATCTACCTTTAACTGAAGTTAAATTTTAACAAGGATAAAATTAAAACTAGTATAAGAATTAGAATAAGAAAGGAAATAATATTCTTTATGGAAGACCACATAAAGCACAAGGATGTATATATATAGTTGCTTAATCATAATCCTACTTACAGGACACATTCAGACTTGTGTAGGCCCATGCGTATGGATAAGCATGTCTTTCCACACGTGTAAACTTCCACATAGCAATAATGCAATAAATTTAAAGATTAAAAAACAATACTAAGCAAAAGTATAGACAACTCTCCACAGCTCACAAATTATTCTTTTTCAACTTTAATCTTTACAGTTTGATAACACTGCTTTATAAATTTTCTCATAATATTAGTGCATCAGCAGCAACTTTCATTTCTGGAACAGAAAAATTGTACTGCTCTGTGAACATGTGGTGACTTAATAAGAGGTAACAGTGCTCAAGTAAATTCTTCCCATTGAATGATCCATTACAATATAATCATGACCAGGCACAAAGCCCCACTCAATACAAAGGTATATAGTTGCTGTAAAAGAGCTCCACTAACCTGGTCAGGTAATCTACCATTTTAAAGACCTGAAGAACCAACCAGTTAAGCACCAGATAAGGTCAAATATTATTGATTGTAGATTCAAGTAAAATTCTTTTTATTGCTTTTCCCTCTTTTGATTTTGCTTGTAATCCAAGTATTATTTCCTTGAAAATACACTTTTTTATTTTTCCAGTGGCTGCACTTATATAGCAATCGGATATGAATGGTCTCACAGAACAACATAATGATGCATTGACTTGAAGAACAATACTGCTACAAAACCTTAGAGACAGAGCAATAAAGAGGAAAACATATTTTTCAAAATAGACTAATAATCCGAGTTCTACAGCTTTTAAACAGCAGGGTTTGACAATCCCATGAACTTTTCTAAAAACTACCGGATAACTGTATTTTAGTAATTGGGGAATGCTAACAAAAGCTAATTTCAAGTTTCTTCCACAGACAGTAGAGAGTGGGTCTAAAATGCTATAAGGAAGAAGAGTAAGTTGTTCTTAATGAATACACTTCTGTGTCTTGAACACAGTAATGCTCTGCAGCAGTCTAGTCCTGTGCTTCTAACATACACAAAAGTCCAAGAATAACTACGGGTTACATATATTATGTGTTGTTCTTTCACTGCTTTAAAATCTTCAGTGAGAAGATGTAGTTTGGAGAGCAGAAATATTAACTATTACAAAAATTACTCAGATGCAAAACTGTTTGCAATAAAAGCCACATTTACTGTTCATAATTTTTCTAATCCTTTTATTCTTGTCCAAATTCACATAAAAGAAATTTTTTATAAATCCTTTTTTTGTTTTACACTCTTTTGGGATATCTCATCTGCAAAGGAGTTAAGATCTTTCATCTTCCCTTCCGGAAACATTGTCATATCACCAACATATGGCTCCTATTTCAGACCCACTAAAAAAAGGGAGAGAAATTATTCATTTCCAGTTGGTAAGGAGACCACCTCCAAGCTTTTTTTTCTAAGACTCTTTCTTTCTGAGAACAATGTCCCTTTGATGAAGTTTCACAGTGGCCAGATATGCCCTACATCAAGTTCCTGAATGGGAGTCCTCAGCACAGAGAAGGAAACGGGAAACCTTGATTTCTTTGCCTTTCTGTAGTTCTGTGGGGGAGACCTACCTTTGAAGCTCCAAATTGGTAGGGAACAAATGTATACTACAGCAAACTTCTGGGTTCTGTGATTCAAAATAAGCAAGTGAATCCTGTCAATCTGATAGTCATCTAGTGTCTTTTTTCACCTGACTGTAATGGAATATCTATTTAAAGTTCACTATAAGCTGCTATGAACGCTCATAATGAGGAGGGTTAACAGTATTTCTTTTAAGCTTCTACGACACAGTGATTTATTATATTAGCTATAGATCTGTCCTTCTGGTTTGCACATTTTCGTTTTTCAAACACATTTGGTATTGTTCTCTTAGCTTTTCTATACCTTTCTAATACCAATTTCATTTACCCTAAAATCATTAATAAACTTTTGCTTTCTATTGCATTTTTAGGCTGCCATTAAATTAGTCACAGTCTCATATGCATTCTCATCTATCCACAGGTAGAATGATATGCTGCTGTATTTTTATCTGTCTGTCTCCAGAAAGCTGTGAACAGAGACATGGAAATATCACATATTTGGAGAAATGCCACCTGGCACAAATCAGTCACTAGGTGGCTGGATATTGTGAAGAGAAACAACTGGCTAAATAGTAAATCCAGCTATTAGAATCCAGCAGTGCATCTGACTTTCACATTTAAGAGTGAAACAAAATATTTGTCTTGGTTAATGGCTTTGATGGTGTTTAACATTTTCCCTATTTCTGCCTGCCTCACTAATGTAATCTTTTATAATTTGCCTCATGATGTTTTACTTTTTTGTTTATTTGTTGATGTTTGTTTTTTCCCAACCCATAGCAAAAGAAGAACAAAAAAAATCCTGTTTTTATTAAACAATACACAAGTATTTTTATGGGACTACACAGAGCAACACAGACAATCCCTTTATACAGTACTTTTAAAATTTACTTTAATAAGTATTAAGTATGAAATGGAAGCTATCATATCTTCTTAAACATGCTGGTGTTGTTTATTGTCATCTGTTCATATGGCATACACATTCTACGTGTCTATGCATTTGTTCCGGACTTTTCTATAGGTCAAACAGAAACAGAAGTGAGAAACCAATTACCTGAAGTAGCATGAACAAAGCATAAATTCCGTAGCAGATTTGACAGGCCTAATTGAAAATTTTCCATAAAAATGTGGGGATTTTTCCAAGTGAAAAAAAAAAAAAGGATGATGTAAATGTCTGCCATTTTTAAAAGAAAATAAAGATTAGCAGATGAAAATGTGGGAAGGTCCAGCTACTGAAAGGAACATAATTGCAGATCTTTTGATGTACAAGAACTTATTTCTGCATTGAAATACTTGATCTGTAGCTAGAAATTATTTGTTAAGGAATTTTCAGCACAAAAAAGGTCACATTTACTCTTTCAAGTACCTCTTTTTACATGATTCTGAGGTATAATTTGAATTGTATATAGAACTTGTTTGACTTTTAATATTCACAGTTTTTCTCCTCCTTGTCTTAAAAAGAAAGCATATAAATGAAGAGAATTAAACGAGGATTAAAAACTTTTCATGCCACCACATCTGTAGTCTTATGGCAGAGGTTTTACACCAAGTGATATTGAGAAGTGCCATACATGAAAAATTCTGCTGAAGTCCTATTCTCCATTACCCTCTCCCCATGGTTGTTTCAAGTCCAAGACCATGGCAGTGGAATAGTTCACTGTGGAGACCTTAAAGATGTGATGATAATGAAGGATGGTCTGCAAGAGTCAAGATATCTAGTAGCAAGTCAAAGGAGGAGGTAGTACAGATAAAGCTGATATGATGAGGCACATGCAATAAACTCTACAGGTACAAAATTAGATTGCATTTACCGTGTATCATCTCACTTGTGCTTGATTCACAGATTCTGTTCTACTGGAACCACTTTGAATGTTCCAAATCTCTAAGCACCTGTCAAATACCTGGTTTTTTTTTGCTTTAAAGGAAAGGCAATGGCACCACATTGCATTCGTTCTTTTATGGACACCAAAGATTATACTGTAGCTCTGAAGCTAGCTCTGAAAAGACTTGTGCATTGAATTACATTTTTTTAACTTAGTCAAAGTGCTCACTAGGTGTAAAATAAAATTTAGCATGCATGCAAGTTCTTGATAATTATTTATAATACCAATGAATATATAAGTGAATTGACTCCAGTTTATGAGATGATTTCCTTTTGGGTTTTCTGAATCTCTCGTATAAGATTCCCAAATCTAAGAGATTTGTTTTACTTTTAAGAGGATATCTCCTTACAATCATCAAAACATTCTCTAACTGCCATGCAAATTCTAGTGAGTTCACCTGTAAAAAAAAAAAAAAAAAAAATTACATTGCCTCATTGTCTATTTTCTCTCCTTTAAATGGTAAGAGGCTTTAGGAAACTGACTGGATATGATGGGTAAAAGAAAAAGGATGACCTTAATAGTTATTACTGCTTGAATTACCACAGTCATTTAACACAGTTGTTTAAAAAAATACCTTCTAATCTGCAAAGATTTAATTAAATTGATACAAGAGATAAAGCATCTTAATAAAAAAAAAAAAAGTTCTAATAATTGCAATGTCAATACTTTTTATGTATTTATCATTAGAATTATAACACCTACTGTGGATTGTTATTGTTTATGGGGATTTGAAAGATCATAATTTACAAGATGTAATTATTCCTGCTAGACACATAGTTTAATACCAGTTAATTCTTCAGAAAGACTGTCCATATCTTTCTGCCAATGGCAAAAGCTTACCTTTCTATCAGATACTTAATTCTACACCAAAGCAATTCAAACCACTTCTTTCTCCCCTCTTTTGTGATTCCCTTTGAAGGAATGGACGCAAAATAAATTTTCTTCCTTTGCTACATACATTATGTAGTCTGATGCCAGTTCTAAAGTCCTCAGTTGTACAAAATTGGCTTTGTCAGGGGAATTAGATATATAAGAGGTAAACTTAATTCTGAGAGAACTCTGGCCAGAATTATAGGACAGTAAGCACAAGAAAGCAAACAGAAGATGCATAGACGGCACAGTAGCAATTCTTTAACAAAACTGCAACCTGCAACAATTTACAGCAGTAGAGAATTTGGTTCACTGATTCAATCCAAGAGAAAAAAACTTACAATACATCTTTGCAAAAATGCTTCTCCTTGGCTTAGCTAATCAGGCACATTGTTTTGTCCACTGCTGTAAACAAAGAAAAAGGGCTTATGCTCTATATACAATCCTGAAACTCTATTTGATTTCTGCAATTTCATGGCTCATCTACTAGATGAAAGAAAATTTATCCCAAGAAGACTATGTACATGAAGCACTGCCAATCTCAAACACTTAAAATTCTGAGCCAAGGATCAAAATTCATGCCAGCTTACCAAAAAAAGAAAAAAAAATCATATTTGATTGCTTAGATATGCCTTTTGCTTTCTTTCAGTTCTCAAGATAACTTTTCATTTCCAGGTTTCTTCCTCAGATCACAAATACTAGGGTTTTTTTTTAAATTTTATGATCATGCATATTTCCCTCATTCTAAACTTCTAAAATAAAAATGCTTCTGATCATATGAACATGTAACCCTAAAGAGCTAGCACTGCTCTTTCTCCTGCAGAAAATGCCCAGAAATAATGTGTACAGGCAAATTTTCATTAGACTAAAGATTTTTAAAAATAGAAATCTCTTCTGACTTTCTACTGATTTACATTCTGTGGCCTAAATTAATCTAACTTTTCTTAGCAAAACATGCCCACAGAAAAAAACAAAGAGAAAAAACTGATCAGAATGACAAAGAAGATGGCTTGTGCTTCCTTCACACAATGCCATAGTATTTTATGCTCTCATGCCCATTCTATTGTTGATTTATGTCCTCTGTGCTATTGGACATCATGCAACTTCATAATGTTTTACATGACAATAATTTGACCTTCTCATTTGCTGGCTTTCCTTCTACTACTGTGAAAATATAGCATATTTTCTAGCAAATGACATTACCATGTAATTATCCAAATATTTGGTGGAGGATTTTTAATTATTTTATTTAATTGTTATATGATAAATAAGCCCTGGACTTTTCCAATAGCAAAATAACAGCTCACCTGGGGATGTGAAGTGCAATTTGAATTGCACTTATTGTACTAGTGGCAGAAAGGGGAGGGAGAAAAAAAAGATTCTCTACTCTACCTAATTTATAAAATGAAAAGAAATAGGAAGTCATGCTGATTAAAACTTTTATATAGTTTTGCAAGTATGATTTAAAGTATAATGATGCCAGATTAAGAGTTAAGATGATCTTAAACTATTTTTGTAAAAAAATTAAAATAATTTAAATAGTTTACAGAAGCATTCACATTTGTGTGGTTTTAGTGAATTCAAGATCTTTTCTTTAAATGCAATATTAATAACTTGAATATATAGGATCAGGTCCACAAACAGAGGGTAAGTACGTAACCATTTTAATATTTCTCCCTTTAATATTTCTCAAGTTCAAATCCCTTCACAGTGCTTATAGTACTTTTTTTTTTTTTCCTAGCCAGATAAACTTTGATTAAATACTTCAAATAAAATGCCTGCGAGAGTTTAATAAATGTCATAACAAAAGGACAAAAGGTGGTGTTGGACAGAAATTCATTGTGTTTGTACCTCCTGAAAAATTGTTAATTAGTAACACCCTTGGTGTTGTCATGATTAAGTCTAATGTATACATCATAATTAAATTGCTTGCAAAAATTGTAGAGTTAAGTTGAACATTAAGAAATGACAATGTAAGACATAAATTCTAAATACTTCTTGGAGATTCTAAATTGGGGGCAATATTAAAAAAGTTTTCTTTCAGGGAATTACTGATTAAAGAAAATGTTGCTCTCTCTACATATTGAAAATGTGAAAACAGCTATTCTTTTACATTTGAAATCTTAATCTCTCTCTTTTTTATTATTTATTATAGTTTTCATCTAAAATATCCTGTAGAACCAAACCTATAAAATTTTTTATAAGCAAACACATGGAAACAAATAATTTTGAATTACAAAGCTGTAATAAGTGAACGTAGTTCATGATAGTTATTTTCTATTTCATTAAGAAAAAATAAGATAAATAAATCAAATAAGATATACTATATATGTTTATCAATCATAACAATAACTTCATTGCATTGAAAAGATAGCAGTGAATCTACTTTTTTCAGTAGGACCAGTGAATGAATAGATGATTGAAAAAGTTTTAAGTACTAGAATGAAAACCAGGTATGAAACTTGACTCATAGTTCAGAACACTTTACTAGTAAATTGAATTATCATAGGAAAAATAGAATCACTGTGGAATCAAATCTCTCAGGAGAGCTAAGACAATACTGAAGGTAATGACATCAAATGCTTTAATACTTATGTGTATTGTAAGAAGATGATATAGTGTCAAGTGCATTATGTATGAAGTGCTACTCAGAGGCAAGAATTCAATCACAGAATCCATGGGCTGATGATCTCATACTGGAAGGAATGCAGCATCTGACAATCTTTAATCCTTGCACACTAAACAAGCATAATGATTACAAAACCTAAAGTTTATATAAAGACAGAAATCTCCTTAGCCCAAACCAGAAAATAAGACAGTTTTTGGGAAAGTCATAAAATCATAAGAGCAGTTATATTTATGGCATTTCTGACAGATGTCTGTCTTATGTGCTCTTAAAGCCAACCAGTGATAGAGACTTTGTAATCTACTGAGAGAAATTCTTTCAGTATGCTTCCATGTCTATGACTTCTGGAAGATTTTTTCCTACTGTTTAATATAAATCTTCCTTACTTCATTATTGTTTTGTCTTATTCAGTGTGTACTTGGAGAACAGACTTTTCAGCAGTCTGTTTTGTATTTTAAAACACTCATATACCCCTGTCATCTTCCCCTCATGACAGGTCTAATTTCCACAATCTTTACAGGCAGATCATGTTTTGAAATATCTTCTTGACCTCTTCTGTACTCTTTCCAAATGTCTGCATCCTTCAAGTTAGGATTCTACTCAGAGTCAATGGAAAGAGCTTATTTCTTCACATGGACTATTAAAGGATCCTAGGGTTATTAGCCTCCCAAGGATAAAGTTAATCTTTGTGAAGCACTGAAGTAAATAAATTGTATTTTGTAGTGTCTTGGTAGATATCTGCAATATAAGGACCATTGCTCCTACAATAGCTCCCTGAATGTTATTATATGGTAAATGATGTGAATGACTTGTTGCTATATTCACAACATAGATGGTCTCAAAACTCACAGCTATGTAGCTTTATTATGTGACTAGGTTCTGAAGTCTGCTACTCAGCTATTTTATTAAACTTACCATGTGGAATACTTCAATTCAGCAGATGGGAGTCTCTAAGTCATGTTATGAATCAGAAGTCACTCACTGGGTACAAACTATTTGAATACAGACTTCACTGAGAAATAATCAGTCCCTATATCTGAAAACAACTACAATCTCATGCTGTTCTTTTACTCATTATTACTTCATTGAGATTTTTTTTTTTTTTATTCTGTGTGTGTGTGTGTGTGTGTGTGTGTGTGTGTGTGTCTCCGTCATGCGATGTAAACCAGGGTCAATTTTAGCTCTTCAGAACATTATTTTTTATAACATCTGGTTGCAAATTCTAAACTTTCCACACCTTTGGCTCTTAGGCAACAGATTGCCTCAGAGGCTTTCTAATGCAGTTTACTGACTCGGAAAAATAAAACTGAAGCTTAAAAGTAGAAGAAAATATGTTGCCTTACACAGTATTTCCTTAATATTGCAGTGGTAGGTCAGCCAGATCTGGAGGACCATACTCAAAAGATTTAATAAACTGTACGCATGTAATGAATACCACTCCTGTCCTTCTTCTGGACTATTTGAAAGACAATACTAAAATAAATCAAAATAGTGAGGCAGTCCCTAAAAATATATGACAGTTACAATTTTTCTACTCATATATCAAACTCATAATTCATAATAGCGAAAGCATGCACTGTTTCCTTAAAAAATAAAATAGTTTTCCTCTTAGGAGTCTTTTCTGAACAACAATAAAAATATTGCTGGCTGTAGAACTGGTGAGTAGGTTCTATTCTCTCAGAAACCCCAAAAAGATAATCACAAGAAGATGGTAGTATGCTACCTTTTGCTAGCTGTCTATTGCAACAGGTTACTGTCTATCTCATTTTGGATAAAGGTTAATAAAGGCTAGGCATTCAATTAATGCAGCTGACATCAGCAGCTATCAAACTTTGCCCTAGAACAAAAAGGATTGTAGGAGCACATCTTTCAGAGAAGTTTTCTTTTATTATCTTAAAGAAAACAGCATTGAGAACAACAGAGGTAAAGATGTTCTTTTTGTACATCTCCTGGATGAACAATGCTGTAAAGTAATATTGATGAAATTGATAAGAAAGTATAATATAGTGAGGCATGTTATTTCCTTGTAACTGGTATTACCAGCAAGTCATAAATTCAGTCACACACACATGAGCACATTCACACACACACACACACACACAGAGGAACACTTCTGTTTCAGTACTTCAACCAAGGTCATTCTATGCAAAATGGAACTCGCACTCCAGATGCTGAAGCCAGGGTAGTGTTTATTAATCTCAAGATGTGATGTTTATAAGGGGTTATCACCTTCATGACTGCCATACAGTCGATCTCACAGATCTCCTTATGTTGAGCAAATCTTGATCGCAAATACTGGTGCATTGTCATTGTACTTGACATCAAATGCTTTTGACACTATTTTTAAAGTGGCAGTTTCCACACAGAGAGCTCACAAATCTGTACCACAAAGGAATGAGAACAAATCTGATCTTTCATAAATTTAAAATACGTATTTCAAACTAGCAACCCTGGGCAATTTGAAAATACACTGAAAACAGCCTGAACTCATGTATCTGACGAGTATTTGACTTTACATAAAAAGAATCCAAGGTAAAAGTGATTAATATGAATTGTAGAATCTGATATCATCCTCTCTAATCATTACCATAAAAACATATGTTTTATTTGTATTCTCAGGCAGCTTGATCCAGACTCACCAAACAATTATCCCAGCTCTATCAAATAAAAAATTTGAAAAAAAAAAATGAAAAATTTGAAAATAAAAAATCTTTACTTGTATGACCCAAAAGGTAAGCCAATTCTTTGATATAATCCCTGATCAGAGAAAGTCTTTGAGGGCAAGCTTAAAATAATTCATTCAAATGGGGTACCACTCTGCTTTCTCAAATACTCAAGCTAAGATCATCTATATTCCTGTACTGGCTAAACAGTGAGATAATCTGCATAAAGACATACCCCCACTGTGTGTTTCTACTGAATCAATACTGCTCTCAATCTACACAAAAGCACTACCAGTATGCATTAAGCAGATACTACCTGCACTGTCACAGCTTCCCAACTGATGTGAAGAGCTATGTGTAAATCTCATAAATTCACACCTACAGTCCTCCATTTGTTCCAAGTTTTGCATCTTAAGAGTAAATGTGTATCATTCGAACCAGTCTTTCTTCTTTATAGATTGAAATTTACTTCAGAGGAATATAATGGTTTGAATTTAACAGGTGAATGAGAATTGTGCAGATGATTTTTCCATAACAGAATACATGCTTTTCATTTTAGCTTTAAGAATGCCACTTCACAATTAAAGATTTGAGAAAATATCCACTTAGGGCTTGAAAATAATGCCTAGGTTTGAAGGCACTCTAAAGATCATCTAGTTCCAACCACCCTGCCATGTAGAGGAACACCTTTCACCAAACCAGATTGCTTAGAGCTCCATCCAGCCTGGCCCTGAACACATCCAGGGATGGAGCATCCACAACTTCTCTGGGAACCATTCCAGTGCCTCACCACCTTCACAAAATTGATAATTATAGTTCTGTTTTCTCCCCAGAAAACTCACACTTCAGTGAAAATTCAGCCTAAAAGGCATTAAAATGTCTACACTAAAATTGCAACTTTCTTTAAGAAGTTTCAATTTTTCATAGCTAGGCTTTTCTTGTCATAGTGCATGGGGTATCTACTCTTTGAGCTTTTAGAGTCCTGTCTATTACCACTGGCTATGCCCATAGCAAGTTTCAAATTACTAGCAAGCAGTTTGAAGCAACAGGAATGGTTTAGTAAATCACATCAGTTAGTACTGAGGCCCTTAGAAAAGCTGCTGGGGGGAGGACTGTTGCTCTGAATTTTATTCTATTTGGCCCTGTGGACTGAACCACATGTGTCTCTTGAAGCCCCTCAAAGATCCAGTATTTGTTTCAGATATCAAAGAAGGTAAGAAAGCATTTGGTGTGTACCTGTCAGAATTTATCACTCTCTGAAAGAAGTCTACCTTAAAACTAAATTGATGCTCTGAAACTGTTCTGCAGATCAAAACAATGGAGGAAAAAAAACAAAACAAAACAAAACAAAACACAAGGAAAACCACCAGAGCATTTGTTTTAAAATAGTACAACTGATTCAAACCAATATGCTAATGCAGATGTATCCACTAGAGAATTACTGTTCGTTTTTTTTTTTTACTTCATCCATGGAGAAAAAAGCCCCAAACATTGACAGAGAAGTAACTGTAAGCCACTTCCAAGCTGAAGGTGACAGTATTAAAGGTGATAGTCCTGGGTGATAGTATTAAAAATTCCACACTACTGAGCAACCAATGTATCTGAAATTATTTATCAGGACACCTTGTCCAGAGAAATAATAAAATTCTATGCATTCAATATAATATGCCATATTTCTTTTTTTTCCCCCATATTTTGTAATACAGTCAATATGACACATGGCTTAAAAATATAGACTTCTGTCAGCTGTGACCTCTGATACTGCTATCAGGAAAGTACAAAAGTGTCTGAAGAAGACTTCAAAACTGAAGATTATTTTGAGGTAAATATGAGTGGAAAACACAAAATTACCACATAGTTCTGTAAGACTAAATCGTAAACACAAAATATACTTTTGACATGTTATTCACATTCTTCTTTGCTTGAAGCAGTTATTGATATACAAATGTAGCAATGCAGTATTAGATTTTTTTGAGAATGAAAGTAGATTACCACAGGTTTAATGTCATGCCCTGAATCAAATCAGGTCCTTGTCCCATAATCTCATGAGCCCAAATCTCCTTTCCTGACCAAAATGGATGATGTGGTCAAACCCTCACAAAGCACTGCAAGTCACTAAACTGAGTGTAAGGAGTGTTCTCTCTTCTGACTAAGGCCATCATAAGACAAGTGTTGACACTGCTCTTGGAACATTCAAAATGACTCTGCTCTTAACCTATTAAAAATGACTCCATTGATAAAAAATACTTTTGTTAATGAATATCAGTGTTGTTTCTAAAAAATCCATATTCATAATGTCAGGTTTTGGTCTTTCCCATTCTAAATCTTCCTCAGAATATGTTTTTTCTACTTATCTCAATAGGGCTGTGGAGGTGGTTTGGAGGGTTGTGTGGGTTTTTTTGTTTTTCTGGTTTTTTTTGGAAGGTTGTTTCTTTTTGTATTTATTTTTTAAATTAGATTAATGTAACTATAGCAGGATGTGATATTGTACGGATATACTACAGACAAAGATATAGAATGAGTATGGTTTAGGCAGAGTGCAATCAAAGAACTTGGCTAACAACAATTAACAGGATAAAATAAATCTGTAAGCTTTTCAGTGCAATTCAGGAAAAAAACAAAAACAAAACCCAACAAACAAAAGCACATCACCGAGAATTTTTAAATACCCTTAGTACTACTTGCATAGTTAATATTTTCAACATTATGACTGCTCTCACTTTTAAGACATACAGTAAAGCATTGCTAAACTTTGCAATTCTAAACAGAATTTCCCCTATATAAACACAGAATTCACTGGGGAGAGTGATCATTAGCATCAGAAAATAGATTGCAAAGGATTTTTATTTCATTTTACTAGAAGTTGTGGAGACACCATTGTCATAAATCTAACCTAGTAAATGATCTTCATCACTGCCAAGCAACCAAATAAAGGTTTTGCAGCAAAGCTAAAATATTACCTTATCTGAACATCAGCTGGAAGTTTAGCGCCTCTCTCCTTTAGAAGTTTAACACAGATGGCAAAGGGAATATGTTTAAGGCTTTTATGGAAGTAATGATGAGTTCAGTCATACAACAGACCAAAATAGGATCTTGTCTGCAGCAGGATTTCTTTTTTTCCCTGATGTTCTCAATTGAAATAATATATGGAAAAATAATTAAGAATCACTACTTCCTGCCCAGCACATTAAACTGTTACCTTTTTTGACAGCCAGAGCTGAATTACTAATGTACACTGAGATGCAAGCCATATGGAAAGGGAAACACAATTGCCAAACAAAGGATTAAAATGAAAGGGGCAGGGGGGGCTGAGAGGGATGGGGGTGGGGGGAAGGGAGTGGATCTCTGTCAGGGAAAAAAATGTGCGTGAAGGAAGACCAAATGGCACTATGTTGTTATAGCCTTCGAACGTGCAATCTGCAGATTGATTTCCTTGTTCTCTTTGAATAGTAGATGTAAAGATTATGCTGAAATCTAGGAAAATTTGATTGTACATGTGCCAAAGTAAATTGAGAACTTGAGTCAAATGCCTGCCCCTGTTCTAACAAATTCATAATGAGAAAATAGCTCTGCAAGGCATTTCTTTGTAAACACATCCAACAAATTTTGCAGCTATGCATTTTAAGAGTGTAGGCATGCAAGATGAGCCTCCCTCACTAATTTAGCTTGTTCTTGTAACAGGACTGAATTTGTGCAGCTTTAGCCTTCTATGATAGGCATGAATGTCACACATCTCGTTATATCTCTCTCATCTCTGTGATCTCTGTTTGGTTGGGGTTTTTTAATTACTTGTTGTCTATTTCTGGCTTACGTTTGGCAAGCCTGTGGCTGTTCCTACAGCAGAAGGTAGAATTACTGAAAACCCTTTTCTATCCCTCAACAAGAAATATTTCTCAAATGCCACACATAGTCTGCTTGACTGATAGATGTACCACCTCTGGAGCAAAACTTGCCACTCCTATTCCTCAATCATCTCTGTTTATTTGGAGAAGTTGGTTTTCTCCCTTCAGATACTTGTCAACATTTCCGGAAGATGTTTTAACTGGCACCCCATCAGCTGACATATCTAAGGCAGGAAGGCTGACTAGCTGTGAAAGATGTGACTCCCAACCTCAGCAGGATTCAAAGCACTGGAAACCGAAACAAACCCCTTAAGAGCATATGTTACCCTACTTACAATGAAGTTTTTGTGACATCCTTTTAATTGCAACCGTATGACACTTACTTGTAAGCCAGAGGCACTGAATATGAGTGAAAAGTCTCAAGTGAAGTACTAAGCTTTGAGTTTTCAAAGGTACTTTCTAAACAGATGAGTAGCTTCACTTACAGCACAAAATAAACAAAATGCCAAAAGGTTTTTTTTTCCAATAGTGCAGTTCTATAGAGTGGACATATATACAAATCGTCCCTGGAAAAAAACAAAAATACTGGCCAGCAATCAGGTTTTTAAAAAGACACTGTTAACAGAGTCCATGTTTTGTGAATAGCTTGGATTGGAGGGAGCAGAGTTAATCATACAGGATTTGGACAGAAGGAGGTAATGAGATGGATTATTTTTAAAAGGTGCAATGCATATGGCATTCCAAAATGCTTAGACTCTACTGTTAGCCTTAGCCGTAGATGTGTTAAAGTAGTATTCCCCCAGATACAAGTGAAGTGAATTTGTGTTTCATCTAGAATAAATTATAATTTACTAATGTGTAGACTCTACCTCAAACTTTCTTTCCTGTTTTCTTTTTCTTGAAAACATCCAACACAAGTTTCTGTTATTTTTCATCATCTCCATTCCAATCTCAACTTATTTCTATACCCAAACACATTTTAAAAGATGTAGATAACAGTTTTTTCACTGATTTATTTTGAAGTATGATTCTTCACTGATTTATTTTGAAGGTATGAAGCTCCAGATTGGCTGCCATTAGCAGGTCTTGCTTACACTGTGTGGGGTAGGAATAAAAGACAGTTTTATGTGATAGTGTTATGAGAACTCAGAGAGTGAGATGACATGCTGAGATATGTAATTTCAGCAAAGTGTGATTAATTAAAAAAAAATTGTAAACTCGTACAGTCTTCATTTTAAAAAAGCATGAATAATATCTAGGTATCAAATGGGAAACGTTAGAAGAAACAGCAGTTACAATATAAAGAATGAAATAAAATTAAATTTGTGTATGCTAGATTAACCTCACTAGAGATACCTAAGTTTAGCCCTGGATATAATTTGGTCCCTGAGCCAGGAAAGCACTTAAGCATGTGTTTAAATCTATCTATTTAGAGAAGCACTTTAGCACATGCTCAACTTCAAGCATGAGCGTTAAGAGCCATTGACCTCTGTGAAACTTAAACACAAGCTTAAAAATTTAATCATGTAATTAAATGTATTAAATAAAGATGCTTCTGTGAAAGGGGACCTTTGCCATGTACCTTCAAGTGGTTAAATTGAGAGAATTCTAGAAATGAGAACATGAAATGGTGTTGGAACATTGATGCTTCAAAAGCAGAATGGAAAAGAAAACAGTGGCTAAGAATTTATCAGAATTAATGGCATATTTAGGTGTAAAAATTTTGCCTTAAACAATCATATTTCTCAAAAAGTCATGGTTAGGAAGAGGCTTCCCCTATTTTTGTGTTCATGTCCCATGGATTCCTAGGTAATTTTTTTTCTGTTTCCTTATTTGGTTCATCAGTTAGCACAGACAGGAAATAAATGATTCTCCCACTGTTGTCATGTTGAAGACTCTGTCTACACCATATTTTCCTAATGGTTCTCAGGAAAGAACAAACCTGGCAAAACTATTGCCTATGTCCTTGAAAAACCTGCTAGAGTTTTGCAGCCTCCCATTTCTCAGGGGGATGGCCAGCTTGAAAGACCAGAAAAAGTTGCCAACTTGAAACAACACAAAGGTGAAGAAGATTATGAAAAGAATATCCCGTGGCTTTGAGAAAAGCCAGGTTAGGAAAGAAGCTTTAGCAAGACATGACTAGCCAGTCCAGATCAGCATTTTTATTTTAGGACTGATATTGACAACATCAGAAGACCCTGGGACTATCCCTGGCTCATACTGGACTTTGTATGATATCTGCAGAAGGCTAATGAATTTATCCTCTCCACAGCAAAAAGAAATGACCTGTTGAAAAACAAATTAGTTGCCCAAAGTGGCACTGGAAAGCTATGTGAAAAAGGAAATTAAATATGTACCAATATAATTCCAGATTAGCTGCAAAAACTGAACTATTTTTCTTAGAAAAAAAAAAAAAAAAGGATTTGCAGAAATAAGACAGACAAAAAGTAAAAATTTTTAAATTAGAGGAAAAACAGACTTTTTTTTTTGCTATATGACTAAATTGAATTAAATCAAATCAAATCAAATCAAATTATTAAGACTATAGATACATGCAAATATTGAAAACCAAAAGCAAAGAAAGAGAAAATACTTAATAAAAACATGCAGAGAACAAGAGTCATAAATTGTAATGGTAAAAGTAAAATTAGAAATAAAAAAACACTTTCTTAAAGCCTAGAATTTTGCATAGTAATTGCTTTGCTGAGTGAACTGGACAATTCAGAAGATAAATTGCGTGAACAGTTTCTAGAAAGCACTTTTGAAATATATGGAAGATTAGGCTGAATGTCAGAAAATATATTTGCCATCCCAAAATAAAAGTAAAAGGAGAAAATTGATGTTTGGAAAGAATATGCAGCATTAAACTGCCAAACCTGAACTTTCCAGTCATGAGCTGCCCTGTGTGGATTACTATGAGAGGCTATGACTAACAGCAGAAGATACAGGAATTCACAATTTTAGATATCAATGGGTTTCATCTCACCTAATCTTATGTGTGTAACACTGACATGAAGGGTTGGATAATCACTGCAGAGCAACTGTTACCTTCAAATGGCAGTTTTTTCCTTTCCAAAATGATTTTCAAAGAGGCAACATTATAGCTAAATTAGAACCAGGGCTCAACATGGAAGATAGCACAGTTTTGTAGGAAGGTAGATTAAAATATCTCAGCAAAACTCAGTCTGTCTAGAAATGCTTTGCAGTATCAAAATACCTTAGAAATCTAATTTACTTGCAGTGATGGATATTGTTACTGCAGAAATTTATATTGTTTCCTCATTAAGAACTGGTGACTATACTCATAATACCAGTTCTTCAATCAAGTGACACACCTAGGAGCAAGTATGGTCAAAGCTGAGAACATCTTTAGGTAGTTCTGCATACCTTAAAACTGAATCACTTTCTGCAGCTACTATCTTCCCTTAAAAAACAGACAGCTAGAAGTTAATAAACTTCCAATGAGACACCTGACAAGGTATTAAGTCATTGGATGTATCTAAGCCTAATTATATAGACAATCCTATCTGTAGACAACCTTTAAGCCACTAAGAAGCTTTTCTTAAAATAGACTAACCACAAACTTAATTTTTCCTTCTCTAAAAATGTTAGTTCTACAGCACCTCAGTCCCTGATTATATGAGAATATACTTTCTCAGTACTGTCTTGCAAGAATTGCTACTTCAAAACTTACTTTATATATATATATATATATATATATATAATAATGAATTTGCTCCTTACAATTTTTCATTAGGATATCTAAAAGACTTATAGTGCCCTTAGAAATGGATTGGTTCAGAACATAGATTGTTTTTTTCCTTGCTATGTCATCCGAACTCTAAATCTTATAGCTACAAATTTTTTGTCACCTCAGGCCTTATGAGCAAAGCAAGTTAAATCTGAAATAATCTACAGTGAAAATCAGAAACAGAAATTTACTGAATTAGGGCAGAAACACTGAACTACACCATCTGGTTCACATCCATTTCCTATGATTCTGTGGACAAGCTATGTGCAAAGGCTTCAGATTAGATATTTTCCTAATTTAATAGGAAAATATTGTTAAAGCAGAAACAGAGTAGGAAAACAAACTAATCCAGACAAGTTCATCTGTAGTATTTAACAAAAAATAGATCTTACCAATTTCAAATATAGGAAAATCCTTATTATGAAATATGTGAGATGAACATCAATATTTAGAGAAAGGATCGTGATATTTCCAAATTGCTCAAAGACATCATTAGAAAGTAGAGTAATTTATCATCAGCATTCACAAATTTCCTCCATTGTGGTTTACTACTATTCACATTATCTTTTCCTTGTAATGAAAGAATCAACAACTATTTGTTGTCTTTCACAGGAAACAAAATTTTTGTAATGAAAAGCAAGTTTTACAGGCTTTTTAAAATTCTTCCTACACACAACAGAAACATGTCCTAAAGCATCACATAGATTAAAGGAGTCCTTATTAGTTTAGCTTTGAATTCAGTTAATCATTAGCTTTCAGCCTAATAAGCTGTTTAAATAACAAGTTCTTAGATATCAGACTGAAATATACTATGTGCTCAGCTTTCGTGTAGAAAGGAGAACACTGGCTACTATCCTGCCTACTCCTACCCACATGTGCTCAAGCACAAAAGTAAATGAAGTGTACTAATTGAGAATTTTATAGACAAACAGAACCATGGCTTGGAGAAGGAATCTATCTTAAATTAGTAATATCCTCTAAGATTAACAGAGGCAGAACAGAAGCTTTTTATCTATCTCAAAATACTTTCACTCCTAAATATTCCTAGAGAAGTACCAAACATATTAATTCATTTCACCAGATTCCAAACGTTCTCTTAAAAAAAGTTAGCACTGAAACTAATCTATCTAAAATGCCATAATGCATTCACCATCACAACATTTTTAACTGCACTGCTTTCTAATCTGCATCTCCTAATTATTTTCACCCTGTTGCTCTCTTTCCCATTTCTCCTCACAAAATCTCCCAGGCAATGAATACCATTTTACATAGAACACTGAAAATATGACCTAATGAAGAAGCTGTTCTCCAGTAGTTAATTTGCTTTAGCATTGAAATTTTACTTGAAAGTAGAGATCTTATGTCTGTTCCTTAAAACAAAATTCAAAAAGCATGTGAAGGAACTTCCATTTTCTCCTACTGGAGAAAGTCACTGAAGCTGCACAAAGCATTTACAGCATATCAACATTTAGTTAGAAATAATTCATACCTCTGAGTCCAGCAGTCATTTTTTACGAAATTTGAAAGCACTGATTTCTACCGCTTATGCTCTTGGATATTTTTGAAATTACTTCTCAACAAGAACTTAAAATTCAAGGCTTTATAAAATAATAATAAAACCTGTCCAAAACTCATAAGAACTTTTTGCACAGAACTTTGCAAAGAAAAAAGAGGTAAAAATCTATCTGCAACATATTACTGACAAGCTCATACAACTACCTGCCATGATAGATAAATTGTGATGTAGTGTTATGTACGATTAGTGAGAGCAAAGCACTGAATTTATTAGCAGATATTTTGAAGAATTCTCCGATTAATTGTTCTCCTATCTTTCTAAATTAGTTATTGCTGCTGGCTATTGTGGGTATATTTTTGTATTTTGCTTTAATCTGTCACATAAAAGCACTTTCATTAAAGTCCTAGGCACTACAAGTACCACCCATCATCTGTTTGCTTTGGGGTAGTGATCCTTCCTCACCATGTCCTTATTCATCACAACCAGCTGTTTTACTTGGTCTTAGATTAGACATCACATCCTAGTGGAAACCATGTCTGTCTGAATACTCATTTTAGTAACACTTCTGAGCACTCCTTTGAATGTTCATGGAATTGGTTCTTTAAAGGTCACACACGTGTTTTCCTCTGCTTAGTACTTATTTTTCTACTGAATCACACTTTAAGAGTCAAATAAAAACAAGGGACAACAGCATGCATATTATATGGAAGGAAAAGAAAAAAAAAAATAACCTCCCAGAGTATACCTGAGGCTGCAAATGTCTGAAATAAACAGTAACCTTGACAAGAGTTCTGAATGGCTGTAAGTTAAATGTGGAAACATACCTGAACATACTCACTTTTTAGGTTACTGTCTTACACATGACAACAGTGTAATCAATACACAAACAGTTATCACAGACAATACCATACTTGAACAGCAGCTAAGAAACCAATCATTTGGTGAAAAAATGGTGGATCCTTCAGAGGTATGAGAAGTAGTGGCTACTTTTTACTGATAATGATGTATAATGCAATGACAGAGAAAATCTCAAATAAATCACATTGTAGAACAAGATTTAGAACCCAGTGCATGAAAACTGTACTTAGAGTTCTCCTAAGGCCAATGCATGGAATTAGGAGATTATTAGGGATCTATTAATAAATCTTTGTAAAGAACTGGCTATTTCTCTCAAAACCTGGGAGAAAAAATCTGGAAAATAATTTGCATTAATCTAATATTACATTCCTCAAGTTTCACATAGGACTAATTTATGGCAACATTATAGCAAAAAATACAGTAATTGGTAGCAACAGGACCTCACAATTTTTCAGAGGACTTAAATCACGTGAAATTTCCTCTTTCTCCAGACACTTGCAAGCGCTTCAGAAGTTGTTTCAAAGCAATATTAATAGTTCTATGAGTAATTGCTGCTGGAGGGAGACTGAAAATGGACCTTCCTGGGAACAAAACTGTAAATGATATGACATTCTTTCTCTCTGAATAAGCAAAAGTCATCAGCTATTAAAAATATACTCCCCAAGAAAGCTGAATTACACAGAAACATATATACTCATTCAAAAGGTGTTTCTGGGCTACATTTCTAACTCCTCTTTATAGGAATGATTATGGAAATCACTCCGCTGAGAAGCCCGAAGGAGAAAGGAGAGTACAAAACTTTATGTTTAAATGAAAACTGATTTAAACATGAAATATTGCAATTGTTGTCATTCAACACTTTGGCAACATAATATTTTATAAAGGTTTTTCAGATCCTCTAGTAAAGGAATAACCCATCACTGATTCATATAACAGTTTCTAGCTCTTCGAATTCAGATGTAATGGTTCAGATACTATGGTCCTTTTGCTCTCTTATTTTTGGTACCAAGAAACCATGTAATTATAACTAGATTTAAAACCAGCTTTGAGATCTGATCAGTGTGTAACTTGTGTCTTTCCTTTACATAATAACTTTGCTTTTTGCTGCAACTCAAGTATCCATGTTCTGCTGCAACAAATCTAAATACATTCAAATAAATAAGACAGCAAAAAAACTCTGAACTTGCACAATAGAAATGAACTACGTTCTCTGTCATTTACTCACTTTATAGTGTGGTATTAGAACATAAACTCAAGTTGTGTATTATACTTTATTGCCATAGTTTACCACATGGTTATACAAGCATCAAATATATCATATAAAACATCAATATTTCACTCATATGCTGGTTTCCTACAACTCCATTAAGGATGTAAATTTACATGGTGGTGACTGGTTCAAATCCTTCTTATGTGAAATACCTTGGTAGTGATATCTCTAGAACAAAATGGTTCACAAAGCTCAAGATGAAATGTACAATGGTAAGGAAAATGGTAGCCAAAAGACCTCCAAAAAAAATGAACAAAGCATATTACAAACAAAAATAAAAGAATAAAATTTCTTCACTGGGACATTTTGATACAGAAAAGACAGGAGAACAAGCCTCTGACGCTATGACTTACATATCCTGGGACTGTTTTCTGGCACTGAAAACACCAGTATGTAAAAGCTTATGCTGCTGCTATTAACTCTTTTGCTCTCTAAAACAATCAGGTCAGGATAAGGCACATCTGAATTGCCTACTGGGGATGGTCTATGGTCTGCTCCAACTGCTGGACTGTACCCAGGAGCTGCTTGGAAGGGTCTCATTTGGTCTGGGCCAAAACCACACGAGGGACAAATCTAACAATTTAACAATGTAGACAATTGAGTTACAGTGGCTGGAAATACTCCTTGGAGCTGTTTTATTCAGGATAAATGTAGCATGTGTTGTAACTAGATATTTGCTATTGATAGTCAAGTTACGTGGAAGGTGTTTCAATGACATGCTTATGAATGACAGTATAAAGCCTTAACATAAAAGACGGAAGCATTGAGCAGATTTCACTTCTTATGGAGCAATACCTATTTACGGAATACAATCAGGAAAAGACACTTGAAGCCTCTACTGATATAAAATGCACAAAATATACCTTTCCAAGCTTGTTAATTACACAAAAAATAGTGTATTTTCAATAATATATTAACTAATTTATTACACTGATTATACAGTTGAAATAATCAACTTTAATTTAGACGCGCATTTAAGTCAACAAATGTTGACTTAACAGATTTCATAAGCTGTATGTTTTTAGAAACAAACAAACAAACAAAAAGCCCTCTAGCTTCAGAGGCAACTACTTTAGGTATAAAGTGACACACTGACAGTAATATTACCAAAACTAGCAAATATACTAAGATATCTGTGTTTACAGGCTAGTCTAAAGGCTTGTCAGACATGACTAAAATAAACTATATTAACTACAAATTTTACCAAATTATTAAAAAAACCCTCAGACTTTTATTTATGAGAGAATTTATGCACCAAATGAAAAGCATCACTAGAGTTTCATCCAACTCCAGAAACTTTTTTTTATTTATAAGGAAACTTCCAAGTTGATGAAAAAATCAAGAACATGAATCTGACAAAAGTAGCACACTCAATATTGTAAAACACTATCAGGAGGCTCTATATAAATAATAAACCCGTAAAGCTAAAATGGAAGAAAAGCAACTTGATTACTTGTGGAATGGCTTTATAACCAGAAGATTTAATTAAAAAATTAATTGGTTGGTCTTCTTACCTCCAGACAAATAGGTCTAAATTTGGAAAATCCCACTCCTCGTATTGACTTTCCTCAGAACAAAAGAAAACAACACAACAACAACAAACCAAACAAAAAAGCACCAAAAAACAAATAAAGCCCAAACTCAGTCATAACCTGCTTCCATATAAATATTTAACTCACTTCTTAGGAAAATAAGTTACTTTGTGTATTTTATATAAAATATATGCAAGCAAACTTTCTTTCTGTTTATAGAATAAAGATGAGAAACAAGTCCTTGGTCAAGTTGTGCTCTTGTAGCTGTGCTATAGGACATGGAAAAAATTCCGGTGTGACCTCTTTTAACTTCCAGAAAATAAATGGGACAGCACATGTTCAATCAAAGTGATTAAATTACCTGAGGCTTCCCCCTCAAATCTGCAGCTGCTAGCTGGAAAGCAGTGAAATGAGGTCATGAGGATGAACACAATGACTTCCAGAGCTACAGAGGCACTCCTGGATGTTCCCCCACTGACAAAGTGCTTGAGCTGACAAATATCTCCTTTTGGTCAGATATTTTAGTACTAGAAGATAAAATTTGTTTTGCCTGTAATAACCACAATTACTCTGGCCATTTAAGTTATGGTAGGAAGCAGGTCCTGGGAACAACAAATCTGCTGCACAAAAGAACAGAGAAGTCAAGGAGTTGAAATTGTGAGGGAATCTCAGGAGGTCTTGTGCTCAAATCAGCAAATTAAGATTAGCAAAGATTGCTATGGGCTTTATCCAGTCAGGAGAACCTCTAGAGATGGAGACTTCAGAGGCTTCCAGGCAGACTTTTCCTGTGCTTGACTATCTTCATAATTGGTCAATTCTCAATATAACACAGCAACATGACCATGTGCAAGCCATCATGCCCTCTTTAGGTTTATGTAATGAAAACAGTAAACAACTTATCTACCAAATTAATTTAAGAATGAGAGGAGACATTTCACTTTGTAAGATGCGAATACACAGGGATATTGAGGCAAGATCCTAGTTGTCTTCATAACTTACACTTGAAAGGAAGCTTTTTATTTTTCTAGCTTTTAAAAGTTGCCCTTGTAAAGAGAGGCTGGCTGCTCAGTCATAATTTTTAAGTTCTTTATAGATGACAGAAAAACCTTGTCAGCAACTAAATACTACTTCCAAGTCTTTTAGCATATACTAAAACTTTACGATACAGCTTCTAAATTACAGAAATTTGGTCATGTACATGCTCAGGTTTCTTGCATGAATGAAAGATTACCTGACAACAAAGAACCAATGACAACTAATTTGTTTAAAAGCATAACTTTTATCTAAGAACACCCCAGGGCAAAGCAGAAATAAAATGAAAAAGAATTGTAAAGACAAAATCATGCTCAGTTAACTGACTCCAAGTCTTGCTTTCAGGAATAAAATTATTACACCATGATGCAGTTGCTTTTTTTCTTCTTGGAATAAAAAGAAAAAATAAATTTTAAAACATTTGTAGATTCTGCAGAAATGGAAAAGTTTTGGGGGGAAAAAGAAAATTGTTTAACCGTCTGAGTGAGGAATGCCATGTAGTTAAATAATACTGGATTATGTGTTTCCATGCTTCAGAAATCTTGGTAAGAAATAGTAGAAATAGTCTAACATTTTTTCTTAAAATCCCATATTTTTTAATTTCTTTGGAACTTGTTCAATTTCTTTTGTCTGTTTCTACATCAAACAGAAAAAAAACCATTTTTCTTGTGTAAACCCACTTGGGCAGAGTGTAGAATCCCATTAAATATAACTTCTGCTAAGGCTGAGATTTAAATTAATTTTAATTTTATGCATAAACAGTTATGAACTGAAGTTTAGAAAGAAAAGATGTACTTAAATACATTAAAACTAATAATATTCACCAGATAATACTAATTCAAAGCTAAAAATAATGGAGAGCAGTGAGAATTATTAGAGAAAAAAATACATTCAGTGGTAAGGGCAATGGTGATTTAGAAAAAATATTGTTGTTGTTGAAAGATGGCTATCAAGTACTTCCACAAAAGGAGCCCAAAATGAAGATGGATTGATTATAATAAACCATCACAAAAGGAAGAAAGTGGTGTGGTTAGGGACTATTTTAATTTTCACAACATTATGTGTAAAGTGATTACTTTCTTGTAGGTATCATTAAAGAACATTTGCAAAGGTTTTCTGAACACACTCACCAGCCAAATATTGAGTAGATCACTGATCACTGAAAATACCTTTCTTAAAGGAGCCATCAACTTTATTTAAACTTTGTTATATTATATGTCACCATTATGCTAAGCAGGGCAGGAGCAGCATCTGAACTGAAGAAGGGTAAAGAAATTTTGTTCCCTATTCACATCCATCTCCCTAGCTACAGAATAAGCACATGTTCATAGCACAGAACTCTATTTCCTCTGAATTTCTGATGTTAGACCTTCCACAATTCCAGAAAGTAGTGTTGTTCAAGGCCTCAGTACACCAGTTGCAGAAAACTATAGAGAAGGTAAATGAAATTAAAAAGCGCATGAAATGAAGCACAAAAAGAGGTCCATATTCCCCCACTTTATTAATTTCTAGGCTGAATCTAGTCTTGTAACCCAGAGATAGTGCAGTGTCCTGATATATAAAATATATCAAAGCAAATAAAAAAACTGGAAAAATTCTGTAATCTGCATCATAAAATTTCCTTCAGATTCTGATTTTACCTACTTTCCTCTCTGACATGCCCACATAGAAGCTTTCACAAAGGCAGGGAAGGCCATTTCTGTGCTAGTCTGCTACTAGGGGAAACTGGAAACAAAATTTATACTGCTGCTAAACCACCATTAAAGTTCACTTGGAGAAAACAACAATCTAATGCAAGGTCAGCTGTAAAAAATGTATTTCTCACAAATAGAAATTTCTTTTCTTTACGTAGAAATAAATGATTGAATGATAAAATAATGTGATATATGAAAAAATGAAACACATTTACCAGCCGGATCTTACTTAAAGAAGGCATGGTGTATGTCAGTTAAAAATCAGCTCTTTGTTTCCAATCCGCAGGGATGATTTTTTTTTTCTTTCTCTGTGCTGAATATTTTAGATTTGGAAATCACCCAGTGACAGTGACAACGTCCCAAAAACTGCTAAGGCTGTGATTATTCACTTATTTCACTTATTTCAAATTGTACCAAATTGCAATCTGGAAATCTTACTGTATATTAAGGTACAATTGTATTAGGTTATGTTGCCCTGCTCTTGGCATTTAAAGGGAAATGGAGAACTTGAAATACATTTGAGTTACTGAACAAGGAATCAAAATCCCTGGTGATATCCGACTGCCCAGCAGGATCCCCTTACAAAGAGAAAAAGAATGACGACAACAATAATCTTTAAAAATAACCACACTAATATTATCCACTTCAATCTGCATATAAAACTGGCATAGGCTAATGGAGTTACCGTGAGTCTACCATGTTTTCAGTAGTATGACAGATTATGTACATTTTCAAATTTGCATATACAGAGACCGGAAAAGAGAGCCCAGAATTACAGACACTAAAGTAATAAGATTAAATTAAATACTGTCAGATATAAACCTCCAAATCTATAGCAAAACTCAAACCTGTATTTTGAGCAGAAGCAAATGCTGTATGGTTTATAAGGCAACCGGAATGGAATTCATTACAACAAAACTAAATATCTGCAGCTGAGGTAATCACCCTAGGCATCTTTTGTAATGAAAAACAATTTCATCTAGCATAATATTAATTTCTACTTAAAGAAGCCATCTAAAATAGACAAATTAATTATACTCTAAAATGGACATCTTTCTCTAAAGTATTAACTATCACAATGCAAATGTTCATCCTGTCTAAAGCTAGGCAAGATGAATCCCAGCCAGAATGACTAGTTAAGACAACTATAAAAATCCACTATACTGAGAAGGTTTGGTCTGATTACACTTAGATATACACACTAGTGATTTTAAAAAAATTAGTCCGAGAGTCCTTATTCCTTTCACTTCTCCTTGAGAATGAATTTGTGCTACACAAACCTTTGACTAAGTGTCTTATGTGTCAGTGTTTTAAAACTGCTGAAGTTCCAAACTACCATCTAGCTTCCACTCTAAAATTGCAGTAAATTAAACAACAGTTCTTAAGCTGTCTCTAAGTGGCTATAATTAAGTCTTCACTCCTAATGATGGCATCCATTCCAAGGACAAATTCAATATGGTAAGAGGTGTTGGAAGGGAGAATTATAACAAAATTCTATGACTTGGCATGCAGCCATGTGTAAAGGGCATACATTAGCACTTCTATAGTTTCTTCAGGAGTTGCTGGAAGAGAATCAGTCTGGAGTGGATACACATGAAACACAGTAAAAGACACAACCACCTTTTCTTATTCCTCCACATACCTTCATCCACTTTTTATCTTGTAAATCCATGTTTTACTTTGTCAGAGGAAGCTTAACTAAATTCTATTTTATATACTTCATTCTTACAAGAGGTATAGCCATGATAATAGATGAAAGGTAGTCCGTATTAGGATGTGAGTCCAAATCAAGGTATTAACATATTTCCTGAGATTCCTCTATTTTTCTTGGAATCTCTTAGCCTTAACCCTTGTCAGATTATTTGCAGGAATCCTCAAAGACTCCTCTTATTAACATGTTCAGGTAAACAACAGTTTATAATAATGAATAGGACAGTCAGTTTTAACTGTATGTGTGAATGGAATATACTAATCTGAGAAAATTTGCCCCCATAACCGAGACCCCTGAAGAGGGAATTATCAGTGATGAGCTTTGCATGAAATCACCATCAGGTTTTAAAAAAGTCAGATAATTACCAAGGGTCTTTTGAGAAAAGGAGTCAGTTTGACAAGAAGAATAAAGAAGTATGATATTTTGTGATGGGGGAGACACCTTGGAACAGAAAAGTGGTTACAGAGCAGCACTCCGACTACAACATGACACTGTCTCAAGTCATCCCACCACCATCCTGACCTCCTTCGGGGTCTAATGGGCTCTGCCTCATGTGATACCATAGGCAGTTGTAGTCTGGCTAGAGGGATGGCTCTGCAAGGGTGCCACATGCTGGGAACCACAACTTGGAGTACCTGTTTGAGCCCAATGGACCTTTTGCACCAGACATGGGTTGTAGGGAGAAGCATGGGTACATGTCACAGGTAAAGCCAGCACACTTGCAATCCCATCAGACACAAGTCTGGCTGTGCACATAAACATTATGTAGTTAGAGCTTCCTCGGCTACTGGAGGGCAGTTAGAAATGTGTAGGGGTACACTCAAATTTTGTAGGTGTACAGTATTAAAATTTATCTTTTGTATTGCTGATATTAATCCCAAATGTATGGTTGAACAACTAGCCTATTAATTACACACAATTCAAAACTCAGTAAACTCCCTTTGAAATTGATTTGGTTTAACCCATGATCTAAGAAGTGAGGATTCTCAGCTTCATTTTGAATTAACTGAGGGCTTTTGAGATAACATAATTTTTTCTTTTTTTTTCCATATGATCCTTGTGCTTACATTTTTTGCAGAACTCAACAATAGCAACTGTGGTGGTGATTTTTAAAATGGCTTCTCATCTAAATCAAGTTCTGCTTGATTTTATGGAAAATTAGAATTTTAATTTTAAAAATTAGTATCAAATATAAAAGTAAGTAATAAAATATGTTATTGCTCTATTTTTTAAATAACTAAGAAATATGTATGTAAAAAGATTGGGTTTTTTCTTCCATCAGTCTCAAAACTAAAATTCTCCTTCCAAAATTTCCTATCTAATTTAAAAAAAAAAAAAAAAAAAGTTGCTTCATAGACAAATTTATGACACAATAAGCTGGATCATTGATATCATGCATGTTTAAATATTTCCAAACTTCAAAATTTCCTTTTTAAAAGTGTTGTTAATTTTCTAAACTTTTTTTGATCATAGAAGATTCTGCTAAAATCAGTTTGATGTGGATAAAAATGGTTTGGCTGAAATGTCAGACTGTGAATTTGGCTTCTTTCCTTTTGCAAGCAGAAGGTAGAGAAATATAAAGTTATATAAAATGATTATTTCTCTTTTTTTTTTTCATATACATGCCTTTGCCAGTGCTTGGACGCTATGGGGAACAACAGCAATGTAATTTTGGACAATGTTTGTCCTAAACATCTGCCAGTTTATCCCACTATATCTGATATTGTGGCCAGAGAGTTTATTCTGAATGCAGAAGTCAGTCTTCAGATTTGGCCACCTCATCTTTCAGGTGAATCAATCCCTGCACCAGAAAGTACATGGAGCAGTAATTGATCCTTCCCATAACTTCTCCCTTGCAACATTTTGAAGTTTTTTACTTCCTAGAACTAGCTTATGTGTTGGAGGTGAAAGTACTGTTAAGGTAGAAGCTGAGTGAGTAGATATACAGCTGCAAATTTAAGGGTCATTATGTTAATGCGGTTCTAGTATTTATTTTAACTAGTTTTAAAAGTAAACAGATTTTTTTTTAAAAATGAAGTAGATGACTAGAAAGACTAGATAAATACTTCAGAAGAGACTGAGTAGAGTCACTGCTGTGTAATCAGAGAAAGACTATCTAAAACCAGAGAGGCTGCTGTGTTAATTCAGTCCTTTTTCTTCTACTAGCTATTTTCAAGCCTGCATTTGGCTTTCTAACACTAATTGGAGTATTGACTGACCATGTAAATGCTTGCCCTCATTGTTCTACTCTCACAAATTAACTAGTGAGTGCCTCCAGTTATCTAAATAAGGTGCTGATTGATCATGTGGAAATAATTAATCAAGCCAGACCTGATATGATCTCCAGCCATGTCAGAACTTTCTTTTCTCATTATGCTTACCTAGTGCAGAATTTAAATTTACAGCCTGTGTCGAAAGGTAATGTTTTTGAGAGGTTTCTACAAGTCAAATTACAAGGAGGAAGTCAGATTTCAATTGTAATAAGACTTTAAATGAGTGCAATTACACTTTAGTTCAGTCTTGTTTCAAATATTGTTCTGCCTGTCTAGCAGCATTTAATAGAAGCCAACATCGAGTTTAGAGCACTGGGGAATAATATGCCAACTTTCCTACTTGAATCAATGGAAGCAGGGGTCCTTAGTGGACAGGCACTTAAATGCATGTGATGCAGAAACTGAAATGCTGTTACAACTATATTTCTCCTTAATGACAAGTAGACATAGTAAGCAATACAAGGTCTTCTGCTGCAGCAACTCATTTATCATGAACAAGCTTACTGTTTTTCACCCTTTACCCTCCCCATGTACACACACTTAAAAAAGGAAAAAGATCTTTATAACTGAAAAAGCAGGAGCAGCAGGTTCTATAACTTTGTTTAGCAAAGCACGTTACCCTCTTAGTGATCATAAAATGTCCCCAAATGTCTGCACAGTATCTCAACTAGGAAAAGCAGAGCAGAAGTGATCTTTTAAATCATCAAATCCAGACTACTGCACTAAGAAATGGGCACAACTTGCTAGTCTTTCCTGACACACTGTCTCAGTCCTGGCTGGCACTTCAGCACAGATGTTCTCACAGAGAACTGGAATTACCTAGCTTCTTCTCTCGACACACTAGCAATGACACAAGAGAAAGCTTTTAACAAAGCTGTCATAATCTTATGACAACACAAGGAGGCTGAGATCTAACCCAGCTACTCCCACAGTGTAGAAGCGTGCCTTCTTTCTCCAGCACTTATACCAGATCCCAACCTAGACTAACATTAGATACTTGCCCAAACAGTGCAGAATTTCTGCTATATCCAGAAACACACTACCACTGATGAAAACGAAACAAAAAACCAACACTGCATTCATAATTAAGAATAGTTTCTAAATGTGCACACTTCAGCAAGTATGCACAATTCCGTTGGATAAGCTTGGTTGTGAATCCAGACCCTAGAGCATTTTCTGTTTCAGAGGTGGCAGAAACAAAGGCTGTTTTAAGTGCATATGAATCAGCTTTAAGCTGATTTTTGCATTGTTAAAATAGCACAATTCACAGCTTTCCTCCAGCCTACAAAAGAAAATTTATGCTTTTACTCTATAAATGCAGAAAGCATGCATTTGTAGTAAGGAGGAAAGAGCTGGATTCTGCATGTTCAGATATATTCCTACGTGAATATATCTGCAAAATGTTTGACATTAAAATATAATTACAGAAAAAGAATTGTCACACAGAGTATTTGAAAGCAATGCACTTAGTTTGCAATAATATATCTTTAATTGCCCTCTCAGATCTTCACCAAAAGGAACAGAACACAAATCTGCAACATTGCCCAACTGGGAAAATAAATGGTCATCTTGTTTCACTCATAAATGAGTACTGTTGGCAGTGAACCATTATGAGGATATTTATTACCTTATTTCCAGTGGTAGACCATTATCAAATGCTACCAGATGCTCATCTCAATTGTCAGTGTCATATTTGAAGACTCCAACGATGCCAGCTAGCTTTCTACATAACAGAAAAAGAGTTTCTTCACCTCAAAGCTGCCTATCCCAGTTTACATTCAAGTTTTGCAAGCAGATTCCTTTCCATTCTGAATGGACAATTTCTTCAAAATAGACCTCAGTTTACTGGAGGGTTTATTACCTACTGCAGAAGACTGTCCCGGTAGTTCTCCATAGCTTAATTCCCAAGAGGAGATTATCTGAAATGCAACCCCACTGGTTAGACTAGCAGTATAGAGTTTCTCATTAATATATTATTTTATATTTTCATCGTGGTAAAGAATTTTAATCAAGTAAGTATGTTTAAGGAGAATTAGTAAACAAACAAAAACTCCTAGAAGAGTATAGCAATATTTATGTATTTATTTAAAACAAACATTCTGAACACAACATATCTACTTTTATATCATATGTATATATAATATAGGCAAGACTTTCAATGCTACAGTCTTAAGTTATGGCTCCGAATTTAGAAGAGCTAATCAGTTTGGGCCTCTGTTTGCAGTTTGACTGCCATTTTAAACCAGGCTTGAATAAAGTAAAAATGCCTAGCACCTTTGAAAGCTATGAAGTACATAGCTGTGTTTATGTAAGTGAATCTAGCCATGAGTCAGAATGTAGAATGACCATTTGGTATCATAAATTATTAAAGGAATATCATGAAATAATTTATTACAAATGGATTTTTAAAACTGAATCACTAAGTGCATATGAGTTCCTTGCTAGAAGATCTCACTATTTCAATCGCTGAATTCAAATAACATTATTGAGATACCACTGGGAGAGCAGCATAGGTACTTTCTGGATGGCCTGTTTGTTTGCTTCCATGTCTATTCTCGCTGTGCAAGTGTTCCTTGCTCTATAGAAAATACCTAACTACTCAAAAAGTGGCTAGAAATAATGAGCTGAAAAGGTTTGTTAAAGCTAGATTTGAAATTGCAACTGCACTCCACATCAGAGAACAAAACATTTTATCCATATTATAATGAAATTGAATATGCAATTCCTTTACAGATCAACTGTAAATCCAAGCCCACTAATAGAGGCTTTTATAAACAAGTTTCAAATTTTACCTTGAATTGCTGCACTTACATGGAGCATGTTCTTTTTAAATTCACAGCCCCTGCTCCTGCCCAGGCACAAGACACCCTAGTGTCTCACTGCTCTTAGCAGCACCACAGTCACGTGCAGAGGGACTCCTACTTTAGGTAAAGCCCTATTTGATAGCCATGATCTTCACCATACTTTAATCAAGGGTTTACCACGACTTCCATTCTCGTCAGAGCAATATTACTCATAAAAAATCTCTCTGAGCTAAACACAGCACTCAGTGTTTTAGAAGTGAAGATCATATATTTTTAGCATTTAAAATTAAAGTAACAACTAAAAATATTCAAGAATTTTGAAGATCTAATTGCCCTAAAGGATGGAAGTGTGAGCAGTTCAAAACTTTATCATCTTCCACAACAAAAAAATACAATTTTCAGCGCACATGTGATTTCTTTAAACTATCACTACTGTTTATTTTAATAATTTTCCTGGATCCATAAATTGCTGTCATCTCTCTTTTGTTATGCCAATAACATTTCAAGAACATCAGTGACAACAAGAACTGTCAGCTACAATCATGTTTCATTGCTTTCATCAGAAAAAGCCATCTTATTTCACAACACCTGGCACAGCACATTAATATTCAGGTTGGGTGATTCAAGTTAGTGTTGCATGTCAAGAAGTTTATGTGTATTCTTTGAAGCCAGAATTTATAAGTGTTCTGTATTTGAATGACCATGCTCATGACTTCATGAGTGGCCTACAGCAACCTATAAACAACAGAACTAATCTGCAGAATAATTCATCATGTACTGGGTAGAAAAACATTTTAAGAGTCCAGCCTTGCCAAAAAGATACAGCACACATACAAATACTCTTGCTTCAAGTTCTGTGATATGTGCATAATTGTTTGGAAAAGAACATGGCTAGCCTGGTCATTCAGAAAACATATTTGTTATATTGCTAGGAACTAGTGAGCTTCTTAGGTTTTTTAGATACAAGGCATATTTATATGCAACAGACACTCTTGTAATGACAGTGTTTTACTTTCTTCCATTCTCTTCCTTAGTATATTGAGTTATTTTGACTTGGGGTGTCCAGGAAAGGAAAGAACATTGGTTGTGCATGTGAGAACACATAACCACAGAAGTATGCTCTGCTGTCTCTGTTTCCATTAGGTTCACATAATTTCCATTTTTTGCCAGGAGCTCACTGTCCAGGATTATGTATGAGTCCTAAAACAAGGACTGTAAGGATAGCCTGTGGTAGTCACTTGGACAGAGATTCTACTAAAATAAAAATATGAAAATTCATATAAAATTTTTGCTTACAGATGCCCTAAAGATAATGCCAATGTGACATATGGACAAACAGAAATAGGAATGATAAAAAAACCCCCAACATTTTATTAGTAGATTCAGAGAGACAGAGTAGGAAATACTAGTAATAAAAATAAAACTCTTTTTTAGATTTGAAATATTGCACAATTCTTTTCTTTCTCCCAGAAGAAGGTAAAGAAGTAGGTAAAACAACAGCCCAGAAAACCACTTGCCTGATCTTCCATGCTAACTGATGGAGTTCTTTCATATTTTTTTGTTTTGTTGGAGAAAAAGTAGTAAGAATTCCTTAATTCATAATTATGTTGATTAAAAAATAATTAAAATGTTAATGAAACAAACAATACAAAAAATGATAAGTTCTTGAAGTACTCAGGCTAGACACTAGACAATGTCCATTCAGGTTAGAGGACACGATAGAAACATTTATAGTGACAATATAATAGCACATTTGTACATGTATTGCATAAATGTTTTGTATTATAAATTACAAATATATTATGTACTGAGTAAACTATATGGATGCAAAGAACTGTTTGTAAATAGGCTTAAACAACCCCTTTGCAAAATATCATGAAACACATTTGTGTTAATGCTATTTGCTTTAAAGGGTGCATTATTGTATTATTTGGAAAATGAACAAAAAAAAAATAAAAAAACCCAACATTGAAACCAAGATGGTTTTATGAAAACTTGAATCCTGAAGAGAAAACAAAAGTTTTGAAGAAACAGTGTCAAAACAAAATGATGTCTCCAAAATAAAGTTAGATCTCAAATGGGACTTGAAAGATTATAAAAATATGCTGAAATAAGTTGGAAAAATTATAATTGAACTAAATAACCAAAGATATGCTAAAACTACAGCACTGAAGCAAGAGAAGATGCCTATCAAAAAGCAGCATGGTATCCAAACTACTAAAGGCTAGAGGAATGTAAAGATCATTGTTATAACCGTCTTGAATTATAGGAAAGGCTTTCCTGCCTAACCAAGGTTTAGGTCCATCTATGAAAATCACACTCGAGAAACAGATAAATGTCCAGGAGCATGTAAAGGCATTTGACATCAGATGAGATCTTTATTCTTTCATTAAGGTGTCATAAAAATGATGTTACAGTAAAAAATTATGAAAAAAAACAACCTGGAGAAGAAACAAATGTGAGATTCTTTTCGTTTCAGATGCCTTCTATATCTCCCCTCAAAATACACCACTGGAATTATTTTTTTGCTCCACAGGTACCGAATCCTGCCTGGAAAAGGTACCTCAGCCAAACGGATCAAATTAAGATTGTTTGTGCATGTACCCCTGTAACCTGAGGCAGAGCTCCTGGATGATCCAGTTGGTCCATCTCACTGCAGACGGTGCCAGCTGTCAGCAGCTGGCTAAATAAAAGTCTGATTTAGATAAATCATTACTTTCCTCCTGCATTTACAGTTGTTGTCTTGGATCTGCATCTCTGCTTAAAAGCAAATCATCTCCTGACTCATAGTGAACTCAATGGGCAACCTGTAATGCTCATCAGTGCGAGACTCTGTGTTACTGACTGAAATGCTGTCCGTTCCAGGATAAGGGAGATTTATAAATCAGAATACACTTTTATTTTTTGTTTGTGGAATTTTTTGGGGTTTTTTTTTGGCTGAAAACTGTTTGGTCAGTTTTGGATTTGAGGGTTTTTTGGTGTTTTTCTTTTTTTTTTTTTTTTCCTTCTGAAGAGTAAATAAGTGTCCAGAAAAAAAAAACTACTCAGATCCTATGATTTAATCTAATTCAATTAAGTAAAAACTCTATTTTTTTCTCATTTACAACATACTGAACTGAATTAATTTTTGTGAACTCTTTTTTTTAATATGTGAAGAAATAAATACAGAAATTGGGGGGTTAAGGTTCTTACTGAAACATCGGAGATCTAAATCCAGTCTCCCAATTGCCAAAGACTTCCTCTGTAATCACTGGCAATCCATTTCATCTCTTTCTGTCCCAATTCTCACTTCTTTGCTTGCTTAACATATCCTTTTCATTTGCTGTTGGCAGGGTGGTTTTTTTTAATAATAAAAGCTTTCAGAACAAAAAAACCACAACTGTTTCTAGGATGTGAGAATTAATCTTAGAGTTACTGTATATATACCTCTCTTTATGCATATGTGTGTGTAGGTGTATGTGTGTGTGTGTATATATATGCATATCCATACCTATATCCTTGTGTATATACATCAAGAATGTTCTTTGGCCAATTCCTACATAAATGTATCTAAGAATTTATTGATTTTATATATATATATATATATCAATCAAAATGATTATTAGATTTATGCTAAAAAACCACTTAATACCATTAAAAATAAGGTTTATTACATGTAGGATAGTGCTGTGTTTAAAATCTGTGCTGAAAGCTGATAAAGTAATACTATGCAGTCCACAGCTGATACATTTATTTCTCTTACGTTAAAAGTACAGTAATTTACCTATTACTAATTAATGCCAGATGGATGTACAGAGGGATATATATTGGTATAAAACTACAGTGTTAAGAAACATGCATATGTTTTATGAATCATTTAATTATTAATATTCTGATATTACATCAGTAAATAACCCTCCCATAATTTTAACACACAAGTATTTCTGCATAAAGGAAAGCATAAATATTTATGATCAAACACGTGTTCATGGTTGTTTTCTTTTTTTTATATAGGCCAGCTATTGCCAAAAAAAGCTATATTCTAAATCCAAATCTGGCTGGCAGAGGGGCAAAAAAAGGTAAACTTGGATGGACAGCTGAAAATAAAAACAGGTAACTAAATAGTACTAGTAACTAAATAATACTAAGTAAAACTAGAAACTAAAAAGGATGTTCTGAGCCTATTTCTAATACTCGGTTAGTATCTGTTTAGCAACAGACATTTACAATAAATCAATAGTACTCTTTTTTACTACATATGTGAAAACTGCACCACCCAAGAATAAATTTTATCTCTGAAGATTGCAAATATGAACTAACAATTCAGGGCAAGTAGAGCTATGTTACTTACTTGGCAGTACAGCTACTTCATACTAAGTATGCTATAACTTTATTTTGGCATTAAAAAAAACTCAGTATTCTGAATCTTTACAAATGAAAGCAGATTTTTCTGTTGTGCCTTGTACTGAGAAACTGTATATGCCCACGTAATTTGATTTAACCATTAATATTCATTCAATTAATTTAAGTATTTGAAAGTTATAATTATTTGCAATTTTGCTGTTAATTGACCTGGATATTTTTATTTATTAAATCTTCTTAATGGATAGCGCACAGATGTCACTACTCATGTTTTCATAAACTGGAGTTCCTATTAGTGCTGACATGCTGCAAAAAATATAATGGGTTAAATTCACCTATCTTAAAATTCTTCATTCCTAGCACTTTAAATCAATATACTGTTTTCATTTAATCATAGAAAATCCCCTATAAATACTGGAATACCAAAATTTAAGGTAAGAGAAAGACAATGTATATCAGACTTGGCAATATTAATATCCTAAAAACAAAATAATTTTTAAGAAACTAAGTACAAATTGGCTTTTTAAAGTACATTATTTATATTCACTTTCAAAATCTTTGTGATTTTGTATCCTCCAGATCACGCTACTTTATGCATCTGTGGTACAGCACGTGATTTATAGGCAGAACATTTATAGGCATTCTTATAACTACTATTATAAAATGTACCTATACCTATTCAAGACACCATTGACAGCTAATAGATCAAAATAATAAGTGCAAATGCTTGATCTTCTTCAATATCTAACAGTAATCAGGTTTTATGTGTGCCTTGTGAATTAAAATTATTTTACAAGGCAGACCAGGAGCATCGACTCTAAGCAGACAAAAGGTCAAACCAATGACAAGGGTAAACCTGGATCTTATTAATGATTACTGTTTTATTTCCCACATTCATTTTTTACTGTGGAAAAGTGAGTTTGCCACTCTACTGTTCACAAGCAAATAAGCATGATTTATTTTCAAATTCAAACAGCAACAAGGATTTTAATTAGGTTACAAGCACAAAGTATGTATCATCAGAAAACACACATTAGCTTGGCTGCCTGATTCTAGGCTGATTTTGTTGACCTGGCATTTAAAAAAAAAAATTTTTTTTTTTTCTTGAAATTGAGCCCATCTGAGAAAGAGTAAAAGTAACACAAGTACACAGTGCCATACTACCATTTTTACAGTCACTTTCAGGACTGCACTAATATATTCTCCACTGTTCCAAAATTTCAACAATGGGCCTTTCATAAAGGCATTCTTACAGAACAGTGCCTGGGCCCCTCAGTCAAATAAATTCAAGCCAAGGCTTCCAAGGAAAACTTCTGGCCACAATTCATATGACCTACACAAGCACAGTGAAGGAAAAAAAAAAGACTGCTTAACAAAGAAAAAAAAAAAAGAAACAATGTCCCTCAGAAACAGACCATGCATTCAAGTAAAAAGTGAAATACAAAGTACTGTTATAACTGAAAAGACCATGTGTAAAGAATACTAGAGGGTAAAACCTTTCCGGTAAAGAGATGCCATACTACCAGCTGACCTTCACACTTTCACGCTCAGTGTACGGCATTATGCACGGTACAGCATTTGAAGAACTTACAGAACTAACAAGGAAGAGTAAAAGAAGCAATTAGTATGCTCAGACACAGCATAGGAAAACAAAAAAAAAAAACCCTACAAAACCCAGTGAAACAACAAACACCCAAACTGCTACGAAGCTGTGTAAGAGCCCTATGTTACAGCTCACTCTCTCCCTGCCTTTCCCCTCTCAGTGCTCTCTCCTGCATATTAAACACTGGGTTCAGTAAGGGACACAGCTTTCTGGATTCTCTAATGGAGAAGCATCCTTTTTCCATTCCAAGTACATTATATAACTTGCGTAAGCGGTGGAAGCCAATTCCACTGCCATGCCCTCGAGCAGCATTCATCTAATGCAAACAGCCATGGAGAAGTCTGCTGCTGCCTCACATGCGATCCCAATCTAGGAGAAACATAGCTCAGGATTTGCCACACATCACAGGCTTAACTGTTTGATTATAACTTACTGATTTCATAGAAAAAAAAGTCTATTTCCATTGTGCCTGGTTACAAAGTAATCAAGTAAACTCCCTACAGTCATAGCTGATTTCTTACATGAAAGATTTAGCTTGACTCATTTCAGGCAAACAGTTTGGGTTGAATCTCTAACAAGATTCATGCTAATATTTAGAAAAAACCAGAAGCTTACAGTATATGCATTTATTGGCTATTCAATCAGAACTTTACTTATCTGAACCTGCTGATCATATATTGCAGTTTGTATTATTTTGCAGGATAGTAAGCAATGTTTCCTTATTTCCTATAAAAAAACCCCACCACAAACCAACCAAACAACAATTCATTACAAAACCTTCAAACACCGCCCCCCCACCCCAATTAAAAAATGCTTTCAATTATAGTGTCAGCTAGCAAATACACAGTAAAGTCAAATAAAGGCAAACTCTAAGGAGTGCATTCTTAAGCAGAAAATTCTCTCACACAAAAGGATTGCTCAGGTAGCCCTTGAGTTCATGCTTTTGGGTTTTACAAATCCTATACTTTCTTGTGGCCTCTGTTTCCTGTGGTGTAAGCTCACAGAAGACCCCTAAATTATGCACATGGCTTGGCATGAAAAGTTTTTAAATGTATTTACTTTTCCTTTGTGTAATGAATAGAAATGACTTGATTAAAAGGGCATGGTTAAGGAAAAAAAAGAAAAAAACAAAACCAAACAACTCCCCCAAAAAGGAAACACCAAAACCCCCAAGAAAACTAAAACAAAAACCCAAACAAACAAACAAACAAAAGAAAATAAACACACACACACACACAAAAAAAAAAAAGAAAAGAGAAAAAAATAGAGAGACTGGCAAATAAAAAGGAGAGGCTGACCATTCCTCACTATGGTCCACTGTGGGAAAGATGATGTGTCAGCAAAGAATAACAAGAACAAGAAGCAAGCAATACCTGCTGCTGTGGCTTTTGGGAGGTAAAGATTCATGAAGGAAAAGCTATTTAATGTATCTTGCCAAAAAGCCACTAAATTCCTAAATATGGTACTAAAAAATTTAGTTTTGTTGAGGTTGCTGCAATTGTGGTCAGTAAATATTAATCATGACTTGGTTGCTATCAACTAAGCAAACTATATGCACAAATCTTTAAATAAGGTTAAAACTGTGGATTATTTTTGGTACTTTCAGTTACTCTTCTAAGACTTTTAATGCCATTTGAATATTAAATTCATACCAGTGTTGCTTCACAGATTAAACATAATTTTTCACTGATAAATTTAAGGCTTCAGCAAACTGAAGTCACAGGCTTTCTGTCACATAACTTCACATGCTTCAGAGGTGCATCTGGGGACAAATTAGGCTCCTTTATGGTCATTTCAGAGAAACAGAAAACCCTTATATGTGATTAATCACATATGAAAATGAATATCTAAACCAAGTCACAGGAATTATTCCTTAAAAGTGCCTATTATCTCGACTGACAATACAGAGAGTGACTGGAGGCGGACACCAACAGCTCAGAAGAATCTCAATCCAGATCTTTTGCAGCAGCAAAGACTTACTACAAAACAAGTCAACACTGACCATTGAATGAGTCAGATACTTTTTATGGCATTAAAAAGGGGTCTGGTCGAGATTCGTTGCACTTTGGAAAAAGCTGATATGTTTCAGACATCCCAGTATTAACACCTTTTACAAAATCATGTGCAGTATTAACGCTTTGCCCAGGGGTTTTCCTAAAGCCAGCTAGGTATAGATGTTCAAAAAATGAAGTAATAAAGTAGATATTGAATAAATAACAGGTACTTTTACACATGCCATTTCTTTCAAGGAGTCTAAACTCAGCACATCTGGGCAATCAGTTTTACATTCAACTTTAGGCCCTTATCAGGTGAAGGATATCAAAAAGCAGTAATGAAAGGAAGGCATTTTTCTTTAGTTTTTGTTCTCCCTGTAATGGAGTTGTAAGCTAGTGTTTGAAAAATCACTGCTTTATTTCTAGATTACATTAATACTAAAAAAAAGTCAAAACCTTGAATGCAACAGTCGGCCTTTCAAATAAAAAGAACCTTCACATGCATTTTTCTTCGAGTCAGCTTTGATATTAATGACACAATACAAGGATACAAGGCATACCACTTTGATGACTAGTACTCCAAATATTGGTCAAAGTATTTAAGTGACCTAAGTCACTAGGTTAGGTATTTTTCTGAAATTTACTTGCTCTTTCTTTCTTTTTCTTTGTAATTATTATTTAAGATTTTTGTAAAAGTTACTTTGGTTTGAAATAACTGAACCCTAGGGTTCCAGAATAATGGAAGTCCAGACATGCTTGGAAACCAGCCAGGTGCCACGATTTTCACCTAAACTGCTTGCAGAGCAGGTCAGCAACTTCAGGACCGTGATACTGCTGAGTATGAAACTAGAAACTAGTTACTGAGAGCCTATAAATCACAACTAAAATTTAGGACCTACTAAAGAGATTAAGGAAAAGAAGCATGTGATGCTTTTGGCATCTACAGTGCAATAGGGACATTGCTTATAAAGGGAAAATTGCTAGAGCATTAACGTGTGTTTTTTTTGTTTTTTTTTTTTCCCAAGAAAAAGCCAGTACTGTAGTTTGCTTTGTGGTTTATAAAGTATCTGCTTTATGGTTTATAAAATCTGATGACCAAAGTCAGGAAACAGTATAAACAAGTATTCCAGGGTTAGGCAAATACTTCAAAAGTTTCTGGAGTTGGCGGGAGAAATGTTATATGAAAGGAAAAAAAAGAGTAACTACTGCAAAGAAATGCTGATAGAGTGCTAAACAATGAGAATGAGTCTATTTTTTTTTTTATTTCACTGAAAAAGATCTGAAAGCACTGAAAACAATTTTATCTGGATTTGCATGTGTGTGTGTGTGTGTGTGTGTGTGTGTGGTTTTTTTACAGATATATCTTCCTATATAGAACGTACAAAGAAGTCAATTAAATACCAAAGATTGGATCAGATTTAACAATAGTGATGCAACTGTTCAGCAGTATTATAGGAATACATAGATAAGAAACAGGGTATATCAGTGCTGTTAAATAAAGGAGACTAGGAAGCAAACTGGAGCGCTAGCCATCGCAACTGCAGAAGCATCTGCAGCATTTTAACCAGCTCTCACCAGGACTCAATCCCAGCACAGCACACAGGGCCATTCGTGTCAGCGACCCTTCCTAAAATTAAGCACAGATGTCACCACGGCTGCACCCTGTGCTGCTCCCTATCAGCACTTCCCAGGCTGGCTAACACTGGTGTCCTAAAAAATTCTTGCTGTTCTTGAGAAATGACCAACCTGAAACACAAAATGCACCCTTTGTTTCATGCTAAAAAACAGTGCTTTTATGGCTTGCAACACAGCCTTCAGATCAGTTCAGGTTCTGAGCTGTTGTTACTAATGGTACAGGAATATCAGCTGGGGCTCTAAGGAAACCCACAGCTCAACACTGTGTGGAGTGGGCAGAGCCAGTCTGATCCAGAGGGTCACAGTCCCAAATAATGCAGGTATGAGCCTAAAAAAAGCTGCAGAAACCCAAAAAATCTGGGGAAGTTTGGGGCAACAGAACCTTGATCACTACTTAATTTTAGGTTCTTGGTTTAGATATATAAATTATGAGGCCTTCAGTTACTCATTTTAAGCAGTGGAAAGGGACTGGTGTAGCCCCATATTTCTGGGTAAGATGCTACAGAATTCCGGAAAATGGAGAGCTTGTGAGAGCAAGTCAGTGTGAATGCATGAGAAGAAATGTAACTGAACAGCAGAGGAAGAAAAATTTATGTTTGAAATGCTGAACAATACAGTGAGCTGTTGATAGCTGGTGGAAAGAAAAAAAAACATCCTTAAAAACCTGTTAAGTGAACTACTGTGATCTTTTTTTCTCAACAGGTGGTTATGAGAAAAAATATATGTTTAGAAGATAAATTGAAAGCAAGAACACCAGAGCAAAGTTCATGAAATGCTGTAGGAAATTTTAAACAGTTTTGGTTCTATCCACTTTTCTAATAAACCCACTCTTCTTACTTTTGCTTGAAACTTTCAAGACCAGCATTTTTTATCTTCAGTCCTATATATTTCCACTTTATATCTTTTCTGTGCAACTTTAGAGAACCAAAAGTTTGAGAAGTTCAGAGCACATACTTATGCAAGATTTTGACTTTTCAGATTATGTTTAGATTGTATATCCTATTTGTTAGCTACTTCACATTTTTTATTTTATATTAATCTGACTACAGCCCTTTAGATACTTCTTAGAGCAATGAAACTGAAATTAATCCTGATGTATCACAATTCGGCTCTTTTCCACAGGAGAAGAGGTAAAAGTATTCCACCATAGAGCCTTTTAAAGGATTATGTTTCTAATTCTTTAAAAAAAAAAAAAAATAAAATAAGCCTAAGGAAATACATAACACAACACTTTAGTTTTTACCTTCACATCATTGCACAAGAAGTACCAAATTCTACTTTATAGAAGAAGAAAGGAGGAGGAGGAGAATCCTACACAATTGATAAATTAAACTTCTTGCCTTAAAAACTTTCTTAAATGAATGATTAAACGATAAAGCATTAAACAGTGAGTGTGTGTTTGTGGGTGTGATGAAGTGTTGTAAGCGAATGACAATTAAAATAAGTATTTCTGTGGAAAACAAGAGTAAAAATAGCTGTATTGCCATCCTTTGTCCCAGTCACAGTGATATCAAATAAAAAACATACAATAACTTCTCTCCTGCAATAGTGACCATATGCACAAAGACATATATTTTAAGACACATGGAATTATTGCTAGAAGAGTCAATTAACTCCCACAAAGCCATTTTTTTGCTTACAGCTGGCTAACACTTGCAGTATGAGGGGTGAGAAAAACTACTTAAAATTCTGTTTAACCTTTATAAATGTTATAAAATACTGACTATAGGTATTCTGATGAAGTAAAAAAAAATAAGTCTAGCATCACATTACCATTTTTATACACTACTAAAGTCTTATTGAGTTCAACAACTTTAACCTTAACTTTCTTTGACCATTTCAAGGAAGAGCCTTTAGGTTTGATCAGCCCTCAAATGCTTTCACATTTAACTCCAATCAACTTTAAGGGAGTTGTTCAGGTATGTCTAATGGAAGGTTTGAGCCTTCAATGCTATATTTCCATACAGATTAAAATAGTGATATGCACTTATAGATACATATATGCAAAGAATATAAACCTGAAATAGCCAAGAAGAGATTAGTGAATATGCCACTGTAAATCACTGAAAATCTCTGCAAACATGCTTATAAACTTGACACTCTATTGATTATATTTAAAAAACTGGCATGCTGATTTGGCATTTTAGTCTATAGCACTTCAAAATATACTTTTAACTTTACAGCTTTATTGAATGTCTTATAGACAAATCGATTTTATATTCAGTTTTTATAGCCTTGCTATAACAAATCTATACATTTTTTCCAGGCACCATTCAGTCTCAATTCAGCTGCAATGATTGTTCCACTTCTTAAATAGACAGGAAGATTTTCTCTGAACTTTAAGATTCTCACATTCCTAAAGTAAAATTTTACGTATCACAAGGCACAGTGAAATATGTTCCATAAAATGAGCACAGATCTAATGCTAGCAGATTCTTGGTGGTATATCGTACACTTTTTTTGATAAATATGATTCCTCTCACAGGTGATATTATGAAGTGAGTAAGTAAATCAACATGAATGTTAAAAAAAATCCATTATTTATATTGCAAATATGCTGATGTTAGTAAAGGTGTTATTTCAGTCCTATTTCATTCAAAAAGGTGTGCTTATCATTACTATCACATAATTTCTGCACTATTCAATTCAAATTCTATGTGGCATAATAAATAATATATCACATGAAGTAAATATCTCAGTTTTGATCCCCTCATCTGATAAAGATATTAAACAGAACGACAGAACTGGCCCCATCAATAATCGTTGCATCTTTGTTGCCACATGGCTCTCCATCCCCTGTGTCCCCTGAGGTATGTCCACAGACTGAAAGACCTCACTAACACACTGTCCCTCAAACATTGGAGTGCCTCTCTCAGGCTTATCTTTAGCAAGCCTGGTTTTATCCCTCTCCCCCTTTAAATCTCATTTAAAGCTCTTTCAATGAACCCTGCTACCTTCTCTGTAAAGATCCTTCCTGCTCTTTGAGACAGGTGTACCCTATCTGTCACCAGCAGGCCTGGTGTTATGTAGACTGACTGAAGATCAAAAGCCCCAAAAATCTGCCAGTGACACCAGACTCAGAGCCAGATATTGATCTGCTGGCTCTTGCTGTTTCCTCCCTCATCATTCCCTGCAAATGGAAGGATAGAGAACTCTGATCACTCAATCAGTCATCCCAAGGCTGTGAATTACCCTCAGACTTCTTGATGCAACTTCAGCACCAAGTACCAGAAAAATCAGCTATGCATAATAATCTCACAGCCATACTGGGGGCAGATTAATTATTTAAATAATTTTCAAAATAAGCAAATTAAAGTATGTAAAAATAGATAAAATTCTATATATAGAAAAGTAGTGCATCTCCCTTTATCTTGTAAATGTCTGAAACCTTTTAAAGAATTCATTTTTCCACTAAGTTGAATCAATTGTGAAGCAGGTTAGGACAAGGAATGAACAGTGCAAGTGGGAAGTGGATACTTTTGTGCTGCCTTTTGTCAGATGAAGGGGAAACAGTCACTTTTGTAATTAGGTCTCTTGATACATAAAAAATTGACTGGATAAGGTACCCTTGACTTACTATTTGTGACTAAAGTATCATGTATATTTACAGTTCTGTAATTATAATTTGCTTTTGTGTTTCAGCCTTGTGATAAAGACAGACGTAACTCTCCTAAGTTCATGAAATACTTAGTCCAAAGATGACTTTCACCCTGTTTTATTTGTCTTACAATACTGTTTTGTTTCTTGGGTGTAGAACCTCTACAGTTTCCCTGTAAGCACATATAAGTCTCCAGTTTTACAGGCTGAAAGTACAGATATATCAGTATAGATACAACAGACTTCCCATGCTTACATTTCCTGTTCTTCTCTTTTTTCTTCTTTTTTAAGAAGAAAAAAAAAAAAAAACACCATCTAGTTAAGCAGCTTATAATACAGTTATGTGAAAAATCCCTCAGGATTGAGTAATGATGTGTTCATCTTTCTGCACATCTGCTCAAATTCCAAGTCACAATGAAGAACCTATAAAAATTTCAAGTCAGTGGGAAAGAGAGAAAGAGACACTCATAAGTATTAAAGCACTGCTGAATCAGGATTTGCACTGCAGATTTATAATGGCTAAGAAAGCATAGCAGTTATATTTGCAATTTCCCATCTGGGACATGGGAATGCATGGGCAACAAATAGAACCAAGAAGGCAGATCTGGCCTGTTTCCTATAGTTTGTTATCTTCATGCTTTGTTCAAACCTCACAAAGAATGAAGGGTGAACCTGGCCTTTGCTGATGTCAATTGAAAGTTTTGTCATTTACTTGAAAGGTTCAGAATTACTTATCATCTTTCTATTCTTTTTGATTTTAAAAGAATCTTTCCAGTTAGGAAAGCAAAACCTTTCTTTTTGTGTCTGAAGGTGGCTTTAGGCAGTAAGTCAAAGAGAGGAGATCCATAGTACTCATTAATTTATTGGATCCGTTGAGCTTGAAACCATTATATAAAACTTTAAAGTGGTCATTACTTTTGACTTCTGTAGTTAGCAGGAAGTAAGAACAAGAAGTTTCTCTGAGGAAGAAGAAAAGATGTCTCTCACTGAGAAGAAAAATAATGGAAGAGTGCAGAAGAAGAAAAATAAAACCCAGTATTTTTGTTCTCAGGATAGAGAATTTTTAACTGTGCTATGCTGAGTCTAAAGATATCTTCCTTTCCAACCTTTCCAGTATTTTCCTATAGTCTGGTACAACTTTCAGTTTTTTAAAAAAATTCAGTCATTTTCATGAATATTGAATTAATTATAAATATTTAAAATAAAATAGATACTGTATCACAGCCAGATGGGTATGAGAAAACAGTGTGCCCAGGTGGCCAAGAAGGCCAATGGCATCCTGACCTGTTTCAAAAATAGTGTGACCAGCAGGAGTGGGGAAGTGATTGTCCCCCGGCACTCAGCACTGATGAGGCCTCACCATACTATGACCAGTTCTGGGCCCCTCACTGCAAGAAAGACATTGAGGTACTGGAGCATTTCCAGAGAAGGCCAATGAAGCCAGTGAAGGATCTAGCGAGTAAGTCACATGAGGAGCAGCTGAGGGAGCTGGGGTTGTTTAGGCTAAAGAAAAGGAGCCTCAGGCCTTACCACTCTCTACAGCTATATGAAAGGAGGTTGTAGCCAGGTGGAGGTTGACCTCTTCTCCTAGGCAACTAACAACAGGCAAGAGGAAATGGCCAAGCTGTGCCAGGGGAGGTTCAGGTTGGACATCAGGAAGAATTTTTTCACTGATAAGACGGTTGAAATAGGCTGTCTGGAGAAGTGGTGGACTCACCATCCCTGGAACTCAGAGGTCTTGGAGATTTTTTCCAACCTTAATGATACTATTATCCTAAACAATTTCAATATTTTCAGAATAAATCCCAGGCCGTGTTCTTTTTCTGTTGTTTATGAAAGCCTTGAACTGATATCACCAAGTGCATATTTCTCTGTTGAGGAATATATCTCTACCTCATCCCAAATTTATACCAAATTTGCATACTATGAACTGACATTGATGAGTTTGTAACATGGATATGTGCAATACTGGGCAATGAGGAAGGGAATGAAATTCATAACAGCTAGATGAAAAGCCTCTGAAGACATAAAAAAGCCAACTGATCATTAGATGAAATTTTCAAAATCAGTTTCAAAATGCAGCCAGATGATGGTGCAGTGCTGTTCTGCTATTCTGCTGCTCTGCTAGTCTCAAGTTGGAATTTAGCTTGGTACTGTATTTGTCCATTAAGTTTTCTTCTGACCTTCAACACTGGAGTGATACTGGACAGACAAACTGATACAGGACCTTGCTCCTTTACCTTAGGTATGTCTGTTGAACTGGAAAAACCCATGGAGCTTGAAAAAGTCGTTCCCTTAGGAATGACTGTAGCCATATTTTACCTTTGTTATTTTAATCTTTTTTTATCAAGCCTAAGAACTTTGGTTAAAGAAAGTTTCTTTAGATACTGGGCAGAAAAGATGACTAAGTAGTGGGAAAATACATAGTTAGAAATATTCTAATATAAGATGCACATTGCCCTTGGTATAAACACACGTTTAAGGTATTTTTCTGCATGCCCAGTCTCAAAAAGAACCACAAAATCTCAGCAGATATTCCTCTCAGCAAGCAATAAAAAACAATTAATAAATAATATACAAATATCCTTAAAGTATCTAAACTGTCACATTAAAGTTCTGCTGTATTAATTACATTACAGATAGAATGCAAATGAATGGTTTAAGATCAAGCACAAAAAAAATAAGCAGCTAAAAATTTGCAAGGGACTATGCAGAAATTATCAACTTAATTCTTCCTAATACCAGCCTCACAAACTTATTTTAAATCTGCACAGGAATTGTATGCAAAATACATAAAAATGCAAGAACTATGGTGAGATTAATGATACGTGCTTTTTCTGCAGAGAACGGACATTCTTCAAAAGAACCAGGCTGACACGCTGGAGTAGGAAGAAGCATATCTTAAATTGTTTGAGTTGCCATAAACGATAATAAATGTTGTGCGAGGCACACCCACACATAGATCACTTTTTTGTTTAAAATATTATTTTTTCTGGAAGTTTGTATCTGCTGTTAAAGTAATAGATACTTCATTTGAACAAGGCTGTCTGATCATTAAATACCACTGCTCAGAGATAGCTAGGACAAAATACATTGTTGCCTTATCTGCATGGTAAAACAATTTGATACATATGAAATTATGTTCTGCAATCTACAAATGAGAAAATTATGGAATACAATTTTATGAGATAGAGATTGAAAAAGATCTCAAATCATACTCAGCAAATACTTTTATGCAAGCTAAACAGCTTTGTTGCCTAGTTTACTTCTCATATCCTCATTCCCTAATTTTCATTGCTACACAAATCTCTCTAAACCATTTAATAGTTTCCAAAAGAAAATTTATGTAGCTCTCTGAGGAGACCTTGGTCCAGGGATCATTTGTATAGGTGTGACTACATCCGGCAGTGCTCTAACATACTTTCCACAAGTTGTGTACCTGCAAACGGTCCTGCCTGTCCTCGGGCCCCATCAAATGAAAGGCCTCCCTCACACCCTCTTTAATGCTTTAAAATTCTCATGCCGAGGACTGCAGTATACCATTTACAGTATTTCAGACACCTTGAACAGAGATAGCATGCAAAAAATGAGCACGCAAAAAATGAGCACGCAAAAAATGATCGCTTTGTCTTAGGGGGACATAGACATTACAGAGAGCCAGGACTGTGTGCTATGTAGCATGCATACAGCAAGTCTGGTCTGAGAGGAGTCAGCCATGAGTGATGCCCTGCACATGAGCCATTCTCACTACTTGGCATGGGATCAGCCCCTTGGGGTGGGTGCAGGTGCAGCCAACTGCTAGAAATGAATACAAGGTGAAAGCAGTAATACAAAGTGTGGCAGCTGATACAAGATTTCTGCTACCTGCTCTCCCTGTAGTACTACTATAAAAGTCTCACATATGCCTTGAAATTCTGGAAATTATTTTTTGTTAGATGTAAATATTCGCACTTGTACTCAACATCATTGTAGTCAACACCTCAGCTGCATGCACTTAAAAAAAAGAAAACAAACCCAAAGGAAAAAAAAAAAGGCACCTAAAGAGATAAGGTCTACTATATTGCACTGAGGCTGAGATTTCTAAGAAATGTTGGAAATAAAATAATTTCACCACTATAATCCGATGATATGTGAGGAGAGCATGTCAATAAGCACGTACATACACAGAGAAGGTGTGAACTTATCAATCTCATCCTCAAGGTATCTATAAAGCTATCAGCTGAGACAGGTCTGAAGAATATTAGGCCTGGTTTCTCCAGGCCCATTCACTTTTAGGAGTGGCAAAAGCCTCATCACTGAAAGAATGCTAAAACATGACATGCTGCAAAGAGACAAAAATTTATACCCTCAGAAGCAGCCCAGCTAGAAATTACTACCCTGACTTACCATAAGAATATGTATGCAATTAGATGCATAGTTAGCTGTAATGGAAGAGTATCAAGACAGAATTAAAAAGAAGATGAAATATTACAGAGTGTATGTGTCTGACAGCAGTCTGAATCTGCAAACAAAAAGTGCCTAGCATTTTGTAGTACGAGCATGAACCTTTCCCTTGCTGTTCCTCAATACCTCTGTGCCATCTATAGGATAGTTTTCATTTCATTACCCAGCGTAGACCACAGTAAAGCTCACAAAACAATTCTCAAATTCTACATGGAGGCTCAAGTGTTACTTGGTTTTTTGCCTCTTGCATCACTAAGGACTGCACTATGTGGCATATCCCAAGGATCCAACTCTTATGATACCACCACCCCCAGGACAGCAACAACACTCTGCATTAACTTTTGCTGCTCTACTTTGGGCAGGCTAGCTGCATGTCCTCACTACGAGTCTGTTGCTCCATATCTGCAATGCTATTCCTCACAGATAATGAGTCAGACAGAACAAACTATAGGAATACAAGGGTTGATAACAAAATGAAACACAACAACGAGAAAATAAACCGTATGAAGGTACACTAAATGATCTAGTGCCATCTACCAAACTGGAAACTCTAGGGACATGATCAGTCTCTTCAAGTGACTCCAGGGTAATAGTATATAAAGGAAAGAAGGGATTTATTTAGTCTAGAAAATCATAAGGATGGGGCATTGGCCAAAAGCAAAGAACAGAAAAGTGGTGGCAGTAAATAAGAAAAAGGTATTAACTTAAAGATCAATTTCTTGCAGAAATAATCTCCTTAAGGGCATTTGGTCAAGGCACTATCACTGCAGATGCTGTAGCAAAGAATAGATAAATCATTAGTTGAAATTATGTGACATGGTTCTGCAGGGGGCCAAGTAGCTGCCCAGTTTGATTTTTTTAGTATTATTACTGCAACAAATAATATCATAGATACAGCTCACTCGCCCCTAGGTTTCACATTTTTTTTGTAACATAAGGCTAAAAAGGACCAGAAATGGGAGAGACACTATTAACTTCAATGTCCAGATGCTTATTTTGAAATTCTTAAGAATTAACTTATATTTTTAGCATGTCATTGAAGTACTGCCAAGACTCCAATTTTACACCAACTTCTTATGCGTAAGAGTTGAACTACTTATCAACACCAGCTAGATGATGATCACAAATCTCATTTTTAAAAGTAACTTTCTTGGAAGATATCTTTGGAATTTTTGTTGTTGTTGTTGTTTTGTTTGTTTTCAAATGTTTTTGGGAGATGTGGAAAAGAATGACCATAGAAGTATAAACTGTTAAAGAGCAGGCATTAAGGAGGAAGCAATTTTCTTAATCTGTGAATAAAAATTTGTAGATGAGCCATTATTTAAGCAATATTTTTTGAATGAAATAAAAGGGAGGAAAATCTGAATCCACTGAAGTCCTGAATAACGTGAATTTCTTATTTAAAAAAAAGACAATCACAAAATTCCTTTGACACTAGCAAGATCAGGATTTCATTGCATTTCATGGATAATTTCACTCTCCCATAAGAGCACAGATTAAAATGATAGGATTAAATAAACAAGAACCAGATTGTGTAATGCTATGAATTTATGCTCCTAGTAACAACTAAATTATGTCAGATAGGCTATTAAACAGATCTAACCAATATATAAGTACTGTGCCTTTTTTGAAGGAAGAAAGTGTAATTTCAAATGCATTTTCGTGGTTACAGTGATAGGAAAGCACATGGAATCGTGATGAAATGAATGTTGTTGTGTTAGTATGAGAGCAAAGCTTATTTACAGACTCCGGAGCCTGTAAAAGCCTGATACCTGGTAATAACTAACAGTACAATATTGCAATGCCACTGGGCTTATGATCATTTTGATCATTGGATTGTTGGGAGGATGACTGAAGAAGACCATGTTTAGGGACTTTCCGCAAAGATGATAGATGAGGTTTGCTTTCTTTCTACTAAACATGTAGAGTTGCACTGTCTTCAAAGCAATATTTTCCTCACCACTTCTCTCATTGTGCAGTGACCACAATATAGCAAGAACCAATTTTTGCTTCTTTGAAATGATATATTATGATCACTTCTCATCAGCAAGGTCAAGTAGGGAGACTTGGAAAATAATAGTCTCCAAACCCTTTGCTTTAGAAGTCATTACACTAACTGCTGTTTACTAAAAGAAAACTCATTTTCTTACATTCTCTGTGTATCTTGCAAACAAGTGTCATACTCTTTAATCTTGCATCAGGTTTCAATATTTGTGTCTCTATATGATCCAGATACTTTGTTACAATATAAAACATTAACTCTGGGTCATAGAAAGCATTTGTTAAAATCTCTTTTCCTAAATACATTTTATAAATGTAATAAAAATAAGTGTTAACAAAAGCATATGGCACCTCAATACTGAAAATAAGCCATGTATGCTGAATATAAACTTAGACTGATAATTCTGTGAAATTAAAAATCCTATTGAAAAGTAACGTTACTAAGTGTTCTTGTTTCCATTCCATGGCAGGGGCATACCTTAAAAGGAATGTGCACTGAAAAAGTGAATTAGGATTAGTGATTCTAGATAGTGATTAATTCAGAATGTGTTTTTTTGGTTCTGTTTTGTTTTGTTGGTTGGTTGGTTGGTTGGTTGGTTGGTTGGCTTTGGGCTTTTTTTCAGGTACAGCTTCCAGAATAAAAACATAACTGCATACAGTAGATATTCTAAAGCATGTATTTTTTGCTTTCAATATAAAGGGTCCGAATTGGCTTCTATCATCTCTTACTTGTGCTATGTAGCCTGATTCTTTCTCCAGCATATGCATAGCTCCCACTACCACTGGAGAAAACCAGCACTGAGAGTTGTTCACGGTGCTGAGCAACTCGGACAGATGTACACCAAAGAGATTACACGACACAAGGACACTAGACAAGGGAGTCTATAGTCCATCAGCTTTCACGCGAACTTAATAGTTCAAAGGACGTGTTGTGGCTACTGCATCTAAGTACTAAATGTAAAAAAGGTTCAAATCTCAAAAAGTTCTTTTAATAAATTGCAACAATAAATTTGTTGCAGTGATGGGAAAATTGGGGTACTGTTGCAAAATGAAATAGTTTGGAAAGCCAAAAAGCTTAAAGAGACATACAAGAGGAATAATAATGAATTAGATATGGATGCAAACAATAATCAAGAACAGTATGACAAAAGTTCATGGAACCTTGGAACCACCAAGGCTCTTGAGTATTGGCTAGATGTGTGATTTCTTTTGCCAGGTTGGTAAGGAACCCTACTCCAAGTATTTCATTGTTACTATTATTCTAGATTCTACTTAGAAGTCAATGACTAAGCTAGCATGATTTGTCCCTCACACACATCACGCTTGGCTTCAGCAATACTTACCATGATTAGAGCAAATCTGCATGATTCCACATATATATAATCCATTTCCCATAATTTAATCAAGGAAGTGTCTCAAATTTTCTCTAAAAAACTGATCACAAATAAGTTGGACAGATTTTTTTCCCCATTCACTGTAAAAGTCATAATGGAATTAATACATATTGTATTTCTTCTCTCTTTTAATCATGGTGATCCAAGCAGAGGTGCACATATAGCCGTGAGTTATTTTTCCTCATTAAAAGAAAAAAAAAAAAAAGGTGTTATGCTGTTGCAGGTTAACCCTGGTGGGCAGCTAAGCACCACATGATAGGCAGCTGAGCACCACACACCTACTCACTCACTTCCCCCATCAAACCTTGAGTGAAAAAAAAAAAAAAAAAAAGAAAAAGCCCAACACTTGGTATCAAGATTAAAAAAAAATTAGAATATATAAAAAGATTATAGAAGGAAGTATTACATAAGTGGAAGAAAAGAGTGAAACAAAAATCACGCAAAGACAATCACTTGCCACCTCCCAAGGTTAAACAGATGCTCAGCCAGTTCCGTAGAAAAAGATTGCTGACCCTCCTAAAACTTCTTCTCTCCTCTTCTGTTGCTGAGCATGATGTGACATGGTATGGAGTATCTCTTTGTTTAGTTCAGGTGATCTGCACAAGTGTTTCACCTCCCAGTCTATAGTGCACTGACCAATCTATTCACTGTGGGGGCACAGATTGGAAAGCAGAGGTGGCCTTGATTCTATGCAAATAGTATTCAGCAAAAGCTAAGGTATTAGTGGCTTATCATTATTGTTTTGGTTAGGAGTCTAAAACATAGCGTCATATGAGCTGCTATGAAGAAAATTAACTATCCAGGTCCACTATACATTCATAATACACAAAGTTACTAACAGATAAATTAATTTCAAGCAGAACATTTTATTGGGTATTCCCCTTTAACATCAGCACACTTTTTGTTTTAAATAGGAGTTTCAAGGCTATATTTTATAAATTTGCTATCTTCCTTCAAATTTTAAAACATCTGAATTCAAATTGATGTTTAGTCATTTTCGTGGGGTGACAGGAGGTGGGGAGGCAAAGAAAAGCCTTGGAGACAGACCACCTGTAGCAAGTAAAAATAAGATTTTATGTTACATTTTTAAAGATTAATAAATTACGGAAATAACTGCAATTTAATATTTTAATCTCAGCCATCCTGCCTGCTAGCCTCCTTTTCTAATGACTCTAAACTATACAGGGAATGATATAATTGTTGTGAGTGCTCTCTGATGTTGCACTGCATAAATTATCAACGTAGGTTGATAGCTGTCACACAGAAGTAAAGATAAAGCACTATATATTTTAATTATTACATTTATTAAATGAGAATTAATGTATTAACAACTAAATTAAAAAGATAACCTATAACTGACAGAGTTTTAAATGACAAGTTAGATGTATAATCGATTAAAAGCCTTATTCATTAATATAATGCGAATTTCAGCAACTTTTTTTTTCTGCGTTTCTAGTTCTTTAATTATAAAAGAATAGGTCAAATTATCTTGCTTTTCAATGATGTTCATGTAAAAGTTACATGAAATTAATGTGCAATTAAAGAAAGATGAAATGAACTTTTAGCTTTGCAGGGCACTTATGTGGCTCCCAAGGGGATAAATTAGGGAGTTAAAGCCAAAGGCTTTATGTCAGTGTGGAAATTGATTACTGCTAAGCAGAAGAGTATTAAGCAAGGAATAAACTAACAAAATTTGATTTTTAAATTTTTTATTTTAGTAGAATTCATCAAGAAAGTTTCCATCAAAGGTGGCAGAGCTATATGTCTAACACGACCTACCCAGATTTTTATCATAAATAATATCATGTACCTTTGTGTAAGCAGCTAAATCAAGCCTTAGGTGCTTAGTTACTGTGTCTGGATCTTCACTGACTATAACAGGAGTTTTCACACCTCTCCCAGATATGGGCACCAAATTTAAAGTACTTTGTGTTTTTTCTGTATGTATCCCCTAAGGGTTTCTATTTCTATTTGTATTCTTTGGGTTTCCCTCTTGTTAGAGTCTGGATTTGTAATTCACTGGGTTGTTTAATTGATGGGTTGGAACCACCATCTTCTCTGTATGTGTGCGTGTGTATGTGTGTGTGTGTGTGTGTGTGTGAGGGCAGGGGCCATGGTCAAGTCTGCAGCCTTGTGGCAGTATCAGTATCACGTGTAAGGCCTGCAGCCGACACGGCAGATTGCACAAAGCGCACATGGCAGCACAGAGAGCCACGTGGCTGGGCTGTCAGACCTCACCATGCTCTTCAGAACCTCTGATCAGCTGCAGCACTGCTCACTGGGGCTAGGGGGACACTGAGGGGTCAGTGAACCAGATGTCCCACATGGGAGGAGTGGCCACAGTAGCCAAACTCTATAAAGAGGCACGCATAGGCTCCATCTCATCTGGCCTTGCCTCCTAGAACCTGCCAACATGTGACCTCTTGGCAGTAACTATTTCTCTCTCCTCTCTTTATCCTTTCTTTTCTTCACATCTCTTCCTTTACTCTTTTCTTCCTCTTGTAGGTAATTTAAAACCAGTTGAATGGCATTTCACCTAAATTGTAAGGGGTTAGTGTTTGCTGGGTGCAAAGTAGATTCCCTGCTCCACAGTGATGTCTGCTGGCTGGTAAACCCCTCGGAGGGGTGTAGAAGCAGTGCTTAGAATGCTGTTTGGAGGGAAGCAGGGAAGCTCTTTTGCTCCTAGTAGCCTGCTATTAAGTGCAATGCTTTTGTGGAATCTTTTCCTTGGCTGTGTGTTGCTCCTGTAGACCTTTTGCCGAAACACCCACTTTCTCACTAAATTAAAAGAAATTCTCTTAGAGAAAGAATGGCACAGTTTTCTCCGGACATGAATTCAAGGTATCAGAGAACTAAGACCCTGCCAAAGTTTCACATGGGCAAACTATTGGGAGTCTAAATATAAGTAAATGCCTAGGCAAGCATGTGGCTTTGGGGCCAGGGCATAACACCCCTCAAATCTTTTTCCTGAGTTCTGCCGGCAGCAGCAACATGGGAATTGAGAATTTTACGAAATCTCCACTCCTTGACTGATTTCAGCACTCCAGGTCTTGGTCATAACTTTTAAGAACAACAACATTAAGCTTGTTTCCTTAGAAACTCCAAAATCCTCATTTCTATCCAGAATGTTCTTTATTATCACTTTCATTTCTATCCAGAATGTTCTTTACTACCACTTTTTACATTAAGACATAACAGAGGAGCATTAATCACAGGTAAAAATAGTAATTTTTCAATTTAATATAAAATTAACAAATTTCCTAGGAATCAAAAAAGATCACAGTGATAGTTACAGTGTCAGTGACTGAAAGGATTTAAAGACAGTTCACTAAGATTCTTATTTTCTCTTACAGTTTTCTCTTACACTTACATCAGTCCCAAGTAGACACCTTTTCTTTTTTTAATCCATTTCATGCTTAGGAAATTAGAGCATTATTAAATATAATAACTAAAATAAGTAAATGACTTTGAGATAATCCAGGGTGAAATATCATTATATCAATCAGAAACAGCAATTATGTTGTTGGATAGCAGTATAAAGAGTATTAATTATTAATGTATGCATTTATGAAGGAAACTTTTTTGTAAAAGAATATCTGCGTCAACAACCTCAGAAAGATACAGTTGTTTGGAAAATTCAGGGGAAGAAGTTAATTTCATAATGCTTTTCACATTTCACAGATTTAATCTAACAATAGTCAGGTATTTTGATTATTTGAGAGGCCCTACTTGTAGTATCTATCAAAATTTTAACAGTAGTGAATCACATTAGTGAATGTGTTTGCTATGTACATAAAGAAAATAATTCATTCTGTTTACTGTATCCTCTATTTTTGTCTTACAAAGGGATTGGTATCTCAGGATGAGCTTTCATGACCCCAGATGAATAAATAGGACAGCAAAGAGCTATATTCATAACCTTTAGATCCCTGAATTTACGCATCAGTGAAACATACTTTGCCAGAGAAGGAATTAAACTAGAAACTGCCTCTTAAGGAAGGGACAGAGAAATCCATTAAGTCTCGGCTGGATTCCTTGGTGTTTCAGGGAATGTCAACGAATTAGCTTTTATTATTTGTGCCTCAAACAATTACAAGCTCAGTGATGTTTAGAATAGAATGTAGTGAACTGAAAATGCAAAATGCAAATGAAAAATTTAAAAGAAAATATTTAGGTAGAGTAATTAAAATAGAAGTGACATACACATAGTAATGCTTTAATCTCAAAGATTCTTGAATTCAACATCTATTTCACGAAGGGCAATGCTATCTAATACATTGGGAGAGGGGAAGTAAGAAAAGAAGCATGTTGGTGGAGGCTTTAATTCTTCACTTTGAAAAAGCAAATGAGTGTTCAACAACTTCCTTTTAGCGACCAGTTCCAAAAATTTTTAACTAAAAATACGATTACCTTCCTTTAGCTGCTGTCACCTAGATTCTAAAACTTGTGTTAATCTTTTTTCCCCCATTTTAAAATGAAGTCAGCTGTGTCTTCTGAATTCAAGCTGAGACCATATTTGAACATGTCTTAGAAGGCAGCATCTGCTAGCCCTACTGTTTTCCAGCACAGAGTGCCAAACTTATGATCAGAAAGATATTAAAGAAAATGGATTTCGTGTATGGAAAGAGTAATTTTCACTTTCTTTCCTTAGCTTTAAATTTTCCACTGTTCATTTCTTTTAATGTACTGACTATGTTATGAGATAGAAAGAATTAAGCTTCATTATTCACCTGCTCTACACTGCTTGTTTCCTCTTTAACTATCTCTTTTTAAAAATATTTTTTTTCTTTTTCTTTTTAAGCCATTAACAGACTTGTCTTAATGGAAATATATATTGCCTTACATATTATAGTTTACAGTGACACAACATGACAGACTTCTACAGATCCCAGGCAAATCACAATCCAAAATTTCAAATGTCTGTCAAAATAATTTCAGCATTGCTTCAACATAGGATTTATTGCATGGTTTAAAGATACAGGACTCCAATATGACTTAACAACATACGAGTAAACCAACATTTGTAGTAAGGAGAAGTTAACCATTATATATATATAGAAACGTTCAGCAGCAGCACATGAAAGAGACTAAAAAATAAAGGAAAATCTAGCAATGTAACCTTTTAAATTTCACCACTGTTAAACTCTAATAGGTGTATTAATGTGCACTTAGAAATAATTGAAACACCCTGCTGCATAGGATAAGAGCATCAGTAAAAAGGAAACATATTTCATTGCTTTTGTTCTTATTTATTGAAACACTCGGCAAAGTATAGACTGCTGAATATGCATATAAGAAGATGTAGAACATATAACATTTTTTAGGATTTGTATTTAAAACATGTCTTCACGTTTTTGTGTTTACTGAAGCTTAATTACTACCTATAAATATGTGTATTATTTAAACCACTTGAGTTCCACATCTCTCAAAACCAAGATTATTCCGAGGTTCATAAGAGAAGTATGCAATCAGACATTTCTTTCAGTACAGGTTAAATAACAAATTACCTGTATTTTAGGAGGATGATAATTGTAATATTCCAAATGATCACATAATGGAAGGAATAACATTTGACTTAAATATTTCAGATACAATTAAGAAGTGTCAGTTACCCATGAGTTTTAGCTGTGGGCTGATAATAGAAATGTTTTCCAAAGAAAGAGGAAATGTAATGTTTTCCAAGTAGTTACTTCATTGCTGATAATGCTACAAGGTGTATAAATAGCAACAAACAAATTCCTACATTCTTCTCGGACATTAGAAAAAACTTGTCACAATTGCAATGAAGAAGCTATTGAATGACTGTGTGGGAGGTTTTATCAAAGCTAGCAATATTCCGAACAAAGGTCTTATCATATACTTGCTTCTGTATCATATTAATTGGTTTCTTATCACATTAGCCAAATCCCCTCTCCCTAATACCATAGAAAAGTGAATAATATGTTAAAACATTGATAATACTTTAAGACTTATTAACAACTTTCACGAGATTAGCTTCTTCCTTTTTCACGAATGCTCAGATCATACACTGTCAAGTACCTTTCATATTGTGTTAGCTTAAATGAAATCATTAAGACAAGAGGCAGGCCAAGGATAAAAGTCTCACTGTTTAAGTAACTTCCTAAGTATGCAGGCTTACATTTTATTACATGAGATCACAGAAGGCATTTCTACTGGCAATATGTCCTTCATATCACAGATGATTACATTTCATATGGTAGTCAAACAAAATGCAGTCTTAGCATTCTCTCCTCACGATGCAGCTACAGTAATACCTCAGGTTCCTGGAACACATCTGTTGATGTATGACTATTGCATCAAGGGGCAATGATGTCCTCAGTCCTTTTCCTGTGTTTCCAGTTTTTACTCTCTGATAACTGGCCACAATACTAGCATGGTATCTAAATTATTAAGGAATGTGTTGCAGCTGATATAATCACTGGCAAAGGATAAAAACTTGTCTTTAGAGAGGTGGTTTATTCATTTGGCTTAGAAAAATATTCCAAGTTGAATTAACACAAACTTGAAAGGAAGCAACATTTTTGAAAACAAGCTGCCAAACGTCCTCACGCAAACACATCTATACATTAAGAGTTAAGAAAGTTAAGGGGAAATTGCTGAAGAGGGAATTCTCATAACTAATGAAGGATTTATTATGTCATTCTGTAATGCAAATGGTGCATAATGCAAATGGTCTTCCCCTTTCCATGAGTGAATGCAGTGCTGTTTACCTTGGGATCCTGCAGAGCGTCGGGAGGGTGACGATAACTTTAGCAAAAGCAGATGGATATGAGATATTTGTATGCATCAGTGTTTTGTTACTGGGAATTAGCTGTATTTTAATAAAACTGTCTATAAGTGCTACAATCACTGCAATTTCCCTAATAGAATCATAGAATCATAGTATATGCTGAGTTGGAAGGGACCCATCAGCATCATCAAGTCCAACTCCTGGCCCTGTACAGGACCCCCAAAGAATCACACTATGTGCCTGAGAGCATTGTCCAAATGCTTCTTCAACTCAAACAGGCTTTGGTTTTGTTTAGACTAGAGAGTTCAAATATTGATTAAACAATCAGCAAGTTCCTGCTTCTTCATAAGGTGCATTTCCTTAGTCAACACAATTATCACAGGGGATAGCATGTGTCCTCATAAAAATTATCTGTAGAACACCTATAGCAACTAGTGCGTACACTAACTTCATTTAGCTAAACATACGCTCATCATGGATACCCTTTTACCTATGACTGTATGAATGGAATGATCTGTAGCCCTTTTGAATCTTCAGACATGATTGCTATCTGCTGTTATCAGCACTAGCATGCGGGTCATAAAAGGATAAAATTAACCCAAAGCCCACACCTAGCTGTTGTCTGTGGGCTGAAACTTGTCAAAATCTGGGAGAGATGGAAACACACAGATGGAGATACCTTTTACTCAGCTGTCACCCTGAAATGGCTAGCACGGAAGAGTTACTGCAGAAAGAAGCAATGAGTCAGATATTCACAACTAGCATAGTTTACTTTCCTTTAGAAACAAGGGTAGAAAAAATGACAGTTATGGTTTTCTGAAGCACAATCTGGTCTTGTCTTTACTCCTGAAGAGCAAGAATTGCACCTTGTTTTTCTAGAGGAAAAATTTCACTGCAGTATTTTTTTACCAGAAGCTGTAGTAGAAGTACAGTGTTGCAGATTGAACTATAGTCTGAAAATTGTGGCAGTGACTCGCTATCTGAAGATTCAGTTCTAAATTTCTATTTTTAGTCAGTTGTGTTAATAGATCTTCTCTGTAGCATTCCACCCTCTGGACTGTAGCTATAATAGGCCAGATAAATCTTGATAGGTAATAAACCACCTATGAATTTCTCCCCTTCAAATACATAATATTTGCATATGAATGAAAGCAGAACTGTATCTCAAGACATATTTTAAGCAGGACTTATGTTATAGTGTCCCAGATTTCCTATTTAAAAAAGCTTAAAGTGCTTTTGGTTTTCCTCCAGTTAGATCGGGTTTATTACTTTGGATTTAACATTTGTTTTCCTAAGAAAAATGCCTTGAAGTAAGAAATGCAACAGACATTATATATTATTTCTTAGCAGTAAGCTGGAAATCAACGGATTAAAAAAAACATAATGCAAAATCCCCTACCAAAATTCCAGTAGACAACCAAAACCACAACGCCAGAAAAGCAAATAGAAATAAAATAAGCAACTTCCCAATATTTATTTATTGAGATGCATCTATAAAGAGATTGAGATGTAGATTAAAATTATATAATCATGAAAAATAAGCATGTAACCTGTAATCTTTCTACCGTGATACGGGAACACTTGTTTTGACTAGTACTAAAGGTTTCATTTCTAAGAAGGCCAGATAACCAGCTATGAAAACATATACCCATGCCTACCTAAGAATGCATTTACCTATGTATTACATGGTTGCATATGTGCATTCATAAATACTTTTATGCATGCAGTCCACTAATACTAGAGGTACCGTCAAAGGACGGTATAACAGAAATCTATTAATGCTCACATACAATTTCTGTAATGTAATAATCATTAACATTGAAAGCAATAGAGGTATAGAAAACAAAAATTTAAAAAACTTTATTTTTAATAGACCATATATATATATACAAATTTGTCAGAAACTAAGAGTAATAGTTAAGATAAACTAAGAGTAATAGTTAAGATACTAAGTAACTAAATGGCACGGTTTTAGATTTAGAAATGTTTTCAAGAATTACATGTATTTCATTGACAGAAAATTAAAGGTATTATGTTTTCCTAAACACAGTCTGAACATTTGCCTTCAGTATCTCATATTGCTCAAGGTAGCACACTTACCTACCCCAGTCATTTTCTACTGTTAATCTAATCTCTCTGTGAAGTACCAGCAACATTTTATGGACCCACTATAGTATTTCTAAGGGGTCTGAGTCTCCCCACCTGTTTCCAGATGAATCGTCAAAACATTAGACCGTAGAGACAACATGGGCATAATTAATCTTATCAAATTGAAGCAAAACTACAATGTAGGCACAGAACTAATCAGTCTAGTCTCCTTTAGAATCAATGGAGAGAAATAGATGTTGTTAGCATGAAATTTATTTGATCTCTTAGATATCTCCTCTAGGTTAAGATGAATTATGCCTAGGAGTACCTTTTTCTTCTGTAGACTGTAATCAGAGTCTATATAGGTAGTTTGTACATGGATGCTGCCTGTAAGGTAAATACCATTTCTTTTTGATCTCTAAGTTTTTGGCATATTGATTTATATACAAGGGAAGATTTAGAGCACTTGCTCCTGACAAAGAACAAAGATTCTGTTCCAGTGTCTAGTTAATAAAAAGTTCAAAGAAGGACAATCACAATGAGACTGAGAGAAACTTAACCCAAAAGAGTCAATAAATAGATGTGTTTTACTTTAGAGAGCCAGCTTGGCTTCCTTCATGGCAATTTTGAAAAACAGCTTATTATCCATTCTCTGAAAGTAAAGTAGTCCTGAGAAAAATGGCTATTCTGTGGTAAATGGGTCTTGCTTTTCTCTTGAAGACTTTCAAAACTCTTAGTTGTATTAAATGCAGACCAGAAAATTTCAAAAATCTTAAAAGACTTCACAGAACAGAAAAATAATTTCCCAGTGTGCTGGTTTTGGCTTGGATAGGGTTAATTTTCTTCACAGTAGATGGCACAAGGCTGTGTTTTGAATCTGTGCTGAAAACAGTGTTGATAATGCAGGGAGCGTGTTAACACTGAGCAGCACTTACACAGAGCCAAGGCTTTTTCACCCCACCAGCAAGGAGGCTGGGGGTGCACAAGGAGATGGGAGGGGCCACAGCTGGAACAGCTGACCCCAACTGGCCAAAGGGATATTCCATACCATGCGGCATCATGCTCAGTATATAAAGCTAGGGGAAGAAGGAAATGAGGGCATTGATGGCTTCTGTCTTTCCAAGTAACTGTTGTGCATGATGGAGCCCTGCTTTCCTGGAGATGGCTAAACACCTGCCTGCCCATGGGAAGTAGTGAATTAATTCCTCATTTTGCTTTGCTTGTGCATTACTTATTAAAGCTTTTGCATTACTTATTAAAGTGTCTTTATCTCAATTTATGAATTTTCTCACTTTTACTCTTTCAAATCTCTCCCCCATCCTACTGAGGGGAAAGTGAGCAAGTGGCTCTGTGGGACTTAGTTACTGCTAGGGATTAAACAAACACACCCATTTAAATTAGGAGTTCAAAAAAGACTGTAAGAAACAGTGTGCCTCAAAATAAATTTCAATACCTGCTATGGGTTCATCTTTGCCATTTAGAAAGTAAATTTCTCTTCAATTTGAATAAATCCTTCAGCCAAACCTGTGGTAATGGAAACATGCCAAGGTCTTACTTTGTCCCTTTGAGCAAGATGAAAGTCAAAGCACTAGAGCGAACTATATAAATGAGAAAAGATAAATGTATTAACTGATATTTAAGGTGACTTTGACTGCCAAGAAACAACATTAGAAGATTCTCATTCTAGCTTTGTCTTGGCTTGGTGTCAAATGTGAACACAGAGCCAAGCCAGCCACAGGTGTTGAACTCTAATTTAACTTTAACTTTCATTATACTCCTCATCACATTGTGGCCAAAACAGTAGACCTGCCAAATCTTCATCTGGAACCAAAAAAGCTTTTAATTGGCCACCAAGGGTGAAGACAGTAAGAAAAAAGCCCTGTTTTATTTCCCATTGGGAAACTGAAAGTCTGATATTAGAAAATACAATAATGAGGTACAGAGTCCCTCCATGTTTTTGGCTTCCGATGTATCAGTACCTACTTTCATCTTCCAAATCATTAGACTAGGCAAAACGTTTCCTTCTTCATTTTTTATTTCTATAAATCTAGGAGAATATCTATGTTTAGACAGTCAATATTAATCCAATCAGACACACATAAAATAAAACCAAAATGCAAACACAAACCAACTCTCCTATCCCCATAGCTTTAGTGTGTTGCTATACTAACAATGATCTATTGGCTCTCACTCCCAACAGCTTTCCATCCCAGCCTAATATTATTCGTCCAATCTGTTCTACAGAGAAAACTATAAGGAGTTGAAGACTTATACCAACGTTGCCTGTGCTTTTTTAAAAGTCAGTGGTGCAGTATTAGACAAAGAAAACAAGTGGTTAACTATCAAGTAACTCAGTCATTTTTGAAGATCCTGAAGTGCAAGATTCATTCACCTTCCCGTACACTTCAGGGTACTTCTAAAAGTAAATTGAACATATCATCCATGCTGCCTTTAAAGGAAACAAAAAGTCAGTTAGAAATTTAGGTTAGTAACACCACTTTAAGATGGAGTTAAATCATTGTCTAAAGGTACCAAAATCAATTGTATACAGAAATAGCTTAGAAGAACAGATTGACTAAGACAAATAATTGTTAATTAGCTATGTATTTAATTGTAACTGAGTTAACTGGGAACTAAGTGTGTAATTGTCTTTTCTCCACTAAACAAGAGAGAAAAGAGGTAAAATAACCCTTATTTACTGACTAGAAGGTAAAAATAACTTCTTATTCTACATACAGCAAAACAAAATTATTGAAATTATTTTCAGTATAGATTCCTCATTCATTCTTTCCTCAGTCTAAGTTTGCGATGTTTTCTGTCTTTTTGGATCCTTTCTTTTTAGACTTTTGAATATGGACCACAGGACAATTGAAATTCTACAGTTTTGATGTACAAGTATCATGTTTTTGATAGCATTGGTCAATTTACATTAGATATAAGGAAGTTTTTTCCTAATGAGAGTGGTGAAACATTGGCACCGGTTGCCCACAGAGGTGGTGGATGTCCCTTCCCTGGAAACACTCATGGTCATCTTGGAATAGGCTCAACAACCTGATTTAGTTCAAGACATCCTTGCTTATTACAGGATGGTGGACTAGATGACCTTTAAAGGTCCTTTTGAGACCAACCATTCTATGATTACATGATTGTTGTCTGCTATAAATATCAATTTGTGAACTGAAAAATTTCTCAATCCAGAAACACCAAATGCTGATCAATTTGCACCAGTTTCAAGAGACAGGGAATTCCTGGAGAATGTGGCCTCTCTTCTGCTTTCACAGTCTTACTATAAACAACAAATGTTGTTTGTTCAAATAGCAGACATTTGAAATAGGCTTCTATAACATCCTCTCAAATGTCTGTAAAATAAGTAGATCTCAATGTTTATTACAAAACATGGCTATTGTCTCCATATAGCAAACCTTTTTCTTTTCTTTTCTCTCTCTCTCTTTTTTTTCTTTTTTTTTTTTTTTTTTTTTTTTTTTTTGTATTTTTTTTGTTTTGTTGTTTTGGGTTTTTTTTAAGAAAATCAAAAGCATCTCTTCTAACCGAGTGTATTTTGGCAAAAATAGCTACCTGTCTAAATACTAAGCTGTGTGCAGTATTCTTAATACTTTTTCCTTCCAGCATTTGGATTTAAAGTATCATTTGACTATCCTTGAAACAGACAGTTAATTTCCTCATGTCAGTTTTTCTTGTAGCTCTTTAACATCTAGAAAACTACCTTTATTTATGTCCAATTCCCGAATGCTACATGGCTTACATTGCAATCTCCTAATGTCTGATTTTTGGACAGCCAGTTGTACTTGTCTTGTAACAAAACACTCTTGCTCTCTAACAGACTAAGAATTAATATTTACCCCTACTGAACCTTTTAGCCTGTACCAGAAAATTTAACGTAAGCTGTCCAAATCTCCATCCACCCTTGACTGGGAAGATTAATAATAATTCCTTTTGATCAGAGTTACTCTGCTGGCCAGCAGTGGTTTCCATGGTAATCAGGAGGTAGACAGAGCTGAAGCAGATTTCATCAGTTGTAAAACAGCATTAGAATTATCCTACACTTCTAATTATATCTTAGTAGGACGGACTTTTGCATACAGTAGCTCAGAGACATAAAAAGAAGACAGTTTTAACTATTGGAAAGCTTCCAGAAGTAAAGAAATTGTAGTGACCTCTTCTAATAGCTGGGGTTTTTGCGGGTGTTTTTGGATGGAGGGGTTTTTTTCTTTTGGTTGGCTGGTAGGTTTCTTTTTTTTCAAGTAAGTGTTTGGAATGAAAGGATTTTTATAAAAGGAACTAAATATGATGAACAACAGTTAAGATGCTCCTGCTGTATAACACTGAGACTTTTAGTCAGTTTCATGTGCTAATGGGAGCAACTAAACTGCTGCAGGTCTCAGGAATTTCATGTCAGAATAAATCATACATCTTCAAAAACAGTAGGTTTAAATGCGAGGATAGTTGAATCCAGCAGCAAGGACAAACACCTTTTCCAAGTCGTGCTCTAAAGCTTTGTATTGTTATTATTTTCTTACTGATTTTTCAGGCTTTTTCTTTAGAAAAAAAGTCCTTGGAAAAATCCAGTACAAGATTTTTTCTTCCAGCTGGCTCCCCTGGCATAGCCAGTTTATGATAAGCATGCCAAATGAATACTTAATCCTTATTTTAGTGGCAAACTCAAGAGTTGGTTGATGCATGTTTAGAATATGAATTAAACTTGAAAAGAAGGCAGCTGAAAATTACTATATATGCCTACATTTACCACAGCACAGATTAATTGAAAGGATGGTGGTACCTTTACAGTAAGTATTCCTGGAAGCTCTAGACAGACTGAAGAGTGAGAGAAGAGGGGGAAAAGAAAGGGAATAACTAAGAGCTCATTACATGGGGTTTATTTTGCTGTTGAGAAAGACATGGGATAAGGCTGAATGGAGAGAAAGAATGCATATTTGATGAGTCTCTAGGATGACTAATTTGGCAGCTTTGGCTCAAATCTGAATTTTCAGCCCATAGGCCTTGTGTACACAGTTGACAGCAAGTATTTTTATTACATGAACAACTATAGCTGTACATAGGCAAAATCAGACATTCATCTTTGAAACTATGACCATGCACTAAGGCATGTAGTCAGTAATGGGAAATTACAAAAGAGAATGATAATGTAACTTTTCATTGTAGTAATGCCTGTAGAAGTTGCCATAAAGGAACAAAAGAAAAATGCTGAAACATTGCAAATTTTTTAAGTTTGATATTATATAAAGTTTAAGACTATTAAAATTCATTCAATTGATAATGAATCAGGTCAGGCTCTAGTAAAAACTCAGCTTCCTAAAAAATACTACAAAAAATTATTATAGTTCATGGGGCATAAATTATCAGTGAATGCACATCATGAACACGCTCTGCAACCAGGAGACACCAGGTGATGGGCAGAGGTTTGAGCTGCAGAGTTGCAGGCAAATGCTGGCAGGTAGAAGACCCCACAGCAAGATTACTCTAGTCCCAGATCTGTGGCTGCAGGGCTGCCAGATTATCACTGCTCTCTGTTCTTGGAAGAAGGAGCGTCAAACACTTGGCTTAAGTGCTCTTCAGCTCTGCAGTTACAGTAAAGATTCTTGGAGCATCAGGGAACTCATGCTGCAGAGACAAGACTCCAAACCCGGAAATCTTCCAAATGTCATCTGAGACTTGAACCTCCAGGATGGTGCATCCAGAGGCTATGAACAGTTAAAGAATCATTCTGATGATTGTGGAGAACCAAACATTGCTACATTCATTTTTCAGATCATTTTGCCTGAAGATGAAGTCATTATTTACTATTAGTGTTATTAGTTTAATGCCCAAGAGATGCAGTCAAATATGAGAACCTCAATGTGCCAGATACTATATAAACATAGAATAAAAAAAATATCTTGTGAAAAATAAGGCTATAGGACAAGACTTAGAAGACAGTTAAAAAGTTACAAAAATTAATGAGAGAAAAAAAAAGAAAAATAAAGCATTTTGTTGGACTAAAGGGTATAAGGACTGGTAAGGGGACTATGACTTTTCAACTTCTGAGAGACTATTAATTTTTATGTGTGTCAGTTCCTTAATATGTCTAAATGAAACATAATTTCAGACTACTCAATTGCTTATGAAAATTGATCCTATGGTCTCAGTACACTTCCTGTTGGACAGATATCTGCATTACAACTGACATTCTTGTTGACAGTATCAAGAATTCTATGAATAGAGCAGAAGCAGAGAAAACCACTGAAGAGATTTTGATTTCTTACAAAAAGCAGTTTTTTTGGTTGGCTTTTTCAATATAAAGCTTTGAAAAATCTTTCAGAAGATATTCTTCATCACTAATCCAAGATTTACAGTAGTGATTACCTCAGCTCAGATGTGGTGCTAAGCAGTATTTCAAGAAATACATGTAAAGAATGGAATTCTGCACAGGATACAGTCCTTCACAAACCTCTTCAGCGTGAGGCAACTCCTCACAGGCAACAGTTCTTCAGAAAACTGCTGCCACATGGGTCACTTCTCCGTGGAGTGCAGTCCTTCAGGACCAAGCTGCTCCAGCACGAGTCCCCCACAGGGCCACAAGTCCTACCAAGAAAACCTGCTCCAGCATGGGCTTCCCAGAGGGTCACAGCCTCCTTTTGTAAACTATGTGTTCTGGCATGGGCTCCTTCATGAGCTGCAGGTAGATTTCTGCACCCCCGTTAACCTCCATGGGCTGCAGGGGGACAGCCTGACTCACCACAGGCTGCAGAGGAACCTCAGCTCTGGCACCTGGAGCACCTCCTCCCCCTCCTGCTGCACTGACCTTGGTGTCTGCAGAGCTGTTCACATGTTCTCAGTCCATTCTTCTCTGCCTTCAACTTCTTCTGACTAACAACTCTTTAGCCTTAAATATCTTATCACAGATGTGTTACCATCATTCCTGACTGGCTCAGCCTAGGCCAGCAGCGGGCCCATCCTGGAACTGGCTGGCATTGTCTCTGCTGGACATGGGTAAAGCTTCTGGCAGCTTCTCACCCTGTAGCCCCTCTGCTACCAAAACCTGGCCACACAAATCCAAAACACAAAGCAAAGCTAAAGTAAAGTAATTTGTATAAAGTCAACTGACAACATTATAAGGGGGGCCACTGTATACCAGTATATACTGTATGCCAAGTGCCAGGTCCTGCACTGTGGCCACAACAACCCCCTGCAGCGCTACAGGCTGGTGACAGAATGGCTGAAGAGCAGCCAGGTAGAAAGGGACCTTGGAGTTTGGATCAATAGGAAGCTTAACATGAGCCAGCAGTGTGCCCAGGTGGCCAAGAAGGACAATGACATCCTGGCCTGCATCAAGAACAGTGTGGCCAGCAGGAGAAGTGTACTCAGCACTGGGGAGGCCACACCTGGAGTGCTGTGTCCAGTTCTGGGCCCCTCAGTTCAGGAAGGATATTGAGGTGCTGGAGCAGGTCCAGAGAACAGCAACAAGTCTGGTGAAGGCACTGGGGCACAAGTCCTATGAGGAGAGGCTGAGGGAGCTGGGGTTTAGTCCGGAGAAGAGGAGGCTCAGGGGTGACCTCATCATTCTCTACAACTCTCCGATAGGGGAGCCAGGTGGATGTCGATCTCTTCTTCCAGGCAACCAGCAGCAGGACAAAAGGGTACGGTCTTTAGCTGTGCCACGGAAGGTTTAGGTTGAATACTAGGAAGAAAATTTTTACAGAGAGAGTAATCAGACATTGGAATGGGCTGCCCAGGGACATGGTGGATCCACCATCCCTGGAGGTTTTTAAGATGAGACTGGTTGTGGCACTTAGTGCCATGGTCTAATAACCACGGTAGTGTTAGATCAAGGGTTGGACTTGATGATCTATGATTCTATGATTCTATGATTTTTATATAGGCCACAAAGTTTAGAAAAAATATTCATGTGCTTATCGCTTCATTTTTTTTTAAGAGGGAGGACACAGAGCAAACACAGCAAAGGAAATGAGTTCCAGATTTGCCTTGTAATTTGCAAATGCTGGGTAATTAACAAATTAAGTTTAATGTTGCAAGGGAAAGCACAGAAGAAGGACAAAAGTGTAACATAATTAGAATCACATTAGAGTGAGAAGACTGAAGACCTGATTCTGCATTTATCGAAGGCAATAGCAAAACTCCATTATTTTTGACTCAGGCAAGATTGAATCCCTTGAAAAATCTGACATGTTTCCAAAATGCCTAAACAATGCTTGCTAGTAACAGCAAAAGGAAATGGATTGTTCAGACTTTGCAAACAGAATACAACTAATAGCAGCCAAAGGAAACTCAATCATATATCTATTAGTGTGAGATACAATTTACCATAAGCTATGCAAAATCTTCAAGGACCTCTGAATTGGAGTATTTTGGAAGTGAGGTAAATCTAGATTTATACATTCTCCTATCCACTTAATAAAAACTGAATTGTAATAGAAATATCCGGGGGAAATTCAAAAGAAATGTTTCTGTGTGAGAATTATTTGACTAAATCTGCATCTAAGACAGAATTCTTTACACACAGCAAAAAGAACTAGTATTTTTAGAGTCTGATCTCCTTTCATTACCAGCTAACTGTTAGTAATAAATTAGTTGAATCATATCCTAGAAAACCCTACTTCTTTTCAGGACCTAAAGAGGTAATCTAGGTAAAGTTCGGTGAGATGAATCTCACAAGATGCATAACGGGGTTGGGGGAAAGGCAAACTACATCACTTGGTTTAGAGTAGGAACACTAATCTTTCATTGGGTTGGCTGATCACTACTGAAAATCTTTGAGTGGGGACAGAAGACTTCAATGAATGTAAGCCTTTATCATGACCTATCTCAAACATAAAATGTACTGAGACTTGACAAAAGATCCATCTATGTCTTTATATTCACACAGAACACGCTGGGGACCAAGCCCTTCTTTCATCTCTCTGCTCCTTGTGCAGAAGAATACTCCTTCCCACAATTTAGGCTGCAAAAAGTCAACCTCAGAAGAGCTACTTGCTTCATGACAGGAAGCATGCTAATCACTGAGTTCCCCTTATGGACAAATTGTGCCTGACAAACCTGACTGCCTTCTACAATGAGAGAACTGGTTGTATGCATGAAAAGAGAATGGTGGATGTGGCATACTTTGACTTTAGCAAGGCATCTGTCGCAGTCTTTCACTGTATTCTCATAGTCAAATTCACAAGCTACGGACTGGATAAGTAGACAATGAAGTGGGACAGAAATAGGCTGTACAGTTGTTGGTCTTAAAGAACTGAATTTGGCAGTCAAAAAATCCAACTTACAGTATTTCTGGGGCAAATATTGTTCAAAGACTATTAACAACCTGGCAGATGAGAGAGGACACTCTCAGCATATTTGCAGATAATACAAAATTGGAAGGAACAGATGATATGCTTCAGGGCAGGACTGTTATTTGGAGGGACCTGGACAGGTGTGAGGAATGGGCTGACAAGTAACATCATGAAGTTAGCAATGTGTAAAATCCTGCATCTGGGAGGGAATAACCCTATGTAATCCTATAGGCTAGGGACTGGCTGGCTAAAAAGCAGCTTGACAGAAATGTATCGAAGGTTCTGATGGGCAAGTTGAACATTAAATCATCAGCGCACCCTTGAAGCAAAGCCAAAAATGACAAACTAGGATGCATCAGCAGAAGCATAGTCACCAGGTCCAGGAAAACAATCCTTCTCTGTAGCTGTGAGACTACATCTCAAGTTCTGTGTCCAGTTTTGGGCTCCCCAGCACAAGAATGACACTGGTACACTGAGTGAATCCAGCAAAGGTCATCAAGCAGGTGAGGTGAGGGGAATGGAACACATGATGTGCAAGGAGAGGCTGCGAGAGGCTGCAAGGTCTTTCCAGCCTTAAGAAGAGAAGGCTCAGGGGAGATTTCATTGCTATCTTACCATACCTGGTGTGAAGGCAGAAAGAAGATGGACTCAGTCTTCTTGGAGGTACATGGTGATTAATCTGGAGTCAATGGACACAAAGTGGAGAATGGGAGATCATCCAATGGGTATGGGGATTTTTTTTTATCATGACAGTGGGAAAGCACTGAAAGACATTACCCAGAGGAACTGTGGGATCTCCACAGGGATATCAAGACATTTAAAATGCAACAGAGGATCAGAGGATCTCCAGTGGTTCTTTCCAGCCAATAAGGTTCAGCTTCCTGTGAATATCTCTTGCTCTGATTAGGTACTCTTTTGCTTGTGAAGGCAGAGAAAGCCATGAAGGTTTTCATCGTTTACAATATCCAGCAGAAGTAATACTGCAAGATGAAATCCTAGTCAGGTCAGTCCCTGGGTTACAGAGAGTTATGCAGAAAGTTTAAAAACCTTAAAGTTAAGTAAAAAGAAAAAAAATATATATGCTGGCTCTCAGAAATGCAGACAAGTTCATATTTAGTTCAGATAAGGGCACTACAAAGGAACAGGTTAAAGAGGCACAAAAGTGCTTAGCTCAGCTGGCAAAAGATAGTTATTTAAGGAAGTAGCAGATAGATGCACAACAAGGGCTATTTGTGGGAATAGTAATGTATTAGAAAGTATTAGTTCTTATGCCATTTTCTTTTAAAGTACTTGTCCAATGCAAATAATCTAACAGATTTCATCTAGAAGTACAGTAAGGTAACACTGCTTAAAGAAAAATACTTGAAAAATCTCGCCTTGCAGGCTGCCACTGAAGGTGACACTTGTTGTGTAGTCTATCATAGAAGCCTATTTTCAGTTCCTGTCATCTATTCAGCTTCCTGTCAGAGGACAGGAGCCTAATATAGGAAAATTAAACCATGAAGACAATCTCTTTAATGCAGTTCAGAAAAAAGTATGTGTTTGGATATTAGGGATTAACTGCGGAAGCATCTGATCCTCTCTGTGAAACTTCCTGAGTTTAGTTTACATACAAAAAGGGACAATAAGCATTTGAATAGGAATATGGTCTGCTTTTCTAAGAACAACTACATGGATAGCCATGGAGCTCAATAATTTCAAAAAAACCCTGCTTTCTGGTGATATTAAGTAGTCAAAAGAACCTGAATATAGTAAGGCTTGTAAAAGCAGTTTGATAATTCAATCCTTTACACAATGGAACAGTTACAGTTTCAATTAATATAGTTCTGCACAACTCCAAGTACAAAGCTATGCTAGGACTTTTTTCTTCCTTGAAATTGTAATCTTGAAGTACCTGCTAACAACCAGAGTAATTCACTACGCTTTTATATTTTTCTTCCTCACAATTTAATTAATACGCTTCAAATGAAAAATCCATATACCCAGAAATTAGTATGAATTTTTTTGCTTCCCTTTACCATTACCTTCTGTTGTGGGTAAATCCCAGTGGATAACTAAGCACCCCTCTGGGATAGTGGATAACTATGCACACTCACTTCCTTCTGTTCCATCCCCCAGTGGGAAGAGAAGAATAAAGGCAAGAAAACTTGGGTTTCTAGATAAAAAAAATAAAGTTTAAGAGGTGAAGGAAAAGTGAAAAAAAAGCTATGAAAACAGAACAAAAAAAGTGATGCAAAGTCAATCATTCACCAACTACCAGTAAGTTCCCCAGCAAAAGAAACATTCCTAAAACCTCCTCCTTTCCCTTTTATAATACATTATATGATATGGAGTATCTTTAGTCAGTTTGGATCATCTGCACGACTGTGTCAGCTCCTGACCTATTTCTCAACAAATTGTGTCACAAAATTGTGTGTCACAGTGAGAAACAGAGAAGGCCTTGATGCTAGAACATAAGTTTCTTACAAAGTATTGTTCAAGTATTGTTTTGGTCAGAAATCTAAAACACAGCACCATATGAGTTGCTATGAAGAAAATTAGCTCTATCCGAGGCAGCTACACCTTATTTCCTTATCTCTTGCCTTCTCTCTCTTTCCCTTTGTTTCAAGAACTGCATCTCCAGCATAATTTGGTTTGTACTCTTTCACTCTCAGTAATTCTATCTCTTGACACTAATTTCAAGAGTGATATGAGGTATTTGCAATATTCATGTAACACTCCAGCATATTTGCAGCAAGTCAGTCATCCAATACAACATGCTTGATAGGTTACCAGGTTAGGAGTATAACTTCTGCAGAATTAAGAGCATAAATAATATTAAAATTAACTGGTACTAAAAGTAAATTAAATTGTTCATTATTTCTTTAAAACAAATAAAGTATTTTACTGAAAGAAATCATTTTCTTTCTTTCAGTGTCTGTTGATTTGTCTGAAGTCTCAAAGCCATATTTCCAAGTTGATCCCATGAAATCTTAATGCAAGGTATAGGAAAGCAAATCAAGGAAACAGCAGGGAATTATTTTTTCTTCCCCCGTCTCTTTGCCAGGTCTGATATGCATATGAACTCATTCTAAAAGCAGTTCCAAATCCATGACGTGTGAGTTCATTGACAAGAAATCATTAAGTTCAAAAGATAATGCACATGTGGGTTTTTTTGGTGTCTATCATCCTTTCTGCCACAGCATAGTCTTTTAGCTCTATACAGTGTGAGAGCCTGAGCACTGACAATGCAAGACTGGCTTGTGGTATTCTCATTCCAAGAGACACAAAGCAGATGTTTCCAGCTACTGTTTCCCAAAATGCATTGAGTACCAGTGCACTGAGACCTTGCTTGTATGCTTAACATTTAGAAAGAGGCAGCTTTCTTTTTCACACATAAAAACTCCAACATGCATGAACTATGAACTATGAATCATCTTTTGTGCTCAATTTGATGAGCTCCAATCATGCTGTACATATATTCCCACAGTCATATCAAAAGGAAAGTCTATATCTAACCTCCTCACAGTTGCAGGGTATACAATACAGGAAGTATTTTGAATGGACAACCATTTTTATGGTTGCATTGGTCTGTTTATAGTATGTAACACCATTACTTCAATTATAATAGCTCTGCCTCTTTATGACCTGGTTCCCTGAGGCTTAGCAGTCATAGGAGGTTAATCTAGTTTTCTGATTTTTGATTTACTCCAAGTTCCAGTATCTTTACTTTTATTCAAGTTTCCTAGGGGCTGTGCACTGGAGTGGATACACGAACAATCTCGCATCCTCTTTAGTTCAAGCATAAACTCAGAACAAAATAAGCCACTAACTTTCACAAAGCTCAGTTACCATAGAAAAAGGATGGAAGAGTCAAAAAGTCATTAAAAGAAAACAAAACCAGGGGAGCCAGGAACTAATCCAAAAAAACAAATCCAAAAATTGTGTGACTTGGAAATAGATATAATTTGGCTCCTCTGAGACACTAGGATTCTGAGACTCAGCCTACAGCCTTTCTTCCAAATATTTGCTGAAAGGCACTAAATTCAAAAACCAAATACTTGTTTGGGAGAATGGAGGATGGGGGATATCCCACTCCCCATTAACATTACTATAATCTCAGTGAGAAATGAAATAGCTTCTGTACCTTGAGAAGAGGCCTCTGGGTAAAAAAAGCCTGGAGCTATTTCACTCATATCTTATGAAAAAATAATACTATATGCCATTACATATACAAGTATTCCCAGCACCTGTCTTGTAACAAATGCATAACAGCTTTTTTTTTTTTTCTGAAAAGTCTATGAAGGAATAAAAGATCATATTAACAACTTCAGACTAAACCTGAATACACAGTAGGTACATATGTATTTAAAAGAAGTATATTACCATAAATACCATTTCAGGTCCCAGAAGCCCATTGAAATGACCACATGGCTATCAGTGGCTGAAGACGTGTTTACTTTAAAAAAACTCTAATTCAGCTGAATTATCTTCAGGCATGATTTAGCCTACAATATAATCATTAGTGAATAAAATGGTCTGTCTAGTATCTTATTAGGTGATCCCTTTAGCTGTATACAGGAGGATTATTTTATTTTTGACTATAATAAATGGAAAAGACAAATAGAAATATGACTAGTAAATATTCTGTAAATTGGCAAGCATTTTCAAGAAGCGATTACAAAGAAGAAACTTTTAAGTGCATGTCTCTCAAGCTGATGTGGATTTTTTTTCCTCATGTGGTTATCATACAATCATCTTCCTACACCTCCACTTTTAAGCCTGTCTCATTACTCCTTTGTCTTTTTTTTTTTTTTTTTTTAAATTTCTCTTCAATTCTATACAAAATGCAATTTTATGCACCATATACTTAGGTATTTTAATAACGTTCTGCAAAACCAAGTAAATTATTAGTAGCTTAGACAGATGCATTCATGAGGCATTGTATTTGTTTCTCCTGCAAGTCCTCTAACCACATTTTAGACAATCCTCCTTCTTCCATAATAATGAAGTAAGGTAGTCCAATTAGTGTCACTGTGTATCACTACAATATTAATTTCCATTACCCACTCTTGCATGAGATAATATGGTGATGACACAAAATAGTATTACAGAAAAATGTGTTGCCTAGCTGAAACACCTGTTAAATGCAATAGAACTGCCAGTGAGGAAAGGTTTATTGAATAACACTATTGTAATTCTTTGAATCAAGGGTAAGATAATTTTTTTAAAAAAGATATGATGATGATGATTTTATTTTCTATATCCTTCGCTCTCACATCTCACTTGTGTAGGCTTTGCTTAAAGGAAGATGAACATCTACTCCAAAATGAGACTCAGGAATGCTAGAGATAGAGCAAATTCATTCTAATAGATGTAAATATTAACATGCTTCCTTAACACTATATAGTATCTTAATTACTACTTACACAGAGATTTATCACAAAGTTAATGGGATCCTTTTCTTTTAAAAATAATAGTTTAAAAATATTTTTTAAATAAATGCAAACATATGAACATTTTACTTCTATAAAAGAGTTCATTTAACCTAAGTTTCATATGTAAGCACTGGACTGAGTTGGATAGTAATTAAAGCTGCAAGCAATTAGTGCTAGGAAAAGAGATTCAAAAGGCATCAGTGCAAGCCCTTGTAAATAATAATTTGTAAGGAAAAAACCTATTTAGAAATTAAATAACTGTTAAGGTATTCAATCCCCTTTTACCTTCCTCTCTGTTAATGAATTTTCATATGTTGCTGCAGCTGACTTAAAAATGAATAATTTTACTAATATGTCTGGATTCATTCCTTTGGGATTCAGTGGCAGAGTGCTACAACTTCCCTAGCTGATGAAATAATTTCCTCTTCCTAGGTTAACAACAGCCTGCTTACTAACTTCCTAGAAACATTCTGTCTCTGTAAGCTATTATGAATAACTTAAGCTGAAGATTCTATTGTTTTGCAGTGTAGTCCTTAGCAAAAGTTTACTAATAAGGATTAAGTATGCTAATAAGTCTTTTTAATGCAGACACTTTACATAAGTATTATCCTTAAGGTAGCAGGTACCTTGGTGTAAATATTCACCACAAATACTAGTAGTGAAATGGATAACCGCAACATATATTCATACCTTTACAAATCTTCTTCTTGTCTTTTGCACAGTTCTTTATTTTTACAAAAACAATTTAGATATAAGTATTTCAATGAGCTAAGACCAAACTAAAACAAAAGTTGTTAATTTTCCTCAAAATATACTCAGTCATATCGCATTACGAGGTTCTGTCACTGAACTTTCACATCATGATATCACTAAGAAACAGTGCCTTATGCTGCTAAAGAATTTGGTGAATGAAAGAATGAATACTGCATGGGTTTTCTGGCTAATTAATCCTATGATTTCATGATCTTGAATTTATATAAAAGAATTGTATTTTTCCCCTCTGATTACCATCAGAAGTAAATATATTATGTCTTAAGACATGATTGGATCAATAGTTGTTATCCATAGAGATAACAAACCATAAGAATTGTTTGTTAGAGAGAAATAACTACCATATGCAAAATGCTAATGAAAAGCCTGAGCATGCTAAGGAAGAAAGAAAAAAAATTTTTTGTGTGTGTATCTTTAGTTTGACTGAACTGGAGAACACTTACTTTCAGAATGTCAGACTCCCATTCTCCTGTCCTAATAATCTGAAGGCAATGCCCTTGGAAGAATATGTAGGAGGATTATTTTTTGTTTAACTTTTCTGCTTAACCTTTACAGCATTTACTTGCTGTGTTGTCAGTAAACACAGGTCTTAAAGGATATGTGCTGCTGGAAGTACATTTAAGTGCAGCATTAAGCAACTTTTCCTCAATCTCTGTGCAATTGAAGGTGGGAATGAGTGGATAAAATCCCTGCCTTTCTTAAGCAGAAAAATAATTTTTTTAAAAAAATTGAGCAAAAATTAAAGACAAGGAGCTGAAAGGCAAAAGTTTCTTTTTTTGATGCAGACTTCTCCAAGTGGACTTTAATTTATTTGACACACCAAAAATAAATGATTGTAATTTTTCAAGCCTACTGTAGATTTTATTTATTATTTCTTTGTATGATAACATCCTCCAGAGTTCTTGACTGAGACCAGGTACCCCAAATTTTTTTTGCAAACTTTTGAGAAGACTAGCCATTGACTAATATTATCTTCATACAGAAAACAGAGAAAGAATGGAAAGATAGATGGAAATATGGTCATATGAATTGTTGTAAGTCCTATAATAGTCAGTGGTGGATTTATTAAGGGAAATCAAGATTTCTTAGTCATGGTTCATAGGTTTTACATTGTGCTACCAGTCCTATTCACTGGATAAAACTTTTAGCAAGGACAGAAGGCTCTGTAGCCCTTATTCTACTGAGAGTGGGTGTTTTGCTTCAGCAAGGACTGCAGGATCAAGAGGAAGCATTGACTGTTACAGAAAACTGAGGTGTTCACAAACTCCATTTGCCTGTTGATAAAGAAGCAATAAACCCAATGTAAATAGCCAGGCATATGAAAAGAAATTGATCATTCTAAAATTTCAGATTATTGCATAGATTGGTGAAGTCATTGACTTACTGAAAGAAAACACAAGCTTGAGTCAGAAAATCAAATGCCTTTGCAACACTGCCTCACACATGGATTCACTCAAAAACAGAGACCTTTTTCTTCTACTTACAGAATATTGACAATTTTGATTTGCATTGGCTAATATTGTAAAAGAGTTCTGTTTAGCTGCACAGCTATAGAAGCATGAAAATACTTTCATAGCAGTTATTTGCCCTTGGTGAAATTCAGTGAAGGGTTCAGAAGCTTGCATGCTTATGGCATAAATTAATTTGCGCTCATCTGCCAGAATCACAGAAATCTGAAAATACACATTTATGGCATTTATCCATTTTAAAATACCATTTTGTTAGAAGTTTACAGAGTACGCAGCATAAACTTCTTGAAGCTTTTCTATTTTGTCTTCATTTAGTACAACTGCAAAAGTATACATTTTTTAATAAATTTCTGACTGGTTTGTGATGTTTGTCTTCTTAAGACTATCGTGTTTTTTTCTTTATGGCACAGAGGAAGATGCAGGAATTCCAGAATATCTAGCATCCTGAATTAAAGCATGTCTTTTAAAAAGTACTCAGATGAAGGAAAGTTACTTTTTTGTACTGACACCAAGAAGAGTAATTTTTTCCCTAGTCTTGACAAGGAGCAGGAACTATAGAATGAACACATCATCTCTGAAATCTTCCTACCATTCTGATAAGATTTTACAGAAAACTGATGTTGCAGGCAAGTAATCAGGTTTTATCTTGTCCTTGCAACTTTATTAGCTCTCTTCCTATAGCTTACCACACGGAAACCAAAACAGATTTAATGATGGCTTGTTCAAAATGGTATTCATGGCATTACTAAGGAGCAAAAAGATAATTAAACTATAATATCACAGAAAGGGACAATCCTTGCTTATTAGCCTACTTTCTTGCCTCTGAAGAAAAGTAGTAAGCATAAAAATAAGATTATTCATTCTAGATAGACTCTGATTTATGTATTTATAAATTGCAATAGAAAACATACTCCTAATTTCAGTGGTTTGGCTACCCTCCTGGTGAAGAGAAGGTAAGAGACAAATGAGTGAGTACTTATCTCATTTGATATGAAAAGTCAGTTCAACACAATAAAACCATATCACTATATAAACATGGCAAAGCTTTGCTTCCCTCTGGTTCATTATCTGAAGACCATTTGCACTGAATAAACTGTGATTTGCCAGAAGCAGGAATCCTGATCTTCACACTTTTTCTTTAACTGGAGATTTTTCTCTGCTTTGTACAGACAAAGCTACCAGCACAAATTTAGGGTCCTGCTACACATTCTGGGTAGAAGTTGAATCATTCTCCTTTAAGTGGCTGCCTCCATGGATAGGCTAACCTAGGGCAATAGGTTCCATCCAGCTGAGCAACACAATAACGCACATGCTCAAAGGGCTCTGCTCCAGGGAAGGTTGTGTGTCATGCCACTAAGTACAGCTGTCAGCAAGTACATAAGAGCAAAGAGGAATTGATGAAAAGGCAAATAAAATAATTAATGGTATTTTCTATGACTTGAGGATAAGATACGTGGCTTTTTGGTGATACCTTCATAGATGTTCATACTGATAGACTGTGACATGATCAAATACTGGGTTTTTTTGGGTTTTTTTTAAGTAAGAAAAATCTAGGACTTTGTTCAGATATTGTTGTTGTGACAGCTGCTCTCCTCAATATAACAGTCAGGAATAAGCTCAGTGAAACAAAAGAAAAAACTACCATTCTACCAAATAGAATAAGTACATGCATGCATATAAGTATATTAGAGTTTTAAAATCTACATCAATTCAGTGGGTTTTGTTGACTATTTTTTTTACTATGCACAAATTCTCAATTTTTTTAAACTTAGTGAAACACATACTGTAGGCATCACACAAAAAAAATCAAATATTTTTAAAATATTTGTAATGGAGATCCATATCGTAAAAAACAAAATGAAACAAAACAAAACCAACCAGAGAAATAAACAAACAATAAAAAAAAACACCACAAAAACAAAACAAAAAAAATCCCAAGAACTGGATTTAATAATTAGCAAGAAAAATCTAAGTTGTCCTTAAGCCTAAATAAGGGAACTGAATGCAACATGGAGACAGAGACAGGGAAGGGTGAATGGCCATATGGCTATAAAAATTAATTACAGCAGCAAGTTATAAAGCAGTTTTTTCTAACTGGTAGGAACACCTGAAAGGTTTTACTTGCCTGAAGTGATTCCAACCTACTGAAACTATAGAGAAGACTATAGTTTTCCAATATAGATTGACTGGCAAGACTACAATTCTGAAATAGCGATTGTAAGAGATGATGGTGGGTAGAGTTAGGAAAACTAGTTCAGGAAGAGGAGAATTCCAATGCTGATAGCTAAGCCAAGATCAGAATGAGAAATTCTCAGAGCACATTTTTTATCTGAAGTGCTGCTGGCTTAGAAAGTAAAGCCAGCATCACCTGCTGATTCAACTCTATTTTTCTCTCTGCACTCCAACCACAACATAACCCTCCTAGAAGCTCCTATTCTCATGTCATCATTTCCATTCCATTTAAAACTTGTTCTATTGCCAGAGTTACAAACCTCAATATTCTGTTTGCTTGAGTGGTAGCCCTCGAGGCATGTGGGAACAACCTGTAAATGCACTGTTCTTTCATTATGATCTGCTTTACTAATCAAGTTCAGCCCAAAATAATACAGCAGCTAGAGAGGTACAGCTGTCACTTTCATACAATCACACTCATAGTTAGTATAATTATTAATAAAATCTTTTAATAATAAGTATAATAATAATAATAATAAATAGTGTGCAAAAGAGCTCAGGTGGGAAAGCATGCAGTGGTCCAAACTAAGTGCATACTTAACACAGATCTTCAGCTGGTGTAAAAGAGAATAGTTGCATCAGCTATAAAAGAATAAAAAACTATATTCAAAGTTAGTCTCAGGGAAGAGATGAGGATCTCCTTACTTTGGTGCTGAAGACAGGATTTTGAAAATGCCTTTGGTTGTCCAATCCTGAAAGCACCCACCTTACATCAAGACCTCTCCTTTGGACCCTGTACACCTAAACTAGTGCAGAAGTAGGAGGCTGTGCCAGGGAATATCTCCTGTTGATTTAGCCCTCCCTTATACCTTTAAATCATGGAAGCCTATGCTCAAAGCCTGTCCTGGAGTGCCAGCAATGCCCATAGGAATTGTATAGGGTGTCCCAATGCTACTGCTGAGGCGAAAACCCATCAGAACATTAAACTGAAAATTTAACCAGGCTAACTACAGGCATTGAAAAATGGTGTCCCCCAAGATATGCAGAAGCCTGTCCATTGCACACATTAATTCACCACCATAGAAAAAGAATTGCTTCTTCAAATCTGAAAGCAGATCAAAAGACCATATTTTATTTGTGACCTCTTTCACAGCTTCTCTTTCATCAGATTTAGAGGTATCTACCACATTCAGCATAAACAACAAATAAAGCCATTTCCACAAAGAATGTTATAAATTTTTGAGGTTTGCAGAGGGAAGAAATTGAAAAAAGGGCTGAAGGTCTGCTATAAATGCCACTGCTGTATGACTAGGCCTGAAAGAATAATGAAAGGCCCAAAAGGGATAGAGGGTAGCCATAGTCTAGCAGGGGAATATGAAATTCTGGTTTCAAAAGCTGTCTGTCATCACAGGCAGGATAAATGGCTTGACAGAATTCGCTGTTCTGAACAGAATGTTTAATATTTTTGTCACAACCTTCAGGAATGTTTATGTGTTTTATACAAAAATAATTGGCTTCAGAAATCCAGTCCTGGGAGCTTGTCCTGGAACTACATTTTTAAGTTTTGTCATCTTTCTAATTCTTTTGCATTTCTAATTATTTCTATGTATGGATTTTTAGGAGAAAAAGATTGTAAACTATGTATCCCATCTTTGTGGATCTTCTCAGTTTATGAAAAAATTAGGATTTATTTATTAAAAATAAATAAATTTGTACTGAAATAAACTTTAAACCTTTTCAGTTTATGAAATAAGAACTTGACTAATTTTTTTTTTGTTTTCTACTTCCACAAATATTTAAATTGATCATACAAGCATTGCAGAGAAAGAAGAAAAGTCATTTAGAATGTCTTTATGCAGAATATATACCTAGAGCCTAGTACTTGATGCAATCTTTCATGAAACATGCATTAATTTTGCATCAAACACTAAAAAGATCTGGAGAAAAGTTTCTCATACACTGAATGTTTCTTTAGTCAGTGAAATGTTAGAAAAAAATGTACAGAACCTTGTTATCCTGTAATCTGTGTGAAGAGATTGTCCTTAAACTACATTTCCAAGACATGCTCACCCATGAATCCAATGAGAAAGAGAATACTCTTATAAAGATGAGGCTCAAATGACACTCCTTTCACTGTTCATTGGAACTCCAACCTAAATAGGAGTCTGTTTTTTTTTTTCCCACTCTCCTCTTTACCCAGGTAAATCCGCACACTTGAACTACTCACTAGAAAATGCCAAGTGGAAAATAAACTACTAAATAAATTTAAACACCCCCCAAGCCCCCCCCCCCCCCCCATATTTAAGTTTTTGTGAATCACAATCTCTAAAAACTACTCATTCTTCATTCTGGGACATACATAACACAACAAACTTACAAAGAAAATTTAGATTCTTGCGATATAAGGATTCTTTACTGAAGAATTCTCTCTTTATATAGCTGGACTTAAAACAATTCATATTTCCAACAGTATATTCCCATGTTTCAGTGTGGTACTGGAGTGCACATGTATATCTGTACACTTAACGGTGTGTATTAAAACTGGTAAAACTTACAGCTGCACATTTATAATGTAATGAAGGCACTCACCTTTCTCTGATTAACCAGAAAGGTTATCAAACCTAGAAAATGGAAAAGAAGTAAAGAGAGGGTGTTCCACCCTCCCCATTTCCACTGGTAATAAATATACATTCTGAGCAGAATGAAGAAATAAGCAATATCAAACAAGAAAGTAAAATTCACTGTATCTTCCTTCCAGCTTACTATACGTAGGTTAAAAGCATTCTGTAAGCACCAGTCACTTTAGCTGCACAGTGATAAGCTGCACTTTAAGCCAGACTGCTATAGAGCTCACACTCACTACAAAAATTCGAAGTTACCATTACTTACAAAACACTTAATTGTCCACATCAATAATTTTGTGGTTGACTGCAGTGAGTAAAATTCATGACATTTCATTTAAGAGTGATGCCCATAATAAAAGTCACATGCCAAATACCACAGAGTTGAAAGCCTGAGGTCACCTTTCCAAATTTATAGGAGGAACAGCCTTATGCCATGTTTAGATGAATAAAAATAAGTTTAATTGATTTTGGTGATACTTAGTTTTGATTTGCACACTTTTGTTAGTAAACCAGGTTATTACTTCTATACATTTTCCTACCATGAGTACCCAGAAAAAAAATATAAAAGATTTCATACATGATCAGGTGAATTTTCCATATTTTCTCTGCTACTCATTATGAATTAACTACCAACATGGTAGAATGTACACAAAAGAGTTTAATCTAAAATATGTTAAGCAAAAACCCAAAACAATACAAAACCAAAACAAAATAAAACAAAAAACACAAACAACAAAAAATCCCCAACTATTTATTCAGGTGGACCACTGGAAGATCTCCTTTGTTCTGTGAAATTGCCATCCTGGTAATTATTAGACAGGATCTGATCTGCTCAGTAAACTGTAGTGGCCCAAGTCAAGGTTTTAATATGTCTACTTCAGTTATCTGAGAATATCAGTACAGATCATGGAATTTTGTAGCACACACCCAATTTTGAGCTCACTAGGCATATGTCATGATCAAAAATATGAATAGGCATTCTGCAGTCTTGACATGCATTAGCTTATTATACATATATATCAGAATGCCGTGTTGCTGAGAAGTTGCAAAGGTATTGTTGTGGGGAGGGTTCTGTTCAACAGTAAATGCTGAGTGGATCCCAAGACGATTCAGGGAGTACTACATGAGGCTTTCCTGGGTGAGTTTTCTAATTCTGTTAAATTAAGCAATTTTAAAATAAAATCTAACTGTATACACAGATATGGAAGACTGGCTACAAGGTTAACACAGCAATTCTCCAGGGCTCATTTTGCTAATCCCTAAATTACCTGGAACTGGAAGAAGGGCTATGTTCCAGCACTGCCTCATTAAAGACATGCAAACAAACACTTTGATATCTATATTTTTGAATCTGATAAAAAGGACAAATTTATTGACATTCTGTACTTCTGTTGATTGTGCTTCAGGCTCTCTTTTTCCATTCCATTCTGAAGGGATTTTTTTTCCCTATTTTCTTTTTCAATCTTTATCATCAAAACACATTATTTGTTCTTTGCTCTTGGGAAGAGGGAGACTCATTGAAGTCAGAACCAAAAATAAAGACAAATCAGAATTAGAAATAAGGCATGATACTTTAATTATAGTTTTTCAAACAGTGAGGGTTTTAAATAAAACTAGTCTTTTGTTCATAATTTAACTGAATACTTCCTTGTTGAAAGTTTTGAACAAAAATAATATTCAATATTTTTTTCTTAAAAGGATAGACTAGCCTTGGGTACTCTTTATAAATATCAAGTAAGTTCAAGGAACTCCCTCCCACAAGTCTCATTATGAATAAAGAGAGATGAAGTAACAACTTCTTCCTTCCCAACCTTCCCTTCCCAAAATGTTCCCTTCCCAAACTTTCCCAAACCTTCCCAAACCTTCCCCAACCTTTCCAAACCTTCCCTTCCCAAACATTCCCTTTCCTTTTCCAGACTTAAAATCTCAGTGCTGGTCCCCAAACCACTGTCTGACCAGATCTTCCCAAATTCCTTCTTTACCATCACATTTTCACAGGATTTTTCTTAGCATTTTACAAAACACAGAGGAACACTAATTGAACACACACATCCAAATTAAACAATTATGGCCTTTTAACTGGGCAACTTCATTGGATTGAAGTTAATTCCTTGATGCTTCCTTTTAAAATGGAGTTGCCTTAGTTAACTTCCTTGTGGCTAAGTCTGTCCTTCTTACAAAACATCCAGAAGAACTGTGACATTTCTTGGCAGTCTGAGCAGCAGTGTCAAGCACCGAATGAGCAAGCATTCAGTGCTTAGCCATGCATAGCCAAGGCCTCATGCACAGCCCTGGCCTCGGGATTTTTGCAGGCTGGCTAGGCAGTGCAGAGAAACTTGCATTGCTATTTCCCTTTTCAAACTGAATCGCCAAATCTGCCCATCCATGGTCACTTTGCATAAGAATGAAGGCTCAGTTTAGCCAGCTGAACTTCAGGTAATTACTGAGAACACAGCAGGTTCCTATAGACCTCTGTGAAAAGACAGAGACTTACAGATGAATAAACCATCCTTTGGAAATGCTCATTTCTTCACAGAGAAAAACCTAGGAATTGTGACCCTGATTTCAGTGCTTTTAAGAGCAACTAAATTAGTTTCTGTGCTTTGGGTGGCTGCCTTAAAACAGATGGATAAAGCCAGACATCGATTTACACTAGTAGTATGCTAGGGCTCCTGCTGGAGATGGATAAGAGGAAAGCAAGAGGCAAAAAATATGTTCATACCACCTTGTTAGGACCAAGAAAGATCTAAACCACAGAGCAGGAGGAGGCATATGATTGAATCATAAGCAAAAGTATTTTAGGGAAGTAAGTACTGTAAATATTTTAAAAGTAACAGTTTTTAGTGAACAAATGAATTTTTAACTGAAAGACATTTTTCTGTTTGCAAATTTCTACTGCTTTTGTACAAACAAAATAGGATTTCTGACTTTTTTAAATGTCAAGTTAACACTGACTGTTCCTGTATTGCAGCAGAAGGAAGTCACAGAAGAAAGACACAGAAAATCTCAAATAATGGCAAAAGCTCTGAGACCCAGCAACACATTTGGTGTTGACTAAGACCACTGTAATAGAGTAATAGGTTAAATTCGAAGTCCTTCCCATAAAAGTGGAGATTTAAAATTTTTTTTAGAGTAAAACGTCCTTACACAACACCTATATATTTAGGAATAGATTTTTATTCTTCCTGTTCTCTCTGAGCACTCTCATATCCTCTATATTTATTCAGATTTGTTGCTAGGGGTCAAATTCTGTCCTCTGATGTGCATCTCAAGAATGATTTAGTATCCAGAGACTTGAAAGACCTTAGTCTCTGACTTACTAATTTTGCTCTAACCCTAACCTATTTCCCAAAGGAACTTATCTCTTCTGATAGACTTGTAGAGAGATTTTTGTCTCCAGATGGCATACAAATGCATTTAACCATAAATCAGTGACAATATGAAAGTAAAAGATACCATGAAACACTTCAGTCTTTCCAACATAGAGCAAGTTTTGACAATTATACACTTCTTGGCTTACATTTATGAAGAACAAGAAAAAAATAATTAATCACAGAAGTCAGAAGGATACACAGATGTTATATTCTACATGGCATGTGCCCTTCAACACTGGTATACACTTGGTTTCCCAATCCCTCATCTTAGGCAGCAACATGCAGGTGAATACCACAGTTTCTTTTAACCTAGAAACAGAGGTCTACTTCTCAAGAACTAGGAGCAAATAGCTCAGAATTCATCCTAGGAAAAACATTAGGACTTGACTGGAGTGTGTAGCCTAACCCATGAAATGGGATTCAGTGTTGCATCTCAACTTTGAAACAGCCTGAGACAGATTTCTCCTTAGTGAGGAAGTAGAAACATGAGTCCGTGTTTCTGGTAAGTTTCCATGTTTCCTTGGGCAGATTTCACAGGCTTTCTTGCAGTTTACACCAAAGAATAATATGAACTCAAATCTTTCAAAGCCATGGGGGATATCTTCTAAAAAATCATTAACAATGTCTCATGAAGATTTAACAAGTAAATTCATTAATATTTCTCAGATTCTAAAGCAGAAGGCTAGAAGTCCACAAAACCAGGTATTTCAGATGAGAATAACTCCAATTTAATTCCCTTTTTTATTTTTTTGGTGGATAGAAAATACATGACTGTAGAGTAAAAGAAAGTGAGCCACTATTAAACTGCACAGTTTCTTGCCACCACACAGAGGTTTATATATTGAAAATGTTTAATGTAGTAAAGTAAGCAGGAATGTAAATAGATTTTCTGAATTCCTCCCAGACATGGTGAATTTCTGATAAACAGACTGTCAAAATATTCCACAGAGCTTTCTCTATTTGATTTTTAGGTAGCTGTGAAACACTTGTTTTCCAAGATTTGTTCTGCTACAACCTGAAGGGAATGGGCTCTCTATCTCTCAATTTTCTATATTTTATAGCATTGTTAGCATCGTTCTAATTATGTTTGCTTTGATCTTGACGCAAGAGCCAGAATTCTGAAAAGTAGTAGGGGCGTCTTACTTCATGTATATCAATGAATAATTCACTATGAAGTCACTCACAGTTCATTTATCAGTGTACCTCACCTTTATTTGTGTTGAAATAAACTTTTAAAATCATCAAGCAGAAACTTTGAAAAAAAACCCCAGCATTTCATTTTTTTTAAATTGGAAAAATATTTAAAATTTTAATTAAAATAGAAAATAATTGACATGTTAGACTTGACAACCTGTGAAAGTGAAGAGAATAGACTATCATCAATCTTAAAGCCACAGTCCCCTACCTTGGCAGATCCATGGGAAATGACATTCTGTAAGGAGAATCTACAACATCAAATTATGTTCTTTCTCTTGTGTCCCACTTTATTTGATCAATATTCAGTGAGCTTGAACTATATTAAATACAAGATATTCCTTGTTTACCGTAGACCAGTGAAGTGATTGTCCCTATTTATGTGTCATTGGCGAGGCCAAACCTTGAGTATTGTGTCCAGCTCTGGGCCCCTCACTTCAAGGAAGACATTGAGGTGCTGAAACGTGTTCAGAGAAGTGCAACAAACCTGGTGAATGGTCTAGTGAATAAGTCCTATGACAAGCAGCTGAGGGAGCTGGGGATGTTTAGCCTGGGGAAAAGGAGACTCAGAGGGAACCTTATCACTTTCTTCAAAGCAGAAAGGAGGTTGTAGCCAGGTGAGCGTCAGCCTCTTCTCCAAGGCAACTAGTGACAGGACAAGAGGACACAGCTTCAAGCTGCACCAGGGGAGATTTAGGTTAATCAGCAGGAAGAATTTCTTCACTGAAAGAGTTGCTGAGCAGAAAGGGTTGCTGAGCATTGGAATGGACTTCCCAGGGAGGTGGTGTGATCACTGTCCCTGAATGGAAGGACTGGACATGGCACTTAGTGCTCCTGTGTAGTTGACAAAGTGGTGATTGGTCAGAGGTTGGACTCAATCTTCAAGGTCTTTTCCAACCTTAATGATTCTGTGATTCTGTGACTGAGAACACTGCCGAACAGATCAGAGCATGCAAGTATAGCCTGCAAAATGAATCTGATAGATTTTGCCTGAGTCTAGTATTCTATCCAACCCATTCCCAGAGGATTTTTTTTGCATTTAGAAATCTGCAGAAATCTAATGATGCTACAATGCAGAGTTACAGCAATTTCAAATATATCTCTTCTCAACTTTCTTCACAAAAATTCCATCTGGATGTGATCAGGGCAGTCCAGAAAAGAATGGAGGTAAGAGAAAGGTTTGGAATTTTTAATTCTGCTTTTTACTCTTTCTCCTGATTAAATTGAGGAAGAAAAAAAATCAAACACAAACTAAACCAAATTAAAAAACAACAACAACAACAACAACATCAACAAAAACAAAACAAAATAAAACAAAAAACCCCCACAGAACAAAAACAAAACAAAACACAAAATCAAACCAAACCAAACAAAAAACAAACAAACAAAAAAAAAAACAAAAAACCAAAAAAAAAAAAAAAAAAAAAACCAAAAAAAACCCCCTCAAACAAATGAAAAAACCCACACCAAAACCAAACAACCAAACAACCCAAAACTACCCACAGTTTTCCTGCGGAAGTATTAAGAGTTTATTTTCTACTGGAAGAGCCTAGAAGTCCAGTTGTCTCACTGAAGACCTGGATGGGCAGCAAAACTATCAGTTCTATTTTTTTTGCTGTACTTTCAAAATGCTAGATTTAATCCTCATATTATTTCAGCAGCCTATGCTGAGAGAGGAATAACTTCAACTCTCCACTACTCTTGGCTCTCAAATTGTTGAGCTAGAGTTAAGCTATTGTAACAGCTTTTTCAATCTTTTCAAACGTGCACTTGAATTAAGAAGTGCAGTCAAGTTGCTAAATTTAAATTGCCTTGACTCTGAAAATGTCAGTTCAAGCTGAAACAAAATTGTTTTGAAAACTAGTAATTTAATACAAATTGACTATATTACAAAGTAAGCATATATTTGAGTCTGCAAGCCCCATCTAATGTTATTCATTATACTCCCTGAGAACCTGTGAAAAATTAATATTCTATACGACTTTTCCCTAGGAAATAATATCAAATATATTATCACATGAAAGGAGAGAAAATGTATGTTGTAAACCCACACAATCTGATGCACTATTTTCTTTCTTGTGTTATTCCCACACAGCAACTGAAGCATAGTTCATCTGCCTCCACAGGTACTGTCTCTTTCCCCCTTTGTCAAGCCACTGAGATTTATATGGGCCCCTAGTCACTTCCAAATTCCAAATTACACTGGATACATAAAGAATTTAGATAATTTTAAAGAAATGCATCTAAGTTGCTCTGCCTTCTCTGTAAAGTCACTGGAGCAAAAGAATCATCTTAAGGGCATTTCAGAATTGAAATGGGTACAGTCACTGAAAAAGCTTGTCTTTCTTCACTGTCTGGTCATTAGCACTGATTAAGTAAAATAGAAGAGATCTTCTGGATGGCAGTTCCTTTGGGACTTATTGATGATATTCTCAAAAGATCAGCTTACCTGTGTGATACTATGCATTCAGCATCAGACTCACATTGTCATCATCATCTGCCAAATTTGGAATCCACTTCTGTCTGATTTTGAAAGAACAGAGTAGCATTCGGTCTGGTGCAAAAACCAGTTTATTTCTTTAAAATGCTGAATTTTCTTCCATTTTAAATAACTCAAGCAATGGGGCTTCCACCTCCTCCCCTGCAAGACTATTAGCATTGAGTTTTTCTCATACATTATTTTGCTTTATACTACTAATTCACATATTTTATTATGTTCATTAATAATATGCATTGTTGTAATAACAGGTATTTAGTACTTCCTTTTCTTCAGCGATCAAATTTTCCTTTTGTGAGCATGTAGTTATTAATGCTTTAGAGACTTCATCACAAACACAGTATCCAAAGTGGGTATTTTTTCACTGCAGTGTGACTACACTTTTCTGGTATTAATTTATCTTTTCCTATATATTTCTTCAATGAGTATTGACTTTGCTTTGCTTGATTATTATTCTTACTGAGATTGTAATTGCCACCATATATAGCAATGTCTTTATAAATAAACATGTGAAAGAACATTCAAAAACAAACCACCAAAATAATGTAATGAGGAGCAGTTTGCATTTAGCAGAATGTCACAAATTGCCCAAAGTAACAATAGAGGGAAATAAATATTTTTCATATTATATCCCAAACTCTAAACTTCTTCTCTAAAGAATCTGAGGCTTACCAGTCACTTACTGGGAACAAACTCTGATCTGAGATAGAGATATACTGTTAGCCATGGCAGTAAACCAGTCTTGACCACAAATAGTGCTGCCTGGGAAATCATTTTCCCATCAAGATTTACTTTGTAAGTTTTTATCAACTTTCTTATACCTTAACTGAAGAAACAAAGTTTCTCAAGAGTCAGAAGAGAGCTACATCCATTGCAGAATAAGAAACAATGGGTGAGAGGAGGCCAGCAAGGACTGGAGATGTGCATCCCTCAGGAGTACTATATTGTAGTTCCTTACACTAATGAGGCAAAACAGGGGCATGAACTGTTCTCTACATGCCATTGAATGCCAGTTACCAAATATTGCAGAGTAGGTCTTTCCCTTTTCTGAAAATGACTGATAGATGTGGGAAATATTTCTCTGGACAATATTCACTGGAACTGGCATGTTTCTGAACGTTTGGCTGAATTTGATTTTTCTAACAAAAAAACACCACCCTCTTTCTTGAAAAATCAATTTTTACAGTCCCAGCTGTATACTAGAAAACAAAACATCGGGCTTTAGAGCAGACTACACTGGGCCAGATCTCAGCTGATGAATCCTGCCCCAGTGCAGCTTATTGCTATAGAAATAGTACATCTTTACTTCTTACTGGGTTCCAAGCTATTCAGTATTTGTGTTTCAGAATATTTTTCTCCATTAAACATTTTCCTCCTATTTTTATTATTACTTTCCTCGAACCTGCTCCTTAACTTTGTATTTTTATTATTGGTTGTCGAGCCCTTTTAGCTACATAATAAGAAGGGGGGAAAAAAAAGAAAAAGGAAAGAAATGTTTCATCTTTTAATGGAAAAAGTTCGGCTGGAAAAACTGGAAAAACTCCTAATGAAATTAAGCTGGTGGCTTAGAGAAAGCTGAGTTCTTTTGATTTATGCAGGCAGAGAGTTTGACCTCAAGAATCTTTGCTGTAACAAAGAGAGAACAATAAAGCCAAGAAAAGCCAGTCTTTACCTGGACATACATCAGTATACATCAAATACTGAAAAACTGGAAGGCAAAATTTCGCCCAGATTTATATATAATTTCAATTCACTACATCCCTTTAGAAAAAGCCAGCAAATTAAACAATTAGAGACGTAGTTGTAGTTGACAATTTATTTTAATGCAGACAGCAATATATCTGTTTTCAGCACAAAGAAACATTGTACTTTGACAAAAGCACATTATGTTGTCTTACAGTGGAAGTGCTATAGAAACAACTATTGAGAGTATAATAATATAAAGTGAAAATATGACAAAGATCTTTTTTCTAGTGCTGCTTTATTAATGAATATTACACATCACAGGTTGCTGGAGCATGGTACTCTTTTATTTACAGATTCACTAGAGAAGCAAAGGATCCTAACTTAAAACTCGCAAAGTTTCAAGTACATTCAGCAGTTCCTCCCCCTCATGTGTGAATGAATAAGCCTTAATATACTTTCAGCTATTATTTTAACCAATAAAGTGACAGTATTCTTCAATTCATTTTTGTCACAATCTTAATAGAGGCAACATAATAGAGTATTAATAAACCCCAAACAATTGCTGCCTGCAGTGACCTTCCAGTACAGGCAAGTCTACCAGAACAAGGGCAGGCCAAAGACAAGGCCTATTTCTGCACAGATTGACATCTTACACAAGCCTAGGAATTCATCATGGCTGCAGTTAGTACATCCTGGAGCAGTATTTCATTGAGAAACATGAATGCCAGATAAGATAAACTCAGCTGAAACCAGATTTACTATCTACTAAATTGTATTAGTGTCTGTTTTAGTTTATGGATATCACCATTTATATTTCTATGGAAAATAAAAAACCCCACCAATTAATCAAGATCCTTCATTAATTAATCCTGGAGATTTTGAGAAATTTTATTACTTATATAAAAAACTTTTTTCCACATAATCTATTTCCTACTTTGTGATATAAATATCTGCTTCCAATATTAAAAAAATTATCTTTCATTTTTCTAATAGTTTCCAAATATTTCTGGTATGACACATGGGATTTGAAGCTGAAGTATAGTACATTTGCACCATTTTATTCCTCTAGGCCAAACTCTCACAGCTGAAACAAGTAGGAGTGGTACTGAGGAGGAAGGGAACCACTTGCTTCTCCATCCACCTCTGCAGCTGGAAGAGGAAAGTCATAGGCAAAGACCATCATCTGCTTAGTCCTTCACCTGAGCACCAACGACTATGTGGTGGTGAAAACACCAGTAAGGCAGCTCGACCCATTAAAAAAAGACTCTTGCTGACTCCAAGCCAGTCCAGCTAGAGCCAGGGGAATTTAGTGAACAGCCGAGTCAGCTATTTCATAATATTTTTTTGTATTTCCTAAAGCAGATTAAAAACAGCATGAAGCATGATCATCTCAGTATAATTGCACTGCTGGACACTGTCTTGAGAAATCGATCTTAAACAGAAAGGCTTTGAAAAGATTTATACAGTTTAAACAATGAAAAATCAAAATATATAGTAAGTTGACAGAATATAAACAATTTGATTTTGGATCATTCCCAGTTCTCAGTTTCCCAGTCCACACAGATGGAAATACTATTTGTAAGCAAAATTAGGAGGAAATATGCTGACTGTGTCATGTTGAGAATTAAATCCCTAGCAATACTTTTTGCTGGGCAGGAGAGTTACACAGTCTGAAAGTAGAAATGCATCTTTCATGGCCACCTTAAAAAATGATGATTTCAAAGCATTATTTTAAAAAACCCCACCAACTTATAGTTCCAGATGGGTAAAGAGGCATAGGAATTTCAAAACTGTCAGTAATGAAGTATGACACAAGATTTAGGGAAAAGCAAAGAGGACTTTGGTTCTTTACTTTGTTAACTTGTGACAAGGCCCACGTACAGCACAATGCTCTATGCTATTCGGTGAAGAGATTAGATATAAAGATGGAAACTTTCATAGAGTGATTTGTGATTGAGGGGATTTTTAAGAATCATTTATAGTTTCAACCCCCACTGCCATTGGTGGGGTCACTTTCCATTGGATCAGGTTGCTCAGTGACCCATCCAATGTGGCCTTGGATACTTCCAGGGATGGGGCATCTACAGTTTCTCTGGATAATCTGTTCCAGTACCTTAACCAGCCTTATAACTTCTTTATAATATCTCTAGACCTACCCTCTTTCAGCTCAAAGCCCTCCCTCCTTTGTATCACTACATGCCCTAGCAAAAAGTCCTTCTATGGCTTCCCTTGTTGGCTCCCTTTAAGTATTAGAAGGCTGCTATAAGGCCTCCTCACAGCCTTCTCTTCTCCAGGCTGAACTACCCCAGCTCTCTCAGCCTATCTTCACAGGAAAGGTGCTCCAGCCCTCTGATCATCTTTGTGGCCCTCCTCTAGACATGCTCCAGCAGGTCCATGTCCTGCTTAGGTTACCATAGCTGGACAGAGTACTCCAGGTGGGATCTCACAAGAGAAGAATAGAGTGATAGAGTAATTTTTCTTGACCTGCTGGTCACACCTTTTTTGATGCAGCCCAGACCAGTTATTTGGGCTACAAGTGCACATTACCAGGTCATGTTGAGCTTATTGCAAACCAACACCCCAAGTCTTTCTCCGCAGAGCTGCTCTCAATCAGTTCTCCACCCACAAAGTGTGTGTCTGCATTTGGCTTTGTTGAACTTCATGAGGTACAATCATGCCCACCTCTCAAGCCTGTCAAGGTCCCTCTGGATGATGTCCCTTCTCTCCAGCGTTTCAACAGCACCACACAGCTTGATGTCATTGGCAAATTTGCTGAAGGTGCACTCAGTCCTACTGTTGGTGTCACCAATAGAGATGTTAAACAGTGCCAGTCCCAATATCAACTCCTAAAGAATGCCACTCATCACTGGTGTCTATTTGGACACCAAGCTGTTGACTGTAACTCTTTGAGCACAATCATCCAGCCAAATCCTTACCCAGCAAGTGATCCATCTGCCAAAACCATGTCTCTTCAGTTTAGGGACAAAGATGTCATGCAAGACAGTGTCAAATGCTTTGCATGTAGCAAAGATAGGTACATGGCAGTTGTTCTTCCCTTATACCGTCATTGTAACTCCATTACAGAAGGCCACCAAATTTGTTGGGCATGACTTGAGCTTAGTAAAGCCATGTTGGGTGTCACCAATCACTTTATTGTTTCCTATGTGCCTTAGCACAGTCTCCAGGAGGATCTACTTCATGATCTTGCTAAGCACTGAAGTGAGACTGATCAGCCTGTAGTCCCTTGAGTCCTCCTTTTTCCCCTTTCTAAAAATATGGGTTATGCTTCCCCTTTTCCAGTCCATGGGAACTTCAACGACTTCTCAAATACAATGGACCGTGGCTTGGCCATTTCACCTGCCAGTTGTCTCATGACCCTCAGATGCATCTGATCAGATACCACGGACTTGTACACCTTCAGGTTCCTGAGGTGATCTCAAACCTTTTCTCCTACAGTGGGCAGTTTTTCATTCTCCCAATGCATCCCATTAAAACTTAATGCATTCTATTAAAATCCAGAAAGATGTCACAGTTCTGGAGGATTTCCCACTAAACATGGACTTGGTAATGTGGTTCAGGCATCTGACCACTGCTCAGCACCCTATAGCCCTGTATCTCTGCTTCTTGTCCCTCAAACTAAAAGGTATGGAACCAGAGTTTTGTTTGCATAACACCCAAAAGTCTCCTTAACCAAACCTTTACATAATCTTCAGAACACTCTTACTCTCATTTCACATTAAACATTTATTCCAAAACTAAATTACACAGCTGCTTGATTCCAACAATAAAGTTGTTTTACTCTGTGTTTATTTTCTTTAGTTCTTGTTTTCTTGTTTTGTTTTGGTTTATGAGGGGGGCCTTTTTTTTTTCTGTTTCTCTCTTATGTAATACTGACAAGCCTTAATGAACATATGCTGCCTCTTAGCGTATGAGAACTCTTAGCAATACACACTGAAGTTAAACTTGAATTGCTTTAACTGAATCCCTCCAATAATTCCTGAATAATGCATTTATTAGACTACCTACAATATAAACCATAATTTACTATACAAGATGCGATAGATGACACAAGATGAACTCTTCTGAATATTTGGAATGTCATTCAGTATTCATTTCACATGCTCACTTATACTAAATACCTTACAACACTTACCATCCTTGAAAAATAAAACCTAGCTTTAGTTATTAATATCTTTATTTAAATGCAGATCTTGATTTCCCCTGGAGACTGGTAAAGCCCTAGCACTGAGCTATCAGGAGAAAAGAAGACATCCAGTCATATACTATCTACAAAGAAAGAACTTTTCTAGTGTTTGGTGGGTGATTATTTTTTTGTTGTGGTTTGGTTTTTTCCGGGGTTTTGTTTGTTTGTTTGTTTGTTTTTTTGTTTTGTTGTTGTTTTTTTTGTGTGTGTGTGGTTTAGTTTGGTTTTTTGTTTTTATGATGTGCTGGCAATCTATAATTGTACGTTTGCCTTTAATGACATACTGCACTTTCAGTCACAGGACCCTACATAAAGTAACTGCTTTTGTATCGTAAGTCATTATGCAGATTGCAGTCTATAAATGTAAAAGTAATAGGGATGTTAATAATGCTTGGTTCTCCTATAGCATTATGTTATCAACATAATTCAGTAAGATTTAAATTTTTGGTTTATAGACGGAGAAACTGAGGCATTGATGGAGCCTAAAGACTGGATTTCAATGTTTGCAAAACAGGTTATTAAGTTTTGCTTCTTCATAAATTCCTTATTCCAGGAGACTCTTACCATTCAATTGAAACAAAAGTGTTATAAAGGCGTGTAGCAGGTGCTGACTCAACATGGTTTCTTCTCAGTATGGTGTCAGCTGACTAACTGGTACAGAACAAGAAAATCTATTTTAAATGTCTTGTTCCAGAGCATTTAAAAACTAATTTTTTTTTAAAACATTTTTAAAATAGACACAATGAAGTCAGCCAGTACAGCCATTGAAATGGAGTCCCAGGTATTTTTCCTTACTATGACACTAGATACTAATAACCACTTTTTTAGTAATAACCACTTTTTTAATCACATCACAAGTTCTAATTTAATCACAATATATGCCCCTCTCTCCCTGCCCTCTTGATCCTAAAAGAAATGTTACAAAGCAGTAGAGAGCAGAAAAACAAGTTTTGTGATGTAAATGTAAAATCAGAATAAAGATGGTGCACAATAGCATGGGTTTGCAATCTTATTTAAGCTTTGAAGCTGGCAAGTGGTTACAGAAATGACAGAAATCTGAGATGCAGAACAATTTCTATTAAAAACAGGCAAAAAAAATATCTAACATAAGATGATGACATTTTGTAGGTATTGTCATTTGCTTCATACCGCAGTGGTCAGCAATGAAATAGAGGAGATGCCCTATAAGAGGCTTTGGTGCTCCCTTTTAGTTCTTCTCTAAAGCCAAAAGGACTTTTCTTTGTACAAAGAGGGGGCTATGTTGCAAAATAAAGATGTGTGGTTTGCAGAGATTAGGGTTACTACATATCTTCTAATAAAAAAGCACAAAGGAGGAGAATTCGATAATTTGATAATCTGATTTCAGATTTATACTCACTTGATACTGAACAAAGAGTGGAAACCAGAGGAAGAGGGTGCCAACTTATCCCTACAGGTTAAAAGATATGGAAATATTTTAAATGACAGGACTGAGATGAGAATGAGCATGACAAGAACACATGCTTACAGGTCCATGGAAAATTCCACATGCAGAGAAGGTCCTTTTATAGAAAATTAATTCTTTTTCATTGAAAGGTAGAGAAAATTGCTGAAAACAGTTGTTTGGCTAGTCTTGCAGGATAACCATGGCTACTTACAAACATAAAGAATTTAATGAGTCGGAAAAAAAAGAAAAAATATTTATTTCAAGGACTCATTACTGAGGATAGAAAGAGTATCCTGCATTAACAGACAGATAATAGGATGGAATTTTTTTTTGCATTGGGCAGAATTCAATCGCCTTCAATTAGGAATGTCAGCAGTATGCTGTAATGTTTAGTGAATGAAAAGAAATAACCATTTCCAGATGACTCAGCTAATCATTAAATGAGTTCTATCCCTGAACATGAGAGATGGTATTCCAGTTGAGATGACTTTATCTAGGCTGTTTCTTCCATCAGCAGAGAGATTCTGGATGATCACTCATTTAATTATAAGAGCATTTTTGAATTTAGAGAACCTTTCTACACTGACTATAGAGAAAGTCTATGGAGCTTAGACTAGATGCCTGACTTATATTACTAAAATAAATATTATCCACAGCATAAATACAAGATTATTTATATATTTCCAGTCACTGCACAAGAATTTATTGGTGATGGTCCATTTTAGCACAACTGCTGTTTATCCATCTGAATGAATCTATGAACTTGTGGAAAATAGCTGACTCAGCCAGTTAAAGACATTAAACTAACAACTACCAAGGAGGGTGTAAAGGAGAAACAAATGAACACTCATTTAGTGCAAAATCAAGATGTCAAGAATAAAATTAATCAAGGCACCAAGAAGCTTGAACAGAAATACTTTAGTTGCCTATATATGAATGCTAGAAGCCTGGATGATAAAAAAGAGAAATTGAAATTGGAATTGCTCTTTTATGATCTAGCCCGTATTACTGAGACCTGGTGGGAAGATTTGCATGAGTAGAATGTTAAAATCACTTATATACTGTATTTAGGCAGGATTTAGTGAAAAAAAAAAAACCAACAAACACAACCCCCAGAATTTCTTTTTATTAAAAAAATGGTTATTACCCTCCCTGAGTTCTCTGGTAATTCAGAAGAAAAACATTTTGCCTGTTCATAGATTCATGTTCTAACAAACAATCAAACAAACAGCTTATATAAGGCACTAGTTAGTATTTATAATAAACCAACAACTTAGTGCAGCAAAAGGATAGCTGATTTCTGCTGCATAAGTGGAAAAACTGCATTACAGTGTATGACTTCAACTTGAAAAGTATATGTTGGAAGTTGCATCATTGTTACGTTTTCTAAAAATTACTGAGGAAAAAATGTAATAAAATTAAGAATGCAAATGTTTTGTGCTTGATGCAGTTACCTCAAACAACTAAGGAGTTCTAAAACCATAAACATACCCATCCCATTCTAGATGTTGTTTTTTGAGACCTTACAGCAGCATTCCAGTATCTAAAGGGGGCCTACAAGAAAGCTGGAGAGTTATTTTTCTCAAGGGCATGTAGTGACAGGACAAGGTTTAAACTGAAAGGGGTAGGTTTAGATGAGATATTAGAAAGAAATTCTTCACTGCAAGGGTAGTGAGGCACTGGAACAGGTTTCCTAGAGAAGCTGTGGATGCCTCATCCCTGGAAGTGTTAAGTCCAGGATGGAGCTATGAGCAACCTGTTCTAGTGGAAGATGTCCTCACCTATGGCACGGGGGGTTTAAAATAGATGATTTAAAAGGTCCCCTACAACCCAAACCGGTCCATGATTCTATGATTCTATGAAATAATCTTATCTGTTACAGGTAAACAAGATTAAGTCCAAACAAGTATGTTATGCATTCCCATCTAGCTTGTAAATGACATCAAACTAGGGGGGAATCAATCAGTATGTTGGAGGACACAACTATCTTTCAGAAGGCTGGAAGAATGGGCTAGGATCATCAGGGAATTGAAAAATCACAAAGTCACAGACATGCATGTGAAAAACTAGAATCCCTTGTGCTGGAACAGAAAGACTGGCTTGGTAGCAGCTCAGCTGTAAATCCTGGTAGACTGGAGGCTTAGCTTCCTTTAGTAGATACATATTATTCTACTTGACTATTTTACTGTAGCACTTTCAAGGACTCCAGACAAGTATGAAACCCTAGGTTAATGTTAGAATATAGCATCTTCACCTGTGAAATTAAAGTTCAAACTGATCATTCAAGGCCACAAAATAAAGAAATATATACACATTTTCACTTAGAAATTAGGTAAAATTAATGAGTTGTCTAAAAATCACCAATGGAATTTGGCACAGAAGTTTAAAAGGCAGTTTTTAGGACATGAACATGCTTTATTACTATTTTTCTTTACCATTCTGTAGTACATTGTCAAAATGACATACTGCTAAGATTTAGAAAACCTTCTGCCTTGAAGGAAGAAAAATTGCTTTCCTTCTTAACTGGAAGACTAGTATGAAACAGATTCAATAAAAGGAATGTGAAACACTCCAGGTAAGTTATGTTTCAGGGATTAAAATAAAACTAAGATAGACAAGGACAAAAGTTAAGTGTTATGGTGTGCAACACTAGTCCACAGATCATACTCACAGAAGAATTAACCTGTTTTTTGTTTTTAACTCTTGTGAAAAGAGTTCAACAAAGTATTAATAAACTGTAAAATGAAAATACTAATTATTGCCATACACAATTCATCCTTTTATCAATGTCTATCTATGTAGGGCTTCATTTTTGTTTTCAGTAGTTTTTTTTTCATTAGGGAGTGATGCTATACTAATACAATTGTATGCTTTTCAACAGTGGGAAGCTATGTAAGAAATGAAGAAACAGTGACTGAACTTTGAAAAACTTAGCGGCAGAAGGGAAAAGGAGAATTATGTTGGAAGAATTTGGAAATAGCTTCTTGCACATCTGGTATAACACGTGGTGTAAGTTACTGGTTTGAAGTGGATTGTTTTCCTTTTTCTGAGATGGATAGATTTTATTTATTACTATTTTTAATTATTTGTAATGTAATATTTCTTTCATTGTGACTTTTGAAGCTTGATTGTAAAATTCATGCATTTTTTAAAAAAATTAATTTGTAATAGAAATCCAGATTTTTTATTTATTTATAATAATTTATATAATATTTAATTTATTTAATCCATTTGCTTGTTGTTATTATTTTTTCCTCTAGTCAATTTAAAGTCAATTTTTAGTCAGTTTAAAGATGTTTTAATTATTCTACAACATGCAATTCACTAAGTCTTCTAATTACACAAAGATTTCTCTGTTATTAAAACTTTATTACCTGGAAAATTTATAGATCCAAAGTTTCCATAGTATTATTTCAATATGCTACAAAAAAAGCAATGTATCATCTTATTCTAGATAGACCTCACAGAAATGGTGAGTAATGGAAAAAAAATTAGAATACCTTCAGAGATGCAAATGGTTACTGAAATGTTTGCCTCAGTAGGTGCACGCGTTCTGTCATCTGAGTTAAACAGTACCAGAGAGTACCAGTTGACCTTCTGATTAGACCTGATCCTATTAAATGTTATGAGAGTAATCAATTGGTACTAAACAAAGAGCAAAACAAGCAAACAAAATTATTTCATTGAATTAACTTCTTTTAATATTAGCTCAAGAAGGCATTTTTGGTTTTAGCTTGGCTGTGACAGAAAAGAAAAAAAAAAATACTTCCCTCTAAAGATATCCAACTGCAATAAGGAAAAAACCAAAATGGTTACCTAAATCCAGCAACACTCTTGAAAGAGCTTCTGCATTTTCCTGTGCGGTCCATACTCTTCCATCACTCTTATTTCTTCTACCCCAACATAACCCAACAAATGACAAGGTTGAAGGAAGAACAGTAGCTCAGAGCTGCATGCAGGCCAGGGCATAAGGGCACTTTCCATAAGGAAAGTTCCACAGTTACGGAACTAATTGTTGAATGCATCATGTATAATGATGCAGATATTGACATCCTTTATAGACAATGTAGGGGTTTCCAGTTTACAGCTTTAACTCTTGCAAGTGTCTCTTTTATTAGGGGAAAAAATGCTTACTTAACATCCATATAGGCCAGTATGCACTTTGTTTGGTTATTTTGTTAGTTTTTTTTCTTACAGTTTACTCAATTGCCATGGCAATGAATTTTTATGCTGACCTGAGGCTAACTATTTTTATTGCAGGGTGTTCCATTCACTCTTCCCTTGCGATAGGTCCAACTATTCAGCTTTGCTTCACAGTTCCCTAACTCTGAAGCAGAACTGCTCACCTCTTAAAACAAAAGTCTTTCCCCTCCAGGTACAATAACAAAATAAATTGATGGTACAGCATATACAAACTTATTTCAGCCTCCAGAGACTTGCTTACTGCCTTTCATACTAAGACACATATAAACATTGTAATTCACTCTGATTTTATGAATTGCCTCCTGACTATCATCGGGGAGTGATGGGTAGGCAGTGCTAAATGAAAGTATCTAAAGCAGGTTGAGAATGACTGCAGTGTGTCTCTAAAGATCGATGAGTTGGCAGGTACTGTTATAAATTACCATCGGGTGCCATTCACAGACGATAAGAGCTTCACCCTCCATGACAGTCATTGATCTGATACAGAACTAAGATGCAACCTTTGATGACACTCCTTGAGGATAAAAGGTTATGCTTCACATTTAGTTATGAAAAATAAGGTCATGTTTTAATTAAAGTAGTATCTCAGTGGAATATTAGGCCAGTGAAACTGTACGAATTAGTATGACTTTTACAGCAATTGCTGCTGGAAAACAGCCTGGTACTGAAGATAATACAGAATAACGATGAAATTACATTAATGAGGCAAATAGCACACATCATTAGAAGGACCCTAACTAGTCAGACCCAAAATTAAAAGAAACAATACTTTTGAGTTTATATTCAACACTAAAATTGGCAAAACAATAAAATTTACATTTAGGTAAGAAATATTTCAGGCATACACCTATATTTGGGTTACAGTAATTCTAAAACATTTGAATTTAGAAATATTTTGCACAAACCCTAATATTGAAGCTAAAAACAAGTTTAGGTTTAGCTGTTCATAGACGTTTCTGACTCTTCTTTTCTGAGAAACTCAAAGGACTATTCAAAATTTTTTTTTTTTTTTTTTTTGGTACACTCCCAACAACATTCCTGAGGGAGTTTTATGAAAATAAAACTGGGCATATAACACACATGTATTCAGAACAGCTAGTAAATGAAGCAAATATTGTTCACATGCAGCAAATATTTTTCATAAATATTTTTGAAAATTCTATTATACAATACAATGAAATATAATTGATAAATATGAGTGCCGCTGATCCAGCAAAATACTTAAGCTTGTGCTTAAGTAAGCCATCTAAGAAGAATTTCAGAAACTGAATTAAGAGATGTAGGGTAGGGCTGTGATGCAGGCTACTCAAGTCAATGAATAGCATGCATTCAAACTGACACTCTAAAAGATGATTTAACTCGCCCAAGACTCAGGACTGAACCTCTCATATAGCAAGTGCTGTAAAAGGTCAGGCATGAGGATTTACCAAGAAAGTACCATTTCTACCTTGTGCATTCTGCTAGCATGACAAACTTAATTTATTTATTTTGACATACTGCAAAGCATGTACAACCAAGGCTGTCTTTCTTCCCACCCACAGCTGTTCCAGCTTATGGTCTCCTCAATCCAATCTAAATGTTCATTTTGCAATTACTCTGCTGTCAAAAGATAAGTGAAATATAGAATATATACACAGAAGGTACTTAATAGCTTTAAAAATATACTTTCTATCATAATGTCACCAGTTGCTTGTCAGAATTCGTAAATTTTAAAATGTTTAGTGCTCAAACTAGCAGAACACATCCAGATCAGAAACCAGGGATAGTGGCTCTGCAGGAGGACAGCTATGCAAATGCCTTGAAAACATAAATTGCTCTGAAAAGGCTGAAAGCACAAGATCAGATCAGGAGGTCAAGATATTACGTAAACGAGCTGTTCGCCTCCCATAGTGCACAACAGTTTTTCATTTTCCTTGCTTTTCCCAATATAACTGGTCAGCCATAAAGTCAAACCTAGTTGCTACAGATGCTTCAATGCTTTCTATGAGGCTTTTACTTAGTCTGGGCCCTCAGAGAAATGCAAAATCTCAAGGCAGCTACAGGACCAGACCAGTTACTTAAAACTTCAGAATTGCCTTTAAATCAAGAAAAATGGGGTTGAAGCTGTTTTGAATTTGTTTATAGCTAGTTTACAGACATAATCCACAGCTTCGCAGAGCAGATACACAGCTTTCTCGTTCTGACAAGGAATTTGACATTCTATATGAGAAATGTAAATCTACTGAATATTTATTTTGCATATGCTCTATATTGTTACTGATATCTGAATACAGCTAAAATTCCTAAATTAACATAAAGCATAGACTGAGACTCTTCTTCAGAAAGCCACACAAAATTATCCAGAATCATTACCTAAAATTTTAAATTATTATTTGTTTCCTACAATTTTTATGCAAACTAAGAACATTATTTAGCATAAGGTGATACTGATTTTTCTTGCTTCCAGTTTTAGCGAGGAAGTGTATATTCCTTGCTTAAATAAAAATAAAAATTGAATTTCGTATGTTTTAAGACATATCCTGAGTATTGACAGTGATATGCTATAGACTTTTGCACCATGAGGAAACAAGGTAAGATTAGTTGTACTAGATGGCAGTACGTTCCAGATTAGAGAAAATATTCAAGGTAATGATGGGTGTACTCAGGGATTTTGTGGAAGCACAAACCAATAAGTTACAGCTGAGATAGATACACATTTATATATGCTGATATAATGCAAACATCTAATATGTAGCTCTCCTATTTACTGCTCTTGGGTGGGAAAATAAAACTGCATTTAAGAGACTAATTAGGAATAAAATACTGTTTTTTGGCAATACTCTCATTACATAAGCTTATTCTTTCTGCTTTTTTGTCTTTTTTTATGTAAAAGGTTTGCCTGTTTCATACTAGTCTGTCCTGTCTTGTGCAAAAATATGAATAAGAATTACATTATTAGTTTTAAAGGGATGAGATCATAATCTGAATGATATTTGAACTACTTTTTTTTTTTTTTTAAATGCTCAGATATTGCAGTTTCTAACCCAACATAAATGTGCAGCATTCATTGGGGTAAAACAGCATTCTATCAGTAAAGGTTAAAATCTTAAGAAGATAGACAATCACAAACATTAAGCTAAAAAAACCTCACATGCAGCAGTTCACCGGTGATCTGCAAACTCACAGCCTCTGAAATGGTAGAGATTTTATCTGACATACAACCTGATTTTGATTCCCAAATATTTCATGGCAGAAGCTCAAACAGCCACTTTCCAGCAATCCAACAAAACATAAGAGGGAAATGGCAAAAGACTTCTATGCTGTTGAAAACAGATTGTGTGGAAAAATAACAGATATCTGACTGTTAAAAATAAAAGAAAATAGAAAATAAAAAGAAATAAAGTGGCAAAGTAAAACAAATTAAAAAGAAAAAAAAAGACATAAATTATAAAGAGCCTTATAGCATATACTTTGTCACCTGAAGGCAAAGGACACTAGATTATGAATTTCCAGTCGCGACAGCACAGCCCCAGTAAATGTCAATATTAATAAAAATTTCTGGGAACAAAAGGTTTTTGAAGGTAAAGAATATTGTTTGAAGCTCTTCTTGGTTATATCTCAGTAGAAGAACGTGTAGAAATGTACTGAAGATCAAAAGTCTAAATAATTACCTTCTTTATTATTAATTCTAAAATTATATCTTATCAATATCATAAAGTACATATTTCAAGGATATATTACCAATATTTTAATATATTCACTTCAGTGCAAATACTATTCACCCTGTGGTGACTGATTAATTATTATCACATCAAGAAGCCTCTGTCTTTCTTCATCATTTTGGCAAAAACAATATTCCATTTTTTTTTTCTTTATTTAGGCACTTACCCTTCAAAGAGGTAACACAGAGCATGATCCGAATACATTTATTATGAGGAAAATTGACTTTTTGAAGTACAAATTGACCAACGGGATTTGGCAAGAAATATAAAAAGGAATTTAAGAAATATAAAAAGGAATTATAAATCACATCAATGATAATATTTAAAAGCCTCCCTAGATTTACTTATGTATTCACCTTTATGCTAGAGTTAAAACTAATGCTATGTTAAAGCTTCTTTTGAAATCTGCAAAGTATGTTATAGACCTAAGTTTGTTAAAATGTATTAAAATTAACACCAGCATTTCATTTCTGATCCACTTCCCTTTTGGGTTACATACATTTTCCCTTATTGAGAAGCACACAGGTCTAGTGTATTGACAATCATCTACATTTGGTACGTTAATTAGGAAGCCACCTGATCACTGGGTGAGCCAGCAAACATTCTTTTACTCCTCACATTAGAAGTCTTTTCAAAATGAGTATTTTTAATAGATTTATGTAAAAACCAAAAATAATTTTAAAATTGTTTTAAAATCACTACAACAATTATTGGGGGGTGAGAGGAAAGACTTTATTTTGTTTGTTGTTTGTTTTTGTTTGTTGGTTGGTTTGGTTTGAGGGTTTTTTGTTGTTTTTTTGGGTTTTTTGGTGGGTTTTTTTCCACTCAGCCCCAACTGCTGATTTCAATCAAAGATCTGGGTCTATGACCACAGATATTCTGCTAAGTGATTAGGACCATATCCAGCAAAGCACTTAATAGTTAGGTTTGGAATATGTAAGGATATTCACTGATCTCATTAAGTTACAGAAATCAATCTATTAGAATCCACTTGAAAAAAAATAGCATATTTTACTACTTTTCATTCGTCTCATTAGAAATCTTACAGGAAAACTAGGCAAACTATCCCCCTAAAAAATATTAAAGAAAATGGCACATAAGCTTACCTCCCAATACACAAATACAAAAATACAAATTTCTGTATACAGACAACATACCATGTATGAAACCAAGTGGAACCAAGCAGGCAATAAGCAATAATCTGAAACTGTTCCAAGATGCATTTCTAAATCAATTTTAAAATATAATTTATTGAGTTTTTATTGTTTTAGATAGGAATATGATTTTTAGCAATTCTAAACTCATTTTATTAAACACAATAATTTATTTATGCACTTTTGTGATTGTTCAGGACACAGTGCAACACTGCAGATGAGTAACTCAGAGATCATATAATCATTTTGCCATAACAACTTGTCAGTGTCAGATTTATGCTATGATATTACACCATCAGGACTCAGTTATGTCTCTTTTTTGTGTTATATCACAATGAAACACTGCAAAACCATTCACGGTTTTAAAATTATAGTGAAGAGTGGTGTCCCTCAGGGGTCTGTACTGGCACAAGTACAGTTTAATGTCTTCATCAATGACATAGACAGCAGGATTGATTGCACCCTCAGCAAGTTTGCAAATGACACCAAGCTGTGTGGTGCAATTAAAATTACCAAGATATGGGATAACATCCAGAGGGACCTGGACAAGCTTAAGAAGCAGGCCTATGGGAACTTCATGAGGTTCAGAAAGGCCAAATGCAAGGTGCACTACCTGGGTAGGGGCAATCCCAAGCACAAATACAGGCTGGGCAGTGAATGGTTTGAGAGCAGCTCTGCAGGACTGGGGGAGGTGGTGGATGAAAAGCAGGACATGAGCCAGTAATGTGTGCTTGCAGAACATACTACATCAAAAAACCTGTGGCCAGCAGGCCAAGCGAGGTGATTCTGTCCCTCTCCTCTGCTCTGAGGAGACTCTACCTGGAGTACTGCTTCCAGTTTTGGGGTCTTCAGCATGAGAAAGACATGGATCTTTTAGATGGGGTCTAGATGAGGGCCACAAAGATGAGCAGAGGACAGGAGCACCTCTCCTATGAAGGAAGGCTCAGAAAGCAGGGCTAGTTCAGCCTGCAGAAAAGGCTCTGTGGAGACCTCATTGCAGCCTTTCAGTATTTGAACAGGCTTATAAGAAAGAAAGATGGGGACAGACTTTTTTCATATGGACTGTTGTGATAGGACAAGGGATAATGGTTTTAAACTAAAAGAAGATAGATAAGTTGAATGAGGCATTGAGCAAACTGATCCCTGAATATGTTCCTGGTCATTGCAGGGGGAGTTGGACTAGTTGATTTTTTAAGTCCCTTCCCAACCAAAACATTCTGTGATCTGACCCTAGTCCTAGAAGAGATAAGAAGATAGCCCAAAGATAACTAAATCTGAGATAAATGTGATTAGTTCTGACCACAAGTGTGAAAGTCCTAAGAGCGGATCATGAGCCCTCAGTGATCACATCTGGATTGTAGATTGAAATAGTACTGCTTTGAATCATTTATAGAGGAAAAAGTCATAAACTGCAAAACCAAGAAAACATGAAGAATGCATTTCTCTGTTATCCTCAAGCACTGACTCTTGGTATAATTTTACAAATGCTGCTTGTTTTGATGATATTGATTAGTAAGTCAACAGAAGCTTTCACAAGGGACTGCAGATCTCTTTACTACTGCTCTGTAATATTAAAATGTCATTACTGAGTTGCCAACTTTTTGTTCTACTGTAATGTTATTCTCTGATGATTGCCTGCTTGAGTTGAAATTTGAAACTGTCACCCACAGACTTGTAGAAGTCATTCGACTTCACTTATAAGGAAAGTGAAATTAAATATTCATCCCTGGACTGCATTTCAGGTTCAAACTGACTGAAGTTCCTCAAGGCAAAATACACTAAAGTCATAGAAGATTTTTTTCAGTTTTAAAGATTCAAGATGTCTATTTATCAGAGCTGGACAGTCAAATAATCATTCATCTGGAGCTTCAGTATACAGATTCTCTTTTCCCTGGTTTGCAGCATAATTTCAATTATTATGGCTAGGTAAGCTACTTTGCCAACATCCAGACTGATCTCTTCAACATATTCAGATAAAATGACAATAAGTGGTGGAAGGGCCTAAGTTTGGACCATCTGAGCTTGTTTACACTAGTGAGCTTTTCTGCAGGTAGCAGTCTTTGAAATGAAGGTAAGTAATTACAGTAATCACAAAAGTCTAGCTAAATCTTTAGATGGGTGTAATGCCTTGAGAGTTACCTCAACTTCCAATTTATAGATTCACTTCAGGCTTTACCCACTATGGAACCCAAAAGATCTGAGCAAATAGAGATAAAATACTAGAGTCCCCCTGGACAAGATTTCCCCTGAATACCAAAAGTGATAAAATTCACTGATCCAGAACGCAGAAGCAAAGGATTCTTCCTCACAAGGGAAATTCTTTTTTAAGGCAGCTGCAGACAAATTAATTGAAAATGGCCCACAGACTTGAAAACTAGTTCCTTTACAGAGTTCAGTGGGGAAAACACCATCTTACTTGGAATTTTCTTGTTTTATTCTCACTGTTCTCAGTCGAACACTGGGAATCTAGCATAGGATTTGGTAATTTTAAATGCCATATTACTAAATTCTGCTCAGAGATACATTCTATTTCAGGAGCATCCCACAGCAAAAGAGTGAGCCAGATACCGCAGACATCAACACAGGCAAAGCCATGAGAAACTTAGTAAGCTCTAAGCTCTAGACAGATTCAGCCTACCCAGGCAGCAAGAACAGAGGGGAGACAGAAGGATTTGGGAGAACGTAGTTCATGGTTGTTCTACCATGACCGCTGTCAAATGACTATGAGAAATATATGAGAATATTTAATATCTTCTCTCCTTGCACTACTATTATCATGCAGTCAAAATAATAATGAGCAAATACAATCATAGAATCAGAAAATAGTTTAAAAAATGTATGTGACACAAAAAGCAAATAAAAGTGCAAATGCTTATATATTCATATGTTTGTCTAAAAAATTACAACCATCTCAGATACCCAACTTTCTAAGTGTAGGAGGGCTTTCCTCCTTAAAATTCATTAGTACAGTGTTTCTTTCTCTCTGGTTAAGATACCTTTGTGCTAAAGATACTTATGGACATATTTTATCGGCTTCCTCCTAGCTTTATTACAGATGAGCTGTAAAGGTTGAGGTGGAATACAAAATACTTGTCATTAGGAAAACAATAGAAGTAGACACTTAATTTTTGAAAAAACAGCAAATTATATGACAAATATTCAAGGACCAGGCTGGTACTGGAATGAGAACCACTGGCTATAATGGATAGATGTTGCCTTTAGTTAGTACTGGCCCTTTTATCTCTGGCGTAAAATGCCAACTTCAATTGAAAAAGAAAAAGAACATACCTGTGAATACCCTGATTCAAGCACAAATTCTAACCCTTGGTTTGGAACTCCTGACTTAAGCACTGAGAGATTTATTCTATTAATAAAGTCTGGGGTTTCAGTTTTTCTTGTTTGGTCAAGTAGGCTAAGAAAAGTACCGAAGCCTAGCCTAGGAATCTTTGGGTCAATTTGTCACATATAAAGGAATTTTAATTCATTTTTTTCAGGAAGGACTTTGTACAATTACACATCATTCAATGAGCAAGACTTTTCTTCTAGATTGCATTGCTAGATTGCATTCATTTTTACAGGAATTTCCAAATTCTATTAAATTAATGTTCTGCTTTGTCTTTGATCTGTATTATACATACAAGTTCTGTTTTTCTAAAATTTTAAAATGTCAAACAGGCTTGTGTTTTAATCTATGACATCCATGCTTATCTTCCTTTTATGATATAATAGTATGTCTCTCCCTTGGCTTCTCATTTTTATGAAAGAAGGTCTTGGCTTCATGTTTTTCCTCTCAGTGCAAAATACTGTGCAGGAAAATTACTTCTAGATTAAATTTGGCTTCTGCCTAAGCAGGTGTAAGAACCAAATTATGAAAGGACTAACTTAAATTACTAATTGCAGAAAACATGTTTTATCTCTGCTTCTTTTTGATGAACACCACAGCCAGAAATATTTAATTATTGTTTAATTATGTTTACTAGAAGTATATACAAAACCTATAATATTCCAGGGATGAATTCTGGTAAAGAAATTTTAGTCAGTGCTGTCAAAGTATTGCGAAGAGAATGCAATACTAAAACTTATCTGTCATTAGAGGCTCTTCCCTCCCTTCCCTCCATGAATTTATATGCATAACAAGAAAAAAGAAATTGCTTGTTGTTCCTCATGGATCAAAATTCCTACTTAAAATAAAGGGAAACTATTAGAAGAGGATACAAGTGTCAGTAATGTGATTGAATTCTTCATCCCCTGGCATCATGAGTTGTCCCTGAGTAATGGCTAAGGCTTTGTTCCCTAAATCATTAGTACATTCTCTTAAACTGTGCATGTACCTGAAATCCCAAAAGATTTTTCATCTCCAAGGTGAAATGATAAAAGCAACAACATCTAGCTATTAAATGTCCTTTTCACATACCAAACAAATTAATTCTCTTATTCTGGGGCTAAGCCTAAAGTATCTAAAGATAGGTAATTGGAAGAAAGATTACTTCTTTATCATGCCATTACTTATAATTTGCCTCTAGTTGATTCGGAGAGATTCAGCAGTGGATCCTACTTTATCATGTGAGAAGTGGGGGAGGGGAGGGAAGGAATTATAAAAGAACTTAGTAAAGGATAAAATTATTCAGAGTTTCAGAATTTCATAGGTAGTCTTTCCTAATGGACAGACTTTTCTCAAATACATCATCAGCCTATGTTTACTGTATCTACAACAAACCTAAATTAAATTTTGAAGGTTTTGAAAAGTCCTTTCCAAAACAATACGAAAAAGAAGGGATTTTTTTTTTTTTTGAGGTTAATATCAACACTATGGTTGTATTTTATCTCTTGGTATAATTAATTTTCAGAATAAAATGAGAAATACTTTTTCTATGAGGGAAAATTAATACCCAATGCTGAAATTTTATGACTTAGTAAATCAAAAATTAGGTTCATGAACATATATTTCTCAGATGTGTTACAAAACTTTTATTAGTTTAAAGTTATAACGTACAATTTGCAGAGAGAATCATTTAACTTTGGAACACTTAAAAGTTACACATATAAGTGTGAAGTAGCCATATCAGTGTCCTTTAGAATCAATGTGGAGAATCAGAGTACAGAGGTGTCCTAAATACTTATCTAACAGATTGGAAGAGTCATGGCACGTATTTCATTTCACTTCATAAAAATATGGCAGAGTATGTCTTCTTCCATGGATAACACCTACTAGAAATCTACTTTAATGAAGATCAACCTATCCTAGGGTCTATAAAGCAATTTTCTTAATGCAACATATTTTCTTATCAGATGTCATAAATGTGACAAAAAAGGTATAAATTTCCAGCAGGGCCTGATATGTAATCTTCTAAAATACTGAAGAGAAAACTAATGGCAAATAAGTGCAACCTCCTTTGCTTGTACAAAAATGTCACTGTTTTACCTCAAGAAAAAGAACATCACTGAAATCAGTTAAGCTATTGAAATTAGTACTACGTTTTTAAAAAAGGGCTAAACAAAGTTTTTATGAAATGGTATGAAATCATCTACAGAGATAAGACTTACATGAAAACTCACTGAAGCTATGCACTAACTCCTTAGTTCAGGATTATAATGACTGTCCAAAATAAAGACTGTTTGGTTTTATGTATTGATTTTTATAATTGTTTTAGGATTACAATAAATAGTGTATGAATTCAAATAAGAACTTGAAAAATAATAATTAAAAAAATTACCTTACAAATCAATAAGAGTAGCATTTTTCTACTAGGACTGTCCAGAGCTGTGATTCGAATGGGAAAGAACAGGCTATCCCTTTCTTGAAATGTAGTGAAATGAACATGCCTAATGAAAACACAAGTAAGAGTCAGCTCCACACAAAAAAGCAATAGATGGGGATCAATGAAGCATCTAAATTTCCTAAACCCTGATAATAAAACATCTTTTGCCTAAGCCGATTCTTCTGTCACAGAAATAATATGTCTTGCACATGGGTCTCTCTGAATTCCTGCATATAAACTGTTACCAGTTTACAAATGTGTGGGTTGTGACTTTGGTATTAGAAAGAACATTGTTTGAGATATTTTGTTGCAAAATTACAAAAATTACTTATTCAATCCCTTTAAAAGGAATGTAGAAGGGTCAGAATCTTCTCAGAGTTTTCCAGTAACAGGACAAGGGGCACAAACTTTATCACAGGCAGTTCCACCTAAATATGAGGAAAAACTTCTTCACTGTGACACAGGTTGCCCAGAGAGGCTGTGGAATTTCTTTCTCAGAAGATATTCAAAACCTGCCTGGACACAATTCTGTGCAACCTGCAGGGAGGTTGGACTAGATGATCTCCAGAGGTCCCTTCCAACCCACACCATTCTGTGATTCTGTGATCTGTCCAGGGACAGTTTTATATTAATAGCTAACCATCAAGGAAGCTACTTTAGTATGGTCCCCAAAACTATTATTCATTTACAAGACTGTAGATTACAATAAAGTTGAAACTTGTACACAATATTGAATACCGTTCAGTATAGCTGCTTTAATAAAAATCACACCAGAAAAAAATACAAAACTTAATTGAAATAATTTTCCTAGACTGTTTGTTTAATCTGTCAAAAGAAAATTCATGCACGCAAACAGAAATGAACAAAAGTATATCTGCTTATTTTGTAGAAATGAACAAATAAAAAACCAATCAGGTACTAAAAGAATTGCACATTTCATTATTTTAATGATCTAAGAAAATTCCTGATGTTTAACTGAGGTGTCAAGAACACATCTTCAGCTTCTTGAAGTTCACCAACTCCTCACTCACACAACTCTGCATAATGACTATTTACTACTATGCATAGCACTGCAATTATGGGCAGTATTTAGAATCTATTCTAAAAAGAGACAGTTGTACAAAGCAATTTCTTCAATAGTCTAATTATTATCAGTGACATTTCAGAACAGTAATTCCCTCAAAACAATTTGACAAATCTTGAGTTGCTCAAAAGTATAAAAGTCTGTATATATTAAAAATACACCAGGATTGTTGTATTCATACTAAAATTTGTTAATAATGCAAGTGACACTAGGCAGTGTAGAGAACAACTAAAGTCTACAGTGTTTTCACTAAAATCAGTAGCTAGAATTGTAGCTTGTTAGGTTTTGACTTACAACATGAAGCTAATATTTCAGGACACATGTTAATAACAGAATTATAAATGGCATGGGTGTCTAAAAGCTGCTATGCAAATGATATTCATAGTTATTCAGAAAAGAGCATAAGTAAAGATAATTAGAAACGTCTCATCAGAAGAACATCTTTTCCATTCTTCATCTCTCTACATCTTCCTCATCTTGTTTTATTCTTAGGTGGATACATGCACCTTAACTCTTACTTGTGCAATAGGGCTTACTTAAGGGTGAGGCATATGATCGGGGGAGTCAACCTATCCGTGGGATTAGTAACCACCTGCTTGTTCTTAGCTCACAGACAATGCAGATAAACTGATGCCCATTCTGGTCGTGGTACTAGTAGTTTCACTCTGCATCTAGCTTAATTGGCCTTATTGTTCATTTCCTATGGCTTCTGCAGTAAAGTGAATACAGATAGATGATTCCAATGCAATGTTCTTTGCCTCAGCTCCATGATGTTTAGCAATAGGTAGCATATATATCAGTACTTATAAATCTAAGTATCACAAGACAACAAAATATGGGGCTCTGAGTAACTTGGTCTAGAGGAAGGTGTCCCTGACCAGGGCAGAGAGGTTGGAACAAAATGGCCTTTAAGGTCCCTTCTAACCCAAATAATTCTATGATTCTATGATTTTGGGCTCTGATAGGTGAGTTGCAATATGGTCTTTCTTTTAGAGTGTATGTTCCTCCATAACTTCCACAAGAACTCTCAGCAAAGAGGATTATAATAACAACTATAGAAAATATTACTATAGTGCATGTTCCTATCTTGTTTTCCATAAATATACTTTGCTCTCAGTCAATAATTTCATTTCATAAAAATACATTAATCATTTTTTCAGTTAGTCCTCCAAACAAACTAACCTTGGTGTTTTGTTTGTTGCTGTTGATGTTTTTGGTTTTTAGTTTGTTTTCGGTTTTTTGTTTGTTTGTTTTTTTAAGAAAAATTACTCTGACAGTTTGGACTTTTAAAAATGAAAAATATTACATTATCATTTACCTGGACATTGACAATGGGATGTGTGAACTGTCTACAAAACGTTAACTGCATCTTAATGGAGGATATATTTTGTTGTCAACTCAGTTTAGATATCTTAAATATCTTAAAGAGCAGTCATAAATTTTTGTAACCCCAAAAGAAGAGATATGAACCATGTTGTCCACGTAGGCACCACACATATGCCAATATAGTAAATATGATAACTATACTTTCTTTACTTGCAATTTTTGCAGGGAATTTTTTTAGAGGGGGGACGGTGAGGAATTTTAAGGGGATTTTTTATTACTTTTTAAATTTTAGTGACAGATATGCAGATGGGAATCAAATTATCTGGAATATCTTACATTCAGTGATTGTGCATGAAAAGTAAATTGTCCTTCTTTTTCAATATTGTTTTCCTTTAGGTTTTGTTAAAAATTTAAACTTTACATATGTTACATAGTAATTTTTAAAGCTTGAATATTTTTTTCTGGAGCCCTTTCATCTTCAGTGATAGTTGTTCTGGTACCTTGATATCTTTTACATAACTTTGTTCTCCAATAAAATTCCAATGTCCTTGCTCTCTGCTTTAGACAAAAAAATGAAACCTATAAGCTCCAGGCATATCAATCAAAAACAACAGAGTCAGCACTAACTCTAATAATGAAAACTATGATTTCATAAATCATCCTCCCCACAGGTTGGGGTCATCTTTTAAAAATTTCTTATCAGGTGCAGCTCAAGATTTCTCAGACTCTCACTCTTCTTTCTTTAATGAAAAGAATAGGAAGGATGTCAGAATACAAATGATGTGACTCTCTTTAGCTTAAAAATATCCTGAAATCGAAAAGATTAACTTTGCTTTGTCCTTGAAATTGTCAAAGTCAGTACATCTACCTCTCCTCTCATAAAGTTCAAAGAAAAAGTTTATCTCAAAGCTCCATAATGAAATAAAAGTATCTAATCTTATGTAGACTTAATTTAATACACTGTAGATTTAATTTGAAGAACCTGGTGGTATAGGATACTTTCTCTACTGCCTGTATCCAGTATCTAACAGGTTATAAGTGTCTAATTGGCTTTTGTTACTTCAAGTCCTTAAACAAACCAGGAGTCCTCTAGTAATGGTATTACTTTGCTTTAATTCTATCAGTAAGTTTTAAAGCACTACTTTACATTTTAGACATTCCTGTCGTTTGAAAAAACACTAGTAAAATATGAGTCCATTGTTCTGTCTTCCAAGGCTATTATATAAAAAGAAAAAAAAAAAAGAAAAAAGGAAGGAAAAAAAAAGAGTACTACATACAATCTCTGCTAATAAAAAGCAGATTTTTCAGCCTTCACCTTCTGGACCTGATGCCCCACAGTGTTTCTGTACTTTTTGCACTCCCACAGCCTGATGTGACAAAACCCGTAAAATTCATTTAAGTTTTTTGAAAGCATCAAATCTACTCCCTAATGAAACAAATAATTATCTTCCATTAAAAAAAAAATAAAATAAAAGAACAATCAGAGGTGCAAAGACCTAAAACAGGAGTATTCCACCAAAAGGACAATTTTAAAGAAGCACTGCAAGACAGCAATATCTATCTTAAGTAATTGTATCTGCACTGCTCTGTAAAAAAATTCTTGCTATTAATTTTTACTAAAATTAGAAAAGTTTCTATGTTAATATGGGATGGCTCATGACCATTTGTTCAGTTTCGCTCTTTCAGAAAGATGCAAACTCCTTGGATGAATCTCTGCTGCTAGCTGATTTGTAGCTTTAAAAATAGACTCAAACACTGTATAGAGGAAAAAACTGCAAGAACAGATCCAATCTGATCAAAGTATCCTTTCTGAAATAACACATATATGAACTGGGATCACACTGGTTGAACTATGTACCACCCATTATGAAAGAACCGGTAAAGCCCTTGATTGCAATGAGAAGTACCAAGTCATGGATGCTATCTTGAATGTAGAAAGATTTTTTTCTGTGATAACAAAAATTAAATTCTTACCATTGAAACAATATAATTAGCACACAACTTAAAGAGAGAAAACTCCAGGAATGGCTCACAAGCAAGAAGGGACAATGTCTCCTGAAAAGTCCTGAAAGCTATACTGCAAATCTGACTTAGGTCAGACCTCACCCTGACCTGGTGACGTCAACTCCATAGCAGCTTGCCCCCACACCTAAGGACAGTTGCCCCCACACCCTGAGCACAGTTTTGCTGCCAGCACATGTGAAATCCACAATTTGAACTGCTGAAATGCTATTTGGTGGCAATCCGTCTTCTAAAGTCTGTGTAGAAGCTTCTGAGTGTGTTGCCCCAGGCAGATATTGCTATTAACTTTATAAAAGAGTTTGTTTGAGATACTACCCTGCAAAGTGAACAGTTCAGACATGAGCAGACCATATGACTTAGCAGTAAAAATCATTTGACTTTCAGCATTCCATCACTTAATAAGTGGGAAATACAAGAAAAAAATGTTTTGGTCGGAAACTACTATCTATCAAGAATTTATCTTTTAACTTTCTTTTTCAGAATTTTGGAGCATATCTGTATTAAACTGCCCTGCTCGTGGGAATTTTAATCCACACTGAATAGTCTCCGGGGGCCTGTCTTCACTGTGCCTTATACAAAACATGATCCATCATGAGTTATCAAAGTAAATGTTAACCTTCAATATAGTTGAAATAGTTTTATTTCACCACTGGCTTGACTAATAACTTCCTCTTCCTATGCAGCCCAGAATCTGTTTGGTTTTTGAGCTGGAAATGCACATGGCCAGCTCATATCTAATTTTTAATCCACCAGTACCCCCAAGTCCTTCTCGGCAGGGCTTCTTTCAACCCATTCATCCCCAAGCCTGTACTGATACTCAGGGATGCCTCAGCCTAGGTTCAGGACCTTGCACTTGGCTTTGCTGCATTTTGTGAAGTTCCTATGGGCCCATTCCTGCCTATTAAGATTAACCCACAAGGAGAATGTATTTTAATGTATCTTTCTATCTACAACATAAATACATGGCACTTACGCATACAGAGAATGCATACAAAATATATACAAATGATACATTGTATACTTGTATACTGACTGAAATGTTTTCAATGTTGCAGGGCCCATATACAGTTGCAGCAGATTCAACTCATTTTGAGTAAAGTTTATAAAAGAAAAACCTTCATAAGCACTTCATAAACATATGCACTGAAAGCTTCTTGAGCATCTAGGCAGACATATCTGAGTGACTGCTTCTACATGTCATGATTTTATGAATTTTGAAAGTCATGCTTTGGATTAGTATGAGTACATACTCCCTGAAATTCACAATACAGAGCAAATTCTGACTCTAAGCAAGTCCTCAAAAGTTCTGTGCAAATTAATTTGCCTATAATACACACTATTAATAAACATTTCGGCACTTGATGCTAAAAAACTTGTAGTTAGGAAGCAACACATTTGACTCACCTTAAAATGAAGTATAGACACTAAAACGCAAGTTCCAGGCAAAGATACAGTCCCTCACTTTCCTATACTAACTGAGAATACAGATATCTAACCTCACAAGAAAACTTTATCATTGTGAAAACTTGTTATGAGACAGTATACCAGCACCAATCCATATCCAGATTACTGTGCTTAGAGAAATAGATACTTAAAGTTCCCTTTTGCATTCCTTTTGGATTTGTGTGGGTTTTGGGTTTGGTGGGTTTTTTTGCTTGTTTGTTTGTTTTTAAAGATTTCCTGGTTAATAAGGGGAATTAAGTAGAATATATAATTTATAATTTTATTCTTTTATTCTGTGGGGCTATTTTTGCTAAAATGAACATAATATGCAATACACGGCAAAACAAGATGGTATTAAAAGAAATTAACTGATCCTTGCTCAGGCTAAGAAAATATCTTTTTAATATTATGAGAATTCTTTGCATGTCATTTTAATGTTATTTGAATCCCTCTATTTTAAAAGGAATTAGTGTATCAAAAAAGATTACTTTTATCTTTCTCATTTACTACTAACCTAAGGAAGTATGTAATAATTCAATTTAATTTATATTTCCCTGAAGAAGTGCAATTCAATGGATAATAAATGCGGAGCTTCTGTATTAATAACACCTACCTGGAGACAGTAGAATACATATGGTATGTAGTGGTTACAATTAAATGGGAAGACCTGAGACAGAGGAATTTACAACACCAGCTTTGTACTGCTTAGGAAAATAATGGACCCTGAGGCAAAGCTGAGGGACTTCTTTATCTGCTATGATTAAAACTATTGATAATTCCCAAAGTGGTAGGTTCAGCTGCTATTCCAAATTATATTGCTTAAGATATTAATGGGAAAATAGAAACAGTCTGTGCTATTTAGTTAATACCAGAGGCCATATTTAATTTTCCAGTTCTACTTTAGATTATTCTACATTCTAGCTTAGATTAGTCTACCTTCTTATTGCTGATTTCATGTTTTATGAAATGTTGCTTGGCTTAACCCTTCTACTAAGAGAATATAATAGCATTATCAGAGTGCTGGGTCTTTTGTGATATCCAAAGAATATCTTTATTGTGATGGGTTTGACATTTTCACCTATTTCTATTCATCAATATTTCTATAGTAATCCAAGTTAGAATAAAATTTGTGGTTTATATTAAAATTACTTCCATATATGATACATTGTTTGTTTGTAGAAATAATGAAATGGTGAGTGCAGTAAATAAATGTTACCCACAGAGGAGAGTGGTAGAACAGTCTGCCTTGTAATCATTACACTGAAATGATGCTTGACACTGATCTCCATTCAACACAGACTTTGTTAGCACTGAGAGTTATCCTATCAAGTGGGATTAACAATGAAATATTCCATCTAAGCAGCAACATATTAGAGGAGTGGGGATCACTGGCTCAGTCAGACACATGAAGTCAGAAACCAAGCAATGAGTTGAAGGTCTGATTATAAACTGAATGTCAACTTGTGGTGTTCGACAATGAGAAGCAGTCACAATATTAACTCTACAAAATGGCTGCTGGGAACATGAGATAGTAAAATGCACAGGACTCAAAAATCCACTAATATTAAAATTTTTAAAAGCATGCCTAACTATTTACTAGGAGAAAGATGTTACTTTGTCTCTCCCTAAGCATAACGAATCATGCTAATAAATTACCGCATTGAAGTCTATGACTTACCACCTTTTCTATGTTAATTGTTGTAATTTTATATTCAAAAAGAATTTTGACAGACACCTTTTTGTTTGTTTGTTTGTTTGTTTGATGCCCCTCTTTATGTCTAGTCAGTAAAACAAATAAAGAATTGTAAATTAATAAATAATTTTTTTAAAAAGGCAAAAAGAAAAGGACTCCATACTTCTAGTTTAGGAATGTCTGAGAACATGAAAAATAATTAAAACTAATTCATTTTTTAATTTGAGTCTATGCATAAGAGTACTCATATCTAACTAAGATCATGTGGACTCACCAACAGACTGAAATAATTTAGTGGGTGAAGGTGTCATATCACTTCCCAGTGTTCACAGGACAGGAGAAGCACTCAAATATGTGAACTCTACAGGCTATCCCACTATTTCCATTACATCTCTGGGGTGTTAGTGTTGCAGTACTTTAAAAGAAGGGCTTAGTATATTTTTATATGTACTCATAATACCTACAAAGATGGCTTCATGTATTTACTCTGACAGCCATGAAAAAAGCTTAAAACAGTAATGTTTTGGGAATAGTAGAGAGAGGAAGAGAAAAGAACCTGGCTGGTCTGATGGTAAGATTTAGAGTGAAATCCATATATCTCAATATTTTCTTTTCTGAATTGTGGTAAGTCATTCAGATTAGCAGAATTCAATGATAAGAAGGTAAACATGGTAGGAGCATAATAGGCTTGAAGATAATAGGAGACTATTTGAAGTGACACAGATGAGATCATCTATTTCTGCCATCTATAAGGTGCTCAACAGCCAGTTTGTGAGCCACCCTGTCTGAACAAATAGGCCTAGGCAGTCAGATTTTCCTCTTACTCCTAAAATTTATACCTTCTTTCCGAGCCAGCACTCTGATGGAAGAGACTGCAGTATGATAGCCAACCCACCCCTCTTAAGATTAAACATGGTTACATATTTCCAATAGAAAATTCCAGTTAGATTGAAATGAGTTTTCAGAGAGGAGCTTTTGGCTTTCACTAAAATAACGATTACATTTCAATTTTTCCATGGAAAACAGACATTTTATATCATACATGATGTATTTCAGGTGTATTTCATACCACCATGTGACAATACTATACTATGAATACAAGAAATAATACACTGTACTATATATTATGAATATAAATGCATATATAAAAAAATTTCCATAACTGTAGTGCAGAATGTCTGGTTCATACATAAGTACAATTTTGATATCAGTTTTATTAGCAAAGAACAGAGAATGACGCTTGACTATTTTCAGAGGGAAAATTTTAAAATTTGCAGAATTGGCAGGAAAAAATGGATTAAATATTTTATGAGTGTAACCCAAATATATTATTTATTTCTCAAACCAGTATGTCATATTTCAAATAGGATAGATAGACAACTAATGTAATACAATATCTCTCTACAGAATTCATAGATCTACGCTTATGAAATAATAACCAAAATTCCATACATATGTTGAAAGCATGTTATGATTATTCTATCTCCTTATATAATATCCTTTCCTTTAATATTTTTTGTTCTACAATAATTGAGCTCACAACACATAAAATTCTTCTGAACTCTGACTTGATTGCATGATAGACAACCTGTTTTAATTTCTCTGACTATTGTCAGAAGTTTTGGTGAAATGCCTGTAGAAAGCAGCAGTGGTTTGCCTTTGATTGTCTTTTTAAGACAGAAATACTAACATGTTTAAGCTACACAACTTACTTTTTTTATTTGACAGATCAGTGGCAGTCCCATTAAAATAAGATATATGCTTTTACATTAGCCTGACAAGGGATTACACTAAATAAAATGTTTTTGACTGGCATGAGTTTCCTATTACTCAATTTGTCCTTTGCTGCCAGAACAGGGATATAAAAAGCTACATAACATGGAAAGTCCTTGTCCTCAGGCTCCTTGAAATTACTTGAAGGCCAGAAGTACTGAAATTCATACGTATTCTTTATTTAGGCTTCACTAGTGTGCTGTTTTCTAATCATAATACCAACATTTAAATGCATATATTTTGCAAAAATAAATACCATTCTGATTGATAATTCACTAACAACAGTTTTATATTGACATTTTTTGCACACATGCAGAGCTATTCTTTCACCTCAGATACCCATCTAAAAATAGTTGTCATTCTACATGTTATACTATTATTTTTCTGTTGTATTTTATTTCTCTGCCATGTCAGAAGGTAAAGGCTGATGAGCTTGGGCTCTTGTGTGATACTTTTAATCTAAAAAGGGTGATATTGAAGAAGGTCACCAGTGGAACTTCTCAATTAACAGCTCTTCTCTCAGATGGACAGTTCATGGTCTGGTTTCTAATCTGACCAATATTATATCATTCAACACTTTTTGTGACCTTCAAAAAATTCAGTCTTTGTCACTCAAACTAAAGAAGAACCTCAGTCAACACAGAAAGAATTACACTGGTCACCAAATAGCCTATATTTTTAAATGATCCAATCGAAACATTTCCACCTGCTCAAGCAAACCTACAATGTGTATCCTGATTGGAAATCACTCTTGCCAATTTTTTTTTGCTTGGTGGAAAGGAGACATCAGAGTTCTTCATTAGGAAGAGCCAATAACTAAAACACACCTAACCACCCCACAGAATTCTTCAGTCCCTTGCTACAAAGTGTTGCTTCTTTATCCTGCTGAAGAGAAAAATCCAAATTGTGGTTCAAAGCAGGACAAATTAATAATTCACAATTAAATCTAGACTCTGTACATCTTATTCCTGTTTTTGAATAACTGGCTAGAGAAGTCCCTCAATTTCCATGGAGTCAGAGGTTTCTGACTCACCAAATCAAAAGTGTGAAATAATTATGCTTTACATCTAACAACTCAAGTGGGTTCACACAGGCTAGTGACTTGCCGACACTGAATGCCTAACTCCTTTGATCCAACTATACTAGCTCATTAAGCAATATTTTCTCAATAATTTTTTGTATGTAAACATTTAACAAAAGGCTAAATATTGTGCCAGAGAAGAACTGAGTACTGCACAGCAGGGTTTGATGATAGAAGCCAATTGCCTCCCCTGCAGTTGGAAGACAGCTTGGATAACTGTTCCAAGGATTAATGAGCAATCAGTTCTAAATTAAACCAAGACCTATGTTTAAATCATTCTCACTCACATCCTTTACAAGTCTGAATTTGAGTTACACTCACAGAGATAAAATTCAGTATTTGGCTTTGTGTGTTGTAGAATATTATTAGCAGAGTGAAAAATTGCTTCCTTAGCATTTCCTTCACATTTTTCAGCTTTTATTTTCTTGAACAATTGGAAAGGAAATGGACCGTGATGAGCTTCGCTGCTTCTGCATCAAGCCATAAACAGAAGTTTCCTGTCACTCATTTCTAGAAACTATACAATAGAATTTTGAAACTGGAACAGAAATATTAGATCTGTGAGGCTCATGACTGCTCTGACACACCATTTTCATACCGAGCTCAGTTTTTAACGACTGACAAAGCATTTGTGTAGTGTGAAACAAATACCATAGTGAACAATGTGAAGGAGTGTCACTGAGGGGCTTTTCAGTAGCTCAGGAAATACCAACTTATTTCTGTCTGTGCAGCTTCTGTAACTCTGCACCTCTACCTCTGTATCATTTCAGTTTCTAAGTACAGTACTGACATAGCAAACACTATTAAGTTACTAATAGTTACACACTGTAAGTAGCAAAGTAGTTTTTAGATTAGTGTAAGTAAAGTTGTGTTAGGATAAGAATACCATTCTAAACATCACCACTTGTGGACAGATTGCAAAGCAAACAGAAACGGATTTCCTACACATTTCTGCTCTAATATCCTAACTGCCCTCTTTTTCCCTTTCTCTTCCCTTAATTCTGGACGAAAAACATGAAGCAGGAATTCCAAGATACCTCAAAGACTGCCAAAGAGATCACAGGTGCAAAAGTTACCCTATAAGAAAACTTTCAGAACACATTGGTTTGATGTGTAATTTCCTCCTACTGGTGTGAATTTCCATTGTTTTGTCCACTCACAGCTTACTGTGCATGTATGAATGCAGAAATCAATGATATATACCATCAAATTGGGGTTTTCACTTGCTCTTTGTTTTGGGTAAAGAGCCACAGAAGATAATTTTGCTGATTTAAATCCTTTAAGGTTCTAAACAGTTGAGATTAATTAAAGTACAAGGAAACATAGAGTAAATAGGATTAAGAATATAATGGGATTTGGTAAATTCCTTAAAAAATTATCACAGTGATACTGGCTATTTTGATACTGAGTAGTAGTCACATCATGTGCCCCTCTGACATTCAGAACTGGATTTTTCCTTCTCACTTTCCAGTATATCTCAAACAAAGGAGACATATTTAGTTTACAGATTTATTTTTTTAAATAACTAAATCAAAGTGGGGAAAAAGCATTACATCACCCATGATTTTTTTACCGTCTTTTGTATAAAAATCTGACAGTAAAATGTAGGAGTTTGATTGTTGGTTGTTTGGGGGAGGGGTTAAATAGCATATCTAAAGAAATTTCCAACAAAAGGCATCCTACTCAAGGAAAAAAAAAACAAGTGAAAATTATAACATACAACAACTGTATTACGATACAGTTATTACAGGTCAATTAGGTGATGGGGATTAGGTGAAATATGATCCCTCTTGTGGAGGTCAGCTGTCATCTGAAAGTACACTCTTGAGCTTTGTGAAATAGACAAGAGGAAACACTTCTGAGTTGGTGGAAAATATATGAACTGATTCCATACATTGAGTATTGACAATGTGCTAATGTTACACAAAATACAATAACCTTCAAAAGTGACAAAATCATTATTATATGATCAACTTCTGATAATTTCCATATAGTCATGTAAAATCTATTTACACTGATTTTTAAAATCATACTTACTGTTATTACATACATGTATTTTATTTAAAAAATGCAATTATTTTTAAAGTCAAGCTAAAGAGATGAAATCTCAGTGAAATCAATCAAAATCCAAGATTTTTGCTTAGGTGTTGCTAGCTAAATAATCTCATTAGAATATCCATCACTACTAGAAATGTTTTATAATCCTGATTGGGAAGGTCTTGCGCAGGGCCAGGAGCTGGACTTGATGATCCTTGTGGGTCCCTTCCACCTAGGCATAGTCTGTGATTCTGTGATTCTGTAATTGAACCTGGGACATGCCTTGCTCACCCACACTGGATAAGGGACCTCTGAGCTGCAATACTGTGTTCAACCTATCAGCAGACTTGGGATACAGAAACTGTATGTCTGTGTTCAGTTTCCTGTCAGGAGTTATCAGTTAGGCACAGAGCTGTGCAACAATAGTTTTGGTTCTTCCAGATCCAAGATATACCAGCTTAGGAGTTTCTGTACCAAATTCACCTATTTATATCTATATGACTGCAGGAAAAAAAAAAAAAAAAAAAAAAAAAAAAAAAAAAAAAAAAAAGCTAAGATTTATCTGTAGTCATCACCAAAGATAAGCCAAGAGACTGTATCTAGTATCTTGATAGCGTGATTTTATATGTGCCAGAATCTTCTGCATATCTAGTTTCATGAATCATATACGCGTCTAGTTTCAGTACCTAAATGCTCAACAAGGAGAAAAAAAAGTCTCTGTATTACATAGTTTTTGAGTGCTTTTTCTATAAACACCATATGCTGGAAGACCACTACAGATTTTCCTGAAGATATTTTCATACCGCTCACCACATGAAATGTTTATTACTCATAACTTAAGTTTTCCCATCAAAAGCTAATATAAGTTATTTATTTATCTATCAGTTTAGTTATGTAAACAAGAAATATGAGTCATAAATAGGGAGACAATCATAAGTAAATTCTTGTTTTTAAAAAGCTCATGTTCACATTATTTTATCACCATTGTATTAGATAAATTATCGTGTTATATTCAAATAAATGAAAAGTAATGGAAAATGAAAATGAAGAATTGTCTGTGATAGAGATTCAGAGTTTAATAAGCAACAATGTTTTACAATGGTTATTAATTTCCTTTAAACCCAAATATGCCCTTTTCTCACACAGATTATAGTTCAGATTTTGTTTTTCATTACTTGTTGATGTTTACTCTGAGTGATTGGCTATCCAAGCATGTCAAGAATATACCATTGTACTAGATTGATCCCAGCATTACAGAGAGTTTTAGAAATGTAGTATTTTTCTCATATATGGCAATTGAAAGCTCAAGACATTTATTCATTTGTTACTCTAACTACCGTGATGTCCCAGTGTAGTTTCCTCAAGAACAGCAAGTGCTGTGCTTCTTTAATTGGCACTTCCTTGCCAACCCTTTGTCCCATTCATCATCTCTGTCTACAAATGGTCAGCTCTGAAGGGCAGATCAGCTACAAGTCTCCAGAGGAGTCACAGATGAGACACACAAGAAAAAAAAAAAAAAAAAAAAGAACCAGGGACACTGCTAAAGGAAAAGAGATAAAAAGACTGTACAAATAAATGAACTAAGAAGAAATTAGGAGAAGAACATGTCAGAACAGATTAATTTGAAGAGATGATGCATAAGGCATAATATTAGGAATTTTTATGGAACAGCTAGAGAGACAGGTCAACAAGAAAAAAAAAAAAAGAGAAAAAGAAGGTTTGAATAAGATTAACAAAGCCTTTCAAAGAATATCAGAATAGTCATAGACTAAAATTAAAAGAAACTTGTCAAAAAGGGAAGGATAAAATAAGTGGTAAGCATAAGGAAGGAAGGACTTAGTAATAAAATACTAAATGAGAAGTGTATGTAGAATTGTAAATTACTGGTTAAATACATTAGTTGGAGTACACGTTATCCAAATAGATTAGGACATCACCTTCAAAATATAATTCCAATGTCACTTGCAGTAAAGACCAAATAAATTAAGTGTCACTTTACTCAGAGGAGGCAAAGTTCAATTTGTCTACACAGCTGAGAAGCTTGGGCATTGCATACATTTGCTTTCCTTTGTAAAGTAAGAACATTTAGATAATGCTGAATTATACTTTAATGAACGCATTTAACATCCATAGGATTAATTAGTTATATTTTTACACACAGCTATACTGAATGTTTATTTGCCAACATGGCCCATGAACTTAGCTTTTTTCTCGTGTTTATAGTCAGACTGTTGAAAATTACTTACCTGAAAATTTTTGTGAGCATTGGCTGAAATTTAGATTTCATTTCTCGTGGGAGCTTATAAGGAATTTGAAAATATAAAGTTAACAGAAAGGTTAATTCAAGGTTAATAGTTCTTATGACTGAGCAGAGTAGATAGAAAGTAGGGACACTTTAGTAGCTCTTTCAGATGTTAACTCATTTCAGCTGGAAATCTCTGAGGGCTGTCTCTGTTTCTCAGACAAAAACAGTCTAGGGACATACTGGGGCATTAGTGTCTAATCAATTTGACATCAGTTGAAGAAAAAGTGCAAAAAGCTATATTTAGGAAATCAAAAGTGATCCACACAAAAAGTATTACACAGATTAATCTTCTAAATAGATGCTGAAAGTGAGTAATCAACCTTGAAAATAGCTGGCAAATTTCTTACCTTGAAACAGTGTAAGATACCCTAGTAATTGTAGATATGCTGATATTTTACACTGGATTATAAAAGTCAGGATAGAATGTTAGTAGGAAACAAAATAAAGAAAAAAAAACAGGCAATGTATGCCTGTGCTACCTAAACATGTAATATATTTCATATTCTTTGATATAAAATCTTAAAAATATGTAAAAGTCAACGTTTATATGGAACTTAAAAAAAAAACTATCAAAAAATACACAAAAACACAGAACAAATTGAGGTTTAAATCACAGCATTCTCAAGTTTGACAAAAGGAGGAAAAAGGTTAGAAACTGCTCAGTCTTACAAGAATACACAAGAATATGCCAGAAACAATTCTGGGAGGTTCTGTCAATTTACTCCATGTAAACAATTAAAAATTAATTGGGAAGAGAAACAGAAAGCTGCATGTTTATTTCGTGGATAGATGCTCTAATCAGGCAAAAGTAATATTTTCACTCTTGGGTCCTGTAAGTATTTAAATAATTCCCATATTGAGCAAAATGTCTGCAGCAAGATGTACTGAGTAAAATTCAAGTCTAAAATCCTTAGTCTACTACTTAGGAAGCTGTACTGGAAAATGGAAAAATCCTCAGACACTGAATGGATCTTGCTCTCTTCTCCTTGTTGAGAGAGTTTAGCCTCTGAAACTTGGTGTAAAAGGAAAGTCATAGCAACCTTTACAGCCCAAGATAATCACAAATTGTCCAACTACAGCAGAAACACGTTTCGAGCACAATAATAAATTAAAAAAAAAAAAAAATCAACTCCAGAGAAGGCAAACTGAGAAAATAAAAAGGAAAAGGAGAATCTTAGATTCATCTCTTAAATTATCCTGCAGCAGTGTTGCTTATGGAATTAAGATGAATTAGAAGACATTTGGCTGGCTACCCCATTTTCATGTACTGTAGCAATAATGCAGCTCCACTAGGTTCCTCATGTAGGAACACAGTGTAGTTAAGATCAAGCCTCTGACTTGACTATACCCTTGCAATCAATATCACTGGGTGTTCTCTGGTGCCTCTCTAATGTGCACTAAAAATATTGGATAGCCAGTTACCCATCAGAAAGCTGGCCAAGGATCACAAAGGAGAGGAAACAGATTTACTCTCTATCGTACTTTCGCCCTAAACTGCACTTATCTCCAGTCACAGTAAAGGGGAAATAAAAACAAACAATGTAATTGAGGAAATATTAAATATGGAAGACAACTAAACTCTAAAGTAATGAGGGTGGGGTGGTGGTGTTTGTTTGGATTTTGTTTTCCTTTGTTCCTTAATTCCCTTATAGATAGAAGAATTTTTTTTTTTTTTTGTAGACATGGGACTCTTCTGATTAACTTCCTATTTCTGAAAAATATTACAAGAAAAGACTAAGTACCTAAAGCTAAATTTATCTTACGAGTTACTGAATTGCTTAGGGAACCTTAGAAACACATGATTCAAAACTGGCCTAATACAAAACCTGTATATTAGTTACAAATATCCAGTACTGTCTCTGATATACGCATTTACTATTAGGATTTTATATTAGCTGCCAGAATACCATTCAGTCTTTTGTTATAAAATAAGGCATGTAGACATCTAAATGATTATTGTATTTAGAAAAACTGGGCAAACTCAGAAGATCAGCCAAAGAAATTGGCATCAATTTTAAGACATCCTGGACAAGGTTAAGGATGATAAAAGATGATAAAAAGAATAGGTCTATAATATTCAGTATTATTTGAACTTTGGATTTTTTATTCCCTTCTCTCTTTTCTTCATATCCATCAAGCACATATGTTTCCATACATACAGCAATAGTATGAGGAAAAACTTATATTTAAAAAATGATATTACATTGCTTGGATGACACCACAGATTATGGTCACTATAATCAGATGGGAAAGTCAGTGCTGATTTTGAAAATTATTTTAAGGAACAATCTTTTTTTTTTTCCCCCCTAGATGGACTTTTTTCAAATCCTTCTATGGCAATAACCAAACAAGCTGTTTTACATGATTCATAGTTTGGAGTTTGAAAATATTTTGCGGTTTTTTCACTACTAATAAAGAAATTCAATTTTTGGGTTCCTGTTCTACTGCACAGGAAAAATTGAAAAGTTATAAAATTAGAAGAAAAGGGTACATTTGCACTTTAATCACTTGTCTGGATTTGCTTCACATAAATCAGACAGTCAAACCCCATCAGCATATCCAAAATTATAGTCATAGACTCTCACTGATATCATTTAACAATCTTATATGCTAAGTGTTTTATATCACAGAAATTTATAGGATCTAGATTTCAGGGTCTATTTTTTCCTTTTCTTTTTAAAGTTTGGAGTTAGAATAAAGGGAAAAATAATAATTAAAAAAAAAAGCACCTTAATTTTGTGATTTGTTGGAAAAAAAAATTATAAACACATACAGTTATAAAAAATTCCTTCAATGAAAAACTCCCTCACAGTGCTGGCAAACTTTCAGGAAATATACGATTACTTAAAAGTCTTGTTGTGTAAATCCCTGAATCCTGTACAACTTGTCATCACTCCCAGAGTACTGTAAGTTGTTGTTGATGAGAGACTTAGTTGGTCATCCTCTTCACTTATACAGACACTGCAATTACTGGTTACTTCTCAGGAAGAGACAGCAAGGACAGGCGGTTACCCTTTGTTGTTGGAGTACAAGCTAGTTAAATACTGGAACATACATTGCTGAACTGTTCTCAGATTTACAATCATATCATCTTACTGCATCTTTATAATAGGTACATATAAATTTCTAATTTCTTAATGCTCACACTGAGCTTTTGTGGAATATTCAATTTATATGTACACACCAAGGCTTTTTGTACATCACAAATGTCATGTGATAACAAAAAACCTCAGCACAATGACCTTTTTACATAGTGACATTGATTAGAATAATTAAGTTGATAAAATAAAAGTAAAAAGTTAAGTATGTTCCAAAGTAGGGCAAAATAAAATCCTGTTACAAATTATCTTCATTATCTTCAGAAAGCTTGTAAGTATCCACCACCACAATCTAATACTTCTGACTTTTAGTTTCTCATAAAAGGAATACTGAAAGGCACACTTGATAGCACAAGCTTGGTAGATAAAGATCATCCAAAACACACTAGTTTTAAGGCTAAATAGTACTATTTTAATCACTTATTTGATCTCACATACAAAAGTAGAGATTCACCAAACAATCTCTTCTGTCCTATTTCTATATGTAAAATTGCTATTTTTAAATAAAATTAATTCCAATAACACTACACAGATTCTAAAGAGTGGTTAAAACATTATGCTCATTGGTAAATTGTGCCTAGGGTTAAATAATCTTCAAAAGCGTAATTTAATTTTCCTTATAATTCTCCTTTAACCTCTGAAATTCAGTTTTAAAAACCTGAATCTTAGAAGAATTTAAAAATAAAACACTTCATGAAAAACCACAGGAATAATCATTGTCAACACTGATACTTTTGATATAAAAATACAATAGATATAGTGTGTTCCATAACAACTGAAATGTTTTGAGAGTTCATTATATAATTATTTTCATTATATTATTTATCAGAATATACCACATATATCTATATATATAATTTCAGCAGCTCATGTTTCTTCATAAAGAAGTCCCTCCATGCTTTTTGTTTTTCAGGGGAAAAAAGGTCACCTTATTACACAAAATTTTTATAGTCTAACTATTTTAAAACCACTATTTAAAAAGCTATTAACCCAAAACAGTGAGTACCAATATTACTTGTCTGAATAGATATGGCAGTCTACATTTCCCTCCAAGTACACTGAAACTACTCTGCCTGGCAGATAGCTTTTAAAACAGTTCACAGCTCCCACTGAGAAAAAAAAAAAAAATCTGCTTTTTTTACAAGCACATTCTTTAAACACCTCCACCATTTCCACAACCTGCTGGCTTCTATAGCTAGATAGGGATTAAAATCTGCCTGGCAGTCACTCGTATTAATTCCACCGAGGAGTGGCAAAGTCAAATGGGGCACCACTGCCAAGGCTTGAGTGGCACTGCTCCCGCACAGCCAGCTTCCCTGGGGATTGATTGCTACCACAGCAGCAGAGAATCTCTCTGCTAATCTCCTCTAACTGTTGTTGACCTATCTCTGCTTTCCACTCCCAAGTATACAATATATCAAGCACTTTTTACATGAAAAATGAAGTAATTACTCAGTGAATCCAATGGCTAATTGCACACGGAAGCCTCTGGGAGATGTGGGACAAATCCACGTCAGATTTTGAAAGGCAGAGAAAACGTAAACTAAGTTAATAACTCCTCAGATACTGACAGACTGAGAGGGATTGAAATGCACCATTTCTTCGAAGAAACCAATACCCTGCTTAAGGGAAATGGAAAATTCTAGCTATATAGTTTAACTTAGCAACAGTAAGAGTGATTTTGAGGAGACACAGTACCAAAAGCAACCAGTTTCTGGAAAAAAAAAAGTAACAGGGCTGCAGCTTCTTATGTCAAATATCACATTACATGTTATTTAAAGTAACCTTCTCTTTTTTTCAACCCTCCTTTATTTCCACATCTTCTGCAGCTGTGTCCTTCTGAGTCCCATAATTCCTCATTCAATTTAATTCAGTTCACTTGCTGCCTCTTTCCCCAGCTGCTCTCTCCATTGCTACTTATCCAGAGAAACTCTCCCCAAACTCCTATTACCAGTGTAGAACTCTGGTTGTTAAATGCTACGTACCTGAGCTAGCCACCTTTTGCAGTTACATTGCGGAGGGAGGGGAAAAAAGGGGCTGGGACAGGGAGAAAGCAGGTGGAAGACAAATTCCCTTGCTCTTGTTTGAGTTCCTAGCCAGCCTTTGCTGAAAGCAGATCATAGCAGGTGTGATTAGTTTTACCCTTGCAGCTCTGAATGAAGTATTTTTGATGTATTTGAGCATAACACCTCATCATCTGGACAGTAATAGAAAACTGTAAGAGATGAAAACATGCTCAGTGACTTCTTTTAGAGTTAACAGTAGTGAACTTCTGGTAAGCATCTACTGAACATATGTGCTTTTTCAACTTGGCTAAATTTGCTTGGATTGTCACAGGATAGCAAAAGAAACATTCATGACACAAGAGGCACTCCTCTGCCAAGTTTCAAGGTCACTTACAATTTAGCTTTAAAAAGCAACACATTTTTCTCCAGCCTGGCTGCTGGAAACAGCTGAACCATTTTGGTGGATGTTTTCAAGTCATGGTCCTGAGACGACTAGCCAGAATGGAAAATCTTAGCCTAAACATATATAGAATTTCTCAAGCCTAATATGTTTAATGTGAGATACAGATTTTCATTTATTTCCTAGATGCTCCCAGAGCAGTTACCTTCATTTTGAATAGCTACAGGGCTTTGCCTTTAAAAATACAACATTTAAAAATTTTCAGTGACTCTTAGAAACTAAATTTGCGTGTCTGTGCTTCTCTTGTCTTTATTGGTAATGCTTCTCAGCAGGGGGTACAAGCTACATTAGGGGAGATAATATCATAAGAGAGAAAAAAGGGAACTTAAATCTCTTACCAATAGTTTCTTTGGCTACCTGAAATAAAGCACATTTAGACTCAAAAAGTTTGGATTAAAGATTTTAGTTCAGCAGTGGAACGCCAAGACTTTTAAAAAGTAGAAAACAGGAGACATTTGGCCAAGAGTTAAAATGTTTTAGCACAGAGAAATATTCAAAAACAAAGAGCAAAAAGCTCTTGGGCATTGGAAGATCTGAGGTAATTGGATTTGATCAGATAAAGAGGAAGGCAATTATTTACATAACAACAAAAAAAAATCCACAGAGGAAAAATAATCTTTCATCATATCTAATAAAGAATCAGACATCAAACATTACTTTCATGCAGCCATGTTTTATTGTCTCCTTAGGCTTAATCAACATGCGCGCATGAGCTGGAGATACTCGGAAATTAAAACTTCAATCCTGCTATCTACGCTTCCTTGAATTCTGTTCAAAAAGTTTAATTTCATTAGCCTAAAGGACTTCCTTATGTAAAGCAAACATAATTTCCTTTCAACAGAGCAAAACAAGTGATACATGTCACTTGCTGGCACACATGTCACATGTTGATATATGATGGATGATACAAGTGCTATTACAGTTGTTGCAGCAAAGATGTTAAACTTGAAAAGTTTGCACCAATCAGGACAAAAATCTGGGCACATTCAGTGGACATTATACGAAATATGGGTATATAAGTGTATGCTAGAAAGGAGATCACTCTTTCCTCTTTTTAACAATTACTTTTTTTCAAAATAGGTCTGAATGCAGTTCATTTGGCCTTTCAAACTCTAATTTCTGGCATCATTTCAGAGCACCTGAATGTCACTGTCTGCACCTCAAAGTTGAGAGGACAGAGAAGACAGGAGTAACCTACTTTGATGCATTTATATGCCTCATGGGTTGGAGGAAAAAATTATGCTTTATTCCGGTGTTAATTGTTTAGACACAGGAAGGACATTCAAAAGAAGAAGGTAAATGAAGTAAATGAATTTGCTCTGAGCTTTGTGCTGACATGGCTCGCACTTTAGTTAGCTTGATTACATATAGACAAGACTGAAACAGAAAGAACACAGGGAGTCAGTGTGGCAATATATTAGTGTCAGTAAAGAGTGGGGGCACTGTAATTCAAAAGTTTTTACTGGGTGAAAAGTGTCAAACATGTTTTCTGATGTACTTGAAATATAATCACTGTTTCTTTTGAAGTATTTACATAATCATAGTAGAAACTCTGATTTGCAGAAGGGTTTTTTGTTTTCTCCTCACTCACCTTCAGTATTTTTACACCGTCTCTAAAGGAAACACCAAATTATCTTTTTTAATGTCATACTTGTCTTCTAAATACTTATTATTATGCCAATAGTCTTTTTTAAACTGCATAAAGGACAACCTTAAATCACTATGGAAAAAACAAACTGCTAAATATTGAACCAAATATGAAACATCTGAACCTCTTGCAACTCAGTTTTTGCTTTATTCCTGTTACAAGACTATGCAGTGATAAGACAGTGAGTTTGATGATAAAGTACTGAATTTGACACACTAAAGATAAATGAGAATTACTGATAGAAAGCTGCTCTACTTTTGCTGCACTGCATGGGAAGGTGGGTTCATTTCCATCTCTCTGTCAGGTACCTGAAAACAACAGGCCTTATGCCTCCTTAATCTCAATGGGTTACCTTCATAAGCTCTTTAAAAGTTATATATGGAAGCTGGATTAAGCCAATTAGCAATGGTTCTTTGCAATCGGACATCAGCAAAGTACATAATAATATTGCAACATTACTGAGAATACAGAATGAGGATGGTAACACTGGAAAGATATAGCAGTGTTATTTAAGACACAGAAGGGTTACATAAAACTCAGAAAGCAGTCATGTACATTTTCAAGTGCCATCTCTTCCATCCTGAAACAGCCATTCAAAATTTCCTGACTTAGAAGAGGGCACCTTTGCTGACACTACTCAACCTAAAAAAACTTCATTGTAGATCACTTCCTAGAAAGGTATTTACTCTTTATCAAATTTTGACTTTCTGAAATTCTACAACAATGTTTGACAGGACTCAGTTATGTCTATCGGTTATATTTTATTGAAAGACTATCTGTATGCCTAACACTATCCAAGGTACATTTTGTATTCCTTACTGGATTAATACAGTATTTAAAAATTCACAGTAGCATTTTGTACTGGAATATTCCCTCACTAATATTTGTACTGTGACAATAGTTCAGTTATTATTTCATAGAATAATCATAGAACCATGGTTTGGGTCAAAGGGATCAAAAAAATCACTGAGTTCCAACTCCCCCTTCACAGGCAGGGACACCTTCCACTAGACCAGATTTCTCAAAGACCTATCCAGCCTGGCCTTCAACACTTCCAGGGAATGCGGCATCCACAACTTCTCTGGACAACCTGTTCCAGTGCCTCACCACCCTCAGAATCTCTTCCTAATATCTAATTGAAACCTGCCCTCTTTCAGTTTGAAGACATTGCCCCTTGTACTATCAACATATGCCCTTGTCAAAAGTCTCTCTCCAGCTTTCTTGTAGGCCCCCTTTGGATACCAGAAGGTGCTGTAAGGTAGGTCTCCCTTGAGCCTTCCCTTCTCCAGGCTGAACTACTCTAACTCTCTCAGCCTGTACTCATAGGAGAGGTGCTCCAGCCCTCTGATCTTTTTGGCCCTCCTCTGGGCTCATTCCTTCTTGTGTTGAGGGACCCAGAGCTGGATGCAGTACTCCAGGTGGGATCTCACAAGAGTGGAGTAGAGGGCAACAATCACCTCCTGCAACCTGCTGGCCACACTTCTTTTCATTTAATATGTGTGGCTTTCTGGGCTGCAAGCTCACACTGACGGGTTATGTCAAGCTTCTCATCCTCCAATATCCTCAAGTCTTTCTTCTCAGGACTGCTCCCAATCCATTCCCCATCCAGCCTGTATCTGTGCTTCAGCTTACCACAGTTTACATGCAGGACCTTGTATTTGGCCCTGTCAAACTTCATGAGGTTCCTATGGGCCCACCTCCCAAGCTGGTCAAGGTCTCTCTGCCTGCTATCTCTTCCCTTTATAGATGTTTATCTTCTCTTTTTAATAAGGCAGTTAAACCAATCTTGAACAAAATATGATGTCTAATATCCCCTTTTAAAAAGATTTTAGCATGCCTTTCATCCTTTGAAATGGTGTCATAATTACTCATTTCTCAATCCTGAATAAAAGTAAAAATTGAGAGCACAGAAAAAAAGTTGATTAAAATGAAAAGGCAGAACAGTATATATGTTAGCTAAAGTTCTGTATGATTCTCCTCTGAGACCAGACAACCTTTTGATTTAATTTTTTCTGACAGTTCAGTATAATATCATAATAGACAGAATGTCCTTGGTTATCACTTTTGCTTCCTCTCACTGTTTGTCCTTGTCTAGTGCAGATGCTTTGTCTGGACCAAACCACTTTTCAGACAAAGCAAATAAATCAGAAAGTTTTTTACCCACAGTTTTAGGTGAAAGTAATATGAAGGGCCTATCTATGATTTTTGTTTACAATGCTAAGTATTGATTACCTTTCCTGTCTTGATCATACAGCATTGTAGAAGGGGAACTAAGACATATGGTACCTGCCAATAGTTATGAGCATACATGCCAACTTTTTAGGCTAGACTTATGCCCCATTTACATCAGAAATGATCAAAGGTATGTCCAGATATGTCCATATCCCAAGTTCCTTAATATCCTGAGCACTATAGAATGTTTCTGTAATTGTGTTGACCAAGGATGACCACAGCCAAGCACAGAACAGCCCAGACTGTACTGTAACTCAAGTATTATGGAGGTGTTTTCAGACTTTGACATAGCTGCGCTACAGAAAAAAATATAGTCAGAAATAGTGGATGCCCAAGTTGGTGAAGTAAAGTCCTCTCTTCACCCTATAATATATATAGACAGAGACAGAGGCACAGTCACCCAGAGGCATAAAGGTATCTAACCTTATCAGGGGGTGGATGAGCTTAATATTAGGGGTGTATATGACAGGAGGTTGATGACAATAAATGCTAACACTCAGATCCTAGAGAGGTTTTAATGACACATCCAGAGTAACACATGATATTTGGGGTGGATTAGGTCATACAACATATTTATACAATTGAAATTACTTCCTAATGCAAATATTTGTTGCTCTTCCTTAAAATAGGCTGCAGGCTTGCATATTTTAATTATAATGTTACCTTTTGTTATATTTAACCCACACAGTTTAGTCCATGTGAATTGCTAAACATTTCTCAGGAAAATCATTACAAGAATAAAAATTATAAGCATATTTTGAATGCCATATGTATGAAGCTATCACTTTATCCTTAAAACATCAATATTGTCATATTTCAATGTCCAACAGTACTACAAAAATGTATTTTTAAAATAATAATGATTATTACTTATCTTTTCATTTGTAAATCTCTATAGTTTTGTTAGTACAGTCATTTTATCCCTGGAAAAGCAAGACAATGATGAGTCAAATCTCTTTTCCCATAATATACCAGTAAAGATTGAAAAAAACCCTTATTCAGCATTACCCAAGATCTAGTCTTCCTGTTTTCTTTTCATTCTTTGAATGTTCATATTAGAGAGACAGATAGCAATGCAGTAAAGGAAAAAAAGTAGATGAACCATTTTGATTAAACATAAAGTAACTACAATCTTTATAAGAATATTCAATTATTCTTTTGCAGTTACTATTCCTCAAACCTACTAAAAATATTTCTAAGACTGCAAGCACATTCTAATTTTTCAAACTGGGAATTGAACTTCTCCCTGGAAAGGCTCAGTATCCTACTCTTCATGGTTCACATGCCTCATTACTTGCCATTTTTACATTGTAATGATTGCAGAGGTTTTTAAGGGACAACAGAGGTAACCTAGCTTTGAAAAGAGCTAGGGATGGATGGAAAATACTTGTTCTTTATTTTTGTGCACTTAAGGTGTACAAGAAATGCTTGGAGAATGAGAAATTGATTGGCTGCAGTTTAAGTCACCAGTAGAAATCTCTCAAGCATACACACCGAAGATGTTTTTAAGTAGGATGATATCAAAATCCCCATGAGGTTGCTGATTTTTAAACCAATTCCTTTACTGTTTTTACCCCATTAATTAATACTTCTACCAGTTAGCTATCCATACTGAAAAGCTCACAGTAAATATACTGGTAAACAAAGGAAGGCATGAAACTAGCTCTGTAGGTTATATAGAAAATAATTTTATTTTATTTAAACCAATGATAACTTCTAGAGAAGGTGGCACAACTAAGACCTGCCTAAGCTCTGATTGCAAATATGTTTCTGTAGTACTGAAAGGTAAGTGCAAGACTTGGAAATTATTCAAAGTCCTTTTAAATCTATGACTATAATATGCATATCCAAAGAACAGACTAGTTACATTCTCCTTCCTACCCAATTCTGTATACTCACATTAACTCTTGAAAATGTGGATATGTACAAAAAGAATCTATATAAAAGGTGATGAATGACTGCCTATTGGAGAAGCTAATCCCTGGTTTAGCTCTTAGTGCAAAAGGATAGCTTTACATTGCTTACAAATATTGTCCTGCATTTTCCTGGTCCCATCTGTTTTTCAGCACTGTGAGATAATCACTCATCCATACATTCAATATGGCCAGTTTTCTTTCACTTCAACAACAGCATTAGAATTAGTCTTGTGTCTTTTAATTTCTGGTAAAAACAGTTAATTAACTACATAGACACTAAATAGACCAATACAGCCAAAGTCTGACCTGTTATCACTGCCAATAAAGTACTTCAGTTCAAGTATCCAACTGCTACCCTTTGGATGGAAAATCACTGTGATGTAATCTTTAATTTATATCACCCTTTGCATTTGTCTAAAATGTGATAAATAATGAAAACAAAAGGGGTTGAAGTTGCTAAAATTATGTTCTTGAAAAGTGCTCAGACTGAAGTTTATTAGGATCTTATTCCCAGGCACCCTGAAAGATTTTGTTCTAATTTTGATTTTAGAGGCAAAACATAAATATGGTTGACTTGTGTATATATACATAAAATATAAAATATATATATAAGATTAAGCATAACAGTGAGTCTACTGGATAGGAGTCTAGAAAAAAAAATAGATTTTAAAAATCCCAATCGCACACCCAGTTCACTAGCCCACTTTTCTGGTAGCTAGGTAATATATGGGAACAAAAGTGTAAAAGAATGAGATAACACATTTTTAACATGATATTTGATTGAATGACCCAGTCCCTCAACCTTACTCCTGGATGTAAAAATGGCATATAAATACTTCTTTTTTTTTTTTTCCCCCTTTGGTTAAGGTGTTAAAAAAAAATAAAAATAAAAATAAAGGAAATATATTTACTATATATTTTTATAGGCCCTCACACAGCGGGGATGCAATAGCATTTGAAGTTTCTGGTGTTTCTTGAATAAAAATGAAGGAAAAAAAGGGCTTTTATTTTCTCTGTGAATACTTTACATATGCATTAATTAGCTTTAAGCAGTGAATTAGAACATCCCAAAAGATAAACTGTATAAAATCCTCTGATGTAAGGATATAGCAGTCTTTATCTGTACATATATATATTGGCTGTGTTGAGACAGTGGAATCAAGGGCCTCCATAGCAACAATACAGTATGTTGAGTATGTCAGCTTAAAAACTGTCAAGTGCATTAAATGTGCAGGTCATCTCGGGGGTTTTTTTCTCTTGGTTGATCTTGGTTGATAGAAGTGCTTTATATTAACCATCTCTCTTATGCATAAAAAGTCCCTAAACCTTCCCAAGTTAAGCAAGAATCACTTCAGGCTCTAAAAATCATTGCACACTTGAATACAGTTAGGAGAACACTGTAAAATGCTTTGAAGATAAGCCCTAAGCAGAGCTTTTAATCTATACAAGCAGTAAAATAGACTGCAGACTTGCACACAATTGTATCAGAGAAAGTTGTGAGTGATTTTGAGGAAAAATATGTTTAATGCAGTGTTATGAAAAGCAAATTAAAAAAATTAGAAGAAAGTAGAAGTTCTGAGATCTAAACCCACAATTGTTTTCTATTTATTTTCCTTCAAACTATGAGCTACACAATTTTTAACAGCTGAAAATGTGCCAATCATTAATACTTTTGAAAGGAAAAACTATTGAAAGGAAATCTAATTCCTGGGTTTTGGTGACATGGGGTTCTATTTCTGAATGTGTCCATAAAAATCAAGCAAATAATTGTGTCCTTATGACACTGTAACCATTAGTATTTTGGTTAATCAATATGGTTCTTGGGGCTTTTTGTCTGATAGGAACATTACAAGAACAGAATACCATATATTTTCTCAGTTACAATTAAGTAAACATGTAGTTAATTCAGATTTTGGGCAACCCTGAATTTATCATTAACATTTTGATTTATACAAATAAATGAAAACATTTCTTAAATATAAATACCTGCATAGAAGATAAATGCTCACTAAACTAACTACATAAGGTGATGCTCCTAAGTTTTCCCATCAAATCCAAAGTAAACCTCTCTGAACTCTCAGCAGTTTAGATACTTCACAAGAAAAACCTGCAGTCAGCTTCAGTATTTTTTCAGTTGTCATATTGTATCCTCTCAGATTTAAATGTGATGAAGTCCAGCTCTCCTGTATCCCTTAGTAAACATTTTGGGGTGAAAATAACTGGTTTTATGGGTCTTTCTTTCAGCTTTGTCTTCCATTTAGCTGCAGGCAGTGCTGTGGAACAGCAGCAGCCACAGCACTGTTGCAGAGGTAGCAGCACACATCAATACTCAGGGACCCTAGGCTGTTTCTACAAATGTAGCAAGGTAATCTATTTTCAGAGTTGTTGAAATGCACTACAAACTTTAGAGTGGTTTTTGTTGGGTTTGGGGTTTTTTTTGTAAGGAGTGACAAAAGATAATAGTTAATAACACTCACTATATTTTTTCTTCCTTTTGTGGTGTCATAAGAGACACTCAGAATGTTTTTTTTTCCTGTTCTTTCCCGTGGTGCCTTCTCTCCCTATGACTTCCATACGCCAGGTGTTTCAAATCGGGTGGTTTTTTTTACTAAACCATGCCTATAATAAAAATCTTCAAATAAAAGATGGAACAGGTATGTGAAAAGCCTGTAACTAAATTCAGGTTGCCTGTTAGGAAGCCTTCATACCCCTTTAGCCACTAGAAGGTATATGTGATGCCTGAGGAAGCAACCTCTGACCCACTGGCTTTTTCATGCTCTAACTAGTAAGTAGGAAACAACAGGGGTTGAGAGGAGCTCTATGAAACAGTGCCCGTCAGAGCGTGACAAATTGGAAAATGGGCTCTTCAGTGTTCTGTAATGACAAGAATATTTAATAGGCAATGTAGGGGGTACATTAAAAAAAGATGTTAGCTAGCCTGAAAGTACATTCCTGGGGTGAAGTCCTAGCTCCTCTTGAAGTCAATTGCAAAATGTTCCATCATATTGAATGGGGCCATAATTTCACTCCTAGTGTACAACCAAGTGAAAGTATCTATTTAATTTTACAATCGATAGGAATTCCGAAGTATGCTTTTGATCTACACAAAACACTAAAAATACCTGTTTAGGTGAAATGGCATATGCCATTACAGTTCCTGATGCTTAAACTAAACCAAACCAATTTAATTTTGTCTTCCTACTTCACCACTCTCCAAATGAGAGTCTGCCTTTAGATGCAAGGTGGTGAATTATGTCAGTTGCACTTTTTTATCCCACAATTCAACAGAGCATAGAGTACCATAAAGTGGATTATTGAAGATTGGCTTGCAAGAGTGCAAAATAAAATTTATCTAAGTTGGCTTTTCCCCACTCTTGGCTCATAACTCCAATATTAGTAATTTTGCTCTCACTGACATTTATAAGAATTGTGACTGCAGAAAGACTGAAAAAAGTATTGTAAAGAAGTGATGTAAGGGCTGGGGCATAAACTTATGATCTGTGTTAAAGTCCTTTCTCTTCCAGTAATATCTTGGTGAAGTGACTTTGAACTCGATTTTTAAAGATGTTAGGCTTCAAGAAATACAGACAGGCACCAAATTAGATTTTCAGAAAGCATTTAAGGTATCTAATTTTTTAAAACTTCTATGCTGACTTTACAGAATGGGTGGGAAGGTAGAGATTTCTCAGACAGCCATAACAGAACTGTCATACTTTACACATGCCTCATAGTTGCTGTAAAATATTTCTGTACACATAATTCATGAATGTTTTAACAGTCAGAAGAGAAAGACAGCAACAAACAGGTTCATAATTATTATACTTTTCCTTAGAATGAGAAATATCTTATTAATCAATTTTATTTTATGTATATATATATGAACAGACATGTTGGGTAGTGAAGTAATAAAGTACGAATAAAGGTAGCAGATGTGGCCTGAAAATGATTTTGTTTTTACACGCATCATTAATTACCATTGGCTTAGCTGAATGTACCACTTATCAGTCAGAAGCAGTGTACAGAAAAAGGAGGAATGGAAGAAACTTTAGTGTAATTATTATTCTTTCTAAGTGACTCAGTATGCTTTACATGTCTGTTTTATTTAATCTACTAGTGTAAAAATCCTTTTTTTGCAAACTGCTGAAGAGTTCATTTCATTAATCCTTTAGGAAGAGTTTCTGTCAGATGCTTTAACTAATGGCTCTTAGCCCCCGGATGAGTTTGAAAGGAAAATATTACTTGGATCAATAATTAAACACCTGAGTTTTGAGGTTACTTTTTAAAAAGGAATTATATATTATTATTCTTGTCAACCTTGCTTGGCATTGACTAGTGACTTTAGAAATACTGTTATAAGACAAATCTTTTATTTGCCATTGGCCATTTCCTTTAAGCTTAAATGTCCTAAACAGTCTGCTTTGGAGAACATACCTTCAAAGTGCTCTTTAATCACCACTATATTAACTGCTGTCAGTAACCAGCCACTTTCATGAATATTTAATACTGGGATGACTAGTTTTTACTAAAGTTTGTATTAACCATTACTAAGTAAACACTTACAGTCCTGAAAACCTATGCATAAAAGCCATAAAGCACACATTGAAACAGCTTAAATTTTTCCTTTTTTTCAGTATGGTAAAAGCTCATTTATTAATTCAGGTCTGCAAATGAGTCCATCAATTATGGATCCTGATCACTGTTATTACTACTTTAAGATAGATTTTAATGTTCTTACTTATACTGGGTAGCACTTCACTGTGAAGCAGTCTCATTATTGATCTTAATAGGTCTATTTATTAAGTAGTTTTCAATGTAAGTCAAGATTTAACTACTAAATATCTATTCACATACTCTAATTTGGTATTTTAAGTAGGGATCATCTATACTAGCATTTTATCTTTGATCTGAAGTGCATTTTTGAAGGGAATATCTTGAACTTCCCATTTACTGCTCTTTGGTTCAACACAGAAAATTATTAGAGCACACAAGTAGAATTTTTCTTGGATTAAATTAAGACACCAGCAACGTGACAGTGAGTCCACCATCAACTCAGTCTACAGAATCAAGCCAGTTCTACTCTCAAGATTACACATATGTGTACCAAAACATATTCAGTGAGGACACAGGGTCTTTGACACCACCTGGTTCACTCTATACATCTGCTTCTACTGGGCCACTTTACTTATTACCACAGACATATTTCTAATGCACTCTAATGCGCTAATAGGCATTTAGTCTAAAAGATGAAAATAAAGCCAGTCTAGAATAAAACCTCACAAATGAACACTGTACCGTTTGAGAATTTATTTGCATTATTTGCATTGGTCCACCCTCTTTATTAGTGAGGGGAAAAAAAGGATCCTAAGTACCACACACGCTTCCTGGAGATAAGATAGAGAGATGATTTAGCAGTGGAAAGTCAGTTATATAAGGAAAACAGAGTTTATACTTTTCTGCGACTACTTTACTCCTTTCGACAGTGAAAGAGTAACAGTGCAAAATGACGTAGAGAAACTGCTAAGGAAAGACCACAGAAGGGACAGTTCCGAGATAATCTGACATAATGTGTTTCAAGCAGAGAGCTAAACACCAAGCTGTCATCAGAAACTGTAAAATCATAAGTATCTTCCAATTATCATTTCATAACTTATAAACACTTTATCTCTTATTATCATTATAAGAGATTGCTGCTCTATCTACTTATCTCTCAGTGCCCATCCACAGAGCTCCCACTCACTTCTAGGTTTCATTCTTTCACTTAATGTTTATCAACAGCTGATTCAGCTGTTGGCCTAACTGATGGAGTGGAAATCTTAAGCGGTAAAGGAGAAACAGAAAAAAGGGAAATAAGATAAAAAAAGTCAGGGAAAAGTAAGTCAGATTTGCTTCTGAGAGAAAGAAGCAGTGTTTTTAAAGTGTTCCTGTCCTTACTTAATATATCTTTCCTATCTCCATCATTTGTTCTTACTGTTTATTATATCAAGTATACTGTAAAAATAAATAACATTGTTATATTTTTATTCTGGTTTATTTTCAGATCTTGAAGGTCTTCTTGTCTCTGAATACTTATTGAGGTTTTTTTCTACCACCTGTTGTGACAAAACTACAAGAGAGGGGTAAGCCACAGCATGAGAAAATTGAATATAAATACTATTTCACAGCTATGTTCTATGCAGGAATATGGACAGTGAGATAAGGCTTGAGGAACAAGGGTCTCTGTCACAAAGAAAATCTTTCTCGTTTCACAATATTTGATAAAATAAGGAACTCAGCTTATCTCTGCCATAAAACCCCACTGAAGTAAATCTAAGTTTTATATAGTTAGTATGTACTCAAGTTCTCCTTAGTGGCACTCCATGTATGTAATACAAGTATTATTTATACTTTGCTCTTAAGAAAAAAAAATATTTACTTAAGGTGATTATAAAATCATGTGGGGTTGGGGAGTGCAGGAAATGGATGTACGAAAAATAACAGGGATTTCAGAAGTAAAGGGAAATGTACACTGTTAAAATTGCTAGGCACCTTTTCTCTAAAAATCTCATTACTTCAAAAACAGCAAATGTTTGCTTTGATCTTGATTTTTTAGATATGGAAATATAGTTTAGTATTTAGACAATTCATTGTTGGAAAACAGACAGTGCAGAATAGCAACATATAAATCATCAACTTTTTGTTAAAAAAAAAAAAGTGTATTAACAAAGTTCAGGGAAACAATCTAGACTTCCTATTCAGTCACTGTGACACTTTTACTTTAAACAAATATCACAACAGTTATTGAAATTATGACTATTATTGACGTCTGATTTCAGATGCAGCCAAGGACAGGAACTAGGCCATGGCTTAGTATTTGTCCCTATTCTGTGCCCTAATTCACCAAATGAACATTTTAATTCCAGACAACAGATATCATGTCTTGATACTCACTGGGCTTCCAAGGCTTAAAGGAAAGCCTGCTGAGTTCCAACATGCCAAGTAGACAGATCAGGTTACAGACAGCTGCAGTTGGAAATCAGGCCTGTAGCTACCTCAGCTTGTGATTGCTGCTTCACAGCTGAGTCCAGAGCCCAAGTATATGAGTATTCCTGATTTGCTTCATGCACTGAAGGTGGCAGCTAAAAGTATGACTTCCCAGTTGAGCCTGATGCACAACTGCACTTCCTAAGTAATTCATGTACCCACCTAGGCGAGATGCAGGCGCAGGCGTGAACCAGCAATGTTAACTGATCATAAATACTATACTAGCACTAATTTAACTCCAAGATGGCCAGGGTCACATTGACTCTTAGAAGACCCTTGGTTCCTGCTAGTGAAAACAAGAAAATTAGAACAGTTTCATAATGGTAGCTGTAGTTTCAGTTGCTACTTTCCCACTGAAAGAATCACCCCCCCAACTTATCCTTTTCTCTGTCCAGTAACTGTCATTCAGATACAGCAGATAAAACAGTAGTCTTGCCTAGCCAAAAGTAAAGATTTAAGATCAGAACTAGAACTTTAATCATACAACTTAAATTAGGTTCTTAAAGAAGGCAGACTGTATCACATATTCTTTTCAAAACTAATCACAGCTTCTGAGGTTGGTTCTAAGATGAGAGTGGTGTAAGAGCTGTTATAAAACAGAAAAGAATATGCACATTCATCAGTTCTTTATTCTTAAGCAATTGGTTAAATGTTCTGATGATGTTCAAACTGCTGAGCAAGCTGATCAGTTCAGTGCCAGCCCCTCTCTCACAGAAAGGAAGACAATTATTTTGCAATTCTAAAAGGTCAGGTAATTTAAAGGAAATACAAGTAATTTTCAGGACATGACACACAGCAAATACAATGTACCAAAAATCAATATGCAGAATCACAGAATCTCAGAATGGTTGGGGTTGGAAAAGACATTTGGAGATCATCTAGTTCAATCCCCCTCCTAAAGCAGGTTTAACGTAGATCGGGTTGCAGAGGACTGTGTCCAAGTGGGTTGTGAATATCACCAGAGACTCCACAATGTCTCAGGGCAGCCTGTTCCAGTGCTCTGTCATCCACACAATCAAGAAGTTTTTCCTCATATTCAGATGGAAGTTCCTGTGTTTAAGTTTGTGCACAGTGACCCTTGTCCTGTTGCTGGGCAGAACTGAGAAAAGTCTGGCCTTATCCTCTTGACACCTGCCCTTAAAATATTTGTATGTGTTGATGAGATCCCCTCTCAGTTGTATCTTCTCTTAAACGGTCTCAGTCTAAATGGTCCCAGATCCTTCAGCCTTTCCTCACTGGAAAGATTCCCCAGTCCCCTAACCATCTTCAAAATTCTCCACTGGACTAACTCCAGTAGTTCCTTTTCTTTCTTGAACTGGGGAGCCCAGAACTCCACACAGTACTTGAGATGTGGCCTCACCAGGGCTGAATAGAGGGACAGAATCGCATTACTTGATGTGCTGGCCACTCTCTTCCTAATGCAGTCTAGGATTCCATTGGCCTTCCTTTCAAAGATCAGGAAGAGTGGCTTAGCTATAACATCTGCCAGCTCCCTCAGCACTCACAGGTGCATCCCATTGGGGCCCAAGGATCTGTGGGTGTCAGGTTTGCCTAAGTGATCTCTAACCCAATCCTCCTCAACCAAAGGAAAGTCAAACTTTCTCTAGAATTTTCTCTCCTCCCGGATCTCGGATTCCTGAGAGCTGGCCTTAGCAGTAAAGACCGAAGCAAGGAAGGCATTCAGTAACTCCACCTATCGAACTGCCTACTCCTCCAACTACCACAGAGTTGTTTCTGATTTGAATAATTCAGTAGGAACTCTCACATACAGCCAGCTTTTGCATGCTTTTCTGACATGAAAGACAGCTTAACGTAGATACTTATCAATCTGCTTAGTGCCTTTTCTTATTGTCATATTTTCAACTGGAACACAAAATAAAGTCCCAAGCTACGTAGTTGGCTGCCAGGGGAACACCTCTCAGTAAATGACCAAATGACAAGTGAGATGAAACAAAAAATGGACTGCTCTATAAGACACTGGTCCTTCTGCATCAAATCACAGTGCCTCTGGAGGCAGAACACACTATGCCTTTTTCTGTAACATTAAGGTTACCAATTAGTCTTTTGCTAGATATACACACTGTAAGGATAAAACCTATAACAGATTGGAACAGTTATTTTAATTAGAATAAATGAGTGGTTTAGCCTGGATATCTTTGATCATTGTCATGTTAACAAACTGAATAACAATGAACTCTTCGAACAGCAAGCTCTGCTGGGATTTCTGCAGCATAGAATGTCCAACTACAGCTAAAACCCATTAAGCCAATGCTTTTGTTTCTTTATGAAGTCTCATCATAAAGGTAAGTGTTATCCAGTACATTACACATTAAACACCATCAATGACTCTTAAGTCTTTTATAGAGAATTGTCACTGTCAAAGGCTAATCTTCTTTCCTTTTTATCATTATTTTTCTGCCTGACAAAAGGCACTGATAGGGTTTATAGATACAAGCAATGTCTGCTCACGCTCATTAGACTTATCCTAGTTGTCTAGGTAAGAGACAAAGGTGCACTCAAATAAAGCTTTCCATCCCAATGACACGTGAGTAGAAATGCAGATGTTCTACTCATGCTTTTCATTAATTTAGCTCACTTTTATGTGCTTACTTTCCTATCTACCTTCAAAGAGAGAGAATAGGAAAAGACAGCAGCAGTTATATAAACTCACATACATTTTAATGCTTTACTACTGCTAGCACTTTATTGTGTCTTCAAGATGCTCATATTTTCATAGCAGACATTTTAGTTCACAGGATGAACTGTTTGTTCTTTCAGTCCCCAAGTACAGCTCATCTCTGTGTGTTCTATTTGATTTAGAAAAGGCAAAAACATGTGACAGCAGGACTTCTTATCAAACAAGGCCAGTGGTTTAAAGCAGCTTTAATAGCTAAAAAAAAAACTAGTAAAGGAAAGCCTATCATCCTTCAAAACCCCTACAGGTTTTACAAAGTGATGGAAACCGTGTGACTTGCAGTGAGCAGGTGCTAGGCATCTGACAGAGGAGTTCACAAAATCTAGATAATGATTAAAAAAATATCTCCTAGCTCATTATACAGAATGGTTAAAGCATACCATAATCTGACCTTGCAGACAGAGTCATCCAGAACAGTAAATCTGCAGTGTCCTTGACACTGCTTTATCATCATCATCATCATCATCATCATCATCATCATCATCCATCATTCCCACAAGCTCACTGGTACTGATGCATTGCATCAAAATACAACCACATGCTGGCACCACTCAGCATTATCACTACCGAACTTTCAGTCTCCATGTAACACAATGGGTCCCATGTCCTTTAATGCTTCAAAACCTGAAAAGAGTGACACAGGAGCCCTGGGGCCAAATTACTTCCCTCACTCTGGACAGAGCACAATTTCTTACTGGAAACACAGTAGGAATGAGAAAGGTTTACTTTTCTCCCCTTACTTTTCTTGCTGCCAATGCTGGCCTACTGAGTCAGGTCCTGCTGTGGTCCTGCAGAGAGGGTTTGTAAATCCAACACGATTTCTGTGCATTTTACCAGTAGTTTACTGGATAATTTAGTATTTTTATTAGTGAAGCTTACAGATGACACAAAGAATGATGGAGTAATAAATACTAAGGGAACGTTACTTTTACAGAATGATGTGGATCACTGAGCTCAAAGGCCCCATTGAACAAGATGCATTTTAATAGTGCAAATAAAAGCACCTGGGAATTAACGATCAATGCTGTACTTAGAAATTAGGATACTAAGAAAGCAGTGGCTTAGAAAAAGGATTTTCAGAGCCCTGAGGGCATTTGCAGGGCTCACTGCCCCTGCCCAGGCCCCCAGACACCTCCCTGTACCCTGCCTATGGCCCAGGACCCCATGTCAGTACCCTGGGGCTGTCACTCCCCAAGGGCTATCAGCCCCTGCCCCATTAACTCCCCAGTGGGGTCAGTCTCCAGCTTCCCAGAGTCCTGTACTGTCTGACCATGGGAACTGCTGAGCTGGGCTCACATGTGGATCCACAGCCTGACCTCAATCTCTTCCCATCCCAATGGAGGTGCCCAGTGCCAAGGGCTGGTGCTGCTTCTGTGTCCTCTGGCTTTCCTGCTCCTGGCTCAGGCAGTGGGACAGGTACTGCCAGACCCTGCCCTGGTTGACCCCTGGGAGCCGTTTGGTACTCAACAAGTAGTTGAGAATTAACATGAATTATTACTCTCAGTGTCATAAGAAGATAAACTATTTTAAACTTTACAGACTTGACACTGGTTGAAATTATAAAAACTCCATGATAAAAAAAAATTATAAAAACTAAGCAGGCATGCTTCAGTGAATATCAAGAAAATACAGGACCCAGCTCAGAGCTCATCTGCCAGACAACTAAGTCTGTGACTTGGCCACTGTCTGCAAGTGCTTGCACATCCAAAGCGAAAGGTCAGATAGCAGTAAGTTTCAGTCTTCCAGACTGAAAAACAGTACCAAGTGGCTTGAACTTGAATTTAGACAAATTCAACCTTGAAACAAGACTTTATTTTTCCACATGTAGGGATGATTATTCTCTGGATAACAGGATCACCACATTCTGTATGTGTTGTAACCATAACTCATCATTACCACTTAGCAATTACTTGTCATTTGGAAGGGTATCTTCCCATCCAGAGGTAGGAAAATATTTATATGGTATGAATTCAGGAACTCATCCAAAGTAACAGAGCAATCACTGGATTTCTGAATGGTTTGACTTGCCTCTTACACATCAGATGCTTGCTCATGCAATCGGCAATTTATCCACACTGCCCGAAAGAAGGGGGACTGAAAGCCACTCAGATAAAACAATAAGTACTTTAAAACAGTCAAAGGGGTGCTTTGAACATATTTTTTCTTTTTCTATACAGAAGGATGAGCAAATCTTTTGATCTGTCCTATTTTAGCTTCATAATGCAGTGTTTAATTCTGTGCTGATGCTATGCTTATGCAGTCCTTCTGTAATGGCTCAGACACAGCCTCATGTTTCTGTCTTTGGAAAGTAAAAAAATTAACTTTTCTTTTTTCTGGATTTAAATTACCTACGTTAATATAATGGCTAAGAATAGCTAAACATAAAAATTAGGAAGTTGCCAGATTCAAAGGTTCGAATGGTGCAAGTGTTCCACTTTCCTATATCTGCAGATACATGAAAACTTGAAAATACAGGAAAAAATGAAAAATGAGTTCACACAGAATGCAAACCTCACTTCATTGAGCATACTGTGGAGACTGATAATGGCTATCACATTGTCATTGTGATTGAACTGTATTTTGCAATTGCCATATTTTGCTAAGTATAACTTACATTCATACTGTGTTTTCAGTATATTTTGTATCACTCCACTAAATCAGAAATGCCATGTAACATCATCTGTCTTCAAATAAGTAATTTTGATATAAACATTAACCCTCATGTGGAATATCTAAAAGAACTTGATCAGAGAGTATTGAACTCTGACACTCCATAAGAACTAAATTTAAGTCTCTTCAGGAGCCACCTGCAGTTCTTGATACTGAGGCTAATTCTAAAGCTGGTGTAAATCAAAGTAGTTTCAGTTATGAGTGAAATTATGCTAATTTAAAGTAGCTGAATATCTGATATGTGAAGCCCACAAGATATGGAAGACTAAGCACATGCTTCAATGATTTACTGAATTAGGTTGATAATGGAAAAAAACAACATCACATGTAAAAAGTATGCTTACCTGATTTCAGACATGCAGACAAAGGAAATCTCGTAGCTCCTTCAGAGACTGAGCTGAAGATAAACCACTGAATGGCAAATTACATATGCAGGAGAATACAGAACAAGGTTAATAGCCACAGGTACTTCACAATGGTTGGTCAGAAGTTTGGTTTTTTCTGGCAACTGGAAGTAGAATAGAAGTTCTTTCTCTAAAAAAGGGTTGTATTTTGCAAAAAAAGGATAACCTCTTTTTGCTAGTTCCCTAGCACTTTTTTATGGCAACAGCAGCCCTTCAAAAGGTGGAACTGATTGCAGAAAAGGACAACTTTATCGCATTTTCTTTAAATATATGTTATACTGGAAAGGCTGCAGTCTAGTTAAACTATGTTCATAATACTTATCTTTCTCTGCAGCATTGAAGGAGAGATGTGTTCTGTGAGCTTAGAATAGAAATTTCATTGAAAATGTGAAATTTCACATGAAATGTGACAAGGCATATTCTTACAGGGATCTAAAACTCTAAGAGAAACACCTTTCTCTCTCCTAAAAATAAATAGAATTAAAGAACTGAATATATGTGAAAATGAACACAAAACCTAATGATCAAGCACTTCCTGCTCAGAGCAAGAGAAAACAAGAAGACTGGCAACAAAATTTCTAATTTCTCCTAAGACTATTGAAAAACATCTGCTAAATTATCATACCACATTTGATATGGCTGTGTCAGTTTGGCCAAGTCATTTCAGCATGAAATTAAATTTGACATGAACCTGTTATTTCCATTCACCCCCCAAAAATTCAACTTATGCTGTTGGAACTCTTGAGGCTAGTCTTATATATGATCTCACTGAAGACACAACTAAAAGTTTATGTACACTTTCACTCCTCACAGTCATGAAGGGGGAAAAAAAAAAAAAAAAAGAGAGAAAAGGATAAGGTCAGAAAACCTGCACAATTGTTCTTCTGTAAGAGTAGTTAACATATATTCCCAAAGGAACTACGGAAAGAGGGAAAGAAACTGAATATTCCCTTTGAGTAGGATAGTAACTGTAAGCAGGCATTAAATATGCAAGCAGCCATTAACCATGATTAAAGATTAATTCTGTGTCATAGACAGGACTTGAGGTCATTACAGGTCGTGACTTCCATCTTAATTATTTGGTTTACTGTTTTTATTTAATTAGCTTGGTTTAATGAGTCTTTGGTTATACATATCTGGCAACTAAGATTATTGTACACCATTTATTAAGTTAAAGGCTCAGCTATATAACTTCCTAGTAGGTAACTTCCACAATTTCAGCAATAAGATTCTGGGTAAAACCAGAGGGGATTCTATGTAAGAACATGATGTTACAACTTTATTCACCAAAATCAGCCTTAGAGGTTCTACTGGAATTGGTGAGATGTGTGAGCTTATAATTTGATGGCAGTATTTCAGGGTGCCTATTTCATTAGTTGCATTGGTAATATTCTCTCTAAGTCAAAAATGATAGCTCTCAATAGGTAGTGTGTATCGTACTGGCCACGTCAGGGTATTTCAAGTCTTTGTGTTCTGCGTCCTGTTTTTTAACACAGTATAGTCAGTCAAAACATGGAAGTATTAAGTACATAAGAAATTAATTTTAATTATATTTTAAATCTAAACTTCAATAAATATTTCCATAAGTGAGGTATGACCAAGACCTTCACATACTTTCCAAAAAGAAAACATTTTTTTTACATTTTTTAATTTAATTTAATATTTGCATTTTGCTTTAAAGACCTATCCTTTCTTCCCTTTAAAAACATAAAAACTAATTTTTAAATTAATTCTCCTACTTTTTCCTAAACTTTGCCTAACAGCCAATTAAATCAGAAGGACAACCGAATCTCAGTGCCACGTGTTTTTCCACTCCTGTTTCAATTAGAGGGACAGTTAATCAAGCAAATAATAATTAAATAAAGCACCTGTAAAAATGAAAAGAACTGAGGGAAAACAGGCTTATGATGCAAGCATAGCTGGGGGAACAGTAGATTCTCTTTCATCTTCTTCTCAGATCCTCTGTCTTCCATACCAGAATGAAAAGGAAATTACCCTGTCCTTGAAAGTCTTGAAAAAATAATCAGAACTTCAGAAAAAAAACAGAAGCAGAGGAGATTTCCCTTTTTCAGTGCACCAGAAAGGTAAAAACTAATAAAACCATAACATATTTTCTGTGAATTAAGAATGTTTTTAAGGCACATGAAGTACTAGGGCAGAGAACTAAGGTCATTGTGGCCCAAAATAAAATGAAGACAGATAAGGTTTAAATCAGACTTCATGAAATTCACAGAATTAACATTAGAATAACATTAAAATAAACCTGCAGTGCATCTGGTACAAAATTAGCCAGATATACTGGTAAGCTACTAGGTAGCCTGGTAAATACTGGTTTAGAATATTTAAGAGCAAAAGGAATCCCAGTTAATATAAGTTGCATTTAGAATTTGCTGACGGATGAGGCTAAGAGACATGAAGAACAGGGAGAAGATGTTTACCCTAAGCTCAAGTAACTAATATGTTTTGAAATAATGGAACAAATTATGCCTCATCACATTTTTGTTACTTTCAGGCCTAGCAGGTTTTTGTCAGAGATATCAAGGATGCTTGTCTTAGCACTTTGGAAAAGACAAATATTTTGCCCATGAAAAGAAAAAAAATCTTCATATTAAAATATTTGGAGACTGCTAAAAAGAAAGGAAAATGCTAGAAAAAAAAATGTGGGAATGCATATCCTGGTGTCAGGCCTGCTACAAGATTGGATGACTCTATCCAGCAACTTTTGTCATAGATTAGTTTCAGTATTGGGATAGCAACAATAGGACAGATATTCTTGACCATTGATGCTTGTAATAATTTTATTTTAAAAATTATATCCAGAAAGAAAGTTAATGATATAATGGATTCTTTATCCACTGAGCCCAAATGCAGCCAAGTCAGCTGCAAGTTCTGAGCAGTGCATGAAGGATGAAGCCATTCTCTTATTATGAAGCTAGTGTCTCTTCAGCACATGCTGATGGCTGAGTAACAGGCAGATTATCTTCTAATTGTTTACCTTGATATTGACCAGAAAGCTTACAACAGATGAAATCTGAAAATTCAGAGGACCGAATTCAATGGCAGCCATTAGCAATGCAATTAGTGTGGTTTATTAGAAATGTTTATGAAAGTTTTTCAGACTGGGAGTTTGTGCCAGAATCTGAAAAACAAAGGCCTGGAACAGTTTGAACTATAAAGCTGCCAATATAGTATCATCTGAAAATATAAGAAATGCGCAGAGGTCTATCAGATACATCTGACAGACAAACTATTTAGGAATGATAAATTCCACCAGCTGAACAATGTGACCTTGGGGACTGTCTTTGGCAAAATTACGTAGAATAGGAAAAGATTTCAAACAAGCCGCTTTTCATGCAATGGCAAATACTTATGACAGGTATAACTAAGTAAATTTTGGGCCAGGAATCAGCTTTGTACCTGAAGTTTTTACAAGCTGAGCCTCCAGCTTAACATCCTCTCTTCTCTATGTAGAAGGAAGCAAATACAACTCAAAGCTGAGTCTTACTTAAGTTATTAGATATTTGACTAAAGATCAGAACAAGTTAAAGTTGAATCACCCATCCTGTTCCTCTGCCTGGGCTTATACTGATATATTCTGCATGCCTACATCTACATAATTTACTCTATCACCTATTTCCCTTCATCAGTAGTGTCCTTGGCTGCGTTCCCATCTCCTTTTCCCTTCTCAATTTTGGAAATAAGGACTGTGCATCACTACAGGGAACCTGCATTTAGAACCAGTACTAATAGAGCTTTACTATAAACACATGGTGCACTGAGCACAGAGGAAGAACCAATACTTTGGAAGGTGTCCAAGAGCTATTTAGTTCAATATCCTGTCTCTGACAGAGGAAGATATAAGAAACCTACAACAGGCAGATCTAGAGTTATTCAATCTAAAATACAGAGCATACTTTAAACTTTAGATTGAAATATTTACTTCAAAAAATGGTTTATAACTTGTTAAAAGTTAAATATGTTGTCAGTGACACTATTTATTTTTTAAAAAGCCTCCTCAATTTTTGATCTAAACCACATCTTGCCTTAATGAGCTCCATAAACCATTTACATGTGCATGGAACACAACAGTAAACCTACAAGTATTTTTGAATGCCACAACATTTAATTTTGATTTACTGTCCATGTTTTCTTGCGTTCAGTAATGTAGAATTTGATATGTGGAAATATGTTATTTATACCATATATCAGAAAAACTACTATTATAATGTTCCTTGTTTCTCTTTTCTTTTGCGATAGTTTTAGTTTCTTTCTCTAGAACTTTTCTACATAATTCATTACTGCATTACATATAGCTGAAACTCTCTTTGTTCTATCTTTTAAGATACAGGACAGACAATATTGCATGGTGTTCTAGAAGAGGTATTTAAAGCATTAAGGTATCTTTTCTATCCTTTGCTATCCCTTTTCTTACACATACTAAAAACTAGTCTTTTTGTCTTAATACATCCATATGTTAAACTGAAATGCTTCTTAAGTTCCATACCACTAGAAATTATACATATATAGTTACTGATTTTTTAAGTTGTCATATCAACTTTAAAAGACTGTAAATTATAATATTGAATTAAATCTAAGCTATTTTCCTGCAATTCCAGTGTACTGTATTATGTTTCATTTGCAATTTGTTTCATCTCCTTTGGATACCTAATCCTCCCCCCCCCCCCATTTCTCTGATCCTGAATGAACATCTCTTTGAAGTGAAATATGTCATCTGCAAAAATATCTACTTCATTACTCTCTGTATTTTCACACTATTAATATGGATATTTAAAACAAAGGTGAAAAGACCAAATACAGAACCTGAACTCAGCCCCATTGCTGCAGTTTTACCATAGGAAAAAAAAAAAAAAGCACATAACTTTTTCTTTGCATCATGTTTTATTGAATATTTGAGCTGTGACAATATTTCATTTTGCTATGTAGAATTAGTTCTTTTAACAACATGTCAGAGAAATAACAATTACTGTGTTATATTGACATTAGCAATATTAAAAATTGAACCAAATTTATCATAAAGGACTATTGCTAGGTCATCAGAATATTCCTTCAGTTATAATCCCATATTTTCAAAGAAATTAAGCACTGAATGTCTTTCAAATATTTGTTAATGCTCTTTTTTTTCTCAAAACAATAACGATTTCTAGTTTTAGTTTTCACCATGTGATAAAGATAGAAAAAGATGTAGAAGTAAAACCAGAATAATTCAGAAATGGCCATCACAATTCTCATTAGCAAAAATGCATAGTCCAAGGAAAACATCATAACAGCATGATACTGTAAATGATCTCTATTTTAGGTAGTAAACAGATAGGAGAAAAGTCGGTGGTTGTTAGGTGGTGCATTTAGTTATTTATTCAACACTCAGTTCCCTATGTGTTGTCTTAGTAGTTGATCTTGAATACATTCCTGAATGTAAACCATAGAAAGAGTCAATTTTCAATGCTCAAGACTATATTTATGAGTTCTATAAATGTTTTGTATGACCAAGTTTTCAGAAAAAAAAAAAACAACAAACTTTCCTCCTTTCTATTTTCTCATTTTACATAATGCTTTCCTAAAGGAGTAGCTTGAGTAAATGGGGAAATCAATTGTACATCAAATTGCAGAAACACTGATACGTTCCTCTAGATCACTGAAGCTATCAGGTAGTGAGTGAAAAGTATACATAATTTGTCCATCAGAAATTGTCAAAATATTATACAACGATTCATTAACGCACAACTATTCTAATCATATTTGGCACTAAAATTTTGTATCTGTCTTGCTAACAGAAGTTCACCAAGTCAAATTTCTAGAGATATAAAAATAGTGCATCATAAGTAAAAAATCTAGTTTCACTGAGGAGAAAAATCTGCCTAATCCTGTCATTCTTTTTTCCCCATGACTTTCTGGGTGGTATTTGAGGTTAAATAAGGGGGAAAAAAAAAAAAGTTCCACAAGAGATAGACTCAGTGTTACAGACAGAAAAAAAGGATTATATGAAAAAGTAATGGAGTGATAGTAGGTGAATAAAGAATTGGTTCCTTGGAAGAAAATTCATCTCCACACAAATGCATAATTTGTGATACATCAAAAATACAGATTTGTTTATTTAGTAGTGAATAAACTGAATTTTTACTCTATTGTTACCCATGAAGTTCATTTGTGTATTGTTTATGGATACTGGTGTCATAACTGGTATCAATAGAAAGTGATTATGCAACTTACCATTATTTAGTTATTATTTTATAGATTACTAATTACTTGCAATACTTTATTCTCCACATAAGACTTTGACTCTTCCTGTTATACAGTAAAAATACACCATCTATTTTAGAACTTTGCACTGACTGTCATTGCTATATGTACCACAAATACAGATCAGAAAGAATTTCAACAATGTTCCCCCTATTCACAGGAAACTATGCATACTTATTTTCTTTTTCTGAAGCAACAATATTTGTACAGGTTCAATTATCATACTGTGAATAAAAAATAAGTAAATCTGATAGCATTTCTAGAGTGGTCTGTTTCTATTCTTTCTATGCTTTGGAATTTCTTGGCTACTCAAAACCATTTAAATGAAAAAATTTTGTCTCTGGATTTTAAACAGGAAAAGTCATAGAATCACATAATCAAAGAATCAGCTGGGTAGGAAAAGACCTTCAAGATCATCAAGTCCAACGTTGATCCAACACCACTGTGGTTACCAGACCATGGCACTCAGTGCCAAGTTCAGTCTCATCTTAAAAACCTTCAAGGATTGTGAATCCACCACCTCCCTGGGCAGCCCATTCCAATACCCAATTACTCTCTCTCTGTAAAGAATGTCTTCCTAATATTCAACCTAAACATCTCCTGGCAGAGCTTAAGACCGGGCCCTCTTGTCCTACTGCTGATTGCCTGGGAGAAGAGACCGACCCCCACCTGGGTACAACCTCCTTTCAGGTAGTTGTAGAGAGTGATGAGGTCACCCCTGAGCCTCCTCTTCTCCAGACTAAACAACCCCAGCTCCCTCAGCCTCTCCTCATAGGACTTGTGCTCAAGTCCCTTCACCAGCCTGGTTGCTCTTCTCTGGACCTGCTCCAGCACCTCAATATCCTTCCTGAACTGAGGGGCCCAGAACTGGACACAGCATTCCAGGTGTGGCCTCACCATTGCTGAGTACAGGGGAAGGATCACTTCCCTGCTCCTGCTGGCCACACTGTTCCTGATCCAGGCGAGGATGCCTTTGGCCTTCTTGGCACCCTGGGCACACTGCTGGCTCATGTTCAGCTTCCTGTCAATCAGCACCCCCAGATCCCTTTCCACCTGGCTGCTCTCCAGTCACTCTGTGCCCAGCCTGTAGCGCTGCAGGGGGTTGTTGTGGCCAAAGTGCAGGACCCAGCACTTGGCCTTGTTCAAACTTATCCCATTGGAATCAGACCACCTCTTCAGCTTGTCCAGGTCCCTCTGAAGAGCCCTCCTGCCTTCCAGCATAGACACTCCCCCCCAACTTGGTGTCATCTGCAAATTTGCCAATAGTACACTCAATCCTCTCATCCAGATCATCAGTAAAGATATTAAACAGGACTGGGCCCAGCACTGATCCCTGGGGGACACCACTGGTGACCGGCTGCCAGCTGGATGCAGCCCCGTTCACCAGCACTCTCTGTGCCTGGCCCTCCAGCCAGTTCTTAACCCAGCACAGAGTGCCCCTGTCCAAGCCGTGGGTTGCCAGCTTTTCCAGGAGTATATTATGGGAGACAGTGTCAAAGGCTTTGCTGAAGTCCAGATAGACACATCCACAGCCTTCCCCTCATCCACCAGGTGGGTCACCTGATCATAAAAGGAGATCAGGTTGGTCAGACAGGACCTGCCCCTCCTAAACCCGTGCTGGCTGGCTCTGATCCCTTGTCCATCCTGTAGGTGTCATGTGATCACACTTAGGATGATCTGCTCCACCTCGCCAGGCACTGAGGTCAGGCTGACAGGCCTGTAGTTTCCTGGGTCCTCCTTGCAGACCTTTTTCTGGATTGGTGTGACATTCACCAAGTTCCAATCGTCTGGGACCTCCCCAGAAAGCCAGGACTGTTGGTAAATGATGGAGAGCGGCTTGGCGAGCTCTTCCACCAGCTCCCTCATCACCCTAGGATGGATCCCATCTAGTCCCATAGACTTGTGAGGATCCAAGTGGCTCAGCAGGTCGCTAACTGTTCCCTCCTTGAATACAGGGGGGATATTTGGCTTCCTGTCTCTGTCCACCAGCTCCAGAGGGCAGTTGTCCTGAGGACAACCTGTCTTATTGTTGAAAACTGAGGCAAAGGAGGTGATAAGTACCTCAGCCTTTTCCTTATCTTTGGTGACTATGTTCCCCCCCCATGTCCAACAAAGAATGGAGGTTTTCCTTGCCCCTCCTTTTGTTATTGATGTATTTGTAGAAGCACTTCTTGTTATCCCTGACAGAAGTGGCTAAATTGAGTTCAAACTGCGCCTTTGTCTCTCTAATTTTCTTTCCACATGACTTAACTATATTCCTAAACTCTTCATGAGTGACCAGCCCTTTTTTGACAGTCAGTAAACTCTCTTTTTTCCCCTAATTTCCTTCAAAATCTCCCTGTTCAGCCAGGCTGGCCATCTTCCCCACCAGCTCACCTTTTGGCACACTGGGAGAGTCTGCTCCTGTGCGTTCAAGACTTTCTTCTTGAAGCATGTCCATCCTTCCTGGACCCCTTTATTTTCAAGGGCTGTTTCCCAAGGTACCATCTGAACCAGTCTTCTTAGTCTATAGCATTTGTGCAAAGAAAGAATAAATAAAAGGGAAAAAAACCCCTAAAACATAAATACTTATGCTTCTATCTGTTTGGGGGTTTGCACTATCCATGACGAATGAAACTTTCCTTCTGGTTCATATGAAACTAGTATTGCCTGGACCTATTTTATTTATGAGTACCAGATGAGGATCGAAACACGAAATCTGAGATGGTAGCTCACAGGAGGAATATGTGGGGCCAAGGAAAGTGAAAAGCCATTGCCTATTGATGAGAAAAGCAGCCGTACTACTCACACTCTGAAACCTTTACTTGGTGTTTACATTTATCCTCAGGTTTTTTTATATATATCCTAGAGCTCAAAAATGTAGACCTAATACATGAGACTTGATGGGATTCAGTTGAGGATATTAGAAGAGCTTGCTGATAAGACTGACTGCAAGACTGAGGATTTGACTAACAGAAATCTCATGAAGTTCAGCAAAATGCAGAACTATGTACCTAGGACAGAATAAACCTGTGAGTTGACACAGACTGAGAAGCAGTTAGTTGGCTGAGTACCAGATAGCCTGAAAATGATGAGGGTGATACAGTGAATGGCAGGTCAAGTGGGAACAAACTGTGGCAAGCCACATACAGGAATATGTCCAACAAACTGTGGTCAGCTGGTAGAGGTAAATTATGACTTTCAGCTCAATCCCAGTAAGGCTGCACTTGGAATACGTGTTCAGTTTTCTGTCTTAGTTCAAGGGAGACACTGAGGAACTGTGAAGTACTCAGTGAAAGACAACCAAGATAGTGAGGTGCCTGCCTGACAGAGGAAATTGAGAGGGCTGAGTTTTTTTGTCTATTGAAGAGAAGGCTAAGAGGACAATAAGTCTACAACTACTAGAACATCTACAGCTCCAACTGTGAATATCTTGTCAATACATCACTGTAAAACAAGGAACAACTGCTACAAGCTGTGACTTGCGATGTTTACTCAGTATTGGGAAAAGCTTTTGTACAGCACTGAATCAGATCATACAAAGAAGTTGCGAAGTTTCCATCTTTGGAGATTTTCAAGACTCAGTTATGGAAAACCATGAGTAACCTAACACAGTCACTATTCAAGAGTCCATCTTCTTGACTTTATTGCAGAGCATGAACTACACAATCTCCCAAGGTCTCTTCCAACACAGAAAATACAGGTGGAAATATGAGTAATGTTTCTTAGTGAACAGTAGGAATAAATACTAAAACAGATGCTGAAGCTATCTGGCTATGTAAACTGCATTTTAAATAAGGCAAGGGCACCATGTCCTGCACTGCTAAAATAAAAGCATTTGGCTAGTTTTCAGATACACTTTCTTTCAGCCTTACCTTAGACTGGGAACAGTTCTCAAGACGTTCTAAGCAACAGAATCTAATGAACAAAACCAAATTTTTGATTTGACCCAAAGTTGACATTAAGACAAAAATTATCTTTTTTAGTTATTACACATAAAGTCCTACTTTTTGAAAAGTACGTTACTTTCACATGTATCTTTTTTTAAATAATTTTATTACTCTGTGTTATTAATATCTTATTTGCTTGTGTACAACATTTGCTTATGTTGCACAACACAAGGCCCTAAGTTAGAAAAAGAAAGGAATCATTATAAAGTGAAAAATTTGGACACTGTTACATGATCTGTGTGACAGTTGCCAACTATGGTAATACAATGCTTATACATGAAAAAGGAAGAAGTCATATTACCATATCTAATTCTGAATTTAACACTGCTTTGAAGAGGCTAGGCTAGGTGACCTCCAGAGTTTTGATTCTTTTTGATACAAATTATTCTGTTAGTCTACTATTACCTATAACAAATGATGGAGGATGCAAATAAATCAAAAGTACTTTTAAGACTTGCAAGCTTTGCTTGTAGCTGAAAAACCACCCCATTCATAAGCGCGCACACACAAGAGAAGCCTAGATGACAAAAAGTGGGGAAAAGAGCCTTTTTTTTCTTTCCAGAATTAAAATACCTCTAAAGCACTCAAAATTCAACAGACAAGTCTTTGAATGACTGATACTGCATAACAGAGACAGTAATGTGTTGTAGTGTGGCATGGTGAGCTAAGGATACAGCTTTCTTCTGCACTCAAAATGTCTTTGGTATAGGGGGTTTAAGTCAAAATCTTAATGTGAGCAAAATGTGGCTTTTACACATTAATAGTAAGATAAGTGGATATATAAACACACAGATACATCCATGGCATTTATAAAACTCTTTTCCTCTCTTCATATTTAATACTTGCCTTCACAACCTTTTATGTCAAATCAGGTGCTATAGTGCTACATGATGGATATAATCTAATGTGACAGTTTGCAATATAACACATTATTTGGAAAATTGGGAAGAAAAGGCAGTTGTTATGAAATTGGTTGTTAAAGATATTCAGGTTTGTTTGTTTGGTGGGTTTGGTTTTTTTGGTTTTTGCTTTTTCTGGTTTGTTGGGTTTTTTTTTGGTTGGTTTGGGGGTTTTTTTATTTATTTTTTGTTTGTTTGTTTTTTGTTTGTTTTGGTTTTTTGTGTGGTTTTTTTTGACTTGTCTGTTTGGTTTTTGTTTTGGGTTTGTTTTACTCTCCGTGTGTTTTTTCTCATTGGCTTTTTCTTCCTGTTGTTTTTTTTTCTAAACTATACAAAGGAAAACCCTAAGAGGACAGTTTTTATTTTAAAAAGCATGATTCATCTCTAATATAAGAGCTAGGGTTTTCTCCATATGCAGTGCATGTTTAAAAGGTGCACACAATTAGAAACAGGCCCGCTAATAAGCCAGCAAAAAGAAAACTTGTACATGTTGCAGTGATGGTGTTTTCTCCATTTTCTTCATAGCAAAATTCCAGCTGGGCTAAAGTATATTTCTGTTAAAATAGGAAATAAAACCAAATGAAGTCTATGCTTAACTACTTTGAATGGCTACATCTACAGCTCTTGTTGTTTTGATAGCAAAATGTGACATTATATTAGTAAGAATACTTGCACCACTAATGTATTATTGTATTAATTATTGGATAGGTCAAAGATTGAAAAAAAAGAGCTTTAAACTGTGTTTTTTTCAGATTTTCAAACGGATTTATTGTAGGTTTTCTAACCCAGAAGCAGATGTCATAAGAGACACTGTTATGCATTTCTTCATACAGTTGCAATGGTATCTCTCATTATAAATTTCTATATTTCTACCATTTAGATTTCCATGCATCAATTGAAGTGATGCATTATGCAAATACATGGGCCCAGGGCAAAAGATTTTCCCATTCTCTGATCGGTCTTCAGAACACTACTGCAGGAAGACAACTGGGGGTAAAATCAAGAGAACTGGAAAGTTATATTCACATTCCAACAAGTCATAACTACAAAAATTATAGGGTGAAATGCAATCGCTACTTCCTGGATTGAATGTGGCCAGCACACATGGACTCTGCTCCATGGTAGTTCTGCACACAACACAGCCTGTAACCTTAAGCACTTACTAAGAGGGATGAAATGGAGGGTGGAATGGAGTGAAGACACTGCAGGCAGCCTCTGTCATAATCCTTGCAGGAATGGGAAGTTTATGGTACCATGTAGCTGATAAACTGCATTGTAGCTATTGACTAAGGGAGATAGGAGATGTCTTGCAGCAATGATTGTGGTGAAATAGCTTTCTTTGAATGAACTTGGTTCATTACAATCTCACTGTAATATTAACGCACACCTCCATCCTCCAAGCTGTTCCAAGACCACCCCTCACTGGGCATGTGCTCTATATTTTATTGACTATATCTTTAAAAGTGAAGCAAGAAAATTTTACACCAATCAGCAACAAAAGCATGTATGACTAGAATCACTCAAGCTTCACCTAAAGGTAAAGAAATAGTATAAAAATGAGTTAGGGATGGAGAGAAGCTAGGGAAGACTCCATCATAACTTCTGGGATCAGTCAACAGGCTGAACCTGCCTTCTACCCCATAGGGATGCCTATTGGGTAAGAAATATACTCTATGCACACTAAATGATCATCTCAAACTAGGTTTTGTTGGTGATTAGAGTTTATTGCTTCAAATTAGAGTATATTGCTTCAAATTCATTTTTGATGTCAGTCACTATAACCAGCAATCTTTGAACTTTTATTTGTCACAATTTTCTATGTCATCAGTGTGTTTGTTAATAAATTGTGTTACTCTGTAAATTGTTTAGCTTGAGTCCTTCAAGGGCATTAGCAGTTGTCAGCGGTGGATAACATACTTGACAAAAGTAGGGGAAATCCAGGAGGGGGTCCCTCTTTCTAAATTATAATAAAGAATTCAACTCTGAAATGCTGTTAGCACATGTCATTGAACAATTTAGTTGAAACACCCTCCTCCCTCAGCACTGTTCAGTGGAGTCCCTATAATGGGACGCTGACAGACTGATCAGGGACAAGGGTTTCAGCTTTCCTGGGGCATTGGCAGACTGATCAAACATGAAGGGTTCAAGGTAACTGCCCTTTAACGTGACAACTACACTGTATTAAGACTGTTCTAGTCCCTTGATATCAATGAGGATATAAGATATTTTTATTACAGCAACCCATTAAATAAAAAAGTATAATCTCAGGTTGGAGCAGCATAATTTAAAAAAAAAAATCTCATAAACTGAACAAAGAATACTTGAAATTTCTGAAGGAAAATAGCAGCTTTCGATACACAGGAAAAAGAACCCTTCTGTAAACCAGTGCAACTGAAGAAGACAGAGATTTTCAAGTATTTTGAAAGACTTCTTTCACATCATAGTCTTATATCAATACAATCCCACCTTCGGAGGGGAAATCTCTTATTTTATTAATTATTATTGCTATTACTACTGAAAAAATATAAACAGCCCATTCATCATGCATCTGATCATAATCTGTTCATTCTATGACAGTTCAGTATCCATTCAAGCATCACTGAAAGGAAAGTGTATTATTACATTCATGAATCTTAGGTGTCATTTTGCAAAGGTTACATTTCATTAACCGCCAAACAATACAATATATGATTAGGTATGCACGTCTCCTTTGCAACTATTTAAATTTCAGTCTTTTGGTATGATCTAAAGATCTAATAATTTGGATGGCGAAAAAAAGATCTGAAATGATACATAAAAAGACTGGTACCAGGGCTTATCTTCTACTTACTGACTTTTTAAAAATTTATTATTTTATATAATTTTCAGATATGATATGTCCCTAAAGCTGAGTTTCTTCAAAAATGTGCCCAAAATTCGAGGGGCTGAAAAACTTTTGTATTCAATTGTATCAGGGCTTTTTTGAAGCTCATGCACACATACCTACAGGAAAGCACAGCTGAACTCTGAATGCAATATTTTCAATCTCCTACAAATTTAAAGCCTCTGAGAGAAAACAAAAGAAGGAAAAAAATATTGTTGGAATTACAGTGGATTTTTAAGTTTTCCCATAACAAAACACCAGTTAGAGCATTTCAGATTTTATATTTAAAAACCCTAATCATTGTAGCTGATTCTTTTAGTAGATTTAGGGAGATCTGTTAGAAACAAATAGAGAAAAAATTATACTTGAGCATCAGCCTGACATTTTATAGCAGAATAATCTTTCTTTATATTTTAGGTCATTCACAAGCTCACTGGAAAGATGTCGAATAATGTAGCAGCATGAATGTTTATATCTCTGTGAAAGACACTCACTACTGACTAACACCCCTGAATTTTCTATTACACGATGTCTAATTAAGCCCCATGATGCCACTCTCAAATCTGACAAAGCAGAGATAATTCTTGACATTTTCAAAAACTTGGCTTATGTTCCCCTTCTTTTTACAGTGACACAAGCTGTGGCTTCAAACTGATAATGACATTGCAGCAAGTTTCTGGTTTTTTAGTCTTTTTCAAACAGTAGTTTACTCAGAAGGAATGGAATTACACAGACCCTTATTTGCCTTTGCAATCTTCAAGCACAGAACCACAGCAGCCAAAAGACCAAATTTTGCCCTTACTTGCCTCAGTTCAACTCCCACCAAAATCAATTGAAATTATGTTATGCTTCCCAGGGAGTGATTGGGTCCATAGCACACAGAGAGGACTGTCTCAGCACATATGAGGTGAGAGGTCACATCACTTCAATTGTCCCTTTCCTTCTTTCAGCACTAGACAAACATCAAGAGACAAATACAAAGAAGTAAAATAGCAATAGTAATACTCAGTGTCCTGACACTGTCCCTGTCACTACTGCTCCTCTAATCCAGCCATAATGCAGAATTTTCTCTACCACATGTGGTGCCTCACATCTACCTTTCTTGGGCAGCAGCAGGAGGCAGATCAGCAATATCTGGAGGCTGTCTTTAATTTGAGACTTACCTCTTTAAAATGAAAACTGGCTTTTCAGATAGAAGAATAAGGACAAGGATGAAAAAGGTCCTTCATATGCTTCTGAAATTATGAAAATTAACAGAGAAGAATATGCTTTCTTTTAAAGAAAAATAAAACCAAAACAACAAACATCTTTTCACTGCTTTGCTTGCATTACTTAAAGGATATCAATTCCCCCTTCCCAGTCCTGGTAATAGCACTGTGTTCCTATTTATTTTACTCTGTTTGCTATGACACTAGCCAGAGACTAAACAAGATCAGTTTCTCCATTATTAGAAACAATAAAAAGAATTGCTAATGACTTACACAATTTTTCCACAAATGTCCTACAATGATCAGGAACTGGTTTGAAGATCTTACGGAAAAAATAATAAAACTCAAGTAAAAGTAGAGAAAGCTATACAAATCTAATTAGTATATGATTTAAGAAATCATAATTTGCCATTTTGTTTCTCAGTCTCTTGTAGTTAAGTCTAATGCAAAGGTCATTAATATTTTCAACTGTAAATTCCTAAGACTTGTGTATCAATAGCAAAATAGCTTGCTTTTCTTCTATTTTCTTCTAGAAATTGCTTTAATACAGTTTTACAAGAGACATCATTTGTTCAGACTGTGTCCCAATTCACCCTGCAAACATAGACAATAAAAACTAATTATTTTCAACTCCAGCCTCTACCCAACTATATCTTTTGAAAGTAGACTTGAAATCAGTGGAAAATTACATCTTACACTGGATTTCATGCTTATCACAATTTTTCCCTATCTTTCTATCTATTTTATTAAATCATTTCACATCTTTCAGAAGTCATAAGTTACAAAGAAAAAAGAATTCACCATAGAAAGATTTAAAATGTACAAAAAATATCACAATTACAGTTATGGACTTAGTCATTTGAGCAGTCAAGCTAAAGAGCACACAGTAATCTAACTTATTCCTGAGCAAAAGTAGAGTTTCAACAGAGATAATCTTTTCTTTTCTAACAGAAATGTATAGACTAGAGATAAAGCTTTTTGCAACGAGTTCATTTTTATGTTGGTTTATTATTTTAATTATTTTAGCATTAAGGTTTTAGTGAAATCAAGTGCTGGGGAGCCATGAAATAAGAAAAGGGTCCTGATTTTATTAAGTCTTGCAAAATTCTCAGATCACCTGTAATAAATACAGTTCACTGGGATTCCATTTCAATTTTTTTTTTTTTTTTAAGAGGCTGGATTTGGGAAGTTCACTTTATAAGAAGAAAAAGGATAAAGAAGCTCCAAAGGAAAATTCCTTTATTTAATGCAAAACAATAAAGTGTAGTATAGCTTGTTTTTAGTGTTTCTTCCTACTTTTATATTGTTCTCCTAATACTCTCACATTTAAATGGTCAGAGACATTCCCATGGGACACACTCACTGACATCACAGGGATTTACATCTTTTTATAAAGAGACTATGTGTACCCTTGATATCAGCTAAGTTTCAGGCAGTATAACAACCTAAAAATCATCTCGACCAGAACAGGGAAATCTATTTGCATATATTTGTAGACTGTTAAATTCCTTACTGTAATGTGAAGTAAAATACTATTTTTCATGTTACTTCAAACAGACCACAAGAACTACAAGCCTGAAAATCATCATTTGCTAAGGAAAGAACACCTATAAGAAGTTTTATAAATACACTAATATGGCATATTCTTCTTTCCCCAAAGATAACAGTCAAGATTTCTGTGTGAACTCTTGAATATTGGGAAGAAAGACCTCAGTTTTCTCTAGAAATTTTATCAGACTATTTTCATGGAAATGAAAAGGTGAATTCAGGATTGATGCACTTCTATTTCTGTGTTTTTCAGATCAAATAATTGGTAGAAAATATATTACTTATGTGAAAGAGATTCAGGTGAACTGTTTTCTTTAGTCTTTCTCGAGTGACTCTTAACAATGACTAGCTTGATTTGACAGCTTGACTGTTCTTAGGTAAAGCTAGATGACAGTCATCCACAAAAGCATTTGATTAGTTTATCATTACCTGTGTCTGTGTTTGGCAGATGTTTTCAAAGTACTCTGCTTCAGTACCCAGTGAAATTTGTCACCATATGAAGTGACGTGTGCAACTCTGTTGTTCAAGTTACTTCTAAGTTCTTTCAACATTTTATAACAGTTTCTTTCATCAATGAAATAAGTTTAGATCATCTGTAAAGTACAATATTAGGGTTGATTTTTAAAATAGAGGGAACTCTGGGAATATCTGGAAAAGTAAATTGCAACAAACACGCATTAGGTAGAGAGAGGGCTGAGAAAATAGCAGTATGTTACAACCTGCCCTCAAAGGCAAGGATAACTCAGGTTCTTGTTAACATATTCCTAGGGGCAGATTAGAGTGAAATAACACTGAATGATCATTGTTCATAAATATATACATATATATTTATATAAATGTATATATACGATTTATTTTAGAACAATTTGTTTGCAATTAAGGTGTACAGCTGGTTTGGTTATTATCTGCAGAAATGTAGCATAAAAAAATCATTTTATGAAAGCATAAAATACCACTTAAGAAAATTTATACAAAAAAGAAAAAAAGAGAAAAAGTTATAAAAGGAGATGGTAGAGAGGAAATATATCACCACCAGTGAATACAGCAATGAGATTTGATTGTTGCAGTTTCAGGTTCCGTTGGTCGAAGTGATGCTCACAGTCTTGATCCATTGGGGATGGGGGAAGTACACAAAAGACAAAGTCCAATGGGTTAATATACGAATATCAAGGTGCCTCCCCTGGGGGGCAGGGGTGCTGGTTTTACACTGTCTGTTGCAACACTGTGGACCATGTGCAGCCCTCTGGTGGAAGGCTCCAGAAATCAATTTGGTGGCTTTTGAGGCATCTTTGATTACAACTCCTTCTAGGACATTACATTTTGTAAACAGACCATGGGTACCCTTGATATCAGCGAAGTTTCAGGCAGTATAACAGCCTAATAATCATCTTGACCAGAATAAGGAATTTGTATATATACACTGCCTCTCACACCAACCAGTGTAGTTCAACCAGTTATGCCCCATCAGAAGGGATGAATAGCTTCAGGCCTAAGTGTGAATGTTCTGGTACTTACCCAGGGGGAGTTTTCACACCTGAGCCAGCTGTGTAAGGGAAGACACTGGCATGATAAAAAGCATTATCCCATCTAGTGGCATCTGCTTCTTATCAGCTTCTTCCCTTATCTGGCTCAAAACCTAGCCTGTTGCTAAACAAACATTTTTTTGTTGTGGTGATCCTCTGGTGTTCATGCCCTCTGCACCTGGGCTGCTACCTTGCACTTGGTCACAAAGCACCCACTACTTTTGCAAATGGATGTTTGAGGCATTAACCACTAACATTTCAGTTTCTCAAACAGTACTTTCAAAAGATCCCTATGTGCATTACTCACTCACTAGTCCCAATGGACTGTGACTATCCAGCAATCATATCATGTGTTTTGTCACATTGTATCCTAGGATTGAAAGATAACACCACTCTGATAATGAAAATATTGCAGTGTGTCACCAGAAAAAGTATGTTTGCAAAAAGAAACATTATAGTCAATAGTAATAGCTTTAAAAGACAGAACAAACATTGCTTCACCTATTAAATCAGAAATGACAGCATGATTTTTGAAGTAAGCTTTTGCAAATCACTATTGCCTTTATACAGTAACTTCAAACACAAGTGTAGCCCAACAAAGCCACCAACACACTTGGATTTCTTTCTGAAGCTATCTGTTTCATGACGGGCAGCTGATGTTTCATTTCTTCTCACTTATGGATGGCTAACTTGGAAGGATTTAATTTGAAATAATACAGATTTTTATTGTAGAGTGGCTTTTTAAAAATTTATCTCATTAAAATTTTTGGGCAGGGGAACTAGTCAATCTAGCAAGTCTGGTAGTGTTACTATACACTATATATATATCTATATATATATATACTATACCTTCCAAGATATCTCACAAGAAGGAATTAAGTTATTTAGTTATCGTGTGACATACTGCATTATGCGCTAACATTCATTTATCTAGAAAAGTTAGTGTTCTATCCTGTATCTCCTAAATAATAAGTTTACAAGTATTAATCTGAATGACAGCTCCTTTAGGTTAAGGAAAGATACTGTTCCTCCCAATAAAATTAATATTTAAGATCTTTTTTTATTAGCACTAGTAATAAACAAAAGATATATAGTTTCATACTGAGAAAAATAAACCATTTTTACTAAAGGCAACAATATGTTTATATATGAACATAAATATCAAGGGTGCAGATTCTATTACTACATTTATATCTGCTTGTAAAAATCTATGTGATGGACCATATCTTTCTAATCCCAACCATTTCATGCAGACTGAGTGACAGTACACTGAAGTTAAGGAGAAACAGCAGAAGAATCATGCGAAACTTTGTCACATCATGTCCGCTTGCTCAACTTCTACTAGAAAAGTCCATTTTAGCAATTAGTTTTGTTAAGTCCTGAAAACAATTTATTGAGACTGGAACAAACCTACTGCTAGGGGATTACAATGGCTTACTACCAGAGAACTTGAATTAGAATAAAAAACAAATCAAATTGCTAAAAGTTTTAATGAAATTGCAGTTTATCTTTTAGCAATTGCAAATTTTTCTAAACAAAGGTAATCCAAGTGTAGAAGCCACAGGGATTGGAACCTTCCTTTGGGACCTCTGCATGGATCATGCAATGTCACCCTTAGACTCCCTCCAGTTTCCTCCCTCACTGATTGTCGACCTGTCACAACCACCTGGCAGTGCAGGAGAAGCGTCTCTTGAGTCAGACTCAGACACAAGAGAGTCCAACCACACTGTTGTAAGTCAGTACCTAGTGTCTAAATAATGCCCTAAAGCACCTAACTGTGCTTGACATTTTTACTGAACAACTTTTTGTTATTGTTGTTGAAACAGTCAGAAAATGTCAAGATGAGTATATAAAGTTTGATATATAGAAAAAATGGATTAGCATCAATCTAAGAGAAAAAAGATTTAAGCTCATGATATGCAGCTTCTGTTCTAATTTTAACATGTTTTCCTTATTTAGCTTAATTTAAAAAAAAAATCTTGACAAGCAATTCTCTTAGAATATAAGTGACAAATATGAGTAGATCGTCTGTGATACCACTTATGCAAAGCCCAGTGTATTCTTGGCTCACTGTGAGGATACACTGACTGAGAAACAAAAAATAGCTGCACAGGGAAAGAAACATCTACTTTCCAGTCCTTGCTGTCACTTTGTTATTGCATACAGTCAAACTGTATAAAATATATGGCTGTAAAACCAAATTTTTTAACGATTTCTTCATTAATGAAACAGATCTCAAATTTTGTTTGAGAGGAAAGACAGCTGCCTCTATATCTGGGTAATTCCCCTTCACCCCAGTCCCCATTTAACTAATTAAATGTTCTATAGAATTTGAAATCACTGCGTATAACAAAGCTCCTGGGAATCATAAGCAAAGTCAGGAGGACATCTCAAACTCAGGAATGGTTACTATAGGACAGTCTAGGGAGTACATGATGCTTTCAGTATCATTTTGTACTGTACTTTAGGGCATTAATAGCCTTCCAGCAATGTTGCACCAACTGCTAATCAATAGCAATTATTTTTCTCTCCATAGAAACGAGGTTTAGTTAACCTCTTGAGTGCCTTATTCCTGAAATAAATTGAGGATGTATTTTTACATGGATGAAGAAAACATCCACTATAATGAAAATATTCCTGTAAAAAAAGTGCTTCTACATCCAAATGTTGGATGGATATATAGTAATTCAAAAAATTACTCCAGTCCATCAGCTTAAGGCCACATTTTCAAATCATTAATTTAAATAAACAAAGTACACATTGTATGTTTCTAATGCTTCTGTTATAAAAATACAATAGGCAAAGTGGGAAAGGCTCCTACTCTTGGGTGTCTATCACTGTTTCAGTCACAAGGGTCTTCACAATGATATTTTTTTTGAATAAGCAAAAAACCATAATGAAACTAATTAAAAAAATCTAGGGTTTGGGGGTTTGGTTTTGGTTTTGGTTTTGTTTGTTTCTTTGTTCGTTTAATTTTGTTTGGGTTTTTGTTTGGTTTTCTACTAATTACTTTTTTCAATTTCATTCGGCTCAAACATGAGTTAAAACAATTACAGGAACAGCTATTTTACTTCCAAGTTATACAATTAAAAACATTCTGATTTTGCATGCAGGTCAGGAGAGAATGGTAAAAACTTTTATTACCAAATCTGGGGGGAAAAAAACAATCAAATCCCCCAACACCTCACCCCAAAACAATCTCTTGTGCAACACTCCCTTATGGATCTATATAATTTATGATAACAATCTAAATAACTGCTGAGGTAAATTAATACTTATTTTGGGTTTTTTGTTCAGCTTAATACTGGACATAAGTTTTTAGACCAAACAACCAAGTAGATAAGTCAAGATGATTTTTTCTCTGTAAATAGGCTGGCAGACAGTAAATTAGTGAACTACCTAAATATATCAAATATTAAATGTTAGTGTTCAAGTTATTTCCAAGTAACTCACATAAATGCAATATAAAAATAAGAATACTGGAAATAAAAAGTATTAGGGAAATATCTATTTGGTAGCCTTATTGCTGCTACACATCCTCACAACCTTGTTACTTGATTCTCCTGAAGTATATGCAAATTTCTGCTAGGATTCCAGTATTGCTTTGTGTTTGTATGTCTGTCTATCAAATATTTTTTGTGTGTTTTTATGTCTATCTATCTGTAAGCATGAAATATTTAATTCTTAATGCCCTGCAAAGTTCTGTATACAATTATTCAGTACAATATGTCATCAAATAGGTATAAATTACAACACAAAATAACTTAATTTGATAGAAGAAAAAGTAATGAGCTTTTAAGATCAAAGTAGAGAAGTTGCTCCTATAGCAGTTCACAAACATGACAATTCCAATAGGACTGATAGATTGCAAAAAAATAGCCAATATTGTTGAATACACTTCTGCAATTGATTTATCAATACATAAAAGTAATTGGCTTTGTTTAAGCTATCTAAGCTAATATAACATTTAAATGCTAATTTGAGAAAGTGAAGCTTTCTATAATCATACAGGATTGTGTAATTGCTCAGAATGCAGTGCAATATTCATTCACTCTCAGCCACCAAATGGAGATATCTGGAACAGTTTTTCCAGCCAACAGTTTTTTCAAGCCAATTTAACCAAAGGCAGAGGAACATAGGTTGTAATAAGCCATTTCCCTCTGGAGCTTCCACTGTTCTCTGCATAAGCTGGAAACACTATTTCCTTCATTAATCTTTTTTGGCTTTCATAACAAATGGGCCTGCATTATTACTATTGTTTTGTCATATCCATACTGGGGCTATAAACTGTTACAATTAAATATATTTCAAAACTGTGTGAAACTTTGTTACAGGCATTCTAGAAAATTCTTCCTAAGGAACATATTTTTTTCTTTTTTTTTTTTTTTTTTTTTTTTTTTTTTTTTTTTGTTTTTTGTTTTTTGTTTTGTTTTGTTTTGTTTTTTTTTTTTTCTGTTTTTTTTTTTTTTTATGGTAGAAGGAATATAATCTACCAGCTTGACACGAATGTTTTGCAAAAAGAAAAGTAGAGGATGATAACAAGAAGAGGTGAATCTTGCTGAATGTAAACCTTTCCAAGGATTTTTTCGTTCCTAATATATTAATTTCTCCACCACTTTTTCTATGTAGTACTAGAAGGAAGACAGAATAAAGGAGTTGGAATATTAATCACTTTTTGAAACACAGAAAACAATAATGCTAACAGGATGTAACTTCTTTTCATTAGTTGTTCAATCCACTGCAACCAGACACAGTAACATAAAACATAATGTCTTAAAAGAAAAAGCTCAACCAAAGTGCACAACACCATTTGTCTTTGTTTTGATCGCTACAGTTGTCCACTGCTTTACTAAAATACAGTCTCGACTCTGACACCATACAAAAAAAAAAAAAAAAAAAAAAAGTGCTATACATTTTAAAATATAATGTATTCCTGGATTTGGGAATACAAAAGTATTTAGAACAAATATGATCAGTTTCTCTTTAAATCTCTACTTGACTCAAATAGTAAGACAGCCAGGAGCTGAGGTTTCCTTTTTGTACACTTTTCCTGTGTTCAAGGTGATATGATGACTAACCATTGTAACTTCCTCCACCATGGCATACTGTTTAATTATTAGGTTGATACTACTATACCCTAACTAAAGCATCAATACTTCCTTTTTTTAACACTAATATTGAAATCCTGGTGGATGCTTACAATAGAAATTTTGTGACTACTTGTGTATTTAAAGGAGTACTGACTAGTGATGAGTAGAGGGGGGGGAAGGCAACCAAGGATTATTTCTCCAAGGGAAAGTTCGAAATCCAACACTTGAGATTCAGAGATTACTGAACACAAATTAAGAAAACTCAGTGAAAGCCCTTGCCAGATCTAACACTTGCCCTCTTCAGCATATCATTACACATCTCTCTGTATCAGGAACCCAAATGCTGAGAAGGAACAAAAGCCACACCAGATCATAAAAATCAGGTAGGATTACATTACTAGGAAAATGAATATTTGGAATCTGCAGATAACTTTTAAAAATATTTTGTGTAAGATTTAAAAGCTCAACACTTTTTTCTGAAGATGAAACAAAAAATAAAATCATTAAAACCCTTTCCTCTGGAAAAAATTAAATCTTTTTAGGTGGTTTACTGAATTAAGCTCCCCACGTTATTCTCAACATCTTTTGTAAATTGAAATTGCTAGAACGGTTTGGTGGCACAGCAGAGGGCATGGGAGAAAATTCCAATGAGACAAAAAGCTTCCATCTGGATTTCATTAAACAGTCATTTTCTTATAATTTACTCTATCATTTTAAATCATGGAAGTCATTAGATGTATTATTACATAATGATAAATCTCAGAGATTATATAAAAAATGTGGTTTTACTCAAGCATTTATTCTCTTGTTGCATGGGCTAATATTTCCTAAGTTAATTATCTGATCAACAACAGTAACAAAAAGCTATTCACTAATGATTTTCTGCCTTGGATCTGTCAGAAATTTCTCACAGTTTGAATCAACCATTAATCTGAAAGCTAATATTCTCTAAAACGTAAGTGACCATAATTTTATATACCTTTCTATATACACATAGAATAAGATACCCATCCACCAACAAATATGCAATATGTGTCAAAAGAAAATACTATTTCTTTTAGAGACTTATGAAAAATAAATTTAAATAAGTATTTAAAATTACAATAATTACTCAAATTTGCAAATATTTATTAGAAGTTCAAAATGACAGTTCTACTCTGATAAAAGAGGGCACAGGTAGGACATTTTGGGGGGTTTTTTGTTTGTTTGTTTTAATTGTGACTAAATGAAAAAGTAAGGCTCTGCGTCTTGTATCTTTAGCCAAAGCATTATTCTATTACACCAGTATTTTTAGAGAAATAAATGAATTCAAAATAATCTGTACTTCCGTGTTTGGTCCTTATGCTAGATTACCACCTCTGCAGGGCAAGCTAGTTGCAACTGAATTACTCAACCATCTTCCAGTTCCCTTAAGCTTGGATGCCATAAACTTGTAGTCTCTCGAGAGAGTTTTTTTGCAAAGCAGCAATACCTGCCTCAATTTTATATTTTCAAACCTCTCTGCACTCTTGGTTTGTCTCAATTTTCAGTGCTTGTACAGCAGTGTCCAGTATTGAATCCCCCCTTTTTTTTTTCCTCCTTGCATGATTCTCTTCTTTTTTTTTTTTTTTTTTATTTTCCTTTACAGTGCACCAATATGTATATACAGAGGCTAATCAGGGAGCATAAAGGGTCTAGCACATAAACAGGGCCACCATATATACAAGCACTGAGTGTGGTCTGGGAAAGATGCATCTAGATCTAGTATCCTTGTTACCACTGTGGTGCTGAAAAAATGAAAAGCGGTGAAGAGGGAAGAAAAAAAAATATGAAAAAACCAAAGTTTTCAAGGAATGAAACAATAGTTTAAAGCTGCTTTTAAAATGAGAGACATAAGAAAAGTTCTCACCAGAAGACTACGAGGCACTTAGATCATGGGCTACAGTATTCATGTGCGGAGAAGATTTCTGAAGGAATTCAGGCTGTACTTAACAGAAGTTATGGGCTGTCAGCTGAGATGCTACTGTTGTAATTTATGAATGTTATATATTGCAGCTATTATAGAAGCAGAAGCTTATTGTAGTGTTGCAAATCAACAGGTCTCTCTCTCTCTACTACAGTTAAATATTAGGGTAGAGGTTACCTACAGAATTACAAGTTATAAAATAACCTATCTTTGCAGCCTAACATTGAAAAATTTTTATAATTTCACTGAAGTACTTAGGAAGGAATATTTGTATTCTAATAAAGGATAGGAAGAAAAAATGCTGTTAGTGAGACTGAATTGACCGCTTAACACTTGTTTCAGTTTACAGGTCGATTTTAATTTTGTGTTAGGGATTACAGAGAAATCTGTCAATAAGACAATGGTACAGAAAACACCTGAAGGCTGTAGCAAAGCAGCTCTTATCTAATGGAAAAGTTCCCATGTAAATTATAAAATTGAAAGCAAAATAAACTTATATGTTGTTGGAACAGACTATATAGATTTTAATGCTCGGAGGCATCAAATCTCTGGCTGGTTCAAACTTTTAGATGCCATATAGAAAAGATAACTCCAGGTAAACAGAACAGCTACATAAGATAATTAACAGCTACATTTAATTGCAAAAGTACATGTCTTTCCTCAAAAAAATGCAAACAATAGTGCCAAGAGAAGTATTTGGAATTTATATAACTTTATAATACTATGTGTATTACTCCAAAATCACCTTAACCAGAGCAGCTCTCGTAAGACTTTCCATTATACAAACATTGACAAGGACAGTTTCTTAGTACTTTGTGTATCTATCTCTGTGCCTGTTCTGCACCCTCCAGATTTTCAGGGGTGCCACTTGTGAGGACCGACTGAAACTTCTCACCATCACAAAGCACCATGTTACTCATATTCACTTTGTATGCCCCCCCAGGACAGGAGTAGTACTGGTCTCTTCTGAGTCCCTATGATTAACTGTTCCCAAATAAATTAACTGCAGTGAACATTACTAAATTTCTTAAACAAAATAGGCATTTAATATCTATTGGTGCCCCAAGACAGTAACTATATGGAAAGTAAAATATAGGACTAAATCAGAGGTTATTAGGGTTTATTTTACTAATTATGCATGCAGTTTTTGCATTTTTTTGCCATATCTCAAGAACACAAAGCTATAAAGAACACAAAGATATAAACTACTGTTCGAGTAGTCTGACACTTACGGAACACTTAAATTCAGTAATTTAATCTAAGTGCATTTTTGTTGTAATTTAGAGAGAAGACAGCAGGAGGAATGATCCGAAAACACAAAGTGTAATACAAACTCCAGAAAGGGATTGTTTTGGAAGGGGTGATAGTAGTGGAGATACCTTGCAAGCCAATGTTAAAATCTTGAGAAGAAAAGCATTCAAAAAATGATGGAAGCACAAGTAGTAAATGGTTTACAGAGCACTAGTCAAACAAGAAAAGTCTGAGAAGTTTCTGGTCAAAAAATTAAGAATTTTAAAGGAAACTAATCCAAAGAAGTACAACATAAGCTTTCAAGCATATTTTCCGAAAACATATTTGAATCCAGAATTCCATTGAAATACATATTTTTAATGAGTTTATTTCTGAAAAAATGTCCTAAAACTTTTAAAGTAAATATCCAGACTGTGATCACATGGTTATTTAAATAGAGATAATTATTCCCTCTTTGAAAAGACAGAAAATTGCAGATAAAATTCTGTTTAGGTAACAGAATTCCTCTGTATCCTCTCATTAAAATAATATGAATTTCCATGAATTTTTATTTATTGTAATATCAGATTTCAAAATTTATTTGTATTTACATTGTTTTTGAAGTCATTGTTAAGACATAGTCAGCTCGCTTAAAGACCATAACACCAACCAAGCACTAAAGCTGATGACAGTTGAGGGACTAAACCTTAATTCCAAATGTCTATTTTTTCCTCAAAATACTCCTAATGTAGCTTTTTCTTAATCAAAGAATGTAACACATTAGCATATGTCATCTCTTTCCAAAAGCAAGGAAAATGGAGGTAGGGAACTTAGAGCAAATGTACAAGGGATAAGCGTAAATGCAGTATTTTTAAAGAATTTGAGAAGGAGATAGAACAGATGTTATTAAAGTGAACTTATAATTTCTATCTGAAGATTTACTGTCATGTACTTCCTAGCAAATTTCATCGCTTCCAAGTAACCAAACTACATGTTTTGATATGCTGCAAGAATAAAGCTATCACCAAGGCAACTAAACACAATACGGTGTTTACTATACTTTGTCTATTAAACTTTAAGCTTAAAATAAAAATAAAAAAAAATCACATTTACCAACCTATTATGAGACCTGTATCTTAAAAAGCATACTTTTCTTCCTGTTTCCTTAACTGTTCAAATCATTCTGGCTTCAGTGCACACATAATTATATTTATATAAATGAAAACTATTGAGTTGTATGCACAGGGAAAAATGGAACAACTTAAACACAATAGGAAATTTTTAAAAAGCAAGTGCCTATGGAATATTAATAAATGAAAAGCTTTTCCATTCAAGCAAAGAACACAGCAATATCTGGTTAAACTGAAGTGCTTGCAAAATTCTCCTAATTAGTAAGTAGGAAGCCACTAAAGAAAACTGTGGTCCTGCTTCTAATGTTTTTACTTATATAAAAGCAATCTAGTTCGTAAATAAAAGCAATTATTTAAAAGACAGTAGTTTCCATATAAATTTTTTGGCCTTCATACAGATTTATTCCATTAAAAAGCAGCACAGATGCTTGTAATCTCTGTTATTTATTGGATGCTTTAGTTGATTATATATTATTACTGTTTAGGATTAAGTGTCAGCTCATCTGAAATTGTCCTCTACTAATTTCAGTATCACAGGAATTTTTAGGGTAGTAAAAGCCATGAAACTTTCAGGTAAAACTGAATGTGGAAACGAAAACCATGAACATTTGAGCAGTTATTAATGGGAATTTATGGACCTAGAAGACGATGGTTTGCTTTTTTCCAATGAAAGTTGGTCAAAATGGAGTTAGATATCCCTGACACAATTCCCTTTACTTCCTGTCTACCTGCTCTGACAGACGTTGCTTGAGCATATTCTGCTAAACAGCCATTTGCTTGCTGAAGCTGTAGCTTGTCAAGCTGCCTGAAGACAACTGCTCACGAGTCAATCTCAGCAATGACAATGACACAATTATAATTTTACTGACATGCCATACATTCTTGATTTTTGAAGTGTATGACTGATGCTTGCCATTGGTATTCAAGTTAGCTAGTGGGTAATAGCAGGAATTTTCCTCCTATCAGAAGATCCTGGTTTCCTCAGCCTTAAAAGGTGTGGTTCAGTTGGGAGAGACTGGAGAGACCCATTGAGCCACCAAGGCTTCCCATGTGAATTAAAGTTAAACTATATTAACTAAATGAAACTACTGATAGACATTGAATAAAAAAAAAAAAATTATATGTAATTGCCTTTCACTGCTGTGGTTATTATCCTTTTTTAAAGTAGACTGGTTTAGTAGAAGGACCATGTAATCTATCAAAGTACAACAAACAGAAGCCCTTAACAACTTCACTATAATCATGTTATCAAGTAACTTCTATTTGCTGGGATTAAAGAGTTCCACTTGCCAAACTGGAGGTGAGGATGAACTGAGAAGGCATGAACATTTTCCATATTGTTTGCTGAGTTGCTAAAAATATACTAATAGAAGAGGTGTTACCTTAACTGATCCCCTTTACTTTGTGAGGGAAATTGCACTAATACTGATAATCCATACTAATGTTAAAACATCATAAAACTTTTTTTAAAAAATCAATTGTAATCTGTAACAGAAAATGCTTTGGTGTGACAAAAATGTTATCTGTAGAGAGTTATTTAGCCAGTCTGCCTGGGAAGATATTTCCAACAACCATTAAAGAAAGATAAACAGCAACTGTGTAAAAAATGTGCCATTGCTTTTTAAATTTATTAGTGGTATTAAAATTAAATTATAGTTCCAGTCCTTTTAGGGCTTCTGAAAAGGATTCTTCTTTCAGATAGCTGAACTGAAACACACAAATATAGTCCCAGTCCCCAGGGATCACTACATAAAAAAACTACTAATGGGACAATCCCTTTTACCAGTCTTGGGTGTATCCACTCCATTCTGCATGGTTGAAACCACAATAGAACTGCACAGTAATCTGTTTTGGTTTTGAACCATAATTACATATTGACAAGTTAAACTGCGAGACCCAAATCAAGGGGATTTGGGTTATTATGTGAGCATCCTCGTGGGGCAAACCAAAAGAGACATCAATTATTTTGCCTCAGTCTAACTACTTTTCAGTTTCACTATCTTGATTGGCATTAAATACTTGGAGAAAAGGAATTATTGAAATAAAAAAAATGCAAGGCAAATGTAGCATGGTTGTCCAAAAGAGTTTCCACATATAATTAAAATAAAAATAGCTAGGCTTTACTGGGAAAATATTAAATGAAAACATTTTTATTATTACAAAATGTCTCCTCTTGTTTCTTAATTATTTTTCTTTGTTTACATTTTCTCAAATCTTAAATAGCTTTGATTATGTTTCTAAATCCTTACCAGAAAACTTAGAGAAAGATCTAATTTACTGAACAATTACTAATGTAAAGTTATTAGAGTGCTTTCCAATCATTCACTAGTTGATAAAATGGAGTTTATGAAAAACATATAGTGAAGAAAGAAATCATTCAAAGATTTTTTTTAATAAGCTCATATGATGGTAAAATTGATATGTGTTTTATATGTAAAAATATATTGCATATGTTCAGAAATAACTAAATGATTACATATAGAGATACTGGAAACCCACTGCTTATGAGCCAATTTTTAGATCTAAAATATGCATATTCTCCCTGTGTTCATATTGCATTTTGCCTTTACCCATATTTTTGGTTTAATTTAAAGAACACATCTATACAGAAGTAATAAATGTCATCGATGTTATATCTACCATCTACATGATAAAAAAAATATTGCTACCAATATTTTTACTTAAATTTTTAAGGAAAAAGTCAAATTTATCAAATATTCAACAAAAGGAAAGAAAACAGAAAAATATACCAAGTTCTCACAAAGTACAACAAAAATCTTTAACTTTCCAAGAAAAAGAAAAAACTTTAGTAGAAACTGGCTGTTACATAAAGAACATGAGGAAGTAAAGAAATAACTTGGAGAATTTGCATCTAATCACAGGAATATCATAAAAGTCTATCATTATGTATACTTGCATGATTTGCTCTTCTGCAATATTTTATATTCTGCATCTAAGTCTCACTAAGAAGAAAACACTGCAAGCACTGTTGGGATTGTTTTTACTCATCTCATACTAAATTTACCTTACACGCATAAAAGTATATTGCCCATAGTATGAAAATTCAGAGCAACTAGTTTTTTAAGGTTAATTTTAATTCTTGGCTGAAGGTTAAGGTTTGCCTGTGTGGGAATATAACATTCCTGTACAGATGTTTCATGGTCTTGGGTTCCCTAGTCTCTGTCAATGGAACACGTGAGGTGTGGTGTGTCACAGCTCATGTCTGCATTTTGATTGCTTGTAGAGCTCCATAGCAACCGAAATAGAAGTAGCCTGTTCTAGCAACAGGAGATTGCTTTCATATTTTACTAAGATTGGGTGTTCCGCTTGAGTGGTACAATAGTGGATGACTTACTGGTTAAAAAAAAAAAAAAAAAAGGAAAAAAAGAAAAAGAAAAATGCTTACAGAGTAAAAGTTCTGCCTCTTTATAAACTTAGATTTATGAAGTTCAGCAAACTTTGCTGATGCCCAGTAAGGTATTTGATTCATGGTCAAAAATCAAAAGATTATATGAGTACATGTTAAATTAACAAGTTTTAGGGATTAAATTTAAGCAAAAGGTGGGCATCAGAGAAGGGTAACTTTTAAAAAAAATTAGCAGCAACAACAACAAAAAACAACCAAACAAAAAAACAAACCACAAAAAAACCAGACAGAAAAAGAAAACAAAGAGAAGCAAAATTATAATATGATGGTATAATAATTCTGACCTTTTCCAAGGAAAACTATAAAACATCAAGAGGATCAATGAAAACACTAAGAATTTTCACATGGAATTTTTATCTAATTCCTTAATGAAATTGTAGTTTAATGACTAGACCCTCTTCTCTCCCCAACTGTAAATAGCAAAAAGAAGGGTGTTGTGTGATTTTGAGTTCTCTTTCTGACCTCTTTGGCAGGTTTCTACACTGACTGCAAAGCTTTCTTTTATTCTAAAAGAGATATCTACAAAGGGAATAGTGAACATCCCAAGTTTCTTTCATCTTCCCTGTTCCTCTTCAGTGTAGTGAAGCCCACAGAAGATTTTGGTGTGGTTAGACCTGAAATTCTTGAAACAGCCAAAAAAATGTTTCAATTCTGTTTACCTAAACTATTTAATTTGTGACTGACTAAAAAATCATTGCCTCCCTGCAGATGGAAGGTTAGAGGAGCCAGTCATTCCTCAGGCAGTACCTGGATACTATACACATGGGACACTAATTCTGGTCCACTCACACCTGCTATACCTTGTGAGCAGTTGGATGCCTCAAAGTAAGAGCTGCATGAGCATATCTTGAAAGCTGTAAATGGTCTTGCAATTTTCGGCCTGTTGCATTCTTGGTTCTTAGTCTTGACTCTGAACCCTGCCTCTTCAGCTTGCACTCTCGAATCCTTGATCCCTTTATCACTCTCTCCAATGCACCAAATCTGCCCATGAGTTGTTTTCAGAACAAGACTAGTAACTAGGCTTTACCAAACATCTATCATGAAACTATGGAAATGTTGTCACTGGGCTGTCCAATCCATGTTCCATGAAGGTGCACTATAAAGAAATCTCTTTGAACAATTGTTGTGTCTCCTCTGCACTCAGGGAAGATTGCACTGGTTGTCTCCGCTTATCACCTTGTTGAAAGCATTTGTTTTCTCCCAGTTCCTTCCATTCTTCTTCTTCTCTAGTTTGCTTTCCAGATTTACACACGAAATGAAAATGGTAACCCAGAAAAATACCCCAATTGGATAGGCTGGTACTTCTTTTACAGCTTTTTTTATATATTATATCATTATGGTTATAATGTGTCCAGTGGTCTCTGTAAGAACACAGAAGGCAGTCTCCTGTCATAGGACAAGACCCCAGCATCCCACATATTCCAGGGGAATCTTTCAATATTCATCTCTCTGAAGCAATGAATTTTGCATTCCTTCCTCAAAGTAATCCTATGCACAATCTCCTACACTCTTGGGTGGTTCTCCGTTAATAGGCTATTATGTAAAACCAAGCGCTCTTTATTTTCTTTCCCTAGCATTATTAATGCCTCAGCTAAAAATTCAGGTTCACAGAAGCTATTTCCATTTAATCTTAGAACTGGATTTTTAATTGTGAATCACAGCCTCAAAGAGGACACTGAAGTTTAGTGACGCACAAAATTTTTGTTCTTACCATTTCTAACTCCTGATCTTAGACATACTTTTCCTCAGCGTACTGACTTCTTGAATACTGTTTTTTTTTTTAATGAGAGCTACATATAGATTGTCAAAAACAATTTTCCAAATTTTCAGCTTCCTGGGATCAGGTATATGCCTCAGCTGTCTCCTAAGTCCTTAGCAAGGTATCAGGTTTGTTAACCAATGGTTAGGTACATAAAGGAATTTATGATATACAAGATAAGAGAGAATAACAGAGCTGTGGAACACTCTAACTGTTGTCTATCCCAAAAACTGGGAAAAACTGGACTGCAAATGGCATAATGCTGTACCCTCATATCAAATATAGGTGCCTAAATTTTCCTTTATATTTGTTTATTTATAAATCAAAAACTAAAAATTCATCTCAGTGTAACTGTTCAAAAATATGAAGTCTGATTCTTGTACACATATTCCATGTTTTAAACTCTATTCACAAGAATAACATCTTTATTCAAAACATGAATCACATGAAACTTTTAAATTGAGAGTCTCATTATGCTGTTAATGAGCATGTCCAACTCCAGAGAACTTCAATACTGTAAATGAGGACAAAATGTATCCCTTAAATAATTAACTGTAAGTCACATTCATAATAAATACTGTAATTTAAAGTTTGCTCTACAGCTATGCCTTGTCAATCAATATCACAGTTGCTTGGAAGAAACAGATACTATGTTATTATTAATAACAATGTCTTGATAGTGCTATTATTTACATTCAATAATCTCAGTTTAACAAAATTCCACAACAGGCAATGGCCTTGATTGGTGTTAGCAGGCATTGTAATTCAAACTCTGAAAAGACAAGGCAAATATCTTTCATGATGATACACAGATAGTGTAATCAGGGCAGTTTATTCTGGGTTTAATGTAAACTTCTGAATGAAGCACAAATCTCCCATAGGATTTCAGCGTGCAAATCTATGGTCTGAAATTAGGCAGAAATGATTTTGAGTGATGGCTCCTCTTAACATCAAGGGAGTGCTTACCTCTTTCACTCCGTATGTGGCAGGCCTCCAAAACTCCTACTGATAAGTCTGAATTAAGTAGCCTTAATATGTATGATATTTAACATTTTCAGAAGCTATGCATTAAATATGTAGCCTAAAACTTCTAGTTAAGGAATGAATCCAACACTTCAGGGCTTTGCAAGCATTTCTTTATCTTTAATTCCTCTTGCCAAGTTGATGTTTCAGTGCAAACTGTATAAAAGTTCACATCACCTGGATCTGTTTCTGCAAGATTAGTAGAGTAACATCTTAGCCTGAAACTGATCTTTTTTCTTTCACAGCTTTTTAGTCCCTGAACTCTAAGGCTTGTATTAAATATGAAATAGGTATAATGAGTTTTAATTTTTAAAGACATTAAATACCCTGAACAAGCTGGTTAAGAATTGTAGCACGATTTTGTCACTTAAGACAGCTTAGCAAATCCAGTGAAGTACCACATTAGTTTTCTATATGCATGATTACATTTATTTTCTATGTTATCAGTTTCTGAAAATGTGTTCATTTCTTAAAGCTGCATTTCTTCTGAACAATCTTAGATGAAATATGAGTGAATGAAGTCCCATTTACCCACCCATCATCCTGCCACTATACTGCAAGTCATACTAAGCCTTCATGTACTACTCTGCCAAGGTATTTACATATTCTGAATATGCACAAGGTATAATAGTAATGTTATTTCTTTCACACTTACATCCAAAAAAGTGGATTATTTCATTCCATAATACTACTGAAAGACCATTATATAACTGTGGTATCAATGTAGATTCAATATAATGGTAATTTTAAAAAATTCAGATATTCACATTTCTCAACATGAATTTAAATTTAGTTCTACTGTATTAGTTGACAATGAAAATCACATTAATTAAAACTCTCAATAGCAACTATCAATAATAAGGTGATTATTTAAGTAAAGAAAGTATCAAGATGTATGTAGTTGTACCTCATCTGCAAAAATGGACAATTTGTGATAATCTGTGTCACAGTCCAGCACTTTATCCCCTTTACACATGAGTCATTCAGGACTGATGTTTTCACTTTTGACATCAGTAAGTGTCTAACAGACCTGAAGCTACTAGATCAGTGCTTTATGATAGCTCATATTTCAGTTGGCTTATCAGTGTCATCGTTTCTATTAATATTTCTCATTTTGTCAAACAGTGTTAGCACTGCAGAAAAAATTAAAGAAACACAATCCCTGTTATATATATACTTATGAAAGTATTCACAAAGTAAATGGTAATCTCAGAAACTATACCTAAAATTGTATGCATAATCTGGTCTAATGTGACTGACATTTGTACAGGTGGACCAAAAACAAAAAAGAAAAACCAGACAGGAAGAAATTTCTATTCTGCGTTAAATCAGAAATTGAGGAGAAGAGACAAAAGTTAAGTGGTCTGATGAAATCTTTTATTCCCTGTGTCATTTCAAAGGGATCAAACATCCCCCAGAACACTATAAAGGGGACCAAACCCATATTTTTAATAGTAAGGATGTTGAATAAAAAAGAACAGTTAAAATCCCAGTGTACAGTAACAGCAAGATAAATAAGACCTTGGTATCTGTGGGCTGTACAGCTGTTAATGACAGTTCAGTTCAAAGGAAGCTGAAAGGTCACAGTGTTGTCCACTCTCCTACAAATAATAAATATTTGATTTTAGTAGTATGGTGGGTTGACCTTGGCTGGCCACCAGGTGCCTACCAAGGCACTCTATCACTTTACCTCCTCAATAGAACAGAGTGGAAAAATATAGCGGAAAGCTCATGGGTCAAGATAAAGACAGGGAGATCACTTAACAATTACCATCACAGGCAAAGCAGACTCAACTTACGGAAATTAATTTGCTGCCATTTAAACAAAATAGGGTAATGAGAAGTAAGAACAAATCTAAAACCGCATTCTCTCCAGCCCTGTCTTCTCCTCAGTCTCAGCTTCACTCCCAGTTTTTTCCATCTCCTCCCCTCCAGCAGTGCAGGGGGAAAAGGAGTGGGGGCTGCAATCAGTTCATCATGCGTTGTCTCTGCCGCTCCCTCCTAACTCAGGAGGACTCCTTATGCTCTTTCCCTCCCCTAGTGTGGGATCCCTCACATGGAACACAGGCCTTCATGAACTTCTATATCATAGATCCTTCCCTTGGTTTGCAGTTCTTCAAAATATTCTCCAGCATGGGTCCTTACCATGGACTTTCAAGAATTAACCTGACAGACTGCCCACAGGGTCACAGTTTTTGCCAGAACCTGTTCCAGCAAGGCAGCTTCCTTCAGGGCACATTCACCTGATCTGGCATGGGGTCCTCCAGGGACAGTGTGGGTATTTGCCCAACCCTGAACCTCCATGGTCTGCATGGGACTCTGCTCTGGTGCCTGAAGCACCTCCTACCCCCCTCCCCCCATCCCCCTTATTCACTGATCTGTGGTTCTCTCGCATATTCTCACTCTCTCTCCCAGGTTCTGTCACATAGCATTTTTTTCCCTTTTTTAAATACTTTCAGAGAGGTGCTACCAGTGTTGCTGACTGGCTCAGATTTAGCCAGCGGCAGATCTGTCTGGGAGCCAGATGGAGCTGGCTTTGCCTGACGTGGGGGCAGCCTCTGGCATCTTCTTACAGAATCCATCCCTGCAGGCCCCCCCACTAGAAAACCTTTCCATATAAATCCAATGCAAGTAGCTGCAAGAGTATTATTTGATAACAAAAGATATAGGAAGTGGTGGAGATATGGAAGTGAATTTCTCTATTAAACTAAAGATCACTCTATAAGTAAAATGTTAAGGTCCTCCCACAGTACAATTTATACATTATACATTATACATTAGAAGATAAACTTAGGGTATTTCTCACTATTTACTCTCAAACAGGATTACAGCACAGACCACACTACCTGCTATTCTCTCTAACCAATACCTTAAGGCAAATTGGGAAAGGAAAATATTCTTGATGCTGAAGAATATCTTAATACTCATTTTCCAAGTAGCTGCTGTCATCCTAACAACATATTTCCAACTGTGAGAACACAGATAGCTTCCTGCAGAGCTTCTAATCTCAAGGCCATTTTGCAGAGCAGCCAGGAGGATGTGCTAGCGTAATGAGAAAACTGGTAACTACCGCCTAGAGATATAACACTTCATGTCTGCTCACTTCTCAAACTCTGTTGGCTTGAAACACGGATCCTAGCTTGGCTCCTAAATCTTTCTTTCCCTAGATAGCAACACATTATTCTCACACCTGATAGCTTAACTTACTGGCTGCCTACAAAACCTCTGAGATCCCTTTTAATTATATACAAAACTAACACACAAGGCCCATAAAATACTTCCAAGTCAGTCAAGGCTGCTAACTACTTGGATCCGAAGTGAACATGCTTATGTTTGGATTAAGTTGGTACTTATGTTTATACTTCAAGTGAAGACATGATATGCCATAGATCAAGGGGAACTGGCATGCACAAGGTTGTAGAAGGGACTTCAAAGTTAGTGTCTCAGATTTGCTTTATTTAAAAGACAACATAGGGTTATTTGGGGCAACATAAAGAAAGGACACTGTTTCAGCAGGATTTTTCCCACAATATGTTTTTAAAATCTTCCTTTGGCTTGACATAATTTCCCTGTGGCATTGTGCCACCTTCACATAGCCATCCATAACTCTTCTCCTGCTTGAAACAATCTTCAACATGCCATTCTTGTTAATGACTGAGATACCCCTGATGGTGCTTAACATTTAATAGTGCTAGAGCTCCACGTTTGCCCAAACAACCTATTCCATTTACCTTACCTCAAAGGCGTCCTAATTTTTCTTCAGAGACAGAAATCCTTTAAGCCCATTGTATCCTTAGGCTACAAATTTACTGAGATTTAGGTTTCCAATAAGAGCTCCAAGATGAATGCCACCTTCTCATTTATGAATCAATTTTTGCCCATCGGCTTTTCAGTGTTATTACTTTTTATTTTATTTTACACTCAAAGGAGAGAACCTCAGGAATACATACATACACACACACACAGTGCGGGTGTGGGAGGAGACAGGGTGCACGACAAACTTGAATCAGAACCAAATAAAACATATGACACATTCTCCTCAACATATTACGAATACAGAAATCTCAAATAACATGTAGCCACAGATATAGTACCTTTTTCATCTTCTGGTCTCTTGATCATCAGCACTCACCACAAAGCAAGCATGCTACTTCTTAGCATCATGAGCTATATTTTTACACTTGTCAGTGGTTAAAGAAGCACTTTTCATGCACCACAGTTCAGCTGATTCTGCCACCCATCTTCAGTGGTTAGCAGGTCTTTTGTCTCAATGAAGACAACAGTGTATTTTGGAAAATTCTGTAAAGAACGTGTAGCACATGGAAAAGCTTTACTTGCCTGAGCTGACTAAAATTCTAATGCTATTCCTTTGTAGCTAAATTTCAAACAGGTAAAGCAATAAACTGAATGGTTTAAAAACTTAGAAACAAGAATCATGATTTTCAAGTTACCGCCTTATAAAGTCTGACTTATTTTAATAGTATTTTGACTGAAATGAAGGTTGAACTTCACGTGAAGCCCAACACACTAAGCAATTCTAATTAAGGAATTATGTGGTCGTGGTCATGTATCAGGCCTAGATAAAATATAATCCCATTTTAACTGCTTGCTGGCAGTCAGATACTATTTTTGCTGTATGGCTCAGAATTAATCCCATTTGAGGAACATCATGAAAATCAAAAGCTGGAATCAATCATCTATCAGAAGTTAGCCTGTCATGGCAGAACTCTCCTTGGCCGCAGAAACATCCTGTGTTAAAAAAGGACTGATGTACTAAACAGACAACAGTTTTTAATTTTAACAACAATTAATTTTACAGAATTTTAACTGCTTTTATGACAGCTGTAATATTACCTTGAGTTCCATCATTATATCATAAGAAATTATTTAACAACAAGGACAAGTTCATTAGATGGGAAGAGACAACTGAGCTCAAATAACTGAGCATAATCTTTCTGTAAATGGGACATTTGGGAAAGTACCTCTGAATTACTTCCAGAAGACACAGAAAGCATCTTCCAGTATAGCTAAACTATGATAGTAATAAAAACAACTAGATGGATTTCAGTATCATCTATATGAATGTTTAAAGGATACTCCTGTTCAGTGGATGACTAGGTTTCAAGAGACTGCATAACAATTGAGACACTGACCCTGGGAAGTACTATAATGACTCAAGGCTCTCTTTTAACACCACAAAACATGGCATACTGACCAAACTGCTCCATTTATCTCTTATTTACTACTGTGTTGGTTTTTTTCACCTCTTTATTTTGCTCACTGTATTCTACATCTGGATTTCTAGTTGCACAGACAGGTGGAAGTGATGCCAGAAACTGTGGGCTTACACTTCTAAATATGCCCTGTAGTCAGGTTAAGAAAAAGAAAGGGGAAAAAAAAATCAAAGAAAACCAAAATAAAGCAAACCAAAAACCTTCTCATGAGTGCTGTTGCTTGTACTTGGAGAACAGGTCTTGAATACCAAACATCAGGAAAAGTCATTTTCAAAGGTTATCTGAACTCATGTTAAATAGTTGACCATTCAACCAAGCAAAAAACAGATCCAAAAGATGAAATAATAAAGCACCAGGGACAAAAGATCTACACACTATTTAGTAGAGAATGAGGCTCTCTATAATGGGAAACATAAGCTGAGTCTCTTACAGTACTCTGAAAAAATGATTGCAAGCAAAATCTTGTGAAACATCAACGTGTTCTGTGACAGCTGTTTACAGTTTTTACTTTTAAGCTGTTCACAGTTGTATGTCTGGGCAGTAATTTTAGGGGAAAAAAAAGAGATCTGAATGCATTTTCAGATACAGGCATGCAATAAAAATATTCTTACCTGAAAATAAATTACAATAGTACTGTTGGATAAAAAAAAAAAAAAAGGCATTTTGTGAATTGAAAGACTCTAACCCTTGGGTTTTCTAAAATGCATTTTCCAGGTTTAATTGTACATTATTTAATATTCAGAATTCATTTTCATAGTTTCTGAATAAGCCATTCAAAATGGCAATGCATTATGGTTCAGAGGGGAGGGAGAAAAACAGAACATAGTACAAAGCATCTACAGTGTCTTCTGCTCCACTTCCAGAAAAAATCCAGAAGTTTGAAAATCCAACACTTTTTGTTATGATAAAGTAAGAAAATTAAATTCTTACAGTTCTATGGTAAAGAGAAAGATTGAATTCAAAAAGTAGAACTGCTTCAGATAGCATTTGGCATCTTAATTTTGGTTTATGACAGTAATGAAGGACTTCTATTTTTATTTATAGCTGTAGTCTTGTAAGAACTAAAAGAAAAAATATCCTTTAAAGAAATAATATGAATATTTCATAGCAGTGTTATTACAGTGTATCACTGTGTAAAGCAGTCTCCAAAAACTCTGGGAAGCAGTGTAAATGAGGTGAGTGATAGCACAGCACAGGTCATTTGGAGCCTGTAAGAGCTTCTATTGCACAAAACAGATTGGCAAATTTCGTATTTTTTCTTCCCAGGATCCCTTTTACACATATATAATAAAGCAAAACCTTATAAAATGGAAGTGTTTTATTTGAATGGTATAGTTAAGGCCCTTGTAAGGAGCTGAAACAGGAGACTGACTTCAATTCTCTATAGCTTCCTCATGCAAGAAAACAGGAAAACAATATGTGTTTAATAGATTCTAGTTTCTTGCTGCTACCTCTCCCCACTGACCCTAGTATAGATGAGACACAGCTTATTATCTTTGGCTTTATGACTCCAACAATATTCTCATATGTCACTGAGGAAGCTTGCCTTCCTGGGTGGGAAACGGAGAATAGTACAGCTTTTTTGGGAAATAGTAAAGAATTTTTTGGGAAGCAAAGGCTTGAATAAAACCTCAGGTGGAGACAGGGGGAGAACTGTACTGCTTTCAGCACAGGTCCTGTTCTGAAACTTTATACTTAAGAGAGTTGCCTCAGTGACTTGACAGGATCCTTCTCTGAAATGCAAATATATATACATTCAAAACATCATTAGTTTCTCAAAACTTCATTATGCATAATCAAGAAGAGTTATGACATCTTCTGCCAAAATTCCTCACTTACATCTGTATGGCAATGTCACAGAGTTACTATCTGACAAATTTCTCTTATATGCAAACGTGGACTAAATAGACTAGAGAAGATAGATTGGAGAAGACTCAGGAAGATAAAATAGAAACTGAGACACTGGAAATCTAGAAAGTAAAAGAATATTGGATTGGTTAAAAACTGGCCACAATAATAACTGGGATTTCACTGGTAAAGATGAGCATCTATTGAATAATATTTCTATCTAAAGTCTGATACTATATTCCTAGGCAACTGATTAACTGCTACTTATGGTGGGTTGGCCTTGCCTAGCTGCTAGATGCCCAACTAGGCTCTCTCTTACTTCTCCTCCTCCTGAGTAGGACAGGAGAGAAAGAAAGACAAAAACACTTGTGGGTTGAGACAGAGATGAGAAAAGTGATTACCAATTACCGCCATAGGCAAAATGGGCATAAATTTGGGAAAATTCAATTTGTTGCCAATTAAGATAGAGCTGGGTGATGAGAAAGAAAGAGAAAGAAAGTAAACCAACACCTTCCACTCACTCTCCCTTTTCTGAGACTCAGCTTCACTCCCTCATTCCTAATGTGTGGATATAGTTGCTCTGGTTTCCCCTTCTTCAGAGCAGCAGAAGAATCTCTGCTCCCACGTCTGGAGCACCTGCTCCCCCTCCTTCACTGACCTGGCTGTCTGCAGGGATATTTCTCACATTTTTCCTTACTTCTCACTGCCAGGCAACACTTTTTACCCTTTCTTAAGTATATTTTCCCCAAAATGCAACCCCCTTGGCTGCAGGGTTCAGCCATGCCCTGCAGTGGGTGGGCTGGAGACAGCTGGTACCAGCTGTGTCCAGCATGAGGCAGCCCTGGCTGCTCCTCACAGAGGCCACCCTGCAGACCCCACCAACAGAGGTGGGGCACCCGCACACAAAACTTGTCTATATAATCCTGGAAAACCACACCCTATGTATTAAAAAAAAAAAAAAAAAAATGGGTGCAATAAAAATATTAGGTTGAAAAATATGAGTATTTAGCAAAATAAAAAAATGTATACTCTTGTTTCCTTGCATATAGCCAGGCTGAGTAATGGGAAAGGTGACAGAGACTCCTTCTGTGTAGTTGTTGAGAATTTTTCATATATTGTCTTGATTTACAGTCAAGATTAAATGCAAAAAAATGAAATATTTATCTTTTTAAAATCAAATTGAAACACTTGAGTCAGAAAGGTTAAGAGAAGTTCACAGAACAATCACACAAACAATTTAAGGCCATGATTCCTTTAGTAGGTTCAGAGTAATAATGAGTAAAACCACTAATCAGTGCCCACAGATATTAGATTATAAATTCAATAGGTTGAAATAGGTATTTGTAGAGCAGCAAATGTTAATCTAATGATTGAATTAATCTTAATGCAGAGAAATTCTTGCATGCCAAATTTGTTTACCACATAACATACTAATGAAGAAAAAAATTGGTGGGTCTCCTTTACCCTTATGAATTGTTATTTTAGAAGAGTTGAAAGAGCATTAAGTGGCAAAATTTTGTAAGAAGCACATGAAAAGATTTGAACAAACAACAGATGACAATAGATAAGGTACTCATTCTGTATTACACTTTGAATGGCTGAATATAAATTATTGGATTAGTAGAGTTTATTAAAGAACCTACTATGTAAAACAGATATAGAAATAACTAAGGGCTTCATAATTAGCTGATCATACTGGTACTTTCTTAACCCACTTTTGTTGTCTATGGAGGAAAATCTAGGTATATCTGTGCACAGAAGCCAGAAGTTTAGATCTCTATGCTAGCTAATTTTTTATTTCTGATCATCAAACAAATGTGCTTACAATGATAATTAAGGACAACTTTTTTCAAATGTCTTGCCTGAAAAGCACCTTTAAAAACAAACAGACAAACAAACAAGCAAAACTCTAACACTGAAGATCACTGCTTTTTTTTCGTCTTTAAAAAGGTTCAGTTTCTATTAAGGGGCACAATCCTTAGAGTAGAAAGTCCTTTTTTCAAATTGCTTGCAGTTTGGCCCTTTGATACATAGATTAATGGCCCAGTTTGACAAACTTTTCAGAAGGCGGATTATCAGATTATCCTCAGATACAGAAAGAAGTTTAAGATTATTTCCAATTTTTTTTTTTTAGTTTGGAGTTTTTGTTTTGTTTTCTAACAGGTCCTCTCTCGGCTATTTATAACTGAAACTTTACTGAAGTATCATCTGGAGACATACACTTAGCTGCACTGATTGACCCTATTTGACTGTGAGTGGCTAATTTAAATGATCAAACCTGTGGAAAAAAGTCCATCAGAAAAACCCCAGTACTGATGACATAGGTAGACACTATACCCAAGTTTAAAGTCACTTACATGTTCCAATGAAAAAGAGATTTGAACTTTTTCATGTAGTAAAATAATTTAAATAATCCAGTTATTTAATCTGGCTAAAGTGCAATATAATACAAATTTATTTGTAAAAAAACCCACAGCAAAACAGTATTTTGACGTCTTTTTACTAAATACATTCTTCTATGCCTGACATGTTAAAGACATTTGCTTGCATATCACATACTTCAAGTTCAGATGCACTGAACAGAATATATAAGAATTATACACATTCGAGTAAGCAATGCCACATATGACATAAAAAAAGGAAAAAAAAAAACCACCAGAAATCTGTTCTTATTCTACTGTTAGTGTTAGAAGAAATGTGTAATATACAAATATTTTTTCCAGTACATTTTGGAGGTCAGTGTTATACGATAACACCATTGGCTAGTCTAGGCATGCTACTCCCATTTTAACAGCCTTGATCTAATTATACAGATTTTAATGGACAAACAGAGTAGAAAAGTAGAACACTTCTGTCAGTGTCCTGCCAGATTTATGAGATGTCATATACATAGTACCAAAATACAACACTGAGTAGGTTGGCATTTTGTAATAGGCAAACACTGGAAAAGACCAAAACGAAGGAGGTTGAATTAAGCACCATGGCACTCATGTTTCACCCCAGCTAAGCACTCTCTATTTCAATTTGCGTTGTTTTCCAGTTCTGTTTTTTTACAGTCTTCTGAGAAGAGGCATTCTTCCCTTCAAGTTTGTTCAGTTGACAGAATGATTCATGGACATTTTTGAGCCATAAATAAAAGAGCTTTCTAACTTTTGAGCATCACAGAGCTGTTCCAAAATGTTTCAATGTACACAGAAGAATTACCTATACTGATGTCAATTCCACAGCACTCTGTTTTTTCATTCACAACACATATGCTATTGAGCATAATCTATTCACCTGGCAGTTTACCTGACACCTTCCAAGACATTCCTTTTTGTGCTGCTGCTCCAATAATACCAGTCTAATTTCTCTTCTTTTCTTTCCCTACACTCGTCCAACACAGTAGGCATTATCAACAGTCCCTTCTGAAACTTCCCCACTGAAAAAACGCATGAACCCAAATATACTGATTTCTAAATGAAAGACATGAGATATGGACACACATCAACATACAGTGCTACCAGGATTTATTCTTTCAGTGTTAATAAATAAGCAAACAAACAACTCACAAAATAAATGAAATTAGACGGAAGAGTAGAATACAATTTTTGTCAACCAAGCAAGCAAGAGAGAAATACACACTTTTTAAAGGACACAGAAAATGCTCCTCCAAAAATTAAAGACTGTGGACAATGAATCTCTTTTGTACTAAGATATCTTCCAAAATTTTTCATTCTTAAAAGATTCTTTAATTTTTTTTGTCCTCTTATAAAGATTTTTTTAAATTCATGCATGTTCTTGTGGATCATTCTTCAGTTCAGAAGTAAATAAAGCATGCAAAACAACTTACTGTTTGCCCATTCTAGGATTCTTCAGTATTTTTTGTTTAAGCAAACTTCATTAAGTGCCATTTTTTTTTGTAATAATGTTGTCATTGTTTGCAAAATAACATGGATAAATTCACAAGTGTCTCTAAAGTTGGGTTTTTTCAGCCTATTCCCTTCTTCTGGCAGGACCTCTTCCATGTGCTTCAGAGCATTGTCCAAATGCTTCCTGAACTCTGGCAGGCTTGGTGCTGTGACCACTTCCCTGGGGAGACTGTTCCAGATTTATGCTGTTCCCTCTTGTCACCAGAGGGAATAGATTGGTACCTGTCCCTCTTCTTGCCCTCACAAGGAAGCTGTAGACTGCAATGAGGTCTTGCCTCAGTATTCTCTTCTCCAGGCTGAGCAAACCAAGTGACCTCAGCTACTCCTTGTATGCATTTCCCTCTAGACCCTTCACCACCTTATGGCCCTAAAGGTTAGCCCTAAAAATTTTAGTTAGGTCTGTTAAAGATGAACTGAACAGGTATCCTATACGTAACACAGCAGTCCACCTATTGAGAAATAGAGCAAGTGAGCACAGGCTCCTAGGTAGAATTTCCTGGGAATGTGACCTTAAGAGTCTGTTTAAACTGCAGAGAGTATCAACAGAATGTAGCCACTGATGCAACAGCTTATTTTTAACAATGTCCATCCAGTCATACTGTCTCTTTAAATGCTGAGGGAAAGTTGGGTAGACAAAGGTCAGTGTCATTAGTAAACATCTAGATTATCTGAACATCTCTGTGCCCTAGCTGAACGTGTTATATCTGTGCATGTCTGTATGCATAGATATGCATATATTTATCTGTTACAGCTGTCACAGTGACCTATATTCATCTATACCATATGTTAGAGATTTTCAGTCTTCTGCAAAATGTATTATTAATATGTCTCCAAACAGTGTAGCTGCTCATGCAATAGGGATTCATATTATTAAATGCCTATTCACAACTAGAAATATATGATTTCCATTCATAGTGAAGTAATTATGAAGAATAAGTATTTGTAGTATATTAAAAAAAAAACAAAAAACAAAAAAAACAAAAAAAAAAAAAAAAAAAAAAAAAAAAAAAGACCTGGAGCAATAGAACAAAGCAACTAGCTTATACTCTTCCTTTCATTTCTCATGAAAAAAAATACATAAACTTAAAACCATCATTCCAATAACTCATCCACTGTGGTGTGGGTGATTATTTTTGATTCATTTCATTCCTTTTCCAAATGATCCAAGGAATCTGCATTTAAATCAGCTGAAAAAGGCAGCAGTGCAGGGAAATTTTTGATTACACTTTTAACTTCAGAAACTAACCTACAGATGACTTTAAAATTGCTGGTAACACTACAGTGCTACTAACCACCTACACATTTTTATTGAAAAACTGTAGCTACAATCCATTAACTAATGACTATGCTGTACTTGCCAGATCATATTCACATTCACAATGACTCTAAGTGCCTGGGTTTCAAGGAACTTGCATTAATGCTACCAATTAAAACCAAGCTCTTTTGTTACAGTTTTGCAAAACCAATATATTTAAACAAAAAACAAAACCCCAAAGCATCCAAATTGTACTGGTTTCTCCACCAAAAATAAAATCCATTTTGCAAGCCTTTGTTGTATTGAAGTGTAAGTCCTTGGTAATATTGAAATATGCTCTTGCACATTTTAAGTACATTTTGAATTGCAACAACTTAACGTGTTTTGACTAATAAATTGCTTTGCCTTAAATATAGTAATTGACCACTACTCTTTAAAATTTGTTATTATTCAGTAAAAGCTAAACATCAAAACTGGTCAATTATTCCATCACACTCTTTTGTCAGTCATGGGATAAGTATGTATATTTTACATAAGTAAAAATGAAGTGATAAACATGCATACCATTCAGCTCTTGGATTATAAAATTTGCAATTATCATAAAGTTGAGAAGGCTTTTATTTTTTCCCAGTTCTTTTAGATGGATGAATCATTTATAACTGATGTTTTTACTTGATATAAGAGTATGTCTTCAACAGTTATCTCTGTGACATTATTTAATAAGGGTAGCTATGAAATTAAATACTTCAGTACAGTAAGGATAAAGTAAAAGAAAGAAGTTATTCAATCTTTCTCACTTAAACACTTTCTTTAGATCTTGAAGACAACAAAGATCTAATCTAAAATGGAGCAATTGAGCACATCACCAAGTGAGCAAAAAGAATCCTTCTCCTAAATGGTAGGCACATGGAATTTAACTTCAAGTCTTGTATTGAAAATGACATTTTTGAGTGGTTTTCAAGTGAAGAACTTTAAAATCACCATAAGTATGCTGAGAATATTTGAGCATGCAGTATTTTGATGGCAGTTCAGTAATGCAGATTTCTTTAAAATGATAGGTGAGTTATCTCACGGAGAAAAAAAAAAAATTATTTTGCAGGAGTTTACTTCTGACATGAATCACCTAGTCACCTTTGTAATGAAACCAGAATTATTGCTCAGTAACCAAGTGCATGCAGTCCATGAGGCCACAGAAGTCCAGAGGAACTGCCACAGGAGTGTACACAGCAAAGTGTGTTCTTAGCACCAGCTGCTTCACATCCATACCAGTTCCTCTTGTGCTGTGTAATACTTAATCATGTATCTATAAACACACTGATTAAGGTATAAAAATAATATATAGCTATACACAAGAAAATATTTTTCTACTTTATTTAGTAGCATCTGGTCACCCTTGGGAGAAATTTTTTTTTTTTTTGGTGCTTATGCAGCATGGGTTTTATATTAAAAAGATTTTTGCCAAAGCTGCAAAATTTTCAGACCTTCCTGAAGAGTTAAAGATTTATTTATGTCTTTATCTATTTGTTGGTTTGCATATGGGAAAAAGCCCAAAGTTTTGTAATGTTTTGGAAAAGATTTTGTACATAATTTCCTTTCCTTGTCAAAGGTAAATATGTCCTAAATTGGGTTGCTTATGATGCTACTGCATCTGGATGGATTCTCTCTGGAAGGCATGCCTTCAACTTGCAACCAAAGAATAAATAAATTTAACATGCTATGCACAGTGGAAAAAAATAAGTATTCTATTATTATTATTTTCATTCTCCTTACTTATCTTCTTTTAACACGTATTTACCTGGATCAGTATGAAAGGGGGTAAAGCTTAGGCTAAGAAAATATTCAAATCTTACTCCTATTTCTAGAAGGTTTACTTACATTTGTTTTAGTCTATAAATATAATTCCTTATTTGTTTCCAATTTAATTCATCTTTCCTTCCCCTTCTCCTCCTGATGAAAACAAACAGATCAAATGTATTCATGAAAACAGAAGGCAAATATTTGAAAGAAAAAAAATATTCATTACCTATATAACATAATTTTCAAATCTTATTCAGGGAACCTCTCTTCTTATGCATGGATTTCTCCTGGGAGGGGGGAGTGGGAGTGGTGGGTAAGCAAACATAAAATCTGAGAGAGAAAAAAAAGATAAAGCCATAAAATAAGCATAATGAACAAAATGAACACCTAGTCTCTGAACAAGACCAGGTCAAACCTGAAGACACTGATGTATAAGGGTATTTCTTAAGATAACACATTTCTTCTACCAAAGGACTAGACTTTCTTCCTAGAAAGCAAAAGCTTATCAAGCTATTTGTTTTAAGGAAGCAATGCCTGGATTCCGTGAATGCCCCACATAGCATTCTTATAAAGACAGTCAAAATGCAATATCTTCGCCTCAAGACATGCTGATTTTCAAAATGCCATGAGACTTACACTACTTACCTGAAACATTTGGTGATTGTTTGAAGGAAGAAAAACTGATTAAAGAATGAAAACATTATTAGAAATCATTCTTTCAAACTGTGCTTTAAGAAGATAGGATGTTTTAACTTCTATTGTATAAAAAAAAAAAAAGGAGGAAGAGGAAGGTATGTGACATTTTTATTCAATTAGGACTGTAAGAAATGAGGCACAAAATTTAAAATTTCCTTTGAAAAATGTTATGTGTAGATAGGTAAGAAAGCCTGATAAATCTCATAAAAGATATAAGGATTTCCTTAGCAACAAGAACAGCTCAGATTCATCTCACACAAAAGGTTGGATTTTTTGGAATCAGCTAAATATAGATGTCTAAGCTTCCTCTACATACAATGCAATGTGGTCAACATAGTCTGGAAAACCATGTCTCTCACATTAAATTAGATGCATGTTTAGTAACTGAATGGGTCTCTAGACTCAATTATGATACTGGCTAGGTCTCCACTGCCTAGACCTGGAACTCAGACTAATTCACATCTACCTACAATTCACATCTGAATGAGTCATAGATACATCAAGAGGGTCCACACATATCACCTGCACTCACACCTTTTTGAATGAATCTTAGACTAAAACTCACTTCTCCTGACTAACCATTAGCATGCAATACCAGTTTAGAAACATCCTGGGATACCCAAGATATTTGCATGTGGATGTCAAACAAGAAAGAAGGGAGTGCAGTTAACAAGAACTAGGTAATCTCAGGATATTTCAAGTAGCACCAAATGCCTATGTATAGCAAATAATTTGAGCCCTATACATCTATATTCCAGAGCTAAATTCCATCCCAAAAGCCTATACGTGAATTTGGTGTTTGAGCTCCTATTACACTCAATAGAAATATGGTTAATGGACTCTAGAGTGAAATTTAGCCAATCTGTTTTAGGTACCTGCTTTAAGGTTAAATGAAAGTTCTTGTGCTCAATAAATTAAAATAAATTAGGCACCTAGGATAAAGTTTTAGATATCTACATGCAAGCATCCAAATTCAGGAATATATAATATGGAGCTGAGTTCATCATTAATTTCTGGAACTAACACAGGCATCACTTGATTACTTCCTACAGTCTTCATTCATAACCTGTGGTGGGACAGAGGCACTTTACAAAATTTACTTGACCAATTCAGATATCTACCTCAGGAGCTAGAGTGCCTTTTGCATATAGCTTCTTCCACTGCCAGTACAGAGAATGAGGCTAGACAGACCACTGGTCTTTTTTGTTTATGTTCTTCTGAAGCCTAGCATGGTGGAGAGCATTTAGGTTAACCATTATAGATATTGAGTCTCAATATCGCTGTCTTATAACTACTTTTGGTGCAATTTGAGACAGCTTTTCATTACCCTGCCTGGTATCCCGTAGAAAATAGATCCTGAGGAACATATGCAGATGTGGGTGTACTGAATACCCTATGGTATCACAAATGGAGCTTCATTGTTATTTTTAAGCAACTGGAACAGAAACCAGTAACTTGGACTGTACATATTTATGTTTGGTTTCTATACCATGTATAGTCCTACATCAGATACCTTACCATAAAGTTACAAGTTTATAATTCATTTACCTTAGAGAACACAGATTTTTCTTTCCTCTTTCTTCACATCTGTATGTACACAAGCTATACAAGACAAATTTAATTAACTTATAGGATTGCAGAATCATAGAATGGTTGAGATTGGAAGGCAAGTCTGGCAATTGTTTAGTCCAACCTATCTGCTCAAATCAGGGTCAATTAGAGTCACACTGAGTTTGATTTTCAAAATACCAAAGCATGGAGACTCCACAATCTCTCTGGGAAACCTGGTGCAGAGTTCTATTGTCCTGATAGTAAGAAAACGTGGGGGTTTTTTTCCTTATATTGAAAGAAAATTTCTCTGTATTTCAGTTTGTGCCAAGCGTCCCTTCTTTAATTTGGTATACCACTGAGAAGAGTCTGGCTCTCTCTCTACTCTCCTTCCCCCCACGACATAAGGTATTTGCACACATTAATAAGATCCTTCCTAAGCCTTCCCTTCTCTGGGATGAACAGTCACAGTTTTCTCAGCATCTCCCCACATAACAGATGCTCTAATACCTTAATAATCTTTGTGGACTTTTGCTGGACTCAATCCATACTTTCATTTCCCTTCCATATTGAAAAAACCAGCACTGGACTTGGCACTTCAAATGTGTCTCACCAGTGCTGAGCAGAGGGAAAGGATCATTTCCATAAACTTGCTGGCACTACCCTTCCTAATGCAGTTCAGGAGGTTGATTTCTTTTCTTAAAGGATGCTTTCTGACTCATGTCAATTTGCTGTCCACCAGGACTCCCAGTTCTCTAATGGCAAAGCTGTTTTCTACTTATCAGGCCCAAGTCCGTGCTTGTGCAATGGGGTTATTCCTCCTGCATGGAGTTATTCTTCTCATTGTAGCCATCAACAATTCTAATTCTACTTAAAAACTGGAACCACTTGAATGCTGAAATTAACAATGCCATGCTAAATTCAACACCTTTATTCTCACAACTATAATCTTCCTTCTAATCAATTTGCCATTGTGAATAGGAGTTACACTGCTAAGACTCCATTAGTAAGAGAATGTGAAACACCAGAAAATTAATCTTAGTATCAAGGTAAAAAAAAAGAGTCAAAGCTGGCAACAATAACCTTCATTGAATTTCAGAAAAAGCAACCTCAAAAATATAATGCAAATATTGCTGCCATAATCACACTATCACACCTTTAAAAGGAACATTGTCTCAACCACAGTTAACTGAGAGAGCACCTAGAGTACTAATATATTTCTAATATATTTCATCATGATTAAAGATATATTTATTCAGTTGTGCTTTTTACTTTAATTTCCTATGGAAAGTCTTTAAAGAATAGAAGAATCTGTTGCTGTTCTACTGCTAAAATGTATGGTAGAACAGCATGTTTAAAAGGCATGGAAAAGAACCCAGTCAGGTCAGAAAAATTATAACTAAAGAGAAAAACTGATTTTAAAAGTCTGCAGTTTGGAAGACTTTTTTCTTCTTATTGTGAATATTTATCTTGAAACTTATGACTAGCTTTTGATTTCTGGTTTTTTTGTGGGTTTTTGTTTGTTTGTTTGTTTGTTTGTGGGTTTTTTGTATGTTTGTTTTGGTTTGGTTTTTTTTTTGTGCTGTACATATATGGGATCCACATTAAAAACAGATAGATATGTAGCAACATTCAAAATACTACAAAGACAGTTTATCACAGGTTCAAGAAGACTTGAGCACCATGTCTGAACTATGGACACCAAACACCCCTTTTATCAAATAAAAGGTCAAAAGTTGATTCAGGTGAAGTCAATAAGCAATATAGTACTATTTCCTCTGTCACTGAATATCATTAAACCAAGGAATCATTCTGAAACATATTCTGTAGACACTAGCAGAAGATACATGCTTTTTATGTTACTGATTAAGACTCCTGACCTGTATTATGCAGGAAGTCATACCAATCAAAACAGTCCCTTGGGCCTCAAAATATCTACGCACTTCTGGAAGTCACAGATTTCATGTTGACAAAGGGTGGTACAGTCACACAGACAAGAGCTAGAAACTTTAGATAAATGCTTTGAAACTGGGAAAATTAAACCAACTTTAATACTCTGGTGCTTTTTAATACTCAACCAAGCTCCTCTGTCACTCCTTGTTCTCAGCAAAATAGAGGAAGAAAATGAGATGAAAAAGTTCATGGGTTGAGATAAGGACAGGGAGGTCACTCACCAGTTAACATCACTGGCAGAACTGACTCAACCTGGGGAAGATTAGTTTAATTTATCAGCAATAAAAAATTGAGTAGGAATGTGAGAAACCAGAAAAACAAAACTAAACACGTCTTCCCCCCCTCCATGCCCCTTCCTTCTTCCCAGACTCAAATTCACTCTTTCATACCCTCCTCTTCTGACTCCTACCCAGCTTGCCTCTGCCACAGCCAGTGAATAGTGTAGAGGGACATTGAATAGGAGTTGCAGTCTGTCAACAAAACTTTGTATCTGCTGCTTCTTCTTTATCATACTCTTCCCCTGTTCCAACATAGGGTCCCTTCCAAGGAATACAGTCCTTGATTACTTTCTTCAGTATGGGTCCCTTCCATGGGATATAAGCCTTCAAAACCAGACTACTCTAGAGTGGATTCCCCAGAGGCCACAGTTTTTGCTCCAGCAAGGGCTCTTCTTGGGCTTCCTTTAGGGCATACCTACCTTCTCTGGGGTAGGGTCCTCCATGGGCTGCTGGGGTCACAGTGGTCTTCTCCACAAGCTGCGAGGGAATCTCTTTGGTGCCTGAAGTACATTCTCTCCCTCCTTCATCTTTGACCTTAGTGTCTGCAGGTTTGTTTCTCTCACATTTTTCTTACTCCTTCCTCTCAGAAGATGTGCAGCTTTGGGCAGCAGTGGGTCAGGTTTAGAGCCACCAGGAATTGGCTCTGTCTAATATGGGAGCAGCCTCTGGTCTCTTCTCAGAAGAGCAATCTCTTCATCCCCCCTCCCCATAACCTTGCCATGTAAACCCATGTACAACATATAATTAAACACCAGTGGAAATCAATCACTGGACTATTTCAAAACAACTGTTTAAGAAAAGTTGTGTGAAATACTAAGCATTGTGCTATGGCAGATGTTTGAGTAGATAATAATAGTGCTTTGACACTTTAAAAAAAAATCTGTGAATCTCTGCAGTAGATCTGGTCTTACAGTTGTATCCTTGTGAGAAGAAAATACTTATAGGAGAAAAATAATTCTTATTTTCTTGAATCACTCTTTTGTTTTAACCTGCACCACTGGCAAAAGCATCTGTCCCACATATCAACAGTGATGGCAGCCAAAGACAGTAGCTTTTGTCTAATGTGCAACCTTCCTCTCCCTTCTAAGAGTCCCCTTGCCCCAATTAGCCTTTTCATCTCACTGCTGAGGACCTGCAAGTTCTAATCTTGGATGGCAGCAGCAGCTAGAAAGTTCAGACATATTAGGTATTCCTCTGGAAGAAGTGATGGGACAAGTTCCCTCTCACTGCCCATTCAATGGCTATGGCATCCAGATTTGCACTCCAATTGGCTTTGCTGTATGGAGGAAAAGAGAATAGAACAGGAACTGTTGTAGCACAGTGGCTTTTCTAAACCAATTTTAAAATCCTCACTGCAATGAGGCAGCAAAGAGATATAAAGAGCTAGCAACACTTCTTATGCCTCTCAGATTTTATTTATATTTTTAAAGAAATAGCTAAGAATGAATTCAGGCTTCAGACTATTTTATAGCTCTTCTGTAGGCTAATTCACGAACTTGACTCAAATTTTTCTTAATCTGCTTGCCTGTAGATAAATGACAGCGTTAGATTCTGTTTAAGGTATGAACCTGTGTTTAATAAATGGAGGATATGACTCAAAGGTAAGTGTTCCTATTTCAGTCCAGTTATGAAAACACAATAACTACTATGGACCTAAGCATTAACAGAGTAGCATTTCTTTCTACACCTTAGGATGTTCAGTTATGGACTACTGCAGTATTGCCAAATAAGAAACTTTTGAGGCAGCAAAATGAAAGATAGGATTAAGCAGAGGTCCTTGCTCACAAGGTTAAACCATCATCACCCACTGGGTGTAATGATAGTGACACTGTAAAACCAAAGCTCTTTGCATGAAAGGTTTAGCTTCTTCACATGGGACACTATCATATGACCAAGTGTAATACAAGACAGTCTTGCCATGACTCTGAACCTTAATCATAATTAAACCACTGCCACAGAGATATTCCTACTCATTACTGGAATTAGAGTATAATTTAATACCTCTGACATCACTTGACTAAACCACAGTATTAGGTTTAGTAAAAAGTGGGAACTCAGGTACTTACCAGGCAAATTTAACCGCAGTTTTTACTATACCGAAAATAAAAAAGCTATCCACAAACCTTATTATTGAAAGACAGCATTATAACATAACTTCTAAGAACATGGAATTGCTTTGGAAGTTGTAACTAAGAACATAGGGCAGAACATTTAATTTTATTTAAAAAAAGGATGACCTTCAAAACACTGGTTTACAATTTTTCTACAGCTCTTTGTTTTTATAAAGCTATTAGTTTGTGTTATGTAACATATATTGATACTACTTATTAATGTGGTATAGAAATTAGGCAAGCATTTACTTAACTTCATAAACATGTATCAGAAGACATAAATATTATATTTCTGTCTGGTTTTAAACCAGTGGAATTATTGCACAGATTGATCCATAGTGTATAGTAGTCTTTCTCCCTAGAGCAGTTCTAACACTCCACTAAATATATGCTATTCCTCTTTATCTCTTTGAAGAAAAATGAATCACATCCACAGCTTGCAGCTATCAAAATTTGATTTATCAAGCATTTTCATGAGAGTGCTTTTTTCCTTTTTTTTACACTAGGAGGCACATTTTTCCTTCATACAGTTCTATTGCACAGCTTTGACACATGAAACCCTTAGATATGTTAACAATTCCAGTCTAAATTTAAGTCCCTGAAAAACCTTTACTAAACCACAGTGAAAGAAGAATTCTTCACTAATAGGGTGCATTGTTTGTTCACATAGATGAGAAACACACTCGTGTAATGAAAAATAGCTTTCTGCACCTGACTATTGGCAAACAAAAACAGTCTTTTGAGTGATTACTGAAGAAATAATTCACTTCAAAATACATCAGAGAGCTCTACAGTTTTAATGGAACTGATGTTAAAGATGTTTGTGTTAAAAGTGCACTTGCTGATACATACATTTAAAACTATTAAAAAGCAAGAATTTTGGTAATAAGAGGTGCTATAAAGTAGTGGAACTAAATACTATTTTACAGAGACTTTTTTTTTTCTTTTTTTTTTAGATCCTAAAGGAACTGGAATGTTTTCTACATTCTTATCTGATATACTAAAAGGTAATGAACTTGACAGACCTTCTTTTAGTTTTTATAGGAATCAAGTGTATCAAGCCACAAATGAGACAAAATGAACTATAAGGAAGCTTCAATTGACAGGTTATCATACTCCTCTATCAATAAATACTGATGAATTAACAACAGTGAAATGGACAGCATCTCTAAGCAAAATAAATGAAACCCTCAAGTTAAAATAAAAGACACTAAATAAAGAAGACAGGTTTGAGTAATGTAAACCAAACTTTGGTTTACATATCATTATAAAGGACTTCATATTTCTATCTTGGTGCCTTTTCCTTATAACCACAGTGACAGTGTGTGGCTGACAGTGCCTTCTCTCTTCATTTCAGTTTCCCCTGGTGTGAGAGATTTCTGTTTTCAGGTTAGCTAGATGAATGTACTCTCACTGTGTATGTTTATTTCATTAAATCATGTAATTGTACTTCTTGTGTCTCTGTAGAAGCTAATGACTGGAAGCAAATATAACAATAAGCTTTCTCATATCTTTGTTTAGCAAGTTAGCAAGACTTTTAGCTCATTTCCCCCCATATATTTCAGGTTTTGAAGACCTGAGCCCTGATCTATTAAAATATCAGCATATTAATACTGAGAAACAATGGTTGTATTTTTATTCATGTAAATTAACAGTGTACAATAATAACCTACACAATTCACTGAGCATTAAAGCCATTAACCAAAATTGCTCTCAGCATGAGACAAGGACTTTACTATCAAGATTAACATCACATTCTCATGAGCTGAAGCAAACTTTTACCTAGAATTAACTTTCATAGAAATACAGTGGAACAAATCTGTATTTTTTGTGTAGAGGTCATTAGCAATCATTCCCATAATCACTGTTCTCTCTCTTCAGTTGATGCATTTAAAATAGAAATAAAGTATCGTTCTGCAACATTTATCATCCAAAATTGGTAGCAGTACATGTACGTAGTAATACTATGTCTTTTCACTATGATTTTTTCCTTGCTTTTTAGTTGTAACTTTTACCTTAGAGCAACCCAAATATTTTCATAAACAGCAATTCCTTAAACAGCCACTAAAATGAAACTACCTCTACAGTTAAATACAACTACTGAACATTTCACTGCAATAAAACTAGAAATTCAGCTTAGAAGTATCAAAGAATACAATGTTCAAATGATATTACACCAGTTATTTTAACTATGAACTCATGTAAATACCCACAAAGTAACTTTGCCCAACACCAGACAGCATTTTTCTCTTCTGAAAATTGCCACAGGATTTTCAATAACCATAAACTGCTTTAAACTCCATTTCACATCTCATCTAAAAACTTGTGCATCCAGTAGCAAAATAACTTTTGACACAATGCCTAGGCAACAGCTTGATACTGAATAGCATATAAAAGTCAAATCCATCTAATGAGCACCATCACTCCCATCCTGGCCTGGGTTTTCCGAGGATGATTTCTGTCATAGTAATGACCATATCATTCCCTTCTTAGTTTGTGAGATCTGTTGATATGCAATGTACTATTTCGATGTCTGATAAAAGGCAAAAATTCTATGCTTTAATACTTCAGTAATCATAACTACAGCTTGATGGTTAGATCTTTATAACTTTGATACGAATTTAGCATCCCCAGGGCTAAATTACCAGGTGTAACCACAGACATACTAAAACTTTTCATACAGTTTTTAAGAACACTTATTCTGACTAATCATCTATTAGCATCTATATTAGGCATGAAAAGTTGATCATGATTAATATACTATGTTTGCACAATGTGCTTAACAAAAATTTCCCAAACCACCTTTTTAATAACTTGCTATGAAGTTTACTGAGTCCTTTTTTCCTAACTCTCCTGGAGGATTTTTATGCCGCATTTTGAAGAGATGTAGAATTCAGAGTCAGTGAAGCTAATGTGACAGTGCCAACATGCAATGCTGCCTGAAAACTCCTCTCTGATCTTGTTAAATCTTTCACGAGTCTCATACATGGTCAGAGAATTAACTGGATAATTCCACTTAAGCTCTTCACCTGCTTAAGCAGACATACATTCTTGCTCCAGAGTCAATCCATTCATAGTTGCTATTCTTTTATCATTCTTTGTATTTCTACAGATTAAGGGTTTGAGATCACAGTTCCAACAACATTTCTGTTTTGGTAAAGAAAATAAAATGCAGGTGTCGTATCCAGGAAGAAAAGAAAAGGAAAAGGATAATAGGGGAAAATAAACCAGAATGCAATTCTCAGACAGTAAAGCATTTCAAAATGTTTCTTGCAGGTTTCATCCAACACAACCTCTTGGTCTTCCCATAAAAATATGAGAAAAATATTTCCAAAGTCAATATTCCACAGGTCACGTTCTCATCTGCCATGATGTAAATGTCATAATTCAGATCCAGCTCTGCCCAAATGAGAAGATGGACCTTAATATTGTTCATCAGATCCCAAGGACACCTTCTTTCCTGGTTTGTACAGGCCCAGTGACAACTTAATCATCTATACAAAAGGGAGAAATGCCAAAGACAGAAAGAAACTAGTTCTTATTTCTATACTCCTGGGATGCAAGAGAACTCAAGTTCAATTACCTTCCAAGAGCACAGATAAGACTTTTAACCTGTATGTCCACATTCTAGACAGAGAACAAGAGGCTTAAGGGCAGTACTGCTGCCCCCTCCCTGTTTTCAGTATGTCCAAGTCTCCACATTCCACATTCCAATGTCAAAATACAAGTCACAGTATTGGTTAAGACATTGTTTCACTTTTAAGTGTTGACTGTCAGAAAAACAAAGCAATAATGAAAATGTATTATAGAGAAGGAGAGAATAAAGGCAGAAATTCCCAAATTAGGCAAACCGCACATCCTTAATATTTGTACAAAACCAGATATCTGACAGTTCCAAAAAACAGAACATCATGCCATTCCAACCTAACAAAAAAACCCTGAGATTCTTGCTATTAGAAGGGGTAATTGTGTGTTACAGAAATGTAGATTCTTTAAACTTTTCAGTGCTTCACTGATTTACTATTTCCTATGTTAGTCTAAAAGACAGTGCAACCTCCATGTCCTTGCTCTTTAAACTGATATTTAGAATTACTTTCCTAAAACAAAGTAGAAAGCTAAATAGCAACAACACTACAAACATCAAGAAAAACTTGATACCTTGTAGGACATCCTTCTCCCGAGCTGTTCTTACTTACTGTGCAATTGCTATGAAGTTGTTTATTCCACTGGGTGTATTTTTTGCTCTACAGTTAAACTGCAACATGAGGCACTTCAGGCAAACTACATTATTTCCAAACAATCCTTAAGAGGTAACATGACCAAATATTCATGCACATGCTTAAAAATATCTCTACCATTGCAAAGCTCAAAGATATTAAAAAGAATGTAACCAAGTTAGCAAAGCAACTCAGATAAGCAGAGCAGTGATGGTGACTCACCCGAGTTGGGGTCAGAATTGCCATCAGCTTCAGTCCTCTTGTCCGGTGAAGCCTGGTCGTAGAATTCGTCCTGCGGCTGAACCAGAGGGAGAGGGTGTGAGATCAGGGTTCCACCACCCACTGGCTCGTGGTCTCCCAGACCACTGTCACTGCAGCTTTCCTGGGAGCCATCAGGGAGGTGAAATGTAACACGGCGCTGGGACTACAAAGAAGAGCACAGGACACACCGATTAGTGCTCTTCTTTCCTGTTATCCTGACCAATTTTTTTTTTTTAAACTTTTGACATACAAATAGATCCCTGGTAATGCTTATGAGGCAATTTCTATTATCTTGTTTGTTTGTTGTTTGTTTGTGGGGTTTCTTTCCTTTGGCTTTTGGATTGGAAGATGGCAGATGGCAGACCCAAATTTCAAAGGTCTATACATGCTCATCAGTGAAGTATGTTTCTCATAAGAAACTGATCAGTAGAAAATTAGGTATATTTCTCATAATTTTAAAAACATGATCTATAAAGAAAGCTCTTAGAAGCAAAAACCATTGCAAGCTATGTTATGAAAAACAAATTACATCTGAAAATGTAATAAGTATATATTTCTGATGTTCAAATCTGTTCTAACTGGAAAAGAAGAAGTCCACTAAACTAAACAAACAAAAATAGTTGTTATGTTTCAGGAATAGTAGCATATATAAATACCTACCTATAAGGATATTTATCTGATACCAGTTATCTACCTAAAATGGATAATTAGGATTGATAATGTATCTGTGTAGTCACAGTGGTCAGCAAAGACTCACAGGATGCAATAACATAATAAACAATTATCACTTCAGTAAGAAAAATAAAAATAAACATCATATACTTCATTCAAAATAACACAGTGATTGAGAGGCAAAATTACACATTTTCCTGAACTTAAAAAAAACAAACCACCTGCAGTCATCTCCAAAGAAAAAAAAGTCCTGCAGTGTACACTTAGATTAGTTAACCACTATTGATTTTGAGCCTCTGTCATCTGGAGAAATAATCTGACTTTTTGAATTGTGGCCACAAAGTGATACAGTGATTCCCCAAGAGCTTCAGAGCTGAAAGCACCGCTGCAAATTGTTTAGCAGCCGTGACTGTTGGATTCATGAAAGGAATATTACAGGTCTTCATGGATCAAAACACTGCATCTTTGAAGGATTGGAAACAACTAGTTCAAGAGTATCTCAAGAGAGTGGCTAAATTAAGTTAAGCACATCTTCCCACAAAAATGACTTTCAGCAGCTTCAGTTGTCTGTTTAGCTAGATTGGTTTAGGATAAAGAGGAGATTCAAAAAGTTTATCTTAAGCTTAATTACTATGTAGTTTAGTGCTTACTTCTTATCAATATTAGTAATCTGAAACTTTAAGGTTATATCTAAGCTAATGATTCAAGATTTCTACAGAGCCAGAAGAGAAAGGAACATCAGGAAGATATTACAACAGGTATCTTCCACTAGTTAACAATTTTTAAAGTAGTTAAAATCAGGTGCCTTGTATCCATCCTGAAAAAGCACCAGGCTCCAACTCCCCTGGGCTTTTTCCCTCTTTTTAAGTGTTTCTTTTAATGAGAAAAACCTCAAGTTAAGAGTACTAACTGTATGTTTGCTTATTAAAAACTATTTGTTAATGGTAATTACTACTATTTTATATGATGATCAATATAATTTACTAGGTTTCTTTTTATTCATCTCCCTTGGGTGGACATAAATGATTAAGTCAACTTTGGATTACTGTGTTATTCAGTATAGAAATAAATGTAATACTATTTGCTCTTGGCTGTGATTTTATAATTAGTATTCGGCTTTTAAGTTCCTTTTCTAGCTTTAGAATTAGAATCCAGATGCAGCAAACCAAATAGATCCTCTGAGTCATTGGGCTATATTCATTTACATCAACAGAGAACCTAACTCTATATGTCACTAAAACAACTTCTACTTCACACTTTGTTACTTTCTCTTACAACTTTTTCTTCTGGAACTACCACCTTGAACAATCTCTTTAATCATTAGCATGTTCTTTCCCTTCAATATGAGCAAAAAGGAAATATAGCTAACTACACAACTTAAAATCTTCTCTTCCCGCATTTATTTTCAGAAACATAAATTTAGAGATCTCTTTTTCCAAACTAAGAATTTATGTTGCTAGTAAAATCAGTAAGATGTTTACTGTGGTGGGACATCCCTCCCTCCGTGCCCCAGCCTACATTATGATCTGACGAAAGGAGATTACCTTAATTTGCTCTTAAACCTAAAAGAGTCTATGAGAAAATCTGAATGACTGAGAAAATAAAACCCTAAAATAAGGGAGGTGAGAAATTCATTTTTAGGTTTTGCAAAATATTTAAACCCCTGTAATTAATTAACTGCCTAAATAAACAGAAAAATACGTAACTATAAAAATGTCCTGTTTCATGAGTTATGAAATAACATAAATTATGTAGTAAATACTGATCTTGAGTAAAAAAAACCTCCTCATACTAAATGAAATCTGTTCTGAATCTATACTGACAGACAGGAACCAGTCAGCCAGTAAATTGACATGGGCCTGACACCAATACTGGCAACTTCTTAGCTTATAGTGCTATAAATTTTTAAATCCATTCTTTAAATGTTAAAAAAAACATATTGTTTTGGCTTTCTGAGCACCCATCAAGGACTTCACCAATCATTATAAAGGATTATAAAAAAAATCTAAAGGTCATGTAAATAGTGATCCAGTTCCAGAGATGATGGACAGACAACAAGCAGTCTGTCAAGAAACTTTAGACTGTTGTGCCATCGAAACAGTGAGGGGAACAACCCTCCTACAAAAGGAGACTCAAAGCAAAAGCTTAAGCTTAGGCATATCATATAAATTGCAAGGAAAGACTGTCACTCCAAGTACTGAGTGCTTATGACAGAATGATGTGATTTGTGACCACCGCCTCCACTGCCCAGCCCAGAACCCTCCTGCCTGGCTGCTGGAGCCCAGCCTGAGGTCTCTGCCCAGGCTGAGGGATGCATCTGCCACTGTCTCCTTTGCACTAGCAATGCTGCTGCAGTAGCCAAACTAAGCATGTATCCCAGCCACACACATGGACACTGATTTGGCCACAGCTGTGGCTACACAGATGGCCTCAGATGAGGTGTTGCTCCCAGCAGTCCCCACATTCAGGATTCACACCAGGCACAGGCACAGGCAGACAGGTTCCCTTCTTTTCTCAGGCTGACAGAGGCAGAAGGTGCAACACACACACTAAACTGCCCAGGTTCACAAACACACACACTTTTATGGTTTTTCTGAGCACCAGCACGGCCCTTTTGCCTGCCCAACACCCCTGCCCAGATCCCAGCCTCCCTTACCTATTCCACAGGTCCCCAGCTGGTGTCCCTGGGTGCTCACCGCACACATGCACACATGCAGAACTCACATACTTATCCCACCTGCAGGCTGTACTTGTGGGTCCCCCGCAAATATCAGCACAGCCCTTCTGCCTGCCTGATACCCCTGCCCAGATATGGGACCTTCTACTCCCTAGCTGGTCCATCTTGGAATTTGCCAGTGAATCCAGATGCACACCCTGTGCACACTTGGTATGGGCAAGGTACGAGCTGTGATGCACAGTCCAGATCCAGCATCGAGCCCCTCATTGAGGGTACACTGACATCCTAGTTTCCACAACAGTAGAGACAGGGCCTCTACTTCCAGAAGAAAATCCTACAACATACTTAGACTATGTTTGTGTTTATCTACTCCCTTATGCAACCAAACACAGTTTTGAATTCTTTTTACCTAAAGACAGAATCAAGTTATTTTGAGTAATGAGGATTATAGTCGGTACAACACTGAGACTACTGATAACAAGTAATTACAACTTCAATTATGCTACAACATAGGCAGGATTATATACACCATGAGGTAAGGTTATGGTTCAGGTCCCAACACTTGGCCAAAATTCAAATCTAAAGTCTGTGACATATTCAGTCATGAACAAATATTTTGGAGGGGAAATATGGATTTTCTTCAGGTCCTGAAAAACATCTAGTCCTTGTTTTTATCAGCGAATATCACATCATTGTTATGTTAAACCCAGAACTGAAAGGAGAATTCAGTCAAAGCAATACAGTTTTAACCTGTGTCAAACTGATTTTAATATATAATTGAGAACAATTTGACTCAATGGGTTTTTGAACCTGGGCTGAGTTTAAAATTCAGGAAAACAATTAGATTCCAGTTACACGGAATCATTCTTCTTTTAATCACCTATTGCAGCAGATTCTGTAAAGCTCATCTAAGTGAGGCATGGCTTCACACCCTCAAGAGATACAGAGAAGAATTAACTCTATCTCAGATGGTGATAAAGGACAACAAACTCTCATGTTAAAAATAGGACAGTTCAAGCATTATTCAGAACATTTTTTTTTTCATGTTTTTGGACCAGGTGGTCATCCAGTCAATACTTTTTTTACACAGAACAACCAAAATTATATCAAACCAAAGGCACACAAAGCTGCTCTTGCTGCTTCTTTCCTGCAACAGAAAAGCCAAATATGTACCTAGCACTTCGTAACAATTATAATTTGTGGAATTACTGAACATAAATTATAGCTGTGATACTTGAAAATGCCAATAAAAACAGCAACAAAAAACACTTGTGTGGAGATGAGCAATGGATGGCAGAGGATGGGGATATTCTAACCTTACTGATCAAGTACAGGAAAGTAGAAGCTGTGCTTGAAATAGCATATTGCATTTTCCTTCATTGCAATACTTTATTTGGAGATACTGAAAATATTAAAAAATATATTTGTGTTGAAGATTATATACACTCTATATACCCTTCTGTTCTATTTTTCACTCTTTCTTGGCATGAGGAATTCAATAATGACAAGAGACAGGGAAGGTAATAAAGGGCACAAACTAACACAAGAGGTTCTGAACACCAGGAAGCATTTTCCTGACATTTTTTAACTGACTGAGCACTGGCACAAGTGGTCTACATAGGCTGTGTGGTCTCCCTCCTTGGGTTTATTCAAAAGCCATCTGGACATAGTCCTGGACAAACAGCTATAATTATCCCTGCTTTATCAGGGGGTTGGACTAGACGGCCTCCAGATGTCCTGTCCAACCTCAGCCATTATTTGATTCTGTGATTCTGTCAATTCTAACCAAAAATAAAAGAAAACCTGGAAATATTTGCAGCTGTTTCATATTTTTCCAGAGCAGACAACACGATTCTGTACTGAAGTACTTTATTTTCTACAATCTTAGCCATATAAAATGCTTTCTGAAACCACAATTTTTAATTTAATTCCATAGAAATCCTGAAATCTTTACCTAAGCAAGTGAATTGGTAGGAATTGTACCTCAGCAATGATTTCTAGAAAAGGTGGGCCAATACTAGTGAGGTTTGGACACTGCTTATGTGACTAAGCTTTTTTGCTACTGGCCTATTTCCCCAGACACCCTTATACATAGTCAGAAAGTGGGCTGTAAATAGTGTAAGGTATTTTGTGGATCTGAGTGTTAAAAGCCTAAAATACAGGAAAGATCATGTCATGTGATATCGAGTGTTTGAAATGTCCTGTGGTAGGTGAGTTACAAGCTGTGTTGGAAGCAGACCTTTAATGTACGAAGTATAAGCACTAGGTTTCAAAATTCTTTAGTTATTTCCTTTGTACAGTAGCTTCTAAAACGCATTTTACTTCCAATTATGTGCTTGAATCAAACAGCAAGTTACAGAAATCAGCATTAAGAGGAGCTTTTGCTCTTTTTTTATTCCAAAACCCAAGCTTTCAAGCTTTGTACTACTATTGTATTGTTTTTGCTAATCAGGGATCCCAGAAATAATTATACTATTGTTCCATTGCTGAATGTCTCACAGGGACAAATTTGGCTACAGATCCTATCCATTGTTATAAACCAAGCTGTAATTAAAAAAACATTTCTACACTGGGTAGTTGCAAATAGAACCTGCTGAATTTTAACAAGCTCAGCTGCCTTTTGAGTTTACAAATCAGGTACTTTAAACAAAATGCCCTCTTCTCCACTCAGAACAGTTGTAAGTTAAAAGCCTTGATTTCTGTCCTTGATTTTCCAGACTGGCAGAAATCTAAACATCTAAAACATCCAATTCACAGCAAGTCAAATTAAGCTTTATGGAATGGATGTAGGTTTGCATATCAGAATACATATTCAAGCAGGACATGTCTTTAGCTGTCACTGAGACATTTGAATTCAGATATGGAGATTTTACATCAACAAAAACTGTTTACCGTTCCCTTCTGAACTACTATGCTACAGTTTGTGTTAAAATAACAAAGAAATATTGTGAAGGAAAAACAATTTCAAAGAAAACATTGTGGGAATATTTCCCTTATGGAAAGATTGTTGATACGGAGGCTTAAAAGAGAAACTTGAAAAAAACAATTTACCTTTTGGAAAAATACCAAAGGAATCTATAGTGACATCATATTATATACGTCATATATTATGACATCTAAGATGACAAAATGTGCTGAAACCCCACTAATAAATAAAGAAGTCAGAGGAGAAACATATTAAAATAAAATCAAGTGTAAACAGTAGACAAATACCCTAAAAAGCCCATAATGTATTAAATGTTGATTATGAACATGTTTGAGCACAAGTTTAAGAAATCTTGTAAGGGCACAAGAAAAATCTATGCTTCATTCCAAATGCCTCTGTGGAAAATGTCTGTTTGATAAAATTTTTTCCTTCCAGGATCAAAGCAGAGATTCCTGGTTCATGTACAAAGACATGAATTTAAATTTGTGTACAAGGTCAAGACTGTAAATAGAGGTCAAGTCACAAAAACAGATTAATAACAGTTTCAAAAGAGAAGAAAGGAGAGACACAGCACACCACCAAGCTTTAAAATAAACTTTTAGCAAGCTGTAGTTTAACCCCTTCTTTTCTCATAAATAATTTTTCTCTTTAATTTTGACACTGCAAGTACAAGCAGTGCACTTTTTAATGTGGCAAGATTGTGATCTGGGATAAGGAGATTCCTTTTAAAGTAAAATACAATGGAAACTTAGACAAAACATATCTATGTTTGTATTTGCTGCACTGAATGAACTGGCAATGTCTTTGAATTAAGATATGGTAGCTGTATTAATTTGGTTTATAAGTGGTTTGTTATATGTTTTTGCAGTTCTGATTGACACGGTGAAAGGCCTCTAAAATCTACAATCTACATATTATTTTCCAAATGGGAAAGACGAATCAAAGTTCTGAACTCTGACCTTCTTTGAAAGTTTTAGAGTGTCTCACAGGAAGGCCACAAAGCACCTCAAACACAGCTTTGTATAACTCAGTTCACTGAAACACATCTTCTTCTTTCATGTTTCACTGAAACTCACAAAAGAATATAAATCTGAGATAAAATCATTTTACTTTCTTAGTCAAAGCCGCTTTTGTGTTCTCCCTGATAATCTTGGCTCAACTCTGTGTTGTATACAAATTGTGCAGCAGATTCCTGCAATTTGCAAAGACAAATAAGTTTTGGTGGGTTTTTTTTTTTTCGGTTACATCTAAACCAAACTTCCTCATGCAGTCTTCACAGGAGTCCTTATTCAAGGATCCTGCTTTCATCACAGGATAATCCATTCTCCAAACACATCTTGATATCTTACCCACAGAACCAAGATAATGAAGATAGAATAAGTTTTTGACCAATCTCTCAAGATAAAATAAGACTGAAAGAAGAAAAAGCAATTCATACAGAATCTTCATGCTACTTCCTCATACCATGCTATCATATAAATAGTTGGAGTGGCTAGGTATTTATTGTTTCTTCCCTCTAAGGTAATAACTTTGGTATTGATTTCAGAATGCAAATTTTTGTTATACTAGGCAAAGATTTGATTTCTTCTGCTCAATTTCTCAGTACCAAAATTTTATAGAAGTCTGTAAATTACACTGCAATATGTTAAAGAAAGCACAAACATAGTCACCTATTGTATCGCTGTTGCTACCTAGGCTGCAGAGAACTGGCCTTTTCATAAGGGTGAAAAATATTATCAATTACAGTCTACCAACTGGGAAGGAAATGACAGCTTGATGATCCCAAGCACATTTGAATGTGGAGAACAAACAGCCTCCCTAGCTGGGGACTTGTTTTAGTTTTGCAGAGACAGTTTTGCAGTGAAATCTTGTGGTTTCAGTCATCTTTCGAAGAAATATCATATTCTTCCTGTGTTTATTTAGTGATGTTCCTTCATTTCATTTCATGAAACTATAGTCTTTACACCATAAATTCTTTCTGAGTTTTGTAGTATTTTCCTTTTCCAATTGGACACTCAAAAGACTGACAAACCTTTAACTAAAGACACTAAACACAGTACTATCATATGTTTTATATTGCTTTGCCTTCCTAATATCCACTTAGAAGGCAATTACTCCTTTTCTTAACAAGCATTGCTATCTACCTACAAATATCTTGACTGCAAGGTAAATTTGACCTAATAGGAAAGATAAATTCTACAATTTAATCTAGTCCAAATTAGAGTATTACCTTGTTCAACTTAGGTGTCTGGTAAAACACTAATAAATTTTTAACATTTTAAATCTTAGCCCCCATTCTTCTGATTAATTGTCTGAGATTCATGAAATCAGTTCTAAGACTATAATTATGCAAATTCATATCTCAGATGCATGGAAAAACAAGTGGGGAGAAAAGACGGAAACTGCTGTACACAATACAACATAAAAGAAAATAGCCAGTTGTATTATCAGTAGACAACTAAGATAGTGTTCAGATACATTTTTCACTCAAATGGCTAGATGTCAGTAAACCATGTTAGTTGGATATATTTTTTACATGTTTCTTACAAGAAACTCTGTGGGAAAAAAAAATGAGGAAGGATTCACTAAAAAGTAGAACAACTTTGTATATACTAATAAAAATTAGTGTTGTAATTTGGATAGTTTTCTAAATAATCTGTGGTTAATGGAGAAAGAGAGGCAGCTCTAATGAACATTCAAGCTATCCTAAAAATATTTGATTGTAAAATAACAGTAAAATACCTTTTTGACATTCTCGTACTCGATCATTGACCATAGACAGCACGGTAAACTTGGGCATAGTAGAAGACCTAAGACAGATTAATTCCTTCGACAACTCTGTTGTTATAACCCTTAACAGTATAGAGACATGAAGTTCAGAGTTTTCAAATTTAAATGCCCTGAATTAACCTAACTAGATCTTGCATTATGTTCATAACTATTCAGGCACCTGACTTTAGATATTCAACACTTGAAATTTTAGGTATGTTTAAGAAAAATATTTAAGGTACAAGAACCTGAAGAAACAGATCTCACTGACAAAAAGATCCTAGACTAACTTACATATAAAAATTTTAGTTGCAATAGAACTGTATTTTCTGTGATCTTTAGTAATTTAAAGACTTCAGTGGTCTTCAGTTTATTTGTTTATTTTGATTTTGGTGATGAGCTACTCCTAGCAAGACAGATAATGCACATTACAAGTGCACTCAATTGAAGAAGCATTTCAGAAGCGCTGTACCAATTACAACAATAACCAGCATAACTTCTCTACACTCTGAGAAGTTTTACATTAGTAAAAGCATGTGTTGATCAATAATGCATATGAAATACTAAAATGTAGAAACAGCTGTTGCTGAAAATTAACAAGTTAAATTATAATAATATATTTACCCTGATTTACATTCTGTAAAACTCATCCAGCTTTAGTAATGTGAATAGGGTAATAAAGTTTCTGGGACTTTCTTTTAACTATAAATTACATTTTCAAATGTGAGAAGAAACTATAGAGAATATTTCCCATCTGAGGACTGTACATTATCTGGAGGCTGCTTATAAAAAGAACCCTACAACTGTCATATATGAAAATATTGACTGCTATATTTACATTCTAATTTATAATGTTAACATAAATTAGGTCTACAGTATTTAATGAGTTACATCAACTAAGGTTTATTAAATATATTGAGCAAACTGATACAAGTGGTATCATGTCAATAATCATTACTAATAGTGCACCTTATTGTTGAGGCTGCATATTACTGTGTTTCAGAAGTGCTGTGTATTTATGCTTTCATCACTGTCAGTGACTACAGCAGATATGCAGGGTTCTGCAGTACAAAGAAGCAGGAAACTTTCCAGTGATCTTCAGGATAAAGAAAGATGTGATAAAACCCCCTTTAGAATTCTGTTCCATTAGCATTCTTTAGTACTGCATGTAACCTTGGAAATCAAGCAGGCCATGGATCTTGTGTACAGGTAGCAATCTTTTGTCTGGGGCAATGCAGCCCCTGCTCTATATTAGAACTAATTTTCATGCTTTGGGTTTAATTATATATATAAAAGGAATAAAAACATACTTCAACATCCTCAGATTTAGCAGCAAATGGACAGCTGTCCACTAAGAACTCTTATATCAGAGAGTAGTCAGAGTTACACTATCTTAAAAAAAAAAAATAAAAAAAAAATAAAATTTGAAGGCCTTTAAATGATCACACTCTAAAGTAACCAGAGCTCAAAGTGACACCATGATAGTAATCTTCACTTTTATTTAAGTGAGTTTGCTGAAATGCAGTTAAGAAGGTCATATTGATCATCAAGGATTAATAAATGGAGAAAAAACCGCCATAATTCTCATAAATATTCTAAGGATATCTTGTATTAGCATGGGGGTAGGAGGAGGGCAAGGAAGGAGGCTCTCAATGTAAGGATGCTGTTGGAGAATAGTACATCAGGGCATTGCTTCCTGAACTAGTAGTACTGTGAGTAACAGGTATCTGTCACTGACAGCTCACTAGATTATAACTAATCCTGAATCAGTAGTCATGTCTTCTCCTACAAGCACAGAAAGCAGAAGCAGCAGCAGCATTGCCCTTTGAGGATAAGACCTTTTACATGCCATAATTCTGGAAAGCAGCTGTACATCTATTAACACAATGGACACTACAGCTGTCACATTAGATAAATAGATCCACAGTGGAAAAGCTGAAAGTGGACATGATTGTCAAGGATAATATGGTTAAGCTAGTGCATTCTGGGAAAGATGCAATTTCTAGAATATTTTAATTTTGAAACTAATATTATTATCCCAATTGATTGCACACCCTATAAGTAAATTAAAACACCTCTGTTAAATTATATCTGCATCTCTAATAGGAAAAGAACTAGAGTATTTGCACCACAAACACCTATGTTTTGTCATAAGGGCAGGATGTCCTTAAGAACTGCTTTCCTAAGAACAGTTTTCTGAATTTATTTCAGGGTTTGTTTCTTTTATTTGAACTCACAAAGCACTGGAGTTTTCATTTTGCATATGCAAACATGTGATAGAGAAAATGAAAATAAATAGATAAATCCCCAGCTTTTCACTTAGCATTTTTTACTTAGGATTCTTCAGGGAATAATTTATATGACAAATATTGAATATGAACTTCTACCACACATAACACACACGTACATCTGTCTTGCAATACCTTATGATTTCCAAGTCAAATTTCCAAGAAATTCACAGCGAATGTTACTATTTTCTGTGGCTGAATGTGCTAGTTTTTTTGGTTTTTTGATAATGGGTCTTTCATTTCTGTGCGATGTTAGCTGTAGGAGTAGGTCTCTGATATATGAAATTATAATCTGAAGTAAGAGAAAAAAGTTAAGAATAATCCTATGAAGGTGTTTCCATACAGAGGTTTCAATAAAAAAAAAAAAAAAGCATCAGCAGTTTAGCCAGTAAGAAAGCTAAAACTTCATGTACTAACAAGCAGGATTAAAAGGGAAAGAGGAAAAAGGACTTTTGCATGGAAATCAGCTATGCGAATGTGGTACTACTGTACTATCAAAATAGCAGATACTCTCAATGGTATCTTATACTGAGAAAAAACAATTAGGATATATTTTCTGTCGGCCTCAAGTAGAAGTCAAATGAGACCTGACAAGAATCACTATTATTATTAGACTCCATCCAATTTTTCGTATTTTCCACAAATTACATATGGCATGCTCTTGACACATTAAAAGTTATAGGGAAAAAAAGAACTCTATCATCTGGATAGTTTTAGGTAATGCTGCCATTGTTCCCCTTGAAATAAGCAGAAAATCATAGTCCATGTTCAAGATGTGATATTGATGAACTAACCTAATTTGGGCTGCCTGAGATAATTGTTAGTAAAGTTAACTCACACTGGTGAATTTCAGTGACCTAAAAGAATAACAACGCAGAAGTCTTTGAGGTTACATCAACTAATGATAATACGCATCTACTTTTACTTAGCTTCTGTGGAAACAGAGTCACCAAGTCACATTCTGAGAACTACTTAACTTTATACGACCTTGGCCTGTGACTTCTCCATTTTCTGTATACAAAACAGGAGAAAGCAGGACATTGGACACTTAATATAAAACAATTTAGTGATTGGTGCATATATTTTTCAAATATGCATACTAGCAACTTTCTCATTTCACAGAATTTTTTGGACGTCATAACCCTTGATCCCAGTGTTTAAAGCTGATAGATTTATTTGTGCACTTTCCACCTTGTACACACAACCATGGTAATTAATACAGATATCCAAGGACTGCAGATTTTTGACCTAAAAATTTTCTAACATTTCAAGGGTAATTTGTATGTATTTTGCAAATGCAAGCTTTTCATTAGACAAACTGACAAGCACAAACCTTCCGTTTCACATTTTATTTTGCACAACAATAGTAATTTAAATAAAAGCATGAAAAGAACAGAGCCACAGTGGAGTGAAATTGAACCTTACAAAAATACTGTAAAGGTATACGCACATGCCCTATGTGTCTTCATTTTCCAGAGAATATTAAAAATAGAAGTGCAAAGAGCTTGCATCTAAACCTAAACCAATCATTCACAAGTATTGGTGTTATGTCATGATGCATTCTACATTACACTACTAGCTACCTACTCAACTGACAATACACACTTCTGAGTGAGATTTCAGCATTAGAATAATTGTTAAATAAATTATTTCTATGTATGGGCAAACTGAACTGACTGTTTCAATATTAATTTCTCACATAGAAGCAGATCAGAATCCTCTCTGATGTGATCCTTTCTGTGACAGATAGATGAAAATGCATGGTGGTACTTTGAGATTAAGGTGCTATCAAACTGTACAAAAAATCACAGAGCTCAATGCCTGTGGAAGCCACATTATCTCTGCCTTCACAGGTTGACAAGGCATGTAAAGAATGCATCCAAACCCCCTGTTTTGATCGCTATTGTTGACAGATCACAGATATGGAAGCCTGAGATATTTCCACAGGAACTGCAAGTAGGATGATAACTAGTCAAAAATGGCAGATAACCACACCTACTTCTTCAAAAAATACGAAGGTGGAAAGGTTCCTATTTTCTCTAGAGAGAGTGAGCAAAGGAAGATGTCATTACTTTACAGCTACTAGTAGTATAAAAAAAGCAATAAAAAGAGCAGGCAAAACAATGCTTAAAAAATTCTCTGAAATTGAGACTTTACTAGTTCTTCACACAATTTTGAATATCTTTTGAGGGGAGAATAAACATGGGCCTAATCTACAGCCTGGTAAAGTCACGGGAAAGTTTTCCACTGACCTCAAAAGGATTGGGATTTTTTTATCAGCATTTTCACTAACACTGAAGTTAATAAAATCCCAAGTTTTTCTTGTCCTCTAATGGCCATTGTTATGAATTTTTCTGACTTTAGCAACCTTTCAAATATAAATTACATTACTCACAGATATTATCTTTTGTATTGGAGACACTGATCATACATAATCTACTTTTTTGCCTCATAGAGTTGGATTTTCTTTTCCAATATGTGCTAATAAGTATTCCTTAGTTATAAAAAATTAAATCTGATTATGGCTTCTTCAACAAGCTTTAAGTATATTAAATAATCATTTAAGATTGATGTTAAGTGTTTTGTGTGTCACTGTTTTGTCTGTGTGTGCAGATTCCTGTGCCTGAATTTCCTAGAATCAATTAAATATATATTCTTTTAATAGCTTATCTCTCTAGTTTCCAAATGGAGATCAAACTCTTATGTGTAATTAATGAACTCTATAAATGAAGCCTGCCCCCAACTTTTGAATTACACCATGTCCAAAACAAATTTAGCAAAAATGATGTGGCAGTCAAAGCAAGATTGACATTTCAGTATGAAATGACAGGCATGTTTCATTGAAGGCCAAATCCTCCAGTTATTCTTCAAAAGGTATTGGAGGCCTTGCACTGCAGTAAGGAATACTGATTTTATTGACAGGTAATTACTCTGTTAATACCTCCATTATGCAAAGACAAAGTAGCCAAACTACTAAGCTGTCAAACATGCATCATATTTGGTTAGATCAAACCTCCCATATATGAAGGTTATGGAACAGCCAGGTCCCACTTGGCACAGATGTATTCACTTCACTCTTTAAAACAGCACATGCACTGCACTGAGGCAGAGTCTCAACAGCTGAAACATTGCATAGGAGAAAAACAGAAGGTAAGGTAATTAGATCACTCTCTTTGGTAACAGGGATTTCTCTGTTAGATTTCTTGGAATTGAGGAAAAAAAGCAGGCAAGACTACATTTGGATAAGGGCTTATCACAAAATGACCTTTTTTTTTCCCATAGGACTAGTCATAGATAATATTAGTTGTAACTAGTTGCATTGAATGGAATACAATCACAATTATTAATTAATTCATTCTACATCAAATGCAAACAAGACCCTTAAACATGTATATATAGCAGATCAGAGAAATGCCTTGTGTCCACTTTGAAAAAGACCAGAGGATATGAGCTTGGCTCTGTAGAGACAAGGTTATTTATCATTATTTCTTAAGAAAATACATAGTTCAAAATCTCTCAAACTGAAACTAGAAGCCCTCTGTAAAACCATATTTTGAATAGCAATCCTAACAAAAACAGTAAAACTAACAAAATAATACAAAATTAGGCTGTGCATGTTTAACTTCATAATGAGGAAGCAAAATGTTTTCCACACTCAGAAAAAATTGATATGGTACATGCCCTGGGTTGACAGATGGAAGAAAAGGAAAGACAGATGTGTTCTAATTTCTTGGGTAGGTTGTGTTTTTTTCCTTTAGTCTTTTTTTCTGTAAGATGACTATCAGGCATAGATGAAACTGCTTACTCAATAACACTGGCTACAGATATTCACCAGAGCAGTAATGCCAAATATCCTTTAGGAATTTGCCCACTAGTATCATCCCAAATGATATTCACTAACAAGCAAAAAGACTAACACCTGGCATTTTCCTTAAAAATGGCAAAACCCCAACCAGGTCCAGTTTGTGCAGCCCTGATAGAGGGGACCATCTGGAATGCTAGCCTGAATCTTAACAATTAAAATCAGGGGCCAGGTCAGACAAGTAGCTTCTTAAAGAATTCATGATCCTGAGTTTCTAAGCTAAACTGAAAATGACAGAGAAGCTAACATGTGAGGGAATATAAGTAGTCATTCTCACCCAGGGGATGCAGGGTGATCATGTGGTTAAAGTACAGGACATGGAGTTAGAAGACAGACTCTGTGACACATTTCATGCATAATAAAATGTAAGTCACTGTAATCAATAGAAAGGTTCCAATTAGACTCATAATAAGGTACCTGGGGTCTATCTTCCAGGTTTTGAGAACCTCCTGATGGTGGCCAGCTGCTGTCGGATGTCAGTGAAGAGAAAAACTTAACATTTTTGCTCATTGGTAAATGGGAAATATCAATGCTTTTTTTTTTTTTTTTTTTCCAGCTAGGCATGATGTTTTCAAAAGCTAGCATGATATTTGCAAATGAATTTAAGATGCTCAGATGGCAAATGCTATTCAAAGAATAAATATTTTATTATTTCATAATTTGAAGTGGAAGAAATATGTTTATAATTTTACTTTACTTGATTATAAAAGGCTTAATACTGAGCAGGGGAAGGATGGAAGAGAGAACAGAAGAACGGCCCTGTGAGAGGTCATACTCAAATAGCGTAGGAAAGAGTGCTGTTCCCTTATAAAATTTACAATCTGATTGAAGACCGGATGAAGTAAAGACAACAAGAGGGCCATGGGGAAATAACAAAGGTACCAGCTCCACATGATTACTGTGGTTAGCAATGTGTCCTGCTTGATGGATCTAAATCATTATGCTTTACAGTTGTTTCTGAGGATATGTTTTCCTTTTTAAAAAAATCAGCAGATCTTCCTTTGCTTCTTTTCCTATTTTCAGAATATATTGTTCTTTTATTTAATCCCCTGATTGCACTTTTATAATTATAAATTCTACCTTAAGTTATTAATTTTCTTGATTTGATTTTTAAAACAATATCAAGTAGGAATTACATTTATTCAGTCAACATCCTGCAAACAGCTGGGGCATCTTTAGGAAAATAAACCCAGGAATAGTCATTATCAAGTGATGACAAGAACAGGATGTATGTGATAGAATTAAATCCGCCTAGGGATCACAGGCAAGAAGAAAAACTTTAAGTATATCAGTGATAAAAGGAAGAGAAGTGAAACGTGAGCCCTCTGCAGAAGAAAACAGAAGATCTGGTTACCTGAGATATGGAGAAGGCTAAGGTACACAGCATCTTTTTTGTCTTGGTCTTTTCCAGAAAGTGCTCCAGCCACAGCATCCAAGTCACAGAAGGCAAAGGCAGGGACTGAGAATGAGGAGCTGCCGACAGTAGGAAAAGATGAGATTCAAAAACATCTAAGGAATCTGAGGGTACTCAGATCCTTGGGACATAATGAGATGCATCCGTGGGCCTTGAGAAAACTGGCAAATGAAGTCGCTGAGCCACTAACCATCATATTTGAGATGTCATGGCAGTCCAGTGACTACAAAATGGGTAACATAACCTCCATTTTTAAAAAAAGACAAATAAGGAAGAATTGGGAACTATATGCCGGTCAGTCTCCCCTCACTGCCTGGCAAGATCTAGGAGCAGATCCTCCTGGAAATTATGCTAAGGCTTATGGGAAAGAAGGAGGAGACAGGTCACAAACAACACAGCTTCACTAAGAGCAAAAATTTTTTTGCCATCTACAATGTGGTTACAGTGTTTGTGGGAAAAGAGACTGCCAACATCTACCTGGACTTGTGCAAAACATTTGACGCTATCCTGCATGACATCCTGATCTCTAAACTGGAGAGACATGGTTTTGACAGACGGATTAAGAATTCGTTGGTTGCTTGCACTCAAAGAGTTCCACTCAATGGCTCAATGTCCAGGTGGAGACCAGTGACAACTGACGTTCTTCTGGCATCAGTATTGGGACTGGCTCTGTTTAACATCTTTGTCAGCAATGTGGACAGTCAAACATAAGAAGGATGTGGATTTGTTGGAGTGAATCCAATGAGAGTCACAAAGATTGTCAGAGGACTGGAAGACCTCTCCTATGAAGACAGGCTGAGTGAGTTTGTCACCCAGAGGGTGATTGGGTACTGGCACAGGCTCCTCAGGGAAGTGGTCACGGCACCAAGCCTTACAGAGTTCAAGAAATACTCTCAGGCACATGCTGTGACTCTTAAGGATGAACCTGTGCAGGGCTAGGATTTGGAGTCAATGATCCTTGTAGGTCCCTTTCAACTCAGCAGATCCTGTGAGCCTGAGTTGGGCTGTTCAATCTGTAGAAGAGAACAATGACCTTATAGCACATTCCACCATCAAAATGGGGTCTACAAGGGAGATGCAGAGGGACTGTTTATAAAGGCATATAAGTGATAGGACAAAGGGTAATGGCTTTAAATTGAAAAAGGGTGGACTTAGATTAGATATAAGGAAGAAATTATTCACTGTGAGGGTGGTGAGGCACTGGAACAGGTTGTGCGGAAAAGCTGTGGAGGTTCCATCCCTGGAAGTGTTCAAGGCTAGGGCAGATGGGGCTTTGAACAACCCTGACTAAGTAGAAGGTGTCCTTGCCCATGGCTGGGGGGATTGTACCTAGGTCCCTTCTAACCGAAACCATTCTGTGATTCTATGACTCTGATATTCTGCATTAAAACTTCTATTAAATGTTAGTTTTCCAATAATTACAGGAGTTATTTTAATCTTAGATAATGTCATTAGTCTGTGATCGTCTACTCAGCTCACCCACTGTGTTTTCAGGCTCTCCTTTATTGCCACTATAGAGATATTTTTAATTAAGGTTTCTTAAAATATACAAAAATCACAGCTAAAGTGACATGACACCATAGGTGAGTAATCTAAGTGAAACCACAGGACTATTAATTTCTGGAGAAATATGAGTAATTCTACACACTACACAATATGGATGCTAATCTATGATAGTATATGAATAGCGCTTATATAAATAATGGTGTGAAACTCCTTCAAACCAGCAACTCAAGAACTACTTTGCTCAATCCTGCCTTCTGTCTAAACTCAAAAAACACACACAAATGTGTGTGTTCTGCCAGGATCCAGAATAAATACTTCAAACAGTACCAGTGACAACTTTCCCTGGTATCTAGCACAAAGACTTTCTATGTTTACTTATGATTGTGTTTAATTTCATATTGAGATGATTATCAGAGTAAATGTCTTTATTTTCTGCTATTTTAGCTTCAAGAAATGATCTCTTCTGGTTTTATCCTATTATAAGGATCATTACAAAAACGGGAAACAATTAACACTGGGTTTAATGCGTGAATGCCATAGAGCTGAAGTAATTGCACTCAAGGTCTGCTAACTTTTTAATCAGGCATCTGGTTGCAAGCTGCTCATGATTGATTCTGAGAGAAGAACTAACACAATCTAGGCAGCAAAAGCAGGTGTGCCAGAAAAGCATACATGTTGGCAAAACCAGTGAAAGAATTCAGGGGTAAAAGAAGCAAAAACTAGAGGAAAATTCTTCTTAGATGACTTTTGCTTGGGATCCATTCATAACCGAGTGAAATTAATTGATGCAAATGAGCATAGAGAGAACTTTTTGACCAAAATAATTAAGAAATATGAACCGCAGAACCACAAAAGCTCAGCCTAGACAAGACTTGCCAGTCAGAATCATAGTGAGCAGAATTAATTAGACTGGGGAATTGAAATTTTTGCATGCATATCATGAGAGGTTTCTGGATTACAATTAGAAACACTTACTATTCTCAGCATTTTGGCTCTGTTTTGGAAAAACAAACAGATCCATTTTTATTTTTATTTGTTAAAAATATACTTTTTTCCTTTCTTTAATAAATCTATTCTCTATGATTAAGAGAGTTCTGGATCTAAAAGCGCTTACACAGCATAGCACTGGTTGCACTCATAAATTACATGTGTTGATAGAGACTATGCCTACAATCATACATGTCAATAGAATCACAATGATGTCAAAAAGGCAAATGCAAGAATACAATCTAAGTGAAAATTGCATGTTTGCATCACTTTTCAAGTGAAAATACCCCTCCCTAGTTCATATACAATATTACAACAGTAAACTCCTTTCAGGATTATTCTCGAGGAAAATTTGATTAGGTATATATCTTGGCATAACATCTTTGAGGTTGACAGGTTGGAGGTTTCTTATCAATATCTTCAACTAAATCATATTTTTACCTAATATTAATGATTTTATCACCCTTCTCTATAGAATACATAGTTTATTATAACTTTACATAACATTTTGGCATTAGGATCTTGATCAAATGCCTTGAAATATGTAGATTAGAAATAGAAAACTTTATTGATGATAAGGTTTAGATCCTTGTTAATGCAAGGAAGAATCTTACAGCACCACCCATCTTAGGAAAAAAAAAAACAACAAAAACGAACAAATCAACTTAAATAAATGGTAATGCAAGAGGTATGGAAAGTTTGTTTCATATGTAACTCTGAAAATCTGCTACAAATAACACTTTTTAAGAGACTGGCAAGAAATAGGATTGAGCTGAAAGCTAGACATTTCTAAAAAATATTTTGCAAAATCCTAATCCTTCTGCCCAGTAACAATGTCTCTGTAAACTCCAGAAACAGGTTTCCTATCTTTTAGGCACACTTTGGTGAAGAAATAACTACTATATCAGCTTCCAGGCTTTGCTATTCTAAGACTTAGAATCAAACTAACATGCTATGTTAATAGCAAGGATATCTAAACATTATTCTAAATCTTTGCTAGTTAGTTTTGCCTTTTTTTTAAATTATTTCTTTCCAATTGAGTGAATCCTACCAAGTACAAAATGTATTAATTAACTTAGAGATTCCCAGTATACAGATGCCCAGATTAAACCACATGGATTCAACAGAGTTACTCCAAATTCTTTTAGAGCTGGTTGAGTACAGATATGGTAGGATATTGAAAGCTTTATCATTCCCTATTTGCTTAAATCAAAAGCATCATCTAATCTTAAAATTGTTTACCAACACTTGAAATCAGCAAGTTGCAGCACCTTGGGCACTATCAGAGCAAAATAGCAAGGACAGCTTCTAACTAAAGCAGGTAGTACAGGATGCCTAAATGTTTTTCTCTCCTCCTACGCCTATATGGCTGCAATTTTGCAAAGCTGGTTCAATGGCCACTATCTTGCCTTGTGATAGGTATGGAAGAATAATCGTGCATTTGTGAATCTTCCAACACTCTAAATACAGTTTTCTCTCTTTCACATGCCGTCTAACAGCTATCACTCAGTCACTACTGTCTGTCATCTGCAGGTGAAGGTTTTAGAGAAAGGAAAGGCAGTGGTCCGGTGCAGGGCCACTCACACACTCTCACAAAGAGACCCTTAATCTTAAGGGACTTTCACATCTCTCTGATCTGGGAGCAATTCGGGTTAGATGCCAGAAGGAAGAAGAACAAAGACACTAGCATTTGAAAATTCCCTCAGTGCCTTAATAACACTGCTGAGATGGCTTTTGCCAGATTAAACAGACATGTTCCTTTAGACCCTAAATACTGCTCTGAAAGTAATTCCCCAAGCATTGTCCAGAGTTTAACAGGGTTTGGGATACCAACAATCAAACTTGGAAGTAATTCTTCAAATTCCAGTGGAGTTGGCTGTGGAGGCAGGTAGAATATGCAGGTCTTTCAAGGCCAAGGAGAGAGAGGGCAGCTTGATTTTTTCACAGTTGTTGTGTTTAAAGAACTTGGATAAAGAAATTCCAGCACAACAGCTTATTTCTAAAATGCTTTAAAGTAAAGGTTGGGTACTAGCTGATATTTTCTAATGGTGCCCATAGTCAGCACAGCATTCTGACACTATAGGAAAATGCTATGGGAGCTGCAATACATTAGTGAAGCCTGACAGGGTAAAGATCTTCCTTCACTTGCCATTTTGTTCTGAAGCAACAAGAAAGCTACAGATTTCAAGATTAGGATTCTATCCAGTATTCACATGAACTATCATATACACTCGTAGAAGTGATGTCAATAATACAAATAATAATGGTGTATAGGCAGAAAAAAACTTCTAAAACTCTTAGAAAAAAGAATGTTTAAGTGACTAATGCTTTAGCTTCCTACATGCCAGTACTCACCTACATAATTCCTGTGAGACACTCTCAAAGGAGCCCATTTGCCTATCTGTGTTTATTCACTTGAAGACTCAGCAGCATCACTTTCTTGTGATGTTTCTAGTACTTCGGTTAATTTCATTACACTCTCTGAGATATTAATTATAAAGAAATATCAGAATATCAAAATGCAATGTAATACTTGAATTCCAGTCTGCTTACATGGGTGAATTCCTCCTTTCAAGCCCTTATGAGCTTTTGCAGAATCTAAGCTTTAAAAAAAAAATCTGAAAGAACGTCTCAAAACTATAAATTGAATGAAGGCAATGCTTGTTTTCTAAATCAGCAGATAGACAGCTGGAGTGCCACTACTGTAACCAAAAGATTTGACAGGCTACAGCAGAGTTAAAACTGACAAGGGTCTTTTGTCATATTTTCCTGCTGCTATTCAAAACTCTCTGAGCAGTGGGAGACTGACTAGAAGGAGGTTAATTTTGTTCCAGAGCAGTTTAGATTATGGAATTCTGAACAAAGTAGACAATACAGGACAGCTTTATTCCAATAACTTGCAGAATATGTGTTTTGGGGGAGATCAATTATCAAGGCAGCTACTTTTTATACCAGACTTCATGTCTTTAAATGTGGTGCTTTGGTTTTTTTTGGTTTGGTTTAGGTTTGGGGTTATTTCTAATTATTTGTTATTGATTGATCTTCTTTTAACAACAAAAATCCAAGAAAAAAAGCCAGAATGCCATTTTTAGTGCATTGCTTTGCTCCAGAATACAGTCATTTATGGGAAAACAATACTTTCTTTTCTCTTCTGGAGCCAGATGTAAGATGCGAAAAACAGATCACCATGGGAACATAGGCTAGATCATTGCAAAGGATATAAGGCATGTACACTGACTAGGGCAGTGGCAAAGAGATTCAGTCTAGGAAAAAAAAAACATAACAGAGAGAGGACTGCAACTGGATAGAAAGAGGAGGACTGGAGTTAGGGAAGTAGTCTGAATCTTGTAGTATGGAAGAAGAATGAAATGAAAGGCTGCAAAAAGACAATGGGTAAGACCAAGTCTCTATTACAAGCCAAGGACAAAATAGGAATAGATATCAATTCTTACCAGTGGGAGAAGAGGAATGCGGTGAAAGAAAGCAATTGTTACAAGGAATTGGAAGAAAAGTCTCTAGCTGGCCTAAGCAGTTTGGACTACAAATGGATGAAAGAGACAAGGAGAAACTCACAAAGAAAATGTCTAAGAGAAAATACTCCCTGACTGAACGCAATAGAACCAAACTCTCTTAGGAATGAAGTAGTAAAGAGTATTATATCACTGATCAGAAATGAATCATTTGTTTCAAATCTAGGCATTAAAAGGTATTGGTTAATTGTTAAAAAAACATCCCTGGAAAAGCTATATGATGAATCTCACTCAGTAAGACTTTATGCTTACTTTTACTACACAGAATGTGTATATGGTACTAAGGAAGTTGTTACATTTTCTACAAATGAACAGTTAGGATAAAAATAATAGGTTACTTATCAAGTCACTGGAGACAAATGGGCATTTGTCAAAGATGCCATGTTTAAGACATCGTCCTTAAGGTGGGATGAATCACTTCCTGTCAGTGCCACTTACTTTACATTGACTAAAACCAATGTCTGCATGACCTTGTCTAAGATGACATGTTACTGAAGACAGGTAATTTCTTTTAAGTTTCTGTTCTTTATTTCCTGAATAGTTAATTCAGGGTCTGGAAGTTGAGATCACCACAACAATGGCTTATGTGCCACTTCTTCAAATCCACAAAAGGTACTAACAACTTTTTGCTTCTGCACTGAAGAATAAATGTGTTAATATTTGCAAAGCATTAAGAAACAGTAGTGATAAATGTCATAGCAAATTCTGTGAGAAAACTAATAGTTCTCCTTCAAAACAGGATATGAACACTGCAACAAATAACATCAACAGATAGCAAATGAGAAGGAAGGCAAATATTGAGTTTAGCTCATTAACTTGGACTGAAGATTTTGTGCACCAAATAGCATCAAGATTCTCTGGAGATATGATTGATATATGATTAGATAATTAAATACTTCATTGTAATTCTTACAAACGGGGGGCTGAATTGAATTTCCAGTGAGCAATATTAATACTGGCTTCTGGGTGCTAGATTCTGCACCTTTAAAATAATGATTAAGTATAATTTGGTTTTAGTGGATATACCACAGCAACTTGCAAATAGGTAGGGAGAGAGGACACCTTTCCATGACATCCACATAAGTACAGGACACAGTCCTACCAGGGGGAAGAAGATCAAAGTAAGTGAAAACCAACTCCAGGCTTTCTATACAACTTTTTCCATCATCTTTGCCAAGTTTTTTTTAAATCTTTTGGAACTGTGGTTCAGTTTTTTTCCTGTTTTATTTATATTCTCTTTATCCTAGCCCAGGAGTTCTAATTGTTTCTATTCATTTTGAATTAAAGCAAAATGACATTACAAAGACATTCAAGTTTCTGGTTTTCAGTCTGTCTGTTAAAGCCATCACCAGAAAACACTATTTTTGACCGCACTTCCATTAAAATAAGTGCATATTTGTTTGACAGTTCCTCGGTGTTTAGTTTCTATTTATAAGTCTCATGGTTTGCGACTGAAGTATTTCTACAAAGGCATACTTGGCTCAATTTGTATGCTAGTATAACTGGCAAGAAAAAACAACATGTTCAGGACTGACTCCCCTCTCTATGGAGAGAAAGCTGCTGTGAAAAGTGAAGCAATGCACACAGTCATTGAGAAATCTGGAAGTGCTGTCATTGGAAGTGACAATGTGGCTTGCTTTGTGAGGATTTGCTTTGAATTTGCAGCTTCAGAATTATTTCCTAATTAAAAATGTTTTACCACGGAGCAACCCATTGAGATTTGCCTCTTGTTTCCTAGGGTGCAGGAGCGTGAAATCATGGATGAATGAGCTATAGCACCATAATTTGCTTCTGTCAGTTTAAATGCAAAGGTCTGAAATGAACTGGTGAAATTAGTTCACAACATTTTTACCCACCACTAAATACAATTTAATTTATTGATAACCTGTAACAACATACCCTCCTTTCACAAACTTCTAATCTTAACCAGATTAACAGAATTAAGTGTCCTTTATGCTATTCCATGCCCTCTTTAGACTGAGGAAATGAAGATATCAACTAACTGACATTGAATTCCCAATCAAGGAATTATCTAGCATTGAGAAGAATGTGCTCCTTGCATGTGGATAAGGTCAAAATTCACCTGTGCACACAGAGCTCCTGCTCTCCAATCTGTCTCCTCCTACACACACAGAGTAAACTGAGGCTGTTTTATTCTGATGTTTACTGTGCTGAAACAAATAGAAGCTAGAAAGACCTTAACTATTGGAGTGGAAGAAAGAAAGGACACTTGCTGGCAGTAATAGATTTACATGTGACTAAAGAGCTAGTACGACTTACTAATAGTAGAATAAAGTCACTTAACTGTGAAATGACTCATAATTAGGAAGACCTCGTTCAAAACCCAGTTACAGCAAGATACTAGATAAGCAAATCAAAATCATCACTTCAGTTCTTTAAAGACAGATAGCATGCAGTATCCATCTGTTAAGTGATACCACCTGTTCTATCAACTCACTACATTGTCTCGAGTATTAAGCAGGAAAGTCGATCCATGTGCAAGAGCACCTTCATGGAGGGTGAGGAATTGTTCTCTGCTACCCCCTATCTCATCCCAGGAAGAAAGAAACAGGATAACTCCAGATGGCTTCATTTGTCCCATTAGACTCCATCTCCACCTCTTGATTAATAATATAGGAGGCACTGAAAAAATACAAAGTCTATATAAAAAAAATGGGTTGCCTTTTGTTATCAACACAAGGTTAATACTACCCATTCATACCCAGAAATATATTTAAGAAAGTTTTTTGTTGTGTTCCTCTGAGAGAAGGCTAAATTTTATGTGCCCAAGCCCATCATCACCTCAAAATATTCAGCTACCAGCATGTGTTATTTCAGCTAATGCCTAATATTAAGTTGCATGTATAACCTGTGATTGCCAGTATATACACATTTACACGAAATAACTTGTAGTTGTCCATATACACGTGTTTACACAAAATGCACATTTTAGTTTATAAAGACTCTATACTCCATGATTCAGACTCTATCTTTAAAGATGGAAATTAGTATCTTCATATTGATTTAACCATTTCCTTGCAACAAACAATCATAAGAAAATCTAATATGTTGTCTTGGCAGAAAATGGCAAAGGGCTGTTAGTAAATGTAAAATCATGTTTGTGGGGAAACCAAAGAAAATTCTTCAGGAAAAATCTGTCATTTCTATCACAACTGATTTAAACTTATTTAAACCTCAGTGAGGTTTAATTCTTGCAAATGTAAGGTGAAATTGGACACAAAGATCACACACAGCCCAAAACTTCATCAGTGAGGATATACTTAAGTGATGTAATGCTGGCATAAGAAGTGAATCCCAGCTGCATAGCTGAGAAGTGTATCCTGATGACTGCTAAATACAAAGAGTGAGAAAAACTTCTCATACCAGAAAAGCTGACAAGGAAATCACTGTTCCTGGAACCTAAGAGGCAGTGTGCCAGGCAGTGTAACTTCTGCAAAATCATAGTAAGAGTGACTTACTGTATCACCAGTGTTTGATTAGGGAGGGATGTGGTTCCCTTAGTTAGTGTAAAATTGCTAAAGAAACCTTCAAAACCACTGATTTATATTTAATAAAGCTGAAAGGAAAAAGATGATTTAGAGTGTCCTTCAATGATATTCATTCTTTTTAGCTGGATAAGATTTCTCTATATATAGGCATAATATTTCCCTATCTGCACTCTGGTGCACTTATATAATAAAATAAGTCAGCATTTACTTTTAATATGTAGGTAAAAATGTGGCTTAGTCTTCTTCAATTTTAATGTAGATTTTTTTTTTCTTCCTTTTTTGGATATGAATAATGATAAATTGAATGGGAGAAAAAAAACAAAAAACAAAAAGCAAACCAAACAAAAGCAAACCAAACCCCAAACAACCCCAACCAAACAAAAAATCCAAAGACCCCCAAACCTTCCACCTTTCATAGTGATGGCATTCCTTCAATTAAATATTTGTAACAAACCCATATGTTTATAAGGAGAACTGTTTGTACCATCCAAGACAATTTCATTTTACTTTTACAATTATCCATTTCTAATATAACCAGAAATTAATTAGTACTTCCAATCAGATTTCAACAGAACTGCAGAGTCACCATGAAATCACAAATTATGCAAGGCCTCATCTGTGCTAAAACTGGAAGGGAGGAATCTGGGCAACAACGCTCTAAAGATCAGGTAATGCACAAATTCTGAGTAACATGAAGAACATACTATAGAATTAGTTCAGTTGGTTAGAACATGGTGCTAAAAATCCCAAGGTTGCAGGTTTGATCCCTATATAGAGGTTGTTCACTTAAGAGTTGTACTTGATGATCTTTGTGGGTCCTTTCCAACTCAGAATATTCTGTGATTCTGATAGAAACTTATGTTAGCCAGCCATATGTTGTTGAAATCCCATCAAAATCCCAGTTTTGTCAGTTGAGAATTTATTCCATGAAGCTGCTTTTATATTTTTAGTCTCTTTCTGAGACTAAGAGATTTATAGTCTCTCAGTCAATATGGTTGTTCAGGAAAAGTTTTGTGTTCCTGAAAGATAGAATCATAAAATCATAGAATAATTTAAACTGGAAACGACCTCCAAAATCATTAAGTCCAACCAAAAACCTAACACTGTCAAATCCACCAGTAAACCATGTCCCCAGGTGCCATATTTACACATCTTTTAACCACCTCCATGAATGGGGACTCTGCCAGTTCCCTGGGCAGCCTGTTCCAATGTTTGACAACCCTTCCACTGAAGGCATTTTTTCCTAATATTTAATCTAAACCTCTCCTCGTGCAACTTGAGGCCATTTCCTCTTGTCTTGTCACTTCTTACTTGGGAAGAGAGACAAACTCCCCTTTCACTACAACCTCCTTCCAGGTAGTTGTAGAAAGCAGTAAGGTTTCCCCTGAGCCTCCTTTTCTCCAGGGTAAATAACCACAGTTTCTTAAGCTGCTCCTAATAAGACTTGTCCTCTAGATCCTTCACCAGATTTGTTACTTCTCTTTGGACATGCTGTTTAAATATTTACCTGTAATATTTACCTGATATTTGCTAGATATTTATTTGTCTTGATGACATAAATGTGTATTGGATTTTTGTCCTTAACTTTTTTTTTTGATAGGACAACATTCTTTTTTTATTATCTGGTTCTTTAGAAAGTTATATCTGAAGAATTCTGTGCATTTAGAATTTGCTTTTGCATGTAGGAACTGATATATGAGGAAATATTGTACTGGGTGCTTGCTTTTTTTGCAGTTTTTTGCTTGTTTTCGTTATTTTTATTGTGACACTTAAAATAATGGCATTTTAAGTAATGTTTCTCTCTAGATTCCTTTCTCCAGGATTTACATCCACATGCTGCCTAAGTTTTATGGACTCTTTCTGTCTGACAGATTAAAAAGGACATTTCCCAGCTACGTGTACACAACTAAAATCTCTATCAATGTTTTTTTGGTTTATCTTGATTATAGCAACATCTCCTCTTCACCTTTAATAAAATGTGGTGCTGTTTAATTCATTTCCATATTTTAATGGCAATATATAAGAATTTGAATTCAAAAGAGAAAAAAATATAAATCTAATCCACAAAATTCTTCTTACCTAAATGCCTGTCTTTGGCTTTTTATAAGGTGTTAAGCCCCTCTCACTGCACAAGGGCAGCTGAGCTAGCAGTGCAGCGTCCCAAATCACAACACCTACCTGCTGAGTAAATTTTCAAAGCAATAGCAAGAGCAGTCATGCTGCTCAGTGAAGGAGAGGGCAGGGGGAAAAGGATAACAACAGCTGTAGTGAAATGCAATGGTGTTGCCTCCGCACATATCTCAGGAGCTAGATATGGTTGTCAGTTATCTCTATTTTGCCTTCACACGTCTAAGAGTGGCAGCTTTTTCCTGTCTGGGATATGTATACAAAAAACTAGGTCTATTTCCACAAAATTAAAACTATTCCACCTCTGATGCATTTTCTAATCGGCTTCTGTTCTGCAGTACCTTTTCTGCAAAGTTCAACAGAGCCTCCACTGCCAGCCTGCTTTGACTGAAATACCACACCCATCAACGAGGGCATGCAACCCTTTTCTCAAGCAGCATTTTCTGGTGGTACATAAAGGGTGCAAGACAACATGGAAATTAATTCAGACCTTATATTTTCCAGAAATTCCTCAACTCAGCGGCCGTAAAGAACTCAGTCCCTTACTTTACACTCACTGATCTTTTTCAAGAGAATCTGTTCAGAGTATATAGCTAAACCAAAACCAAAAGACTCTGAAAAAGAATTAATGTCCTCTGTACATAGCAATTTTCATTCTTGTGAACAAGAGCCACAGTTAGGTGAGCCACAGTCTTGAAGTGCTAAACATTTAACATACTTCCTTCAAATATGCATTTACTTTCCAAGATTTCTTTTTTTGCAAAACATGCCGTCTATAACATGAGGTGCAGCTATTTCAGATTCTTTCACTGCTGCTCTTTGGCATACAGGGGCAGGCTGCATCTCTTCGATGTTCATAGTCAGTCTTGTTCTCATGCTGCAGCCAAGCAGAAGGTTTAGTTCAGCATTTATCACTGTGATCTGTGTCACTGGCACTAGCTTTATCATATTCAAGAGTCTACATAGTTTCATATGGTTTAAGGTGTGAGGGGACTATTAGATCATCTGCTCTGACCTCCTATATATCATAAACCATTAAGCTTCATCCACAAGCTCTTAAATTAAGCCCAAAGACTTTAGTTAGCACTTCGGTTCTCAGAAGACTAAGCTTTTTGCCAAAGGCAGACAGAAAATGAGAAAAACAGATGCTACCAATCCAAACTCGTCTGCAATGGCAGACAATTGATTAATTGAGAAAAGTGATTTATACACACCTCTGGTGGTAAGGCAGAATTTTCTGTAGTGACTAAAAATTGGGAAACATGAATTTTATACCCTGCTCTGCTTCCTGACTTCAGACAAGCCTCTTCCCTTTCCTCTGTCACAGGTTTTAATTTCTCAAATCGTTAAAATTAAAATCTCCTTTCTAAAAGCTTGTTATTACAATGTTCCTGAGATAGACTTATTAAGTACTTATATAAACCTCATGTTTTTCAGGAAGTTGCTTAGGAAAAGTCTGAGTGGCACAGTCCTTCAGTACAGCGTTCCCACTTGCTATTCTGTTTCTTAATTCAAATCCTCTGTTAGCTTCCACAGGGCGACACAGGACTAAAAGTACAGTCCTCTGGTCTGCACCTTGCCTTTTCTGTCTGCAAATGATGCAGTTCACTAAAAAATTACACCAAAAATGAGGTGGTCCATTCATTCAATCTAAGTTAAAACCCCATAGGAAGGGGAAGAAAAATGCAGGTGGAGGATTGTTATCGGATTACTGATTTATAAGAGCAATTCAAGGTTACCAGCACCATTTCACCTTCTAGCAATCCATGCTGAAGAGAAAAGCTGGCACAAACTCAAAGTGCTGTTCTGCATACACCTTTGTTACAAAATGGCAGTCTACTCTGCAAGTAACTTTTAAAATTGTATATTAAACACTTTTTCTACGGGAACAGTGAAACATCTCAGAGTGTTGTAATTTTGCTGAAATTTTGTTTCAAAGAAGCAAAAAGCTGCTGATGATGACTGTCTTTAATCCTTTCTTCTGAAATTACTATTCATAGAACTGAAAGAGATCTACTAGGTTAGCAAATCCCAAACTATGCTGTCACAGGCAGTCATGAACTGTCATCTTGTTAATTTTCTATTTATATTATTGTGTGTTACAGTACAAAATAGAATTTAAATAAAAGTGATTAATCTGAAACTATTTTTTTTAAATCCCTTTCTATGAATTTTCAGATTTAGTTCCAATTCAGAAGGAAGAGACATTTCAAAAGCTTGAGATCATTCATGAAAAAAAAGAAAGAGGCTTCAAAAAACCCTAATAAAAATGCTTCTTATAAATGGCAGCCTCCTTGTAACATTTTTTCCAGTGCTCTGAAAATTCTTTCAAGTAAATCTGACAGGGCAGCAAACAGGACAAAGAATTGGTAGCAAACAGTAAGTGCAGCTCCCACTGTTCATCTGAGAAGGGAAACCAGCAGAGAAAAAGTATGTAAGTCTGGTACGAGCACTGCAATAAAAGCACAAAAGCCAACTCAGCAGGGTATGTACCGTCTCCATTCATGGCTAGTTTAGTTTCATGCAGAAATCCCTGCACACGGGAGTTAGAACATACTCCGTTCTCTGTGTCCACACTGTGCATCTGACAGTTTCTGCATGCAGCACATTTTAGACTACAAGCTGTTCTTTTATGCTAAATTGCAGCTCCACTGTACAGACCTGTGCAAAAAACTCACTGAATTTAACATCAACCAAAGTTCCTTTTAAGCCACAGGGGGCAGCATGTTTAATGGATGCCAGATCTTTGAGGATGTGGCATTCAAAGCACTCACATCTGCGAGAAATATGCAGCATTGTTGTGTTGTCTTCTTCTTCTTTCTTTCTTCATTTTATACTTCTATTTTCATGCAAGATTGCTGACAAAAGTATTGCAAAGCTAACAGGTAATGAATGAAAGGGAAAGTGAGCAGATGTAGAATCTATTTTTCTTGTTGGTGCATGACAATTTCTGTATGAATAAAATGGTTTATGGCTTTTTGTTTGCAAAGAATTCAGAATTCTAGCATTTAAGAATGTAAATCTTGATCAAAAGAAGTGACACATAACTGGAATATATAGAAACAGATTAGATAGTATTGCTTTTGGATCAGATTTGAACTCTATTAGGAAGAGCAGAAATGATCAAATTGTTTGATTCAGAAGACAAACACAGAAATTATTGTATGCCCCTGCAATTACAGAGTCAAAGTCTTGTGTTTGGTTGGGGTTTTTTTAAGAATCTGCTTAAATTTTGAAGCTCCTGGATATCAAATATAAGAATTACACAATGTGAGACATTTTGGTGTCAGTGTTAAACTACCACATCTAAATCTATTTTGCTTCCCAATGTAGTTTGCAATAAGTAACTTTGTCTTCAATTACATATTCATTTGTGAATCTCATTTTACATTTTATTCATCAACAGAAGAGCTAAAAGCAGTTAGAAAATACTGGATAGCAGAGTTTTACTGCAATAGTAAATCATATCTCCACTATAAAAGTTGAGGGAAGCATTATGTGAGGTTGTGTTACACTCCAAGATTTTATAGCCTTGAAAAAAATCAGCAATAAATTTAAATAAGGCTGAGGAGGAAAGCAGCTGGAGATGCGAAGGAGAAGTGACACCTTTATATTGTACTTCTATTTACCATTTATCTGTCATTTTTACCTCCACATCTTGAGATTAGAAATCTCTTTTTGCATAGATAAAATGTCAGTGACAACTTTCTATTTTAACATCTTAGGCTGTTGATGGCACTTTGTTTTAATAACTTTCAAAGAACTCTTAAGTATTCTGTTTCTTACTTGGGAGAGAAATGAGAAATACAGAAGTGAAAATATTTGCAGATTGAATATTCTATCCCCATTTTTTAAAACTATTGCAGGTTTAAAAAGTAATCAACACCTTGGGATTATTTGCTATAAATTCTACAAATTAACATGAGTTACTCCTACTATAATATTTACATATAAAATAGAATTGATACTTTATATGCATCCATGTTTTAGATACAGCAAATTCCACTACTTATTATTATTAGAAATACAGAAACTAAAATCTGAGGATAATACGATGTTTGACATTGACTTCTTTCATTTTGCAGGGGGTGAGACAGTTGCAACACCTTTCAGATAATGCTAGTAAATCACTTTAAAATCTAATCCTGAGCCAAACTATAAGCTTAATCCCCTTCTCAGTAGTTCCAGAGCTAGCAGTGGATTTAATAAGGGATTTATATACTTTTTTAGCTAAGGGTCAGAAAACGTTTGAGGTTTCTTTTTCCTAAATTCCTAATTTCACAGGTTTATAATTTACAAAGACTTCTGAGCTAAATATATTCTACAAATGCATTTGTGAGTATTTCTAGAGTGCTAGAAAATTCATGGCATAACACAAAGCCTCTTCTTTGCACTTGTCATTGAATCAAACTACTTTTGAAACTAAATTTCAAAAAGCTATTGTCTTTTTAAAATTATTAAAGACAAATGAACTTAGAATCAATTTTACTGCAAAAAAAATTGCCATCCCTTATGCAAATGAAAAAATCTCAATTTTGCAAATATTTTCAACCATCATCTTTGTTGTACATCTAGAACTTCTATATACAAGCATACCCTATTACTGTTTCTCCTGTAACAATTCTGAAATACAAAGAAATTGAAAAGGTGGATAGTACTTTGTGTAGTTTTCTAGTAGGTTTGACATTCAGAACCTTATGTGGGCTATAATTCTAGAAATTTTCACCTCATTTATAATAACTAAGGTCATATTTTATGAAGTTGATTAGGAAAATAAATTGCCCAAACTGGAAGCGATGAAAAGATAAGAAACTTTTGGCCCTTCTGAATCTGAAAACACTGAATGTCAGTAGCGTGGACTTACTCTAGGCAATTTTAAACTTGAATAGATAGTAAATGCTGTGCACAAGAAATGTAGACACTTTCCATGCTCAACCAACCCCCCAGTCTGCACCTGTTACCCTAACAGGTTTAACAGAGATGACATTATTATAACTGTGGCATCAACACCAGCCATAGCTGAGGGAAGTTGTTTGTGGTTAACATACTTTTTCCCAAAACCAAATCAAAACCAAGAGTACTCTTCAATCCTTCTTAACCACACATTAAATAATTAGAAATTATTAAAGTATATGCTCTAATGTATTATTTTTTCTAATTATTTTTTCTAATTTCATCTAGAAAGCTTTGATTTTAAACTTCTAATAATAACCTGTTGTAAAATATAGTTCGTAAAATACTTCACAGTTTCACAGCCGTTATATCTGTGTCTGCACAGTAAGTCTGTGTTTTTACACGTCTTTGTAAACATATGGATATGTAGGTAGATAGACCACACTAGAAATTTGCACAAACATTTTATATTATACAAAATATTCAGAAATATTATATTTGTGTCTCATTATCTAGGGAAGGTACTGAAATTACGGTTTTGGATTCTGTGAAAAGGGATGTGTGGGGGCATGTGTGTGTTTCTTTTAATTTTCCACAGATCCACAGAATACTGCCAAAATAATAGAATACATAGAAAAGAGTAACAGTCTGTATTATCTTAACCCTCAGCTAGACAAATATTTTCCACTGAATTTTTTTATAATAATGTTGTTTTAAAGTAGGCTAGTCAGCATCATTTACCTTCACCCAGCAGCTCAAAAAATGAGGAATTCAATAAAACTTGAAATGACAAACACAAAAATCTGTTCATGAAGGAAAGTAACATGATATGGCACTCAGTTGAAAGCTTTACTCTCTACCCCTCACTTATGCATTATATAATTTCTTACTATCAAAATGAAACATCATCATCATGACTTTTGGCAACTTATGAACTAAAATTACGTGGCTGGATGGGAAAATTCCGAAAAAAAATCTTGAAAGGTATTATCAAGTTAATACAAGAAACAAAAAAAAATGTGTTTTGTTTTGTTTAAGAATTTCAGATTTCTTGTTTCAGTATAGAGATCAATGAATATTTTGAGCAACTAATGAACTGCTATAACAAAATGTCACTATCTCAGGGATGAATCATATTGTATAGGAGCTGCTTTCCATTCTTATACCTTAAATGAGAGACAAAATTTCACATATTTTACCACTGGCAGCTAAACAATGTGAAATTTTTGGAGCACTTGTCAGCTAACAATAGTTATTAAAATTGAGGATCCAATCTTAGCTCATTGCGCAAACCTAGTTAAATTTAACTCATATACATTGTCAAAAATTATTGATAAAAAGGTAAAGACAGTCTATGACGTGTTTGTATTTAGCTACAAATATATCTAAATATAGATGTATTTATCTATTAATATATCTATATATATTTATATAAAATATATAATATAATATTTATCTATATATATCTATGTATTTATCCTCACCTGCTGGGTGAGGATCAGCAGCCTGTGGAGGGGCTTATATCTTTCTACTTTGTCAGACAATTATAGGGTGTCTAATTCTTTAGACAGTTGAATCTATTAAAGGCTAGCCCTCTGCCAACAGTGTTTAGGCACACATCCAAATGATGTAATTTTATTGATAACTGATTGTTTCTCTGATTAATTTTTTTAAAAATCAAATTTACTAATACAGAAATCGGGAAAAAAAAAAGGGAAAATAACCATTTTGTGTTGAAAGTTTCATTTACAAGTTTGGCATCCCACTGAAGCAGTGTCTCTAAAGACTTTGGAATGTCAAAAAAAAAGATTTTTTTTTTTTTAAGCCTCCGGAAAAAAAAATTTTGCAAGTTGTCAATCTTCTGTTTTTTAATAGCAAGCGCTGAATGTTCTAAATGAATTTATTCATTTTTGTGACCACCTGTCTACAGTTACTGTCAAAACTGATTCAGGTTCTCTGAGTGATCAGAAATCTTAGCTGTGACACTATAAAGTTTTAACTCTTTCAGCAAGTGAGCAACACTTTACATGGACTTCTAATAAACTGGCTTCTTAATTAAAAGATAGGGAAAGAAGCCACAAACAACTAAAAGACAGAGTAGCACGGTAACATGGGTCTAAAGCTTTCTTTCAGTGAACTTAGTGGGGGGTTGACTGCAGAACTGCAATGTTAGGTACTGAAGTTATTTTTTCTTTCAGATGAACTCTTTGATGATACTCAGACACAGCTGTCAAAGTTTAGAAAATGGTGAGATCAGTGTATTTCAGTCTTGAAATTTAAAATCAGATGTTTAAGTTGAATTTAGACATTCTTTATAACTTACCCTTAAGTTTTTATTCAGAGACAAAAATAGAGAGAGAAGAAAATTCACCTTGCTGACCTTTCCAAACCCCTTGCTGGTTGAGGATTTGAAGCATTGGTGTCAGCAGTGAAAAACATATCTGCTGCTTTAGATTAAAAAAAATCACTTAATTCAAATGCATATAATTCTACATTATGTTAACATTAATTTGAATTTAAATTAAATTCCTAACATCTGATGCTTATTGATGAAGCCAGAGACATAAAATTGCATTCAGAGTGGCAGTATACACACAATGTACTCAGCCAAGAGAATAACTCTTCTGAAGTGTATATACAAATAGATAATACATACTTATCTCACAAAAATATTAAGCACTGATGTTTGCAAACCCCCTGAATAAGGTTCCAGTCATACTCTGAAAAAAACCCAAACCCTCCTTGTTCATATTCAACATGAGTGAATGTAAAGGACTTTTAATTCACAGCAGTTATGATCAACAAAAGGACAGCATATCATCAAAGTTAGTTGAGTGTAGTCATTTCTGGGTTTTAATACTGTCCTGTGAATATGCCTAATTTGTTTTCTAATGCTACAGTGCTACAAGTCAATCCCAGAAATGCATAGATCAATTATTTTAACCAGGTGATGCAATGCAGCCATCATTTACCAGTAAATCTTCAACACATTCTTGATATTTTGTGTAAAATACAGTTCTGCTGAGTCATTTGCTACTTGTACCCTATGACTTTGATTCATTCTGCCATGCACCTTGAAGCACAGAAGCGAGACTTAAACTAGGAGTCTATTTAATCCAGTATATCAACTTCGGTGCCTCAATTAGCTGCTAGAAATGAAAGCATGGACCTTCAGTTTGTTGAAATGGCAATCCAGATTTATGTTATTGCAGGGCTGGATTTATGCAGAAAGATATCATCTATATATGATCAAGCACGCAAGTACCTGGGAATTCGTTTTTTAGGGATTTTTCTAGTCTCTGTGAATAGTGTAAAAAATCATACTTGAAATTTACTACAATGTCTTTTAATATCTTTTATGAAAAAAAAATTAAATTGAAGCATTATGTAAGACATGTGGCTTTGAAAGATGCAGCTTCCTACATTTTTCAGTAGCCTTACAGAAACAGTTATAAATAACCTTGATAAAAATGAGCTCAGTATGTAAGCACATCCTGAGAAGAAAACACTCAAAACACGCACATGCTCTCAGGTGCTGTAACATTCAAGAATATCCCTTTATCCTAAGGGGTTTTTTGGCTAAATAAATAACTGCTGCTAGCTACGTTTTATCTGTGGGACACATCCATAAAATGAGACCGCACTATTAATTATAATTTCCTGTTCATTTTAATGACATTTGAAAAGCTTTTGTAGCTCACTAAATGAGCTGCTTGGACTGGTTAGTGACTACCAGCAAGTAACAGTGTACAGCAGGGACAGTCTAATTACTGCCAAAACCAAAGGTCACCTAATTCCAGGCAATGCAAATAGACTAATTATATTGTTTCTTAAGGTGTCTTCCAGACATGTGTCAATCAGCAAAAATAGCAAACAGCAGAATAAGAAGTCCTATACCAGCATAAATTCTACATATTAGAATAATGCAGTGGAAATGACACCACATGAAATTGGTTGACAGGGAATTTAATTACTATGTTTTATAAAAAGGAACCATGGGATATTAAAAAAATTGAAAACTCTTTCTGTGACATTTAAGTAATTAGTGTTTCATAATTCTGTACATGCAGTCTGTAGTTACTTTTTTTAAAAATGCCAATAATTTGTCCCCCTCCAACAAGCCACACATTACTGTTATTTTCATTTATATTCTAAATAAGGAAACTTCTTATTGGACCAATATCTTTCATTCTTTATCTGGAAGGAAAGAAAAGAGAAAAGCACCCACATAAATTAAACATTACAGAATTCTGACTTCTGCTTTTATGATTGAGTTCTATGTACATTATCTTTAAATTTTTATTTAACACCTTTGAAAAACACATTATCAATGACACACATATCCAAATCAGCCATGGATATTTCAGTGTTCACCACATTACTTCAAACAAAAACTCTCACCAGAGTCTTAGTTGAAAACTATCAATGCTCCTAATCTGAAAATTCTCTCCGAAACATCTAACCGCAGCAACAGGGATCATTGCCAGCACACCACAAAAGCACTGTATTATTCTATCATACAGATAACATGGTCATTAACAACAAGAATTTAAAAAAAAAATAACAAATTACAATGCAAGACTCTGTTGAACAAGCAGTCAAGCCTGTGAATGCTATACATTATGTAATAATCAGCTGCTATCTATCACACTAACTAAAGCTGCTGCCTATCCTGCTTTCATGTATACACCTGAGTAACAGACCATCCACTGACTTCTGTGGATGCTCCTGGAAAAGTGTCAGCTCTGAGCTACTTCCTTAATTCTCCAGCATGAATTATATCTGAAACAGCACTGAAATTTCCTAATGTACTACATGTGTTTCACTTCTACCTTTCAAAGTTACTTAGCAATGCCATCTTTACGTAGATATGATGCTGACAAAAACTTTGAGGCTGCTGATAGGCAGCATATATGGGTCCACAATACCAGCAAAGCCTGTTTAAGAGACCTGAAAAAGGCATAACCTGAAATGCTGAGACAGAAGCACAGAACATGAGAGGGTACAGTCTATCTTGTCTCAAGGGCTGTCATAGAAGAAGCACAAAAGAAATGAAAAAAACCCACTCAACCCATTGCTCCTGATATTCTCTTATCTGTTGGTGCATAGGCTATTTAAAATCCAAACAATTGAAAAACATTATGGGCAAAACCCAGCAGGGATACACCTTATTCCACCAGGTCGAGTTCCTCAAAGTCCCACCCAACTCGGCCTTGAACACTTCCAGGGATGGGGCACTTGGAATTTTCTCTGGGCAAGCTGTTCCAATGCCTCACCACTCTCACAGTAAAGAATTTCTTCCTAACATATAATCTAAACCTACTCTTTGTCAGTTTAAAGCCTTTCTTCCTTGTCCTATCATTACTTTTTAGCTCAGTCTGCAGCTGTCATTTAAATTTAGGTTTAGGACATATTGCAGTACAGGAGTGGGCTGTCTGTAAATCCCACAGTTAAAGAAACTTCAGTTTTGACATCAAGCCTCTGAGACACTCCCAATTTCGTTTTTTGGCCCAGTGGGCAGTCACAAACTACTGACCTAGCACCAGTCTAGCCCAGACATTCTGTCAATTTACACAGCTTAACCAGCAAGTAAGGCTTGTCGCTAGTCACTGGCCTCAAAAGAGTTGCACATTTCCCCACTGGATACAAGGACAGTGAGGTATTAAGGGAGAAAAACTAAAAAAAAAAATCTGCAACTGCACATTCTGTGTTGCTTTCTCCCGTTCTCAGGATAGAATATTTTAAAGACAGACATGGTGTGATGTTAAATCCTATAAACTGTCTACTCAAAGTAATGTAATCACAGTACTATTAGTTTACAGTGCCTGAGTTCATTCTTCATAACTTATGGTCCTGAGTGTCAAATTAGTGTACTCACATTATAATTGCAATTCTACTGATACACCATTTTCTGTGGATGTAAGTAATTGTATAGGTTCCAAGTACTGAAAAATGGATTTGCTTTTATCCACCAATTTTCTATCCTACTTAACTAAAATTTCAGAAGAAGCAGAAGCAGGCTTTCATGTGCTGAAGTGTCCACTACAGTGTTTAAATGAATAATTTACTATCCAAATTGACTGCACCAATCATCTAAATTTAGAGATATCAGACTTTTAACAGATGGTATACTACAAACAGTAACTCTTGGTCAAAAGTGCTTCTGGAATGTGCAATTTGCTATGGTAAACCGGTCCATCAAATCAATCTGGCATTTTGCCTCTGGGGAAGGGTAGTACTTAATCCTCTATAGAAAGATGAACTTCTCCCATAATACACTTGGTCAACTGTGCAATGCTATACATTCTTGAGTGGAAGAAAAAAAAAATCTGTATGCTTTCAGGTAAGTAGAATTTGTTATGGTATCAACTGTAAGGTAGCCAATATCCAAATAAATTATATTTTATATTAAGGGTATGACCTTAAGATCCCCTAATCTTATTGACATAAATGGAAGCACTCTACACACAGTATTTTCAGGAGTAGACAACAAATTGGCACATAGTTTAACAGTTAGGATATAGAAAGGAAATGAAAAGAAATGGAAAGTGTGTATGCTTTCTATTTTAGGTTAATACGCTTCTAAGGACAGGAAATATTGTGGTTATTTGACTTCCTGTACATTATAGATACCACACTTCAATTATTTCTGCTTCAAATTCAATATTTTTGCTTGATTTAGACTATATCTTTAAAGGGAGAAAATGAATAAAGGTCACATTTTTATTTCCAGTGACAGAAAATCTATCAATTGCATCAGAAAGTAGTTTCCAGGATTAGTTAAAATATCTACCTTATTTTTAGTTTGACTTGGTCTATATTCTGCTTTTAGCCACTACACTTTGACGTTTTCCTGCCTACAGACTTAATAGACGAGCATTAACAAATTTTTGTTCTCCATGTAGATATTTATAGCTTCTAATCAAATACCTAAGTACACTTTTCTTTCTTTAGACTAAGCTCAACTTTTCATTGCAAAGCACGTGTTTGAGTCCTTTCAATCATTTCTTTGTGCTTCTTTGACATTTAGTGTTTTGTTTTCCTAACTGAGGCACCAGAATAGGACACAATATTCATGAAATTGTCATACTAATATCAAGAGCCAGGGCAATATAATCTGCTGAGTCTTACCCAATATTTGCATAGCCACATCTCTAAAAACCTTTCATTTTTGTGAGCTCACATTCCATTGTTTATCCAGTATTTCTCTCTGCAAAGTTTTCTCACTTTGCGAAAGTGACTGGTTTCCCGAAGCAGTAATTTCCCATGTGTAAATAGAAAGTGACTGCTTTCCTGAAGCAGTAATTTCCCATCTGTAAATATGGTCCAACTTCCCAGGATTTTACAGAGCTCACAGTGGAATTCACATCAGTTTACCAGGTTTGATCAGAATTAGCTGTTTATGTCTTTATTACCAACCACTTACCAACTTATATGGCACCAGAAAACTGAATTAATGATACAATAGGAATTATAATTTAATTCCTCAACACACAAAGTACCAGAAAAGCAAGAACCGTTTCCCTCATATAGCAAAAATCTCCTCTTAGTTAATTTTCCTCATATTGGAAAGTTTAGCTTGTACTTTATTTGTATAATCAAATATGAAGCCGCTGGTCATGTTATTCCCACTTGATGCTGGGAAAAGTCCTACAAAATCAGATAAATCAAAAAAAAAGAAACTAAATAAATGAAATCACAAAATTTCTTTTTACCTTCAGTACGTCATTACATCAGTAATTCACACTGAGCTCAACAAGATCATCCTGAATGGTCAGTTCACAGGATATTAAGCCCTGCTTTATGCCAAGCAAAAATATAGTTAAATAAGCCCTGTTGCACTTTAATCAGATTAGTGGGTTTCGAAGTTCCCTGTAAATACAACAGATAGTGTATGCACCATCAAATCAGAATAAAATATGCAATATTTTGAAACTCTGAACTATAATGTCCCAATATTTTCTTTTAGCTGCAGTGATAGCAGGAGTATGTTATATACATTTTTAATTTGTCCTTGTCTGGGCAATTTAGTAAAAGAGCATCCCATTTCAGTTGTTCACATTTATAGTGTTTTCCTAACAGGAAGGAAATGCAAGGAATTGTTGGGATAGAGCTAACTCTGACTTACGTTTCCTGCTTCATAAGATTTTTTTTCTGCATTTACCCAGACTGAGTACCTGTTGCTTTCCTCTCTTGTAATGAACACCTCACAGCAACAGCTGAAAACAAACTTTATAAAAACTTTATTTTGACATTTAAAAACAGCAGCAAAACCTTTGCTAGTCTATGCTGGTTTGAAGCAAAATCCATGTGATTATAATTTGCAACAGAAAAAACTGCCACAGTTATCAATAGTAAGACGTATCAGAGATACAGAAGACTGGATGCTGCATTCTTTACTGCCTATGTTAAATTGCCACAAAATGTCAATACACATTGATAAGAGCTGCCACTCTACTTGATAGATATATGAGTTTCATCATGATGTAACATGGCCTTACAAATAATATAAGCATAGATTGATGAAGTTTATTAAGCATACTAGGTTTTCATGACAGTCAGGTGCTTGGAAAATTGGCCATGGATTGTACCTCCTGAGCCACCTAAGCAAATCAAGCAAACTGTTGCAGTTTCCAAAAATGCCATAGAGAGATCAAATGAAATCTACTACAACAATAAAGTGATAGAAAGGGGAAACATGTTTGCATTTTAAATGAAGGGTTGATCTACAGAGCAGATTCTGAATATACTAATTACTGTTGTTCATATAGCATGCTATTAAGAAATTTTAAAATATGTTAGAAATGGAAGCTAGAGTTCACTATCTTTGAAAGCAAGGTGAACTGTTTCCAGAAAAAAATAGTTCCACTTATAATGCACATAAAGTTACATCTCTGCAAAGACCAGAAGAATATGTAGGAACAATTTTTTCTGCATCTGACTTCCTCCTATCTTATTTGGGATCGCCAAGAAAGTATGTTACAATCCTTGAACCTTTCCCAAAGAGACAATGGTAATAACAATGCCAAGTGAGTGGAGTTTTGAGTAGAGGTGGCTTCTTTCTAGGTGAAACTGAAGTCTATTGAGCAGTATTGCTCCCTTCTGAGAGCAATCTTATATGACCTTGTAACACATTTTGAGGATAACAATGTAACACAATTATGAGGATAAACTCTTCTTTTAATGCATAATTATATTTCCGTGTTATAATATGCTATCGTAATTTTGCATTTGCAAACATGTCCTTAGCAAGTAGCTATCTGGCTCCAGATATGAACCCTACATTGGGTCTCACATTAAATCAACCTGGAAACAATCTGGTATAGGAAGGTGCTATTCTACTTGATATGATTTGTATCCCTTTATGAGCATTTGACATCTGCTCTCCAAATCTGCTGTGGCTGCCTGTTGTTTTTCAAGTGGAGTTTGAAGTGCTGTTTTTGACCTATAAAGCCCAAAATGACTTGAAGCTTGCTTTTTTGAGAGACTGATTCACTCCCCATGAGTTAAGATTACTGACAGCACTGAAGCACCTTCGAGTGATAGGGAAATAATGACAAGGTACATGAGTGCTCTTTCACTGCAGAATTCACACCTATCTGAAGTGATCTAAATTTGTTAATCTTTAAAATATACCAAAGCCCCATACATCTATACAGACATGTAGGTAGGATTGCTGTAATGAGAAGTGAAAAGGGGAAGGGAAGGTTTTCTGTATACTGTGTTTTGTGGCCAGGGAACGACTGTTGCCTTCTGACTAATGTTCCTGTCCATCGTGAATGGCATTTTAATTTGTCAAGAGCACCAATAGGTCAAAAAAGATATCTGAAGGTGTTCTGAAGACAACATACAGCCTTTTAACACTATATATATACAGAGACCGGAGAATCAGAAATAGCTCCATATATGAAAGTGAACCCAACACTTCTAAGACCCCCACCAAAAAAAGAATAAATAAAAAACACAAACAACAAAAAAATCCCCAATCCTACATTCACTTGCTATTAACTAAATTGATAAATAAAGTAAGGAAGATACAAATGTTATGCTGAACGATTCTAGAAAGTAATGACAATTACTACATTATTAAAAGTCAGGAAATATAAATATGAGTACTCATAACTTAACTCCTTGCATTCTGATAATTTAAAGACTTTTAACACTAATGCTGGGTTGAAACTTGTTTAGCATGGGCATTCATATCTCCTGCCCTCCACAAGTACTATCATTAGCAGTACCACTTCCACTCCCAGAAAAAAAAAAACACAAACCAACCGACCCAAAAAAACCCCTGTCACATGCAGGTGACTAAAAAAGACTTCTACAGCCCTCTAGTGTTGCCAAACTACAGACCCTGCCTAAATATAGAGCAAAGCAATTTTAAGTTCTGTCCCACACCCTGAAGGAAGCCCTGCTGACTTTGCCACTGCTGGGCATACAAGGTACATCACTGAAATCAAAACTCCAGCAGAGTAAGTTACACTGCTCTTACTCTCACATTACACAAGGGACACGGTACAGGGTGGCCAAAAGCTTAGGACTGGCCTTTGCAAATAAAAGCATATTTACAGGAAGGAATGGGAAAAAAAATATCAAAAATCCAGGTTAATTTGCTGTGTACATATTTAAAGAGCTAACTGGAGAATTTACTATGCCTGCTTGATGGCCCTCAGCAGCAGTGACGCCTTGCTTCTCCTTTTGCTCTCTGTCTGCTTCTTTCCCAGTGAGTTCCCGCTGACAGAGCCTACGGCTATACTCTCAGAAATCATATAAAACCTGACAGTGCCAAAATTTCAACCGCAAAAAGGTGTTTTAAGGTGTTGCCTTTCAAATCTAATTTTCCCAGACAGCTGTGTTGGGCTGGCAGCGCGGCTCCCGGCTGCCCATGGGCTGCAGATGGAGCTGTTGACAAAACAGTTCAGCGCTAGAGAGGAGCGGGGCTGGCGCAGAGCACACAGAGCCACAGTCGCTCCTACAGCTGCCGTGTTCCTGTAGTACTAGTGCTGCTGTTATTAATATATTGCTATTGCATTTGTTGCTATCACTTTTAAGTGTTTCTGCACAATTGAAAGAGTATAGCATCACCTCCTTCTAACCTTAGAAAGCCAGCACAAGACTCCCTGGCCAACCTTCAAGATGTCCTTAATATACAAATATAAAAGCACACTTACAAATCCAGACAGGTGACTAAAAATTCAAATCAGAAATTATGTGAGACACGTAGATATAAACAAAGCATCGATGCTTGTGTTATCAACATTAATTCCTTCTTGAAAAGAACTTCTTTGTTCAAAGACCCAAAACATAGTTTCTTTCTACAGTAGGAACAAATTATATGCTACACACTGCCATAAAAACTGTATTTCTGAAGAAAATGTTGGTGTATCAGAACACCTGAAATGTTCAAGTAGTATTGATAGGAAAAGTTTAACATGATTAGATTCACACTGTTTAACTGTATATTGCCTCTTATTACAGCTGTACACATATCACTGTGCAGACTGACTGCTATAGCACAACAGTTTATTTTGCACTTGAAATTTCTGATAAATATTGCCTGGAGATCTCTGCGGGGAACTAACAGAATCCCAGCTGTTATATTTACTGGCAAGGAAGTTAATTCAACCCTCCTTTAGACAATTCAAATTAAAGTACTGGGTCATAATTATGCATCAAGCAAGAATGATGGCACAGATGATCTTTGTGTTCTCACGCAATTGAAAAAAGCTATGTTGTAATTAGTGTTGCAAGCATGATAATATGTTGCTACAGCTTTGAAACTCCTCATACTTTAATTTGAGCAGATAAGTGCTAAAAATAAGTAATTGCTTAATCTGAATCAAAGGTTTGAATTAAAATTCACAACTCTGGAGATTATTCTGGATTTTCTTATTTAGTTACTTAACATGCTGAAAATATACAGTCAAATTCCATTCCCACTTACTTTAGGTTTCTTCAGTACATGAGAGAAAGTGTGGTCCATTAAAATTCCTGACTTCAACTTTATTAAAAGTTTATGAAACCAAATTTCAAACTCATTCTGCTGCAAGATGTATAAGTCAAAGTGGCACTGCTCCTTTACGATTGTTTTTTTAAATTACACTCAAGTGTATGATACATTCTGCAAACACCCTGAGCATAAGCATCATTCCCAAAACCTAAAATTATACCACACACTGCATGTGACTTAGTGAGTCAGTACAGAAAAACATAGCAAAAGAATAAGGTTATAGATATTATTTTACTCGAGAAATAGAGAGTTAATGTCCAATAGTAAACATAGTAATCTTTTATTCCTTATTTTTTGCATTTATTCTGTAGCACCTAAATTATATTCTTGTCCTTGCTTGTTTGCTTGTTTGTTGTCTTTTCTTTTAAACTGGATAAAAATTTTGGTGTCTGCATAGCATTAGCATTTAAATAGCCCTTTAACTATTTGGTGTTCACACCACAGTAATCTCCTTCAGATTCCAGTTTACCAACACACAGTAAAAGCCTCTAATATGTTTACACAAGATTTAATCATGCCCATAAAAGTTTTGAATTCAGAGAGCACAGAATGGGCTGGGTCAGAAGGGACCTTAAAGGTCATCTCATTCCAATCTCCCTGCCATGGGCAGAAACACCTTCCACTAGACCAGTTGAGCAACCACTAGGTTGCTCAAAACCCTTCCTAACCTAGCCTTGAACACTTCCAGGGCATCCACAACTTCTCGGAGCAACCTATTCTAGCGCCTCACCACCTTAACAGTAAAGAATTTCTTCCTAATATCTTTATGAAAGCCATGTAACTTAAAAGAAGTATTTTATAATACTGTGTTGCATTCCAGAACTTATAACCAGGACAAAAAATGGGAAGTGTAAGTACTTCTGGAATATGACTAACAAAGCTTAACAAGAAAATCAAAAATCTGCAAAGTACCTTACACATGCCTTTCAGGATTTTACAAGAAACATTAAAAACAGGCACCATTCAGTGTATTATTTTCGAAGAATCCAAAGTCTGTGGACCTCCAAGAGAAATCACCTGTAGAAAGGGTGATACCTATACACATTTAAAGTGTTGACTCAGCCTCTGGGCCATGATCAATCTATGCAAATTTAAAAAATCTGGGGAAAATGCAAGCAAATTTTCAATGGATTTCACATGGAAAATGACTAAAAAGTTTGTACCTAGTATCACTGTAATGATATGACATAGGTAGCCTAATTTTAAAATGTGGATGGACCAGAACATTTTTCTGTGAATGTTTAATCTCCTTTCTAAGTTCTTATATTCCTACTCATCAGTAACGTCTGGTTTCAACAAGTCCATACATGTATGCTAAGACTATCATGTTTAACACAGGTTACTACAGTGAATTCAGATGTAAAAATACAAATGTAATGCTTTAGTTAAATTGGGAAAAATTTTTATTTGGGTACATTAAAATAAATTACTGGACTGCCAACAATTTACAGGTATATTTTGTGAGATCTTAGACCTGTTGGACTTGACATTTGTCTCTGTATTTTCATTTATTTAATTAAAACTAGAAGAATTTTGTTAATATAAATACTAGTTTTGACAGCTACTTTCTATATGATGATCCATGATTAGAAAATAAAATTAAAAGATAATTTAAGAATCTAAGATAAAACAGAAATTACTAGAAAGCATTATTAATGGGTATGGGATACATTTGTTGTATCAGTTAAGAATATTTCAATGATTACTGATATAGTTTCCTGATAATTATGCTGAATACAATGCACACCAAATAGTTAAGAAGACCCAGCAATTTTTGCAAACTTCAGAATATATTCAGACATAATTCAGAAGGAGCATATACCAAATTGAACATAGGAAAGTCATTTGAGATGTAAATGATACTTATTAACATGCAATGATGATTAAACGTGGGATAAGGATTCAGAGAGTTCATAATAAGGATCCAAGGGGAATGGGGTAGCTGAGGAAGAAGCAGGTGTTCTCTGAGCCAAGAACTCAAATGCACAGGTGTTTGAGAAACATTACACTACCTTTGGTGATCTCAAGAGCCTCACCTTTGTGTGCCACTCAGAGTAGCAGCATTCCTACAGTCTCGCTATTGTTCCACCACCTTTTTCTTTAGTACTAGCTTATGTAAAATTATTTAGGAAAGGATCCTACACTAGCTAGGTTCTACATTTTTCTTTTTAGTATGCATAAAGTGAAAAAAAAAAAGTAACTGTTTTTCTAGCAAATGAGACAACATATCAAACAAGGGAGAAACTTGAAATAAATAGGAAGTCAATGGGAAGTCTAGTGTCTGATGTGAATTCTGTTGAATTTGACATGAATGTTGACTAAAGGAGTTAGTGCTAATTATCCTATGTTTCTATTTACAAATCCAATTCTGTATTAATGTAGTCATTCTCAACTGAAAAAAAAAAAAGCTATTTATAGATGAATCTTTAAGCAATGAAAAAGAGTGCTAGTCTACTATCGCTTAATAATAAAACTCTTTCAAAAAGGGTCAAGTCATCAAGTACAGGAGTGGAGAAGAGAGCCTATAATGTTGAAACTGTAACTTAATTTTTGAGAAGAATCATTCAATCTTGTCTTGGGGGTAGGGAGAAGGGAGAAATCTGATCTGAATTTTAAATAAAATTCTACAACGGCAAGCTACCGATTCACACTGATATAATTTCTACTTGGCATCTACCAATTTCTCTTGTGTTTACTAGAATAACAAAAGAAAAATTAAACAAAACAAGATGGCAAATTTCGTAGCTGTTCTAACCTTATCAGTTTTAAGCTCATACAAACTCTGGTAAAGCCACGTATCAGCTCCTACTGTGCAATGGCTTTTTCATACAGTTTGACTATGGGATGAAAGAAACTAGTTGACATGCACTTACTGTATTAAGCCCTGGCACCTGCATTGCAGACACTAATCAAAGTGCTCCTTCAGAGGGGTGAAAGAATCGCCATTTGTAACGCAATAATTAGGCTGGGTAGAAGGGCCTGAAAAGTAAATCAATCTCGTCTGCTCTCTAAATCTGACACTGTTGTCTAGGCAGATTGTTAACATAATGAGACAGAAGCCTCCAAGAGGTACCATAAAAGACCTATACCTTTTTTTTCCCTCTTCTTTCTTTATACTTGCAATGTTACTAAGAGCATAATTACATACAAACCTACCCTAAGTCACTGGCATAAAAGCAGCTATTTCTAAGAAGCTCATCAAAAATAAGGTGGCAGAACAGACGGGCTATATAACACAGCAGCAGGCTGACTCAATTTGCCCAACTGGATGAAGATTATTTTAACCTATTCCCTACTAAAATTATCATGACAATGTCTCACAAGGAAAAGCAATAAGTTCCTATAACATGCTCACACTGGGAAAATGAATAATAATTCCATTGAAATTGATTCCATTATTACAATTGTGTGAGAAAAGAATCATGTCCAGTGTGATCACTGGGATTTAAAAAAGGAAAACAGTAACAGAATAGCAACATTAATGGTAAAGTTTTTCAAAAGATAACTATTAATGTACAGCCTCTCAAATTTCAAGAGTCTAATCTGATTTAATAGCCAAAAATAAGCAATTAATTTTCCTTGGTAACACAGTTGCACCATAGTGGATGCTTTGTAGTGCCAAAAGCTTAGGAAACTTGGTTATAGACAACCTCTTGCGGATGTTGTACATACTTATGTCAAAAATAACATAAAATATATCATACAAAAATAATCTATACTGCAAGTAGTGGAATGTGATATTTGGAAAGCAGATATTTGTAAAAGCAATAAAATGAACAGGATGAATCTTTCTTCTTTACAGTTAAATAGATATTAGTCCTAATTTTCCCTTATTTACTATAATTTAATTTAATCACTCACTTTTACAGGCTCTAACTGCACAGCCCGGTGATACAGTATTGTCATTGGCACAACAGGCATAAGCTTTGTGCTAAATCTGCAAGGCCTCTCCACTGCCGCTTGTCAGGTGTTCTTTGTCTGAGGTTTCCTGGACCTGAGGCGCTTTTTTTCTTGGCAAAGCTGTGACAACTTCTCTAATTGGCCAGGTGGCTACAGCCAATCTGTGTTTCTTTTGTGTGTCTTTGCATGGTAGAACCATATTTTTGAATAGATAGCAGTAACAAGCAATTATTCTACAAGGAATGAGATATTTGTGACTAACATCTCGATGATGTAGACAATTACTGGCCTAGAATGACAACAGCAGCCTTAAGAATCAGGGATGAGACGTCGCACAGAGGACTTTAAAGTATAACTTCTAAGGTATATTCAGTTAATAGACATGCTTTACAGTGATTTTGTTGTTTTTTTTCATCTGTACATCAGACTGGTTCTTTAAAATGCCCTCCATAGTCAAGATACTTAATAAGACCAACAAAGACCAATAAAGGCCACTCAATAATTACTCTATTTTTGAAATACAAATTTCATAAATATTTCATATGTACCTACATTCTCAACTAAAAAATCATCCAACTTTTTAAATGTCTAGAAGTTGCATTTCAATGTAAGCTAGCCAGCTTGTCTCCTTTTTGAGCTATGTCAGGAGCATGAGTCCTGTGATCTACCTGACTGACCTTAAAATGAGAGGAATTGTGGATGATACGTGCCTAGTTCTTCACATGGATTAGGTAATTTTGCTCCCATTTGGATGTGTAAACTCAGGTAAGGAACCTTACTAAGAAAGTAATAAATAAGCAGTTTGAGGGTGTCAGACTTTTTGCAATCTTTTAATAAATTCACAATTTTTTGAAAGTTTACTTATATGATTTATTTTGTTTTGTTGTCTTGTTTTGTCTGGTTAGGTTTTTTTAGTTCTGAAACTCTGCCTTGCAAGAGAGGAAACCACCTACTGCTGAAATGGCTGTCCAGCACATGAAAGCTATTAACAGCACACAGCAGCTGTATGTAGTCATTCAATATGACAGGAAAAATGCAATTGAAAATGCATTTCAGTCTGAACCCTGAATAAGCACTGTTTGGCTATGACAACACAGATTTAGTGCAGTAAAACAACTGATTTGACTATGTTAGATCAAGTTTTCAGAACTGTACTTCGCAGAAAAGACAATAAAGTTTCTCTATTCCAACACCACCACAACTGTTCAGCATCACTTTAACTAGAAAAGCAACACAAACAGAATCGCTTTTATACTATTTATAAGAAATAGCAGAACACAGTGTTTTAGTTATAATAAGTAACAGCAGACATGACAGTCTGTTTATGCTATTTTATTATTTTTTTACTGATCAAAATGGAAATTATGTAGGGGGTTTTTGAATGGAAGGCTAAGTTACCTTTTTAGTCTAAGAAGTCAGGTTTTGCCATGGACATTCAACATTTTAAGAAGAGAATAGTACTTTAAACATTTTACAAAGGCAGTATCACTTTCAATATTTTAAGAAGGCACATAGTATATGTGTATCATATAATGTTATACAGCATTTTAAATTATATTTTAAAACTCATATATTTTTTAAGTTTTTAATATTTGTTCATGGCTCTGATGTTGAAAAGAATGTTTTGGGGTTTTTTCCTCAGATTTTTTTTTTTTAATAGCATTTTTATTCACAGACATGTATAAACATATTCAAATTTTTTTGCATAAAAAGAATATATCACATCATTTTTTAATTTACCTAGATGATTATAACCTTCACTACAACATGCAGCTATATTTCAGTAAGACAGAATCCAAGTCTCAAATTGCACGTGACAAGCACAATGGTCAAGAAAATAAGACACTTCCTAGTTCTGGTTCTCCCTAAGCTTCCAAATACACACATGCAAATTTGTACATGTATGTGTGTGTGTGTGTCTCAGTGTGTGTACACACACACACAGAGAAATGACTGTTTTATAGAATTCTTCAAATGAATGCAAGTTTGCAAGCTGTGCTAATCTTGTTTCCAATGATAATATGCAGAAAATGCAAAGTGATCAATATAAGCAATGTTTTGCCTTTTGTAAGAACTCTTAGCTGAACTATCAGGGAAAACAATATCTCAGGTTTGTTTTTTAAGAAAGGAAATTAAAACCACTTTAATGGAAAGAACATGAACATGAAAGGACTACAAAGAATGTGGCAACCTTGACTTGCATCCTAGCATAGTACATATCTCTTCTTTCTGAATGGCTGGCAGATAAGAAGCTAAGCAGTTGAGTCAAAATCCCTTTCAGATTTTTTTTAAAAACATAATAAAAATGAAATATCTCTTCCTCAATGCCACTGAAAAGCTCTTATACTACCTAAGAACAGCTTATGCCATGGATGCAAAGCAAGAGAGAAGATCTCCCAACTATTTTCATTACTTCAACATGAAACCAGAAGCACCCTGGCTGAACACGGGCATCCAAAGCAAGCAATCCCAATACTTCTCAGGATATCAGATGAAATTTAATTTTTACTGCTCTTAGTATGACAGACATTTTGCTCATCTTGCAACATGGGCAGGGGCAAAACTGTAAGAAAGACAGAAACAAAACAGCTGTGGTTTGCTGACACCATAAAGAGTGAGGGTAATGAAGTGGTAGGTGAAGCTTGACATACACCACACACACTTCTTTTGATATTTGTACACACCTCATCTTTCGGGAGCTACAGCCAGGCTGTTTTCCAAAGTCTCACGCTTCTGAAAATAGTACAGTTACGGGCATTTTGCTGTTCCCCTTCTCTCGCACCTGCAGTTTCAGAGAGCAACGGGAACATGAACAGTTTATAGTAAAATGGCTTTTTTCACTCTGATTTTGTCCCTAAATGCAATTCCAAGGAGTTTCAGACAGAGGCTTAAGAAAAGAAACCAACTATGTGTATTCTCATAGCTTGAAAGAGAAAGCTGCAGATCTTTTGGACAATCCTGATTCAGTAGTACCTTTGTTTTTTCCCAGATAAATCAAGAGAGGACTGATGCTACAACAGTTGACTAAAAACATTAATGAGATGTGTGCATTTTAATTGTTTCAGACTAGTAATTTCCCCTGTAGCTTGAAGGTCTTTGAGAGTGCAGAAAAATGCAGTTAGAGTTTAAATTCTGTCCCTTGACTTCAAACTGTTAATATAGAATAACTTCTCCAACAGTAGCCCAGCTATTCATGATTTACATTTATGTACCTAACTGCAAATAAGAACATTGTCAATTCCTTTCACTTAAGCTGAAATAAAGGTCACATCTAATATGGTACAAGGCTAAAAAAAAGTAGAAATTCTACTCAAAAAGTAGAAATTGTTCTATACAGCAAAAGCTTTGGTACTGCTTTTTATTTGTTTGGGTGTTGTTTGGTTGGTTCATTGTGTTTTCTTTTGCAATTGAAAACATATCTCGAGAAATAAGGACCATGGAAAACATGACCCTGAATACAGATGTGTCTTATTTTGGGGTTATGCTTTGAATAGTAGTTGGTTATTCAGAGGCCAAGTGACTCTGCATTTAGTTGAACAAACTATAAAGACACTGTTTTCAATAGCATGTTGAGATTAAAAGGAGTGTCAAAAGTACATCAGAGCCTACCAAAAATTGCAAGACCTTCATAATAGTTCAAAGACCTAACATTTTCTGGATATATTAGGCTGAAGACTACAGTTAAGAATTATATGCAGATATTAGATACAATCCTCCCAAAAGTTTTGTATGACAGTCTAAATTCATGATTTTGCCAAAATGAGTGGAATGGGTTATGTTGGAAACTCTTGTTTCTACTGACTCTTACTGATTCTTAATCTGATCTTATACTGATTCTTAATTTTAAATTTTCTGGAGACTCAATCTAATTTAAAAGGTTTGGCAATCTGAGAAATAATATTATCTGCTAAAATTATGTTAGTTAAAGGCTGGTAAGCTTCAAGAAGCCAACAAGCCAACAGAAAATGGTCTGCTACCTTCATTTGCATTTTATAGCTCAGAGTTTTCCTCCAAAAAATAAGAAGGAAAGACAAAATACTAAGATAAGAACTGTGTGTTATCACAGACATATTTTTTCCGGATAAAAAGAAAACTTTCAGAAATCCACTCAATATACCTGATAGTTAACATCACAAAACAGTAACGGCAGATACTAAAGGAGCAAGTCACACCAAGGTGTCCAGAGCTTTACGTCAGTAGTCCCTCCAAGGCAGCAGGCCATGGGCAGTGCTGCAGTACTACAGCCCCAATGCATTACTTGCATAATCAGCATAGGCCCAGTTATGACTGACTTTTGCTGAAGCTACAGGACTTCATGAAATTTGTCACCTTGGAGATAACACCTCACTTTTACATGCTAATGTGCTCCCTTAAGTCTTCCCTGTGCTCTGTTCTGGGTTTCAGTAAAACCTTTTATCAGAGCCATTGTTTTTATAGATAAAATAAAGAGACAATCAAGGCAAAAACTGACCTTCAACAGAAATTAAATTAAGGGAGAAGCAGCTAATAAATTTGAAAATCTTCTAATTGCAAATTAACCCCTGACTCACCCATCTGATTATCAGCTTAGCTTTGATACCACTTAATTCTCTCCACACTTGTAAAGAAGAAATAGTCATCGCTCTTCCTTGCCAGCATTTCTTTCAGTCTCAGAATACAACAGGAGAATATGGGTCCAGTTACTAAACAGCGATAATAAACCCACCTTAATTGTTTCAATTAGATCATCCACAGGGAATCACTTTACACAACCTATAGGGATTAACAGGCTCTTCATGAAACACTACGAACAATTACACAGGGATCAGCAACCATCAAGAGCTGGCAGAGGAACAGAAGTTGCTATCTATAGACAGTTTTCTCAGTTACTCTCTGTACTCATCTGGGGGGAGGAATTATTCCTCACCCAAGTGCAATTACCCAGCCAGGACAAGTCTGAGGCAGATTTCTGTAAAGACTTTATGCTGGACATCTCTGAGGATAACACTAATATTTAGACCAACAGGAAATGTAGTCTCATCATACCTCCTATGTCTCAAGAGCTGGAGTTTAGTATTTTGACACCATCTTTGCTCAGCCCATATGTCTTTCCCTTTTCAAATTGTGCTCACCTTGCCTTTTTCAAGAAGTGTTTATCTGGCATACTAAGAGAGTCAAACAGTGTAAATACAGAAAATCAAAGAGATTAATGTTCATAGAACGCAAATACAGTGGAAGTATATCTTTTAACAGACAAATATTTAAACTGTTTTCAACTTCATTTGACCATTTTTGTGAATATGATATTTTTACGTTACATCTATTAGCAATGAGAAGATGAGAAAGAAAAGAGTAAACAGTGCTTCCTATGTGGCAATTTATGTACACGGGTAGACACATCCACATGAATTTAATGTACAAACATATTGTATGTGTTGAAGCATATACATGTACACAGTGGGATGATAAGGAAAAATGTGTGTAAAAATTACAAATACCCTAGGGATAACAAACTAATTCTAGAATTATGCTCTGGGCATCACATCCAAGTGGGAAGGATCTCCTGAATACAGAAAACTCTGCCTTACAGCTAAAACTCTGGCATCTGCCTGCTCTAGTGAAACCATGCAGGACCCCATATGCTTCAGTGAAACTAAGCTTGTAGACTGAAACTTGCCCCCCAACTAAATTTATGGTGGTAGGGTTGAAAAGTCACTTACAATTCCATAAAATGACAACGTAGAAGCAGTCTTGTCACAACTTAAGAGGTCACAGTACATTCCGGGATATGATAAAAAAAGAGACAGAATATTTTAGCCCCAAGAAAGTCCCCAAGGCTTTTTAATTTTGCTATAAGCCTGGATGAGCTGGTTGATTACAGCATTTGACAACTTATATACTGTTTCAGGAAAAGAAGGCTTATTCTAAAGCCATGGATTGGTGATGAAAACCTTCTAACAAGTTCTGGTAGCAAACGATACAATTGCTCTTTAACTGCATCTCAGTCAGAAACACCTGACTTAGCATATAAAATAGCTTTGGGATCTTTTCTGTCCACCTATTTCTGCTACTTAGACCCTTACTACATGTCACACTGTACTTCTCTGACAACCTGAAGCTGCAAACAAACAGTATCTTCCTAAAGAATATTTATGAAGTAGGAAAATACCACAAAATGTCTTTCTGATAACATGCCCCTTTTACTACAGGCTGGAAACAAAGACATCTAGGACTGTAAAATAGCATTTAACATGAAATGTCTTTTATGGCCACTTGACAAAGACATTTTCCCAAAGGGTAAACATCATCTTTTCAGTTATCAGAATGAAAGGAAATGTGCCAAATGAATGAACACCTGCACTCAGTCCTTGAATCAGTAAACTTGAATAACCCAAATTATCTGCTAACTCTCCAGAGGCCCGCAGGAAAGTTCTAAAAGTGTTATGGTGGGTTGGGTTGGCAGCAAGGAATGTTTCTGATCATTTCCAAATGATGAGTGACATCCTAAAGAAGAATAAAAAATAGAAAAAGATTGCCTGAGAAAAGCAGAATAAAAGCAGCATCTACTTCGCAGTCAGATAGATTTTACGAAGGGCTGATAATGCTTCTAAGACTCATAATATTCCTAGCACTCAAACTGGGGAGAGAGTTTTATCTACTACATGAGCAGTCTTACTAGTATATATCTTTTGCTCTTCCAGACAAGCCTTCCCTCCCTCTCTCATATCACACTATTTAATCTGCAGCTATTGCCAATTCAGTGTTTCATCTAAGCAAGGTTGGCAGGATTTCTACAGGAACGTAACATTCACACTGCACACAAAAAATGATGATTCATATTATTACACTGTGCAACTGAGATGAATCTGATACCCTTTTTTGAATCCTTGTTCTCTGGAGGTTGATAAGGAGAAGTAGGAAACATTCTGAACTTCAGAACTATGCCCTTCATTGGCAGCGGCTTTGCTCTATGGCCTACATTTCGTAAATTTGGGCTGAAGATATCATGTTGCTCTATTTAAGACTTTTATTCTTCAAATTTTTTTCTAATGCCAAGAGCATTTGGAAAGAAAATTTTCAATACTTCAGAAGAAATATACCACAGTAAAAGAAAGCATACATCAGACCCCCAGGAAATCAGCTAGAAATTAAAATCTAAAACTTGAGAAAATATTCCACATTATTTAGACTATTTTATTAAAAGAATAAAACTTCTCTTCTTGCATAACAATATTGCATTTTATCAGTAGTGTTTTCCACTTATGGTGGGTTTGGGGTTAGGGGTTGTGGTTTTTTTTAATTCATTATTGTTAGACAATGGTTCTGGGTTTATATTTTACTATTATTTTGGGAACATCAAAAAATCAGATTCACTGCATTAGTTTGACTTTCTGATCTTGTTTCAACTTAAAAAAAATTGAAAAGAAAAAAAAAGTAACCCATGAGACAACATGACAAGAACTTGGATTCTTTGCCATATACAAAATTACACTCTCAGTGTGAAATCGACATATGTTCTCCATCTGCAAAGACAACTGCCTTTGCCATGTCCTTCCCTACATAAAGGTTTTACAGAGCTATTACCGCTGCTTGCTTGTATGGTCTTCAACTACATGCTAGATAAAAGCAAATAAAATTTGTATATTTAAAGGATAACATGTACTATTATCAAAGAGAAAATGTTACTAAGGAAATGGAAAAACCTTTCCAGAAAAAGTGCTGAAAATATAGAAGGAATAGTAGGTTTAAACAAGTAATTCAGCTAGGGTTGCTTAGAGCTAGAATTTTGACTGAATGAAGTAATAATTTAAAACTACAGAAAGGAGAAGCCTATCCAGGCTCCTCCAAGAATAAAAGTAAGTCTAACTTTTTTTGAAAATATACAAAAGGAGTGTTGACTTTTTTTTTTTTTTTTTTTTTTTTTTTTTTTTTTTTGGTAGAAAAACCTATTCAGAAATATTTAGCGGGGGTTATCAAAAATTATTTGGTAAAAGCTAACTCCGCAGTGGTTATGTGCCGACCTACAGCAGCATGTGGTACCTGCCACAAACTGCTTATGGGATTGTGACATTTGCTGAGCATTTACACAGAGGAATAATGAAGCATAAGGTTAGGTTGCTCTCACGCTGAGACCACTGCCCATCATGCTGACCAGTACTGTCTCATGGCTCTTTTCTGATCCCCCATGGCCTGGACAAATTTATTATCTCTCGTCTTAAACTGTGCAGAGACATTTTAAATGAGTCACAGTGGCAGGTGGCCCTTATTAATACCTCTTAGGATGTGAGAGCTGCTGGAATGCTTAACTAGAGAGAAGAAACCAGAAGGTGGGACAGGGAAAGGTCCTGTGAGGAAACATAAAAACAATTAAATTTGGAAGATAAATACGTTTTGGTGTCACTTGAGTTAACATCAATGGAATAGTACAAAAAAAGGACAATTTTGTAAAATAATAGCTCAATATAACCTGTTTGGAACAGAGTAGGGATTTATAACATTTTGTACCATCCATGTAAATAGGTAACCAAAATCACAGATTACTCTATTGTAACAGAAAACGAAATTATTATAAAGAAAGTGTCACGGACAACAAGTTTCATTTGATAACTACAGCTGGAGTAAAATAATTCTAAATATTGATATTTAATGGAAGCTAGAAATGTTTTTAGTTCTGTTGTTGGAAAATACTTTCCATAAGAGGTAAATTGTGATTTACAGTGCATAGACTGCAGTATAAAAGGAACCATGGAATACAAAGAAAATGTTCTCTCTTCTATTCTAGCTTACTGCAGCTGGAGCTCAGTGATATGTTTGTTGTCCTTTTCTTGAAAGGAAGTTCAGAGAACACCAGTAGACATGTCAGCAGGAGAGGTGCATATAATCTACATAGTATTAAAAACCACTAAAGCAAAAGGGGTGGAGAAATTATTATGGAAATACAACATGCTGTAGTAAGTAGATGTAACAGGTAAATAGTAATGAAGTAAAATAATACCAAAAAATTAATCACTGAAATTAATTTGTTTCTGGAAAAATCTTGCAAGGAAAGTGTAAGAAATTAACTGTTTCTAGCAAAGCATCAGAACATACACAAAAAGTGACAGTAGGAGGTGGTGTGAGTGATACACTTAGATTTTGCAAATATCTCAAGACTCTGATTTGCCATACATTATCCTGTACTAAACACACACCAATTTTTTTTTTCTTTCAAAAAAGTCCATACTGGTTATACAGGGGCCCTCTTAGAGTGCCTAAATTACTCAGTTTTGTTTTGAAGAACACATGTCACTTGTGGGGTCGAGCATTCTACAAATGATGTTTACAGAATCTCTATTTTTTCCCATTGACTAAATAAAAAATCAATTAATATACAAAACTCTAAATACAAATGTCTAAAAATACTAATGCACAAACATACATATACTCTTGTACCCATGAAAATGGAATGTCTTGACACCAGAGGGAAATCTGGTTTGGATGTCATTTACAAGGGACAGAACATCATAAAAATACTTTTCTTGAAAAAATATTTCCAAATTCACAAAGTGCTACAGTGAGTCATTGATTTAAGGTGATCTAATTAAAATTAACTTAGTTTAATCATAGGAGTGGTCACACCATCCAGAACAACTTAAATAAGGACAGCTTTATTGTACAAAAACAATGGTTGGCTGCCAGTTGCTGCTGCTGTGAGATACACAGAGGTATATAAAGAAATACTTTTGTTTTATTTATAAATTATATAAATATTTACAGAGAAATAATGACATATAGCATTTGGCTTTCCTTACTGGAAGTACTTATTAGAAAGACTTTTGGAGTGTGTGTACATTTCCTTTTATGTTAATAGGTTCATCACCTTTATATATGCGAGGCAATGTTGCTGCAAAAGAGAGGATGAAGTTCTGAACCCACAGAAACCAATTACAGTTCCACTACAACAACAAGGAAATGAAACCCAATTGAAAGCACAGCTAATCCTCATTGTCAAAGAAACTCAGCACCAAAATACTTGTCATACACTGACACTTGAATGCTTCTCATTCAAGCTCTTCCACGAGATCTCCTCTGTTCTTAACTCATATCATACTCAGTATTGAATTAGAGTTCTATTGTGTACCACATTGGGTTATTATACATTAAAATATGGAAGCCAGACAATATTTTATATGCTAGAGAGGAAGTAGGCCTTAACATGCTTTCAGCTCTAAAAAATAATTCAAACAAGAGGTAAAAATGCAAGATTAAGTATCTAAAATAAGAATTTGTATTCCATGGATTCCATTAAGAATTTTCCACTTCTTGGGGTTTCCAAGGGACGCCTCAAATATTAATTCAAACATAATACTGTGATATTCTGAACTGTTATTACAAATAAATTTACTGTTCAAATGAAGCATGCAAGTCCCTTCTACTGTCAGCAATCATAGAAACCTGGAAAAACAAATAAATAAAACAATATTTTTTTAAAAATTATTTTACTTGCAATGTGTCAAAAAATCTTTAGAGTTCTGTTATGTGTCCTTCTGGTTTGAAATGCCTAAAGTTATTACAGAGTGTTGACTGTGATATTTGTTTTTATTGATTATTTCAGGAGTTGGTATAGGTACTTAACTTCTGCTTGTGAACAGCTAGATATGTGTGAAATTTGATGCAACTACCAAAGCAACAGCTTTGTTTTATCTTTAAATCTGTTTCTCAGCTCCTACTTTTCATTATTGCTTTCCAGCTCATGAAACGGGGTTTTTTTTCATTTGGATCTCCTTTATGGGTTACAGAACAGGAGCCACCATAAAAAAACCTTCTCACTTATGAATTGGAATTTTATTGTTTAACCAGTTATAGTTCTGAAGTATTAAAGCAGCAATGAAACTTGAGCAGTCCTAAATGGAAATCCAGAACTAATTTAAACTTCAGACTGTTCTGGGCCTTCTTATTTCTCAGAGTCTTACTTATTTTCATTCCTTATTCCATGGTCATTTTCCAAAACCAATTGCTATGCTTTTAGATTGTTAGTAAAGTATTCAAGAAAATGTTATCGTGCTGATTAACTAGAGTAATGCTGACTTGTTTCAGTCTAAAAACTGGTTTTGATCGGGTGTTCAGGTCCCAATAACTGCCTGAAAAAAAGGCTGGCATGAAAATTAGAAAAAAGTTGGCCTCTGCTCACCCTTAGTTTGAATTAATACCTCTTTCAGTGTAGAGAACATTTGCTTCATTCTTCCTGGAGTTAGTTCCTGTCTTACTTTAAATCACTGCTGGAGCAGATCTGCAAAATAGCCTGCACTTGGCAAGTCAATCATGCATTCATACAGAACAATGTACCATGGGCTGTCTCTTCCCCGTCTCCAAACCCACCACCCTTTTGAAGGCTGTTGTGAGCCAACCTATGCATTCCGTGACCTTTACCCATCCAAGTCTCATATTTTGATCTTAAGCAACAAAATCTCGCTCATTATATCATTTAAGAAACAGAAATGTTGCATAGTAGACTGCAAAAAGGAATTGTGGACAAAACTCCACTTGAAATACATCAAATGCAAACATTATCCAGTTTTCTAAAGTATGTTGCTTTTATTTTTATAAATGCAATGCATCATGTTTTATTGTAATGCTCACTAGTGTACTCTTTTTCTGTCATTTAGTTTAAACTATGAGGTTTATAAGAGTGCTGTTGACTCTACACTAATGAGCATTAACCTTTAACTAAAGTGGTTTTAGAGACACATCTCTCAGGCTTACTTCCTTGAAATAACTCAAACACAGTTATTGTTAGTTTTGCTTTTATGTTGACAACATCACATGGTTGTCATTGGAGAAAATCAAAAATCATTCTTCATTCTATTCCTGTCACTGCTAGCAAAAGCCAAAAAACACTGGAATAGAAAACATCTAAGCAGGGACTTGAAAAATGCCTAGGCTTGTGTTCCTAGTCTTCCTGGAGAATCAGTAATGATAGGTAGGAATCTTAAGTCAGTTCAGATCTCAGTCACACTCCAGCCACTGAAAATTGGCACACTTGCACTTGTGTTTCACCCCTCTCAGTTAGGTGCCTAAAAATAAGTGATGTGAATCTAAGCCCCAAGTGCCCTCTTTCTGTTCTGCGAGTGGACTAGCTCACACCTTCTTAAAACACTCTACATATCTATAGATTACTTACTTAGCCATAATACTTATTCAGAATATACTAGCTACTTTCAAGAAGAAATAAAAGCTTCCCACAGAGAATTCTTCTATGCACAATGTTATTTAAATCTATCGCTACTTCTTGTATATCAAGGGAAATATTTTCTCAGTATTAATGGAAGAGAACACTTTTCATTTTGTTTCTAAAGATCAAGCATGATTGTAGAAAGGTTAGCTAGGAAAGGAAAAATACCTTGATTGTTTTCCATGTCTCACTCTATTGTTTTTTCAATTCATCTGGCTGTCCATCTGAAATAACTTGCACAAAGGATGAAAAAAACACCAGTCCAAAAAACTTGGAGAATAATCTGCATTTAAATGCAATTCATACTTTATAAGGAGTATGTTTGGTCACTGACTTAATTACAGTCTTTCATCGTAGAGCTATTTTAAGATTTAAATTAAGGTTTCTTACACCATCAACAATTAAAACATTTCTAAGATGATATCACTATTGATGTTAATACCAGGTTTAATCATATTATTACCTTCATCATAATCTTGACAAAGTCAGTTTGGAAAAAATGAGGGCTTTCAAGATGTACCATAATAAACATCAATTGCATACAAGTAACTCAAATATACATGATTAGCCTTCCTTTCAGAGGAACAGGCAAGGCCCAGAACATTTATTTTCTTTTGTCTTTGAGGTCAGTAACAGAGAGTGTTCTTTGACTATTAGATTCACAAAGAATCCTTTTTATGAAGGAATTTTTTTTACACTTTTCCATGAAGTGTAAGAAAAAGGAAAAAAGTTACCTTGCAATGTAATAACACAATCTTATTACATGTGCAAACTGAAAGTTTCCTTCTGTAAAAGATGATAGCTTAGAGGATTTCAAAGCCAAGTCATGTTAATGAATAGAAATTGTGCCATTTTCCTTTTTTATACAGTCTACTGTATAATAAAGTCTTTCTGCTAAAGAACTACTAGGTTTTTTTTGGTTATGTGATAAGTAGAGGAACTGGTTTTATTCCAAGCAAATTAAAATAAACAGAGGGTACTAACAAAAAAACTATTTCTGTATATTTACTAACTTATAGGCATACCGTGGAAGCTGTAAGGTGAAGGGTCCTGTCTGGACCTACCACCAGGGAATCTTTCGCAGCCGGGAACAGGGAACAAATTATAAATAAAAATGTATTCCTCTGTGCCATGTGGATACACAGAGAGACCCTCCATGCCTTGCAACATGAGGATGATGCAAGACCCCTCTGTACGAGCCCAGGGGAGATATGTTACAACCAGCCAAAAGGTAACACCCACTTGCAAAGCAGAGAAATTACCTTTTAAGGCAACAAACGGGCAATAAATGAATATTCAACAGCTGATATCAAAGGGTACAAAAAAGCGCGATTTTCAAACAGCGGTGTGCTCTTTGTATGATTCAGAGGTGCACCCAGTGCTGGAAATGGGTATCCAGCACTGCAATAAAAATCTCTTGCTATATTTCTTTGTCCTGCAGGTATTTTTGCCGTCTTCAAAATTCAAGAGAAGAAGTAACTTATAACAGGTTGGTTGGTTGGTTGGTTGGGGTTTTTTTGCTGAAGGGGGCAGGGGTGGATATACTCCTTGTGGCTATTTTCACAGAGACTTTAAATAAGACTGCATCACTCTATGATTTCTTAAAAAATATGATCAGGCAAATATGGATATTGTTCTATATATTGGTTAATGTATGTTTCTATGTAGTTGTCACAGAACTTGCAACTACAAATACTCATTGACTATTGCTAAAACTGCAATTACTTCAACATTTCCTCCAGCAATGGAATGAAAAATTACTTACAACAATCAGAGACTTTCATTCTTTGCTCACACAGAGATAACTATCTAAACAAGAAAAAAGCCCCACATATGACTGCTAAACTTGCCTTCTCTCCCTCCTAAATTTATATCTTTTGATTAAGCAGTAATTTGCTAGCCTGAGAATTCAAAAGAACTGAATCCTCAATTCATACTTCAAATGCACTGGGAAATATACTCTCTGTTACAACATCACCTTCAAATTTTTTTTCACTTCAGGAAGGGTCCATTTGCTACTCCAAGGAGATTCCCTGGAAACATTCACTCAGAACTTTCTCAATACTTAAGGCAGTCATGCATGGCATTATTTTTTTCTATGGACATTTGTACTGGGTCTGAATGGCAAGGTTTTGGTAGTAGGAAGCCAGCTGTCTCATTCCAGGCAAATCCAGTTTCATTTGCCTCCAAATGGACCTACCACAGGACACAGCTGAGCCCACTGGCCAAGCTGACAGTGTGTGGTGAAAACACGTTTATAAAAGAGCAAACCATTGGACAATATAGTCATGAGTGGGCAAAGAGTGTGAAAGGCAGACCTATGAAAACCAAGGTGTGAAAAGAAGAAAGGGGAGCAGATGGTCCAGGCAATAGAGTAGACATTCCCCTGCAGCCAGCTGAAAAGCCTGCACTGCAGCAGGTTTATCCTAAAGTAACTGTAGCCCATGAGAAGGACCCATGTTGGAAGAGAGAAAAAATGTGATGAGGAAAGAGCAGCAGAGAGGAGCTGTTAGAGACTGACCATAACCTCCAATCACCCATTCTCCTGTTCTACTTGAGTGGTGGTGGTGGGGAAGGTAGAGGAGCCAAGTGTGAAGTTGGGCATGGGTTAAGGGGGAAGAAAAGTGTTGGTTTATTATTTGGTTTTGTTTCTTACTACCTGAATATACTTAAAGTCACCAGAAAATTAATATTCCCTAAGTCAGTAAATGGTAAGCACCTCCCTGTCTTTATCCCAGCCTACCAGATTTCTCAGACGATTTTCTCACTCTGTCCCATAGAGTGACTGAGTGGCTGGGTGGGAGTTTGTCCCCTAGGCAAGGCTATCCCACCACAGCACGGAACATAAACGTAGATGTATCACTCATATGACACTATAGCAAATCTTCTAAAACAAGGCATGACTTCCCCCCTTGGCAATGCTTTTTGATTTGTTCTAAGTCCCAATTTTGCAGAATAAATCCAGTCTGTAAAATTTGTTTACATTTAGCAATAAAACACACCTTAAGCTGAATGAACACAGGTAATTGAACAAAATTAACTCCAGAAGGTTTAAGTATTGTACTTTAACTGAATTGTTTGCACAAATAGCTGCATTAGTACTGTACATAATAGGATCAAGAAGACCTTTCTGTTCCTTTCTACCAACTGTAACATTTAGCTTAATACCACCAACAAAATGCAACACAACCTTGTACTGTTCCTAATTAATAAATAGTATATAACATCATATTGCCTATGGAGTTTGTGTCTCAAGATTTCCTTCACTTTGAAATCTGTGTTTTTTCAAATTTTCTTTAGCAAAAATTATGAATACCTTCTATAGTGGAAAACATTTTATCGTGGCAGTACTCGAAGATCTATGTGGTAAAGGCTATTGAATCCATTACTTACACTTTATAACAGGGAAAACTGATATGACAGATCTGAACACTTTTGTGACCAAATCAATCAGAAAATAGATATTCCCAAATAAGTACACGATTTCCAAGAATACAAGGTACAGATAAAAACAAAACAAGCAGCCAAAACCAAATCAAACAAAACCCAAAACAACCCCCAAAACCAGCCAACCAACCAACCAAAAACTAAAAAACCCACCTAAAAAACAACCATAACAAAACCCAAAACAGAACTCTGCCAGACATTGATAAGAAAGGAAACAGAAAACAAAATTTTCTTTGAAATTCTGACCATGAGATAAGGTGGCAAACTTCTTTAAGGTACATTAGGAAAGAAAGGAAAAATACCACCTGGTTCCTCCTTTAGTTATTCTAAATATTTTTGTGAATTAATCCTGTAACCCAAATGAAAAATAATGCTGAGATCTAATACAGAGTACTTGAAAAATACCTTAAGTATGAGAAATTGTATGTGCAGCAAGGGACATATTAAGGCTAATTGCCAACAAAGCATTTCAGCCTTACCCATTTAAGAGTAGTCATCTAAACGTCATACACTTATATAGGCTCCCTTTCTATCCAGTTCAAATACTTCTTCCAGACAATGTGCCCCACTCCCAGGTGCCTCTTTCTGAAGGGTATTAATTAGTTGGTGTCACTTTCTTTCCACTGACCCAGGAAGAGCTAGATGTCCAGTTTACAATTTGACAATTCCTAGGCAACTGAGTTGGGTGAAATGATTCCTACTCAGGCATTATTAACCAACTTCTAGTGAAATAATATCTCCTCTTTGCCAGAGGGAAGCTAATGCAAGGTCAACTTTGTAATGTATAGGGTTGGTTTGGTTTCTTTTTCATTGCTTTTTTTTTTTTTTCCTTGCTTTCTTTTTACAATGTCCCCTTTGTCTTTAATAACTTTTGATTTAAATCACATCTCAAAACTAGTTCCACAGCCCTCCAAAGCAAAAAAAAACATAGACTAAGCACCAACCCTGAGCTTGGCAGGTTTACTAGAATTTTAAAAGGCAATCTTTGTAGAAAATTATTAGCCTGCAGGCAGTGGTGCAAGCTCTAAAACAAGGTACTTTGCAGTTTACCTTATTGGACTTCTATCTTTTTTGTTTCTTTTGGACCTTTAGAGGGGATCTTCTGGTTAATGGGTACATTCTGAGACACTAGGTTAGATTCATTCATTACTTAACCAGGTTAACACCAGAGGGAATGCACTTCAAACAGAGAGCCGTACGTTGTGAAACTATGATTTGCTTTTTTTTTTTTTTTCCCCTTCTTTTGTGGTAGAGTAAAACTATGACTATTTTTAAATGTAAAGAGCATAAACACTGAAGTCAAAAACTGAATCTTAGAAAAAAGATCTCCCATTTAACAGTCTATGGCATATTATCCCATTTCAAAAGAGTAAAGAATAATTTCACAGCCCACCAAGCAATGAGGAACTGCAGTGAAAATGAAAAAATTAGCAATAAAACACCAGGGTGTTCAGCTATAGTGTAAAATATCCTAACAAAATTTTCACCTTGTATCGTTGACCACCCAGGAAGTAGTTTAATTAATACAAATTGAAGCCTCATTTAATGAGGGAAAAAGTGTATCTTTTGGAATAGATACTGCACTGTGAAATTTTTTCTTCTCTTTGTTGCAGACTTTTATTATGTGTGACCAAGAAAAATGTTGTTTATAAAAGCATAATTCTAAAAAAACCCTAATTAGGAAGCATGTACACAGAAAAGACATTTGTTTATGTATCAAATTCCACAATGTGTATCAAAGGCATCTATGTCTTCAATGTAGTCTTCTCAAGAAGTAAGTCTTGATCCTCTGTGTTGTACTTTGAATAATCATTTACACTCCTGCAAAGACACTGATAAATCTGATTATCCTCTGAAGTAAGACCTCAGTCAAATAAGGCAGCAACTCCCAAGACGTCAATAGCACTGTGACACTGTGTGTGAGCAAAAGATCTGCTCCTGAGACCACTTCAGCCACAAGTGTGCCTAACATTGCAGAGCAAAGAGTCTGATGGTAATCAAACACACTGGGCCTGGTAAGTGCCAGAACTTCACGGAAAGGCTGCTCCAATAGAACACCTTAATGCAGTGGACCAGTGGATGCTTTTTCAGAAAAGCGAGTTTGATATTTGTTCATGAAGGGCCCAATACAGTGTCAAATCAACATCTGCCTGTCATGATACATGGCACCTGCAGGATCTACAGCTTTATACTGTTTTCAAGAGAGCTACCACAAAGGTGAATGAGAAGAGTTTCATCACAAATTTATTTTTTTTTAATATAAAACTGCATTCTTTCAATGTAACAATGAATAACTGTTCCTTCATAAGTCTCTGGATTGTGAAATTTAATTTAAAACAAATCAGACTGAAATCTAGTTCAAAAATGATACAGAGCTTTTGATAGCAGGAGATATTTGTCTTTTCAGAAGAAAGAAGAAAGTATGAGTCACTTAACATTTATTTACTTTTCAAAGTGAAGTATAAATAATCTAGTGGTGATAAAACTTCCTTTGAACAACATGCAATTTTATAATCTGTTCCTAAGTAAACTAACTGTTCACTGTGTACTATGCTAAGGCAGATCTTTTACACATGATATTCGTCATATCCACTCTTTTTAGCCCTTTGAGTTTCCTCTTACACTAGTAAAGCTTTTAACAATTAAAATAAGTTTTTGTGTTGGCTCTTGCAGGGATTTTTTAATAACAAGAAAATCCCTTTTTGATCTTCCTGAGACTCCACCAAGGAATTTAGTCATAAATAAATTATGCCAAAAGAAACAAACGTAATAAAGACAGCTATAGACAGTGTCTAGATCAATCTGAACATTACAGTGTTTTTACAGTCTCTTTAACTCAAACGAAATCATTGCCACTCACCCAGAAAATCACTGAGCTTCCTCTCCACCAACATCTTCTTATTAAGAAATTGTCACACAATGTGAAGAACTTTTTTCAAAACTTCAAAGGAAAATCATACAGCATTGTTCTGTCATGCTCATACATCTTAAGACAAAATTTTTCACTTTAAAAACATAATGAGGCTTTAAGTGTCATTATGATGAAGATGCAAAGGGGAAGACACAATAGAAGAAAATATTTTTATACACTTCTGAATCAGAGAAATTTAAAAATTATTTAGTTTGGGTATTTTTAAATCAAACCGGCTATTTGTCACTCTATTTCAAACCAGCTACTTTCTTTTACAATATTTTCAGTTCCAGGTAGTGAATTTCTCTTTCTTTATATGCCCCCAAGAATGTATTCCTTCTCAACTTTTAAAATTACATATTTCTCTTTTCCATGCATACTGGGTCCTTATAGGATGTGCAAGCTCACTTGTCCACCAAAGGAAAACACCATATTTAAAAGTGAGTATCTATATAAATTGCATATAAGAGACCTACAAAATTCACTTATACCAAATACAAGAGATGAAAACTTTCTAGTATTCCCCAGGCTTAGGATAATTACTTGTGTCTATTTGTATTTCTACAATTTCTTTGGATAAGCAACAGTTGTAAACATGATTTTGAGCTTTTTAGATTTCACATAGGAGCCAACACCAGGCAACAGACAACATTCAGCTAAATATCCAGATGAACCAAAAAAGCAACAAGGCAATAAAATAAAATGAAATACAGGTAGATAGCTCTTTTTCATAAACAGAAAGTTTTCTGAATTACAAGCTTGTAAAAGACAACAATAAAGTATATGGAATATGTAGTATAGATTTTATTTTCCATGCTTTTGAAACATCAGACCAACTCAGAAATGTAATCTACCAGGAATATAACCCGAAAAGTGGAAATCGGTGTGATGAGAAAAACAAATTCCTTTTAAAACTTAGCCACCTAATCCTGATCTGTCAACAGCTGATGGATTCATGCCAACCTTCCTGCATTTCCAGGATACAATTTTGTTTATTTTGCCATGTTCTACATCAAGCAGTCAAGCTACTTTGAGGCATACTTCAGGATGGAAAAGCCTCAAATCTCATAGTTGTTTTGACAGTTGGAGGCTGAGAGGAACAAATAATGTATGTGGGTTCATTCTAAAAAAAAAAAGTAAGAAGATTAACATTCAAAATCTTGAGTGATAAAGCATCTCTGTTACTATGTTTCCTCATGCTTCCATGAGCATTTATCTGGAATGTTCTGAAAGTTGTAAAATAAAAGAAATACTGAAAGCAGAGCAAAGGTGAAGTTAGGACAAGCGGCTTCTATGTAAAAGTTAAAAAACCTGCTTGTTTTCTATGCAAAACCACAAAATCCCCACCACAGAACACCCTTAATGAAAGTACTTTTTGGATTAACTCGAATCACCAAAATTATAATCTGTTCCTCTCAGCCACAGAAAGGAGTAAGATATTGTAATAGTTTAGGTGCACTGGCATCTTAAAGAAGTAAAAGCTGATTTTACTTCAAGAATTCTTTGCAGCCTGAATCACCAAAGATTTTGATATTTATATATACTGCTATTTTTACATTTTAATTTGTTTTTGTCTATATTCTTTAGTAGACTCTTATAATTCTGATACTTGTGTCCAAGAGCCCAGCAGGTGTGTAAGAAAAAACCTCAAGTATTTTTGATTCAGACAGGAAATTACACTTACAATATTGATTGCTATAAAGGACAAAAACAACTTACTAAATAACTTTAGATTCTAAGAAACAAAAACCATTTTCCAGCATGTCATAGCAGATACTGAACTGCTTTAAAATGCAAGAGAAGAGGGTTCCAATTTTTAATGTGGCATATAAGGGGGGCAAGAGAAGCTCACTGAAATATCTCTAGTTTTTCATTTGGCCTCACCTGATTTGGGATTAAGGGTTTTGGAGGACTTTATAGTATCTGGAAGTGCCAAATACTAATGATGTATTTATTGTAAGTGACTGTTGATTCCTGTAATCATATCCTATCTCTATTGTGAATAATACGTTAAAGTATTTTGATGGTGCAAGATTGCTTCTTATCTTCAGAAAGAAACTAGAGGAAGTTCCACAGAGATCACAGAGATTTTATTCACAGTGACAGTATCTATATAAATTGCAAAAATCACACCTTTTTCTATATTTCTTACTATCAAAAAGCATAGGTCAAGACTCATCTCCAAAAAACACTATTTACACTTCTGAGTCTCCCACATATCAAAAACCACAGTGCTTCTAACCTTGCATAAAGATTAGTCAGCATAAAGGTGAACACTGCAGTGCAGTCAAACTACTGCTAACCTTGTATTGGTGCACTTGTCACAGCAATACTGTATCAAAGGCATGACTTTTGTTTTGATTCTCTAAGCTTTTACAAGGCACCCTAGTTTGATTGGTATTAGCTATTCACAACTCAAGTTAAACTCCATTAAATATCTGTAATAGAATGCAAATGCTAAAAGTCTACTTCACTTACTCTTCCTGCTTTGGACACCACTCCCAGTTGATGGAAAAACATGAAAAAAATTATACCTGGCAAATTGAGGCAGCATTACCATATCTTTCATTACAATTTCAGGCTTCTTGTATGGATTTTCTTTTCCCACAAAAACTTTTAATGTTCTGATATGAAGAACTCAAATTCTTTCAATACTGAACTTTTCTTTGAGCCCAAATAATGGAACGTCCTAAGATTCTTTTCTCCTGTTATCTCAAATATTTTAAGTAGTCCTCTGCCTTAGCTCCTGATCATCTGCAGAGAAGTTTTTGAATCCCCTTTACAGAAAGAAAAAAAAAAATCATCTCTAGGCGCTTCTACTTCCCCACGTACTACTAAGTGAATTGATGTGTATTCAGTCTTTATCCTTCACATATTGGACAGATATTACCATATATTACTTAAATAGCTCAATATTAATTTATCAGCATTTGCTTGTGTAAGCTATATGACTTTTTTGCATCAGCATGCTTACACATTTTATATAACCTTTAAAGGAATTATACAAGAACTAGCCACAGGACTTTAACTTATAATGACTGTCAATACTAGCAAGGAGGGGTTGATGCAGAAGAAAGAGGATGAATGTTTTTGAGGAAGCACAATTCCTTAATGTTTAAAAGATACCATGAGTTTAGGAGAGAAGAAAGATTTATTTTTATTCGTATTTTTATTTTACAATTTTTAAATTTTATAGCATTATTTTAAAGAAATTTAAAAATCATGGATTGCAAATTGTTTATAGACATTTTCCATCCTTCCTATGATTGAATCAGAGAGGATGTGGAGATTTCTGCAAAAAGACAACAAACAGTCTAAAAGAGGCTGCACATCTCTCTTTTCCTTTAAAAATCGCAAAAAACAGATGCATGTAAAAATTCAATTCTGTGATATAAAAAAATGAATATTCAGAGCCTGCTGAGTGCAAAAATAAATCACTCAATAAGGTTAAAAGAACAGTGAATTCTGGGAAACTGGTAGAATACAAGCTAGAGCACAGATAATCATTAGGCAATGAGAAAGATCTGGCAAGATTTCTGTAACAAAATTAACACTGATAACTCTGCATCATCAGTTTACAAGTACAAGTGGGATTCGGGATAAAAAAAGAACCATGTCCTGTTTAAGTACTGACAGAATATAATACCATATGTTGAAAAGGACACTATTAATAGGCCAATCTTTTCTGTGAGAGGGAGAAATACAGTCTAACTTACATAAAGTGCAAAGTTATTAAATTCAGAGGTTAAAACTTTGCACACTGTAAAAGCATTAGAGAAAATGGACTTAATTATTTGTAAGGAAGAAAAGCTTAAGTTGAAACCCCTAAAACCAGTCAACAAATAAAACCTCCATGACTTGGTCCAATTATATTCTCTAGCTATCTATCACCTTTCCACCAACTGCGGTGCATCTCCATCCTTTCATACAGTCTAGTTTCTACTTTTTTAGAGAGTTTGTTCTCTCTGATCGTCTAACACCTGCAACAGTTTTCCCACCGTGCCTTGACAAATCTCCTTTATCTACTTTCTGGTTGTTCAGACATAATTTACCTCTCTGAAAAAAATAATTATCTGCTACATTTCGATTACTTGAGGAGTTTTTTTCTGTCCCTGCTATTGTACAACTTTAGACTTTTGTCAACCAACTGAATGAAATAGGTATTTATATTATTTACTAATCGCTTACAAACTTGCATACAGGAGCAATTTCACTGCTTGATTTAAAACCCTAGAATAGCTCCCTTAAAACCAAATCAAAACAGACATGCCACATTAATGTAAAATATTATTTGACTGGGAAAAATGCAAACATCGGTAAAAGGATGTCTGCATAACACAAAATCCCATTAAAAAATCAGTAACTTATCAGTTCCAACATTCACAACCTGCAGATGACTGTCAATCCATTGCCAAACCACTATTTACAGGGTTTTTTTCCATTTCCAGCCCTTTAACCTCCCAATATCCAAGTCAGGTCCTAAGAATGCCCGCCTACGCCCCCTTAATATCCCTGTTTAAATTAATTCTTTATGATTCAGCTGAAGGCTGGTTCTAATTTTAAGGATGTAGAACAGAATATCCTGCTGCTGGTTCATGTTTCTCACCCTACATGTACCATATAGTTCAAGATCAGTAGATCATATTTCCCTTTCCCCCCACCCTCCCAGAAAGAACTACACTTATTTCTATCCCATGGGATATCAGTCTAATTTCAAAAACTCTTATCAGTGAAGTTTTCAAAACCTTCCTCAAACCTCTAACCCGGTCCTTAGGCATCCTTACTGTTACAAGATATTTTGTAAAGTCTAATCTAAATCCCCCTTGCTGATTTTAGTTCTTTATCTGTTATGCCCACAGAAGTTTATTATTGTCTAGTTTGAACAACCACTGTTCTTTACAACTTTCCTCATGGATTATATTTTCTTTAGATAACTGATCATTCTCATAGCTCACCTGTAGTGAACCTTTTCAACAAGTCCACATCCTTCTGCTCTGGATTGTCGTCAATTGATCCTCATCCTTTCAATTATCCAGTGACAGAAATCAAATGTATGTTCTGTCAACCTAATCTTTGTACAGAAAGCCTACAATGGCCAGCATTTCCCTCAAAGGTTACATTAGAAAAAGAAAATGCAGTTTTATGTGTACCACAGTCTGGGTTATTATTGCAGATTGACACAAAGGACAACTCACAAGGACCCAGGTCTTGATCATATTAAGTATGGTATAGCAGCAATGCTTATTTACTGAACTGCAGCTATCAGTAAGAGGCTCCAACAGAGGCATTTTTTTCACAAACGAGACAATATTTTATATTTTTCAAAATTAACTGATGGATAACCCTGACATACAAGTAAACACACACACACATATATATATACGCACATACTAATTGTAATGTTTTCCAGATAGGCTAATTTAAGATGATGATTCAGTTTCACATAAGGAAAAGGGCGGAATTTATAGGCAAAAAAATAAATCTGTTATGCTTTATGGCATCTTTTTAATGTATAAACATTTACATGTATTACATAGATGCAGTCGGGGCAGACATGTATGTATACTCTTCAACTCAAGGTTTCATTGCAGTTTGCGTGTCCTATATGCATGGGACTGCATACACATTGCATGTCTACTGTGCTAATTATATCTAGCAGACTCACATACCTTGGTAACAAGGAATCAAGCATAAACAAGTACTTTGCAAGATTATGTAGGTCTTATCACACCCACTGCTGAGTGAATGAATTGAAAGTTTGGTGAGCATGTCAACAGGAGTCACCTCTGACTGCTGTTCTGACATATCCGTAAAGGGATGAATAACTCTGAGGATCAGTTATCAGCTCTGGGAGGTGCAGCTTCACATATGAAAAGGACACATTTAAATATATTAATCAGTCCTCCCAAAGAGTTAAATTAGCTAAATCCAGAAAAAATGCATTTCTCACTGTATCTGTAAATACACTAAATTTGGAAGCAGTATTTTGGAGATTCTGTCATGTTCACAGTTTCTTTCAGCCCAGCTAAGCAACGGAATGTTGACATTGATCTCATACCAAATTTGTTTCTGTTTTATTTTAGAAGAAATTTTGCAGTTTACCCAGTCTCAGGAACTGAAGAAAATTGTCAGTATTTTTGCAGATACATTTCCCAATCTACATAGTCAGCCTACTGGACTGGAAATATGCACCTCATTTATATGATTTCCCATTGTTTATGCTCCAGTATTTTCCTGTATTTTAATTATACTAGATTTTTTTTACATTTAATTCAGTTTTACACTTATAAAATTTCTTTAATTTCAAAGCTCTTTGCTTATATAACAATAAAAGGCGAAGCAGGACCCAAACGCATTGTCTGCACATTATATGTAGCTCTCTTGCCTGTGAGATACTGAATTACTTAATGAGTCTCCCTATCACTACAAAATGTTAGAAATTCTGTGTTTCTAAATGTGTGGGTGCACAAGTGTGTTTAAAGTATGACTTTCTAAAGATTAAGGAACTTGAGCAGGATATATATAGATAGCTAAATATATGTACATCTATCTATACCTATTCACATCTACAAAGATGCATACATATAGATGTTTATATACATATATATATATATATGCACTCACTCCCACATATGCCACAATAAAAGCCCAACAAGTCAAAGCTGCACAGCATTACGACGCACTATAGCATATCTCACACAGAAGATTGTTGTTTTAAGTTTACAATGCTTCCTTTTTAAGTGGTTTATTTTTTGGGTTTTTTTGAGTAACTGACAATTCTGCTGTGTTATTTTACCTTTGGAAGTGACATTACGGTTTGGAAAAAAATAGTAAAAAAACCCTTAGAGACTTACATGTAGTACTTACACATATGTGCATAATATTTATATATATGAGTGTTTGCTTGAATAATCAAGGAATAATTCTTGATGTTTCTTGGTACTAAAATAATTTGGTTGTGTGTTGTTTTTTTTTTCAGAACATCACAGTATTTCACAGAGTATTTTCACACCTTCAAATGGATCCAGACTAAAAAATTCATAATGACAGGGGGTCATTAGGAGTTAAAACAAAGTTTGACCAGGATATTTTGTTCTACTTTTTCTCCCTACCCCCACAGCTGGAAGAAAACTGTGATCAAAATGCAGAGAATATAAGTACCTATTTTATTTTCTTGTTTCTGTTTTCTCCATAGTAATAGGTCATTTACAGCACATTTTTGTCATTATCTCTAGCTGTATACTGTGACAGAAAGAATCCTGCTTACAGTCTCCAGGATGCCCTTCTATTGTGCCTAGACACACACATCTCACTTGGCCTTTCAATATACTCACATTTCTTTCCTAAACCTCCTCATTTTAAATGAGCTTGGGAAAAGTTGTTTCTGAAACAGCAATTTAGCTCATTTTCTGAGCCTAGAGGAGTATAGTTAACTGATTTATTGCCCTATGGATGTTGTAATTGTTGCAAAACACGATGTATTCCCAGAACAGTGATATCAGTATGTCATTTGGAAAATATGCCTCCCAGCATTCTAGTGAAATTAATGAAGCATCATTAAATAGTTGCAGTTCTTAAGCATGTTGCACATTCCAGTATGCAAAGAGTTATTGACAAACTTTGAGATGTCAAGAGATAATATTTGTAGAATCATAAGCTAAATAGAGTAATAGTTGCTGAATGACGGTTTTAATACTATCCCAAGTTTCAGCTGTTTAAAATAAACTGTAACTTTAAGAACCTATAACTGAAAATGAGAAATGGTTGGGTTGACTTCAAGCATGTAAATAATTGAGGAGTCACCACATAGCTATTAAAAAAATTAACAGGAAGAATCCCTCCCCCCACCTCCAAAAAAACCCCAAACTATGAGTACTTGAACAGCTAAGGTTCTTGCTTTCAAAAGACTTCCTTAGTAACAAAGAAAAAAAAAAAAAAGAAAAATAAATACTAACCCTTTTCTAATACCTTTTTAAAACTTTTTGTCAGAATATATAAACTCAAGAAAAAAAAGTTTCTCCTATTATCATTTATAATTTGTCAAATGAAATTTTAAAAAATAGGACATTTTCAAGACCAGGTAGCAAGGATTTTCAGTATTCTCTAAAATTAAGACTTAGATGATTACATAGAACACTTGTTTCAAAACACACCGCATAGCTCCTTTTTAAGCATAATTTTGAAAATTAAGCCAAAAGAAACATATTTTCAAAAGCTGGTAAAATTAAATTAGTTGAAAACCACACTCACATTTGCAACTTTTATTTTTATCACATGTTAAATGTTATTCTTAAAATGTAATCTTAGATGAAGACTAAAGCCATACTTCAGACAAAACTCATCAGCTGTCCAAAGTGCCACTATTCTGTAATGTGGCTTGACTATGATCAAGTCAGCAGAATCAAAGGAAAATCAGAATCAGGGAGATTCACAGCATTGTGAACTCGCTCACACACTGGAAGTAGATCAATGGTCCAAGCTTGCCTTCAGAAATGTAATCCAACTTCTTAATCATGAAAATGTTATCCTGGACATCTAATTTTGATTTAGCCATCTGAATTAAGCACTTCTTTTAAACAGAGTTACAATATACGTGTTACAACATAGGTTTTATGAAAACAGCTTGGTGTGACAGATTATTTGCCCTTTCAGTATGAAAAAATATCTTTCAATGGCCCATTCACGGTATTAGTTGCTGATGCTCTGGGTAATATGAGTAATCCAACAAAAAAAAATATTTACAATCTGCATTTTCTGAATCAGTTTAAGCAGTGCATAAATGGGGCACGCTCAAGTTTTCATGTCAACAGACCAACATTCCATTACATGTCATATTTTTGTATAAAAGGTACTTACCAGTCTCCATCTGGCTGGTATTCTAAGAAATATTGGAAGCGTAATAGTCTGTCTACTTTACCAGACAAATGGCTGAGAATTTATTGATTGAGACTTTATTTTATATAATGAAGTGTCAATCAAAATGCAAGCAGGTATTCTATTATGGTTACTAAGCACTTCATTAACATTTCATACTATGTACTGTTCTTAAACTACCAGAGCAGAAAACAAAACACCTTAAACAGCTAGAGACACAGCAAAAAATGGGCATGGGATATGTGAGAAATGCTAGCAACGAGCAAGTGTTGCTGGCAACTAAATATTGGAGGCAAAACATATGCATATATTTATATATATATATATATATATATACATACGATCAGGTTAAGTGTTGATAAATGTTTGTTTTCACTTTTTTATTTAGTATATTCAGGATACCTGGAATTTTTAAGTTTCTCTGTAAAGAATGTAAAAAACTATTTAAATTTTATAAAATTTTCTATAGACTACTTTTCTGCATGGTTCACTCACTGTCATTCTTTAAGAAAGAGAGGGAAAAAATAATAAAAAATCCCTTTTCAATTAGCCTACATGTAAGTAGTCAAACAGACACCATCCACCTGAAGCAGGCCAAAGTTTGTGTATTCTGTATTGATCAGATCACTAATACCACTCAAAGTTTAAAAAGCACTAAAATGATAAAAACCCCATAAATATCAGCATAAATCAAATATTCCTGATCTTACATACTATCAAATGCAGAGGACAGAACAATTTGTTGCAGGTAGCCTGATCATATTCCCTTAAAAATGTGAATAGAATATTTATCTCAGCAATATTCTCAAGTCAGTTAGGATGCCGCTTATATGATAACTTAAATTAACAGCATATATTTTAAGAAAAACAATAATTATAAGCACCTTGCAGTTCTAATTATTTAGGGAACAAAGTATAGCCTTCCAAGATATAAAAAATCATGTCCAAATAGCAATAAAAATTAGCAAATTATAGAAATATTTCTTTTGGTCTTAAGTAATATTTGTATAAATTATCAAAAAACTCTACAATGAAATAAAAATAAATTAAAAATCCCTACACATAATGTCATCCAATTTCTTCCTTGCAATACGTACACTCAGATTATACTGGTGAGTCCAATATACCACTTGGAAACTGCATGGCTATGAGCGAGTTTCTCAGAACTCAGAAAATATAAAGTTTGAGGATCTTTATGTCCTAACATTCTACAGATTCTACAAAATAAATTTCTACAAAACAATTGTCTGAAGAAAGCATTTCACAATACAAATGATTTTAATACTGAAAATTTGTATTTTATAATTTGGATGAGGAGAAAGCAAATCATTCCACAAACAATAAAACCATTTTGTGAGTCTGATGGGGTTTTTAATTATCTCAAACAAGAAGAGTGCTATTGTTCAGCTACAGCCTCCCTATTGCCATTTATTTCATTTAGAAGGCACTCATATACCAGGGTGATGGACGGCAACCCACAGTAAATAGATTAGGATAGATTTAATGCTTGCCTCCCCAGTTAAAATTGTAAGACTTTGTGAAATTGAAAGGGGTTTGGTCCTATATTCTCCTCTCAATTGGCTATTCACTGGCTAGCTGACAGCAAAAGGAAGTAAACATCCATCATCTTCAATAGGGAGCTAAAGCAAGCAAGCAAAAAAATCTTAATAATGTTCTGCCAAAAACAGTAGAGACAAGGCAGTGTAGTTTTGAGATGCAAGAATGATACGCAAATCCTTGATTTTTATCACACAGAGTATCATCACAGAGAGCTATTCACATCTGGTATAAAAGAGAACTACGCACTTTTTAATTTACTCTTCAGTCTTGCTAGCTTGAATACCTCCTGCGTCACTTTCGAAGGTAAAATGAAAGCACTGAACTCTGACCAGGACAAAGCCATTTACGTAGTAAAACTTTATTGACTGAGAGTATATGAATCTTATTAATTTGACTTTAGAATTGAGACAAGAAAGAATAACAGGTGTCCAGCACCTCAGCACAATGATAATGATTTCTTCTGTTGAATTAATAGCAATGAAACATGCCTGATTTCAGCAGCAGGGTTGCTTCAGTCAGAATAAAGAGAGACTTCCACCTCCCCAGATAAATGCATTCAAATCAAACAGTGCATACCAACAGTCAGTAGTGCCCTGCTCTTGTGTTAACAGTGATTAATCACATCACTGATTGGTTCTCAACTATCTTCACTTCCAGCCTTGCTGTGGACAAGATCACTGAGCTGCTCATTAAAAGAGCTGTATATGAGCTGCAGGAGGGAAGGATGGTGATCCCTGAAGAATTGTTATAATCAGTATGAGGCCTTTTCAGCACTTTATATAAGCTTAACTGAGGTCAGGTGTCAGTGATTGCCCACATCTCTCCTGAGGCCGATACCACTTTGCACCCCGCTACTAACAATACTATCCACGTAGCACAATTCAATTTTATTGGTGGAACATTTGTAGCAACTACAGCATGGGGAAAAAAAGACCATTGACTCTATACACTTAATAAGTGGTCTGCAAGTACTGGAGTATGGGAATATAGAAAAATGTATACGTTATGGGCAGATAGTTACCCAGTTGTACCAACTGGGAAATTTGTCACAGGCACATTATCATTTAACTCTCTCTAATAATCTGTTATTTTAGCATTCTACTAGCTAGATGTCCATTCTAAATTGCTCATCCAGTCCACCTCTATAGACAAAATAGAAAGATCTTCCAGAGAATAATTCAAACATCAGATATTAGACACCTGGACAGCATGATTCACTCCCTTGAAATACTTGGTTTTCTACAACAACCAAAGACAGCCCTGGATGACTAGTTTTGATCCAGCCCCTAACTTTTACATGGATAACTTCATTGAGATGAAACAAATTTCTCTGAAAGTGAATTATGATTTCAGTCACTAGATTACTTCAAGTTGCTGATCCACCTATTTCTATTGCTGGTTCTCGGTCTGCAGGTTTTGGTCAGAATGTCAGACGTATTTGCAATAAGACTGGACATTAGGCCAACGTGACATTTGTCCAGCCTTAAAGAGACCTTCAAGGATCACTGGTGTCTGCTCTCAGATGTATTTTTATTAGGCATTGTAAAGATCCTGTATTGACTTAGTTAATTTCTTATTCAGTATTCCTCCAAATCACCTTCCTCCCTCATTTCTGCTCTTTGACCTGACATAGGCAGCAGCTTTTAGGTAGCTCCTAAAATCAGATCTCTCTGAGCTCATCCACTGCTGTAACAAACCAGCCTTTTGAAAACTGAAAAAAAAAGACACCCCTAATCTATGTACAAAATACTGCAGAGGTCACCTCATTAAAGTTTTGCTCTAAGTTACTGAACAGTAACAAACCAGACAGTTTTAAAGGCATCTGTTACTTAGCCACACATCCTTGTGGATTTTGGTCTCTGTAACTCCTGACAGCTGCTTAAGTCATTACCATATCCTCATCAATGTAATCAGTACCCTAAGGCTGCCCTACCTCTCAGATTCACAATCTGCAATGCTGCTCACTTCAGTGCTTTGGGGCATATTACCAACTCAAGCTTTTTCTGCTTTGATGTGCATGTTCTGTACCACTGACCCTAAAATATGCAGGTCTAATGAATTAGCTTTAATAGTTTTCTTACCCACTTAAATGTTTTTGTTTTAATTGGCTATACTACTATGTGTCTTGAACTACACTGAAAAGTTCACAGCATAGATGCTAATGGGGCCTTTCTAATTACTGCATAATGAACAAAGGTCTGTCTGAGCAATTTCAGAGGTTAGACTTCAAAATTAAGAACCATATTAAAAAAAAATAAACTCAAAAATTTCATACACTTAATAGAAATAATCTACAACACAAAACAGCATTTTTTTTAAAAAAATACATGTGGTTTTGAAAATATCTGTATAAATTCTTTTAGTTACACAAAATTAATATTTTCTTCATTTTCTTTTAATCTACTTCCCAATAGCCGTAACCTCAGCTTTATCACATTGTCCCTCAAGAGTACTTAACTTTCATAGATCACCGCTCTGGGGCTGGACTTGATTTCTCTTTCATGAATTTGAGGGAGCACTGATAACTGAAGGGCAGGGTAATGCCATCTACTGGCAAATTTGACATCCTTGTCTGTATGGGAACAGAAACCAATGATTTGTCCTAGACAACTGCAATGCTTTTTTAAACTAAATTTTACCATTTCCCCATTATTTTCAGTTGCATAAGTATCAGTAAAGATATTATTTCTAATGGAGACAAAGTTTAGCAGCTGGTTATATTTCATCCCCTGTGACACCTGCTTTGTGCATCAATAGCATTAGCTACAATAGTTCTGTATCACTGCTAGTCTGAAGACCAGAGATCATGATAACATGGTGAAAGTTTAAGATTGGGATGGGTTAAAAGGTTCCCTCCCCATAATGTCTCAAGATTTTTGATTAGGTATGAGCAAGATCCAAAATCAGCTATTTCCATTTAAAAACAAACAAACAAACAAACAAACAAAACCACCAACTTTCTACTCCCTTCATGTTCCTCCTGTTACATTAGGTTTGACATTTGGAGAGTTGAGCAAAATATTCATATGTTGCACACATTAGCTATAATTAAAAGACCTGATGTTAATATGGTTATGATGGTTAATACGGTTAAATGGTCATCTACCTGATTATGTGAAGTTCAACACACAAAAAATGTTAATTATTTTACTACTATTCCAACTTAAATATATAGATACAAATTCACAGCAATGCAGTATTATATTACACTTATATTCCTAAAAATGTAGCTACAACTATATTAATTTCCTGCCACTGTTCCACTTGCCCATAAACATTTTGTTTCTTTGTCTTCGTGCTTGTTAAAAACATTTATCTTAGAAACTAAAAAGTTACTTCAGTTGAAGAGTGTGCAACTAAGTACCCATTAGCAGGAAAATCAGGTAAAATACAGCTTCTGATAAAATTAACAATGTAGTACCAATAGTTCAAGCATACCAAGTGGTTTGGGACTTTCAGAAATCCACATTATATTCAGATCAGTTAAAAACTGCATGTATTTAGGGGTCCACCTACATTAATATTTTTGCTTGAATCAGGAGCAAGTTTTAGAAATGAAGATACAACTGGTGTTCACTGACTGAGACTCAGTTTACATGTGGAGAGGTTTGAAATTACATAAACTGATTCTGGTGAATAGTAAAATGAGTTTCTGTATTCCAGGACATCTAGCACAGGACAAGAGCCAGACCTAGCAAAATTCTAAAATCTCAGAAAGTTTAAATGTCAAGACCTCAGCATCAGTTGCTTCACTCTAAAGTGGTCTATTGTGTCATTGAATTTAATAATATTATGTATGATAACAGTGTGTAGTCTACATCCTTGAAGAAAAAGAGTAAACTTGATCTCCTCGCTTCTAGGATAAAAACTTCAAAACGAGGAAGGTGAATAGGGCTTGCGAGGGGTGGGGGGTTTTTTTGCTTCTGTTTTAACAATTACACAATTTTTGCACAGAGCAAAAAGGCACATCACATCAACAGAAAATTACCTAAGCTAAGTGTAGCCACTGGAGTTATTTTGTTTTGTTTTAAAATAGTATTTTGTGATGATTGTTCAAACTGCTATTAAAGTCACTTCTCCTTTACAGACTTGACTAGACACTGCTAGAATGACTGCTATCTCTATGAAAATAACAGAATTAAAGGTGTTACAAAAGGATAAGAGAACAGAGAAAAACTTCTGAATGGAAATATGAAGAATTTCAAAACAAAATCCATATGATTACTTTAAGTAAGCAATTTTCTTCAGAGACAGCATACCCACAAACACATTTCCAACTTTTTCAACTTAGGGAAGAAATATCCACAGAAAATCCAATATTTTTCTACATTGTCCCTTAAGAAGACTAGCTACACATGTCTCTTGTCTGATTATCACACTGATCCTTGGAAGAGAGAGAAAAAAACTGTCAGTGAGGTAAGTTCTTAATCTGTGAATTCCAAGCTTCTTCCACATTGTTCTATAGCAAAAATGCTAAAGGGTTTAGGTATGAAAAACCTTGGTCAGAGCCTTATACAGAAGTTAAAGAGCAGAAAAAATCCTTTAGACTTCCACTGTTAACTTGTATCCAGAGGTGAGGAAGAGAACAATGTACATTTCTTGGCTCTTCTATTGTCTTTAGTAACCTAAACAACACCACCTTCTTTATATTAACAATACCTTACAAAGATACTATCTCTGCAAAGTTTGTGATATAAAGGGATACAATGAAATCCGACGGAATTCTAAATGCTTTTCAGGGTTCTTAATTTTTGATAGAAGAAATAGATGTCTTAGCAACAGGCACAAGATAACCCAGTATTTTTATATACCTTTCCTCCTAAAACCAGAAGATGATGACTACTTCACCCACTACCACCAATTACTTTAGAAAATATATTGTCTCTCTGCAGTTATTACCCATTCTCATTTATGTAGCCTATGTAATTTCATTAAAATGTGTGTTTGTGGAGATGGGTGGCTATTAATTTCATTCCTGTCTTACTGAACAGTGCTTTCTTCCATGAACTTTATTATATATGCATGAAAAATACTAATTGATTATTAAGTAATCCTTAAATGGTATGGTGAATTCTGAATGGACAGTTACTTAATTACCTGCACAACTAATATGAAAAATAAGCAGTGAGCAAACGGCTGCAGATTTTAAAACAGAACATGTATCACAGGAAAAAAAAAATCATTTTGGTCAGTGAATACTGTCTAATACATATACTGAATAGAGTTTCATTGACTGGTTGAATTCTGCAGTTAAGAAGACCACAGATGATATTTTTTTTCCTAGAAGTGAGTCACAGTTCCAGTGGGTAAACTGATTTTTGATGGAAGACAGCAAGGGAATATCACTGAGACACAACAGAGGAAAGGACACTGTCAGATAAACCAATATAGCTTTCAGCAGAGCTGACAGAAGAGTGGAGGGGTAAGTGAAATTCCCAACAGTCTTCAGATAATATTCCATTTACTGAGTGTTTTTGTGACTACTTAATACAGCTTCTATTCCTACCTGGATGTTCCTATTATATGAAAAGATTTTTCACAGGTGAAAGTGATAAGGAAAATAAGACTTTATATCCAACTTCCTCATATATGTATCTTTAAAATATGTATTAATGAAATAAATAAATAAAGCAAAAAATAAACAACATAAAAACCCCACAATAAATTCAGTAAAATTCTAATTCAGAATGTGTTTAGAATTACCTCAACTTCAATTTTGTGAGATTGGACCAAAGATAATTATGCTTTAACATGAATTAAAAAAAAAAGGCTTTAGAACAAAGGAAGTGTTCACACTCTCACTTGGTACATATTTACATTTAATTTTCATGCTTAAAGGACTTTCATTCCAATCTCCAAACTGAACTTTAATGCAAGCTGAGGGTAAAGAACATCATCTTCATTAAGCATCAACCAGTAATCAAACAAATAAGAACATTTCAAAGTAGAATTCCCACCCTGCAGGGTTCCAGTGAAGGAAATAATAAAGTGAAATATGAAAAATAAAACTGTTCTTCAAGAAGAACAGATCTAATTAAAAGGAAGACCTAACAACTTCATGGATTAATTGGGAACCAACTGAGATAATTAGACCTCTGGGAATAAGATTACACCCATCATAAACCGCTTTTTTCACAGCTAGAGGTTAAGTGCTTAAAGCTTTAATTGGGGGCAGCACTAAGAGGAAAGTGGAACTTGCATAGAAGAATTAATATTTGGGGAAGCAATATCCTGAAGTACTTTGACGTCGTTAAAAACCATGTTATTATTTTTTCCCAAGTGCATGGGATTCTTGGAGCCAAGTGGACAACTGTGGTTACAATTTTTACCAATCGAAAAATGCTCGCACTATTATACTTTGACCTACAAACCACATGTAGCTACACTGTACATCAGTAGTTCAAATATACTCTCACCCTCTGAGATTACAGTTTATATGAGGTGTTATTTTAACACGTACATATGCCATGATAGTTTCTGCAGTCAAATCATGTCTTTCAAGAGAAATCTACCATTAAAATATGACAATAAATTAAAAAAAAATATATTTAAGGACCTGGTAAACTGCTGCAAAGAATAACTTCTTCTCAGAATTGCTCCAAGCACTAATTTAATTAAATGATTTCAAACCATTTTAAACAGAAACAATTTAATATCATAGTACAACTGTCATAGAAACTTCAGCATCCAGCTGATGAATTGTGTGTCTATTAGACAACTTGGAAAGCACAGTAGGAAAGTTCACTAATACAACTCAAAACGTAGTCAGAGCCCCTGTTTTAATCCCCCTGTAGGGATAGGAGAACACCCGCAGAAGAAAGAAATTATGCATTTTCTGGAAGTTCCATATGTTCCTTCTCTAATGATAATATTCAGGATAAACACAAATTCTTTTCAATTACAAATTATATTTGCATGCAAAATAACCTATTTCAGTGCTAACTCACCATTTTTATTTTTTGAGATTTTATACAACCAATGAGATGGTTGAATTCTTTAACTGTGGAGTGGTGTTTTAAACACTACAGGATTGGATTTACCGTGATGCAATTTTGGTGCAAAACAAGTTGTATGACCCACAAAAATCCAGTAGGTTAATCCAAGAGTTATCAGTGGGATTAATTACCCCTAAAAGTCTATTCTAGAAAAGCCTGAAGAACGTTTTTGAGGTGTCTACTTCAGTGGGTGCTAGACCTGTTACAAGGTGAATATGAATATTTTATAGCCCATGGATATTTGTTCAACATACCAAAATATTTTCAGGAGGTCTCAAGCCATTCCTGGATTCAAAAAGGAAAAAAAAAAAAATGTGTCTAAGATTCCTTTCTTGCAATTGCTTCCCATTCACTCCATTTTGTCCCAGTCTTTGTCAAGCTGTCAGGCTCCCACTGTCAGGCTCTACTAGTATATTTAATATGTAGTTACTCATTTAGCCATGGTGAGTTTCTTGATGACTAAGAACTACCCTACAAGCCAGGTACTGCTACCTCATCTAACAGGTATCTGAGGGAATTTCACCCATTGTTTGAGATGGTGCTTGGACGTGCCTTGGCTCTTGTCTATTTTACCCTACCTCCTCTCTGTTGGTGCAACAGCTCGGGATCCTCCCTTTTCTGGCTTTTAAACTCCATCTACTAACACGAATCTATGATGAAGATGAATCAGGGGAGGAAGACCAATGGCATCCCATCACTATATCCTATGGACAAGCAGATTTTTGATTCCCCTCTCTGATGATTCTTCTGTCCTCTGACCATGTTGACAATTTGCTCTATGGGTTAGTACACTTTGCAACTATTCTTATTCAAGATTTTTTTCTAGCTTTATCTTACACAAACTATACCATGGAGGGATACATTAATTTTCATAACTACAGATGCCAGTTTTAGTCAATGAAATTGTGTGATAAGTTTATTGTACCACCACAATTTAGTAAGATCACAATAAACACATTGTTAGTAAGTGGCATCTAATTTGTAACTTGGTGTGAGAAATAAACATACAATAAGAAAGTAAATCTATTAGCAATCCTATCAAATACCATATAATCTTCACCTCTCAAACACAGGCAAAAATCCCTAAAACACTTTTAAACTATTCATAAGTGTATCCCATTCAAAGCCAATATTGTCAGTTGATTCTAACTATTTCTATATGCCTTCTGGATTCAGGCACTAATGAACCAATAGCTATCAGCATGACTTTTGCTGAAATACTGTTACACTAATGAGTTTAGATCAGCTGCTCAAACAGTTTGGCTGAAAAAGATGTCTAGTCAGGAAATATATCAGGGGAGGCAAACATAAATGTTAAGTTTCAGCCCCTTAAATTTAGTTGATTGCAAACATGACGCCCAAAACCTTTTTCTATGTTCAGCTTGATTTGACACTGCCCTGCATAAATGAGACTATATAAAAATTGTCTTGTTTATCTTTCATGCAAAAACACTGAGACAAGTTCTTCTCTTTATTATACAATTCATAACCCAAATGACATCCTATGTTACACCAGTGTAAACCACTGGTGAATTTGTCACTATCATATTGAAGTCAGCATTATTCAAATCTAAAAGTTATTCCCTCAGTTGTGCTATGCCTCTATATTATCCTGTCTGAGACTGACACAAACTCCAGTGGGGTCACATATCCCTAGAATTAACATTCTGGTGTGAAAAGGCAAGAGGGATTTACATATGACATTGCTTAAATTAATTCTTTCTGTTGTCTTCAGTACAGTACTTCCCTGGAGCACCTTTAGTCATTCAATCCACCTGGAATGAGAAAGTTTTCTGCTGTTAGTCTATTAAAGAAAACAGAATATGAGTCACCAGGCATGCACCTTGACTTTAAGGAAAACCTCCTCAAATAATGGTAATTATTAGATTGTACCTGAATGAATCACCCTCTGCACCTGTGAGCAAGTAAAGATGATACACCCAAAGCTGATGGCTCAGCACTGCGTAGACAAAACAACGTGTTTGGAGAGGGAGGGGAAAACCATGTCTATCACCATTTCATACACACATTATTAAGCTGCCTTGAGGGAAAGGGGAAAAAAAAAATAAATTAAAGTGTATTCAAGCCAATTTAACAGGACAACCTGAAACTGAAATTCCAAACACAATATTTTAAAAATATTTTAGTGACATTTGTCCTATATAGGCAGCAGCTGCATTTATTTAGTTAAAGTCAGACACCAGCACTTGGGATTTATTTAGCTCCTGGGTTGTATCATAAATTCCTTGAGGGAATTCACAATTCACCAAATGACGTATTGTTATTATCACCAAAAGTGAACCATATTCAACAAAACAGTACTCAGTGGGCAGCAATTCTGCAGTGTATAATTATAGTTGTCATTTCCCATCCCAGTATTAAGCATGTTTTCACTTTTCAACTTCAACAATATGAAAAAACAAACTCACCTTTCTCCATCTAAGGAGAAACACCTTAGGAATTCCCTATGGAGATTAGTTTCAATATTTAAACAGTTATTCATCTTGATTATTTGAATAAACTCCATCCATATCATTCTTTCACTAGAACATCTGGATTTTTCCCTCTTTTCTAGCATTACTCTGGGATCTGAGATTTTGCATTTCTTTCGTTTTGGTTTTTGAATATACAACACTGCTAACAAATATAATTATCAGATGCATGTACATTGTAATTAAGGTCTTGTTTCTCTGTTAATTACTGTAACTGCCTTGAGAAAAGAAAAAAAAAACCCACCCCATTCCTCTTTTTTTGTTGTTGTTTTTAGCAGTATAAAACAGTGTTGCCCTCTTTTATGAGTTATGACATTTGATGCAGTATTATTGGCATCTTTAGCTAGCAAAAATCCTCTGTATTTCTCACCTAAAAAATCTAAGGTCATGCTGTATTTGAAGTTGCACTTCTGTAACTTCAGAAAAGTCCTTTTAGTATACAGACTTCAGAAGTCCTTGCAGATAGCCAGAATGGAGTCCTATACTTAGGTTGGAATGAAGGGCAACAGACCTAACTCATAGCCAAGGAAGTTTAGATGTAGTTTCATATGAGACCACATGATATTCTTTACTGGTGTGACAGAATTAAGGGGTCTTGCAGTACATTGAACGTCCAGTGATGAATACTATTTTATTGCTATACTGTACCTCCTTTACTTTAGAGAGCATTGATGATCACGCCCAACACAAAATGAACACGACATACATCCTTGAGAAAGCATTGTCTGCAGTACCTTTGGAATAACCTGCAGCATAGACACATTCATGCAATGCTGAGGAAAAAAGTGCTTGGCATTGCACCAGTAAGATGTGACCTGGCACATTTGTGTGGTGATGTGCCATCACAGATTTATTTGCTTGCATTAACATCAGCTCACAAATCCATATATCATAACCTATGTCATTGTTTTACTTATATCCTCGCTCAGTGTGAAATGAATTCTGCTACATCTCTCATGATATCAAAAAGCAGATGCATATTTCTGTGTGCAGAAATGGAGGAGAAAGATGTGTGATAACAATTGTCCTGAGGATACTAAAAAATCACAAGACAAAGATTCTCATTCTGTCTCTTAAAGTCTCTTCTTTTTTTTCTTTACCATATGCCCATGAGATTTGTGAGAGGATAATTCACTTCCTATTCATGTCTTCTCATCTGAAATTTTTAGTAACCTACTTGGCTGGGTGAGATTTTGTTGTTTCTTTCTGTTTTTCTAAAGAAGAGATGTTCCTTAAAACCTTTTGAAGGTACAGCTTTGCACCAATAAAACTTTTAGCTGTGGCAGTTAGATTATGAATAGAAATATGAGAGATGATATCTCTGAATACAAAATATGGATGCAAATCAAGTAGTCAGATGCAGTTATTCTACTGACCTAGTTTGTAGGTAGGGAATTGTGCAACTGCTCCTCCACTTTCCTTAAAACATGCAGCTGAAAACTGCATACTATAGCAATGAAAAGCACACACATGCACTCTCAGAATAAAGATAAGCGTGTGTGTGTAGAAGAGTAAGAGGAGTACATGAAGTTGCTATCTGCTTGGATTCACCTTGCTTTTAACACATACTTGAAATTCTAGAGTTGCTTCCTGCATCTAACTGCAGATTTGAACTCTGCAGCCTTTCTAATTAGTCTTGCTTGTTACACTTAATTTGTTCTGATTTTATTTTAAACAAATATTAAATACAAATGAAAACACTAAAAGCTATTTTGCTCCATTAGCCCTGTGCATTCCACTCCAGTATTCAGGCCCTACATCAACAACTGCTGCAGCAATACTGTTTCTTTCAGGATAAAGACAAAACATGGACTACATCCAACTTTTAATCAGCTGTACAGATGGGTTTATTTCACAAATGCACTAGGCTGCACAGATGGAAGTTCCTGAATGTCTGACAAGGTGTTAAAATGGTTAGTGAGATTACAAAGGAATTTTAAAAAGCAGGATTGGAAATTATAATTCCTAGGGACTCTATCTCTTTAGGGTTTATTAGTTCAGAACTTAAATTTTGTCCTTCATGTGTGGGAAATGGTTTACAGAGGGGAACACTTACCAGATTAGCTATGATAACTGTTTTCTATCCCTTAAGAATACACACAATCTTACAAATATCTAACTAAACTGTTATACCTGATACAATACTCACTGAAACCAGCCAAAAGCATGACATAACACTTTTTATCAGCCAAAAGCAGAACAAATGGAGCAGTTTTTGTGCTCAGTACTATACTGAGCTGCAGTTAACAAAACAAAACAAAACAAAACCAAAAACCAACCAAAAGCCAACCAAAAAACCACTCCTCTCAAAAAACAAACCAATAAACAAACAAAAACACAAAACAAAAACCAAACCAAACCAAAAAAAAACCTGCAGATATCAGTAGAGGAAAATAGCTTCTTACTGCTTAATGATATTATGCTTTTGAGCAGTTTTATTACAAATTCACAGATTTTATGCCTAAAAAAGCTAACTGAATTATCATACTTAACTGAATAGGTTACAGCCTTCATCACCTCATGGAATACTATGCCAATTTACTGTCATGATGCCAAATGTTTTAAACTGTTTTGGAAATAACACAATAATAAAAGAGGTCAAGACTAGCTGTGATCATTACAGAATCCTGTGCTCTTGTTTGGAAGAGTATAGGGCTGCAGAGACAATGGTATCTTTATGCTAAGAGCACTAACATTTTTTCCATCTTTAACGTGTTATATTTTGGGTCATTCAGGAATGTATCATGTGTGCCTCTGCAATATCTTTATATTATACTGAGTTGGGGACAGTTCTGTATGGGCAAACTGGGAACAGACTGTCCAAATGCACCGGAAGCTGCCCTGTAATTTTATGCAGAGCTTTGTGCTGAATATTTTATTCAAAATATGCTCTGGGGAAGATCTCTGATCTTTCAGTACTATGAATAAGAAATGTTTATTGTCCCAAATTCTAATTTGTCTTCCATGTTAAAGACTCAGTTCAGCAACGAGCAGAGTATTTAAATACACAAATGTGACACCATAGACAGTAGATACCTTTAAATTGACCAGATTCAGTCAAGGGAAAAAATATGTTTTACTAGACCCCAAAACATACAATGACGAGGAAAGACATCAGTGCTCATTTTAAAATGGAACTTGGAATAGAAGGGAAAACAGCTTTCAGAAGTGGAAATTAAGTTCAAAAGAATCATGATGTGACACTGTGTCATGAGTGACACAAAGGAAAAAAAATTCCATAGTTTTTAGTTTTTTAATATAAAAAGATGAAGAAGACATAAAAGGCTGGAGAAGCCAACTTCATTCTAGTTGTAAGCAAAGTAATACAAGTCTGTAGGAATTTAGATACAAAAAATAAGGCAGATATGAGTAGGAAAAGACTAATGTAACAGAGATTCATGGAAAACAAATTCTCCCAAACTAATACAATTTTTTTTTACAAGATTTTTTTATGCACAATAGTATCAGTAGTTAATGATATTAAATAAATAAAAATGTCTACTTAGTAATTGCTAAAATGTAAAGGTAAACACAGAATCATTATCAAGCAGGTTTACTGATATCCATCGCGTCCTAAGTCTTGGCAACATGATTTAAGATTTTAGTGAATGGATGAAAAAAAGAAAGGAGGGATGAAGTCCACATATGACACAAGGGTTAGTAGAAAGTGAACAAACAAAGTGACTCAACAGAAGAAATTCTGAATTACATTGTAATCTGGGAATCAATCAAACTATGTATTTCAACACGACCAGATGTAAAAAAACAAATAAATGTGGGATGGGAGTGTTGTTGGACAATGAATAAACAGAAACCCTTACAGAGCATGTTTATACAGCTGGGGAAAAAACAACATCCAGGAGGATTTGAGGACTGTTACAGAAAATCAGCTGAACATGAGCTCCAAATACAAGACAGTGTCTTGGTCTTGGCTGGGGTAGAGTTCATTTTCTCCTTAGTAGCTGGTATGGGGCTATGGAGAAACTGCTGATAACTCAGGGCAGGCTAGTGACTTAATTTTTTATTATGCTTTGATTGCATGTGGAGCTTTTGCTTTACGTATCAGACTGTCCTTATCTCAACCCACAAGTTTTTTTTTTCAGTCTTCTGCTTCTCTCCCTCATCCTCCTAGGGGGAGTGAGCAAGCAGCCATGTGGGGCTGAGTTACCAAATGGGGTTAAATCATGACATATAGCAAACAAGAAGTCTAATGTGGTTCTTACTTACACTATATTCAAAAGACCTACATAGCTATTGTAGATTTTCATATTAAAATACGATCATGTATTTTATTGCATGCAGGATTGTTTATTACTAGAATATGGTGTTTGTCTTTAAAAACTATTAGAGTGAGGGAGCTGAGAGAGCTGTAGAAGATAGTTTCAAGGCTCAAGAACTGCACCAGTGAGAATCTCAAAAATAAAAACCTTCTATTGTATTAAGAATGTGCTGATAAATGCTTTTGTTTAACAGACAAAAGTACACCAAGATTCAGTGAATACAAACTGAAGTTCAACATATCAAAATAAAAGCCATTACACTATTTTAATAACAAGTTTAATTATTAAAATAAAATAATAATTCTGAGAGTTTCACTGTTATTGATTATTTTTAAAATAAAAAAAATTCTATTAAAAGAGAGATTTAAATTATAGGAACAATCAATAAGAGGAAATCCTCCACCCTTTGTAATGGAGAAATGTGTGTTAAGACTATCACATGGCCTCTCCTATCTTTATAAACAAGAAACAACATGAAACAATATCACTGATATGTTAGCAATTTTATCTCATAAAATATTGAACTAGATGAAGCCTACAAAATTTCTGTGCATATGGCAGGATCTACATTCCTTGAGAGGTAATACTGATGCACAGGTGTCATTCCATTGTTTAAACAAATTGAAGTTAACATTTTAGTCAATATATGTAATGGCTTAATACTATTCTACAGAATAATCTAATGAAATGTAATTAGGGGTTTTGTTTCTGAGGTTGATTTCAGCATAAACATTTGTAAATAATTTATAGTGTGTAAAGAATACAAAATTATGAAATAAATTCATAGAAATGCATGACTTCATTAAGGAGAAAAAATAGTAGACTGACACTCTTATCATCAACAGATTAAAGACACAGCATTTCAAGACAATATATTTTAACTGTATGGGGAATCAGATATAAAATTATACACCCTGGAGTATAGGGTGTATATATACTAGGATGGAAAATACTAGGATGGAAGACTGTCAATGAAAATATCAACAGTACAGGAGGTTATATTAGATTTCATGAGTATCTACCTCTATGTTTAAAAGAAAATTGCAAGGTAATGATGTGCTTGGTAAGGAAAAATGATAGACAGTGAAGTGTGATGTTAATGTGCCATAACACAAATAAGAAAGAAAATCAAGATACAGTTAGACTTCATGACCTTTGGAAACTTGGTTTTGAGTAATTAAATTTTGCCCAACTTTGACATCCCTAAACTTAGATTTATCTGACAGACTACCCCAAGCCAGAACTGCTGAGAATTAATTTTAAAAAATAATAAATTAACAATTTCTAGAAACTTCCCACCTTTAATGAATCATTTATGAACCATTCCTGCTTCCTACAGAAAGCTGAATGTCTTTAGAACATAGAAGAATAAAAAAGAACAGAAATAACAAAATGAAATACACTTTAAACATAATCTTTATTTAATATAATTTTATACGTCACAACTCAAGTCACCTAGCGTAAACTGCTTAAATAATCTCCTTAGCTGCTTTCTTTGGAGAAAACCCACACGTTCCAGATGTAAACCACCACCTAACCTCAACTACAGAGGAAGCTAAAATGACTGTGTGTAATATGAACCCAAGCCTCTGCTCTCCAGTTTCACAAAAAGATACGTCAAGGCTGAATTTTAGACTCATGGCAGAGTTCCTCCTGCTCATTTTCGAGGAAAAGGAGGAGTATCATCAGGAGAACGGCAGACCAGTCAACCTAGTCTCAGTACTCAAAAAACCCTCCTGGAAGCCATATCCAAGCACACAGAGTAGAAGGAGATCCTATATGCATTTACCAATGGCAAAATGAACTTGACCAACCTGAATGTCTTCTATGATGTGAGAAGGCTGCCTTGGTGAAAAAGGGGTACCGTTGAGGATACAGATCAGAGAGAATTTCATACTTTAAAGCTCACAGGCTTAGTTGAAGTCTTAGAAACTTATAGTCCTATAGACAATACGACTTTTCACACAGCGAAGGATTTTATTTCACGTGAATTCTTGACATACAGTACATTCACTGAGCACTGTATCTTCCAAACTAAACTGGGTGAAGTACAGAAGACAAATGAATAAGCAATTCAGTGCTCTTTCAGGTCAAATTAAAAACTCATACCGTGCAATGCTGAATTTACCTATAGCTATTCTTGAAATACCATGAATGATAATATGGATGACAGTCTACAACTACTGAAAAAGAACTAGTATCACAGAATACTTTAAATTTGACATTAATCCAAAAGACATCCTTATGTACATGAGATGATGGCTGAGATGGCTCTTGATTCATATTGTTGTTAGCAAAAATTATAAGACATAAAATGGAAATTACTTTTTCATGAGCAATACTAAATTTTTTACACTTATTGGCCGGGGAGCTATTAAAAATAAATAAACTATCTGAGGGTTAGAAGAAGGAGAGTGATCTATCAAATATATCAGTATCATATGCACTCCTTGAAGAAGAAAACAATCAAGTCCAAACTAAAAGAAATATTCTGAGATGAGCTTGGGTAGTACATGGTGCTTCAAACACACAATTGAAACAGTCTTGTGCATAACAGAAGTACATATATAGCAAGGAAAAGGAGGAAAAAACCAATAAGGAAGGAGCAAATGAGGCAGCCTAACAGGACAACCATAGACTGAGGTGAGAAAAGTCTCTGGCTCCAGTCCCTACCTCCAAGGATTTTATCCAATGTTTTTCAAATGGAAAAGGAAGAAAGAAAAAAATAGTCCTGAATGGATTTCTCCCTTCTAAGTGACTATCCTAACAGAAAACAAAGGACCATGCTTTTTCTGGTGCTGGCTTCTTTAGGACCCAAAAATGTTTTTGTGTTAAATGTCACTTTTCCATCATTGACACTGGATGAGAACAAGAGGAACAATAAAATAAAATGGTCTTATAATTTATTTTAATGTGCAAAAGGTCACTAGTGTATTATTCACTGCATGTTGTTCTGCACCTGTCACTGAAATAGCTATACCCTCCAATCACTATTTTGTTCAGTTCCCTTAGCATAATACAATATATTGTAAAGTGTCCCTACAATCAGTAATACATAGTGGCTGGAGACACAGTTTTCACCAGGACTCTGATAATAAATTATATAGTTGAAAAATATCTATATGTGCAAGGAGAGTATTTGCCAAGAAAACAACTAAGCTGACTAAATGAAGGAAAAGAGGGAAATAGAACAGGATAATCTGGCACTGATTCTTATTATGTAACTCTAATGAACATCGTCCATGTTAAAAGCAAAAAGCAGACTACTAGATTCAAAAAAGTCTTGTCATGCAAATCTAAAGTAAGTTTTTAACTAGTGGAGGATATTAATTTCACTTCATGGGAAAAATCATTTTGCTGGTTTTTTTATGCATTCTTTCTCCTTTTTGTTTCTTTTTTCCAAGTGGATTCCATTTTATTTTGGTGAATACCTGAAGCAGTTTTTATTACTTAACAGCTTCCTTTCATCCATAAACATAAATCGGTGTTTTAAATTTGAAAGCAGAAAAAAAAAGATAAAAACCTAATTTCTCTGAGAAAGAATTGCACTGGAGATTTTACCATCTGGTAGCACTCGATTATTGAAGCTTTTTTTTCATTGTTTTTTGAAAAATACCACTACATTCAAGCAAGTAGATTAAATGCTATTAACTTTAATACTTTCTTAAACAAAGTAATGCGTTGAAGTGAAAATGGATTTTAAAGTAAGTATACTCCTTACACTGTTTTTTACACCATTGTCATTTCCCTGTTGGCCACACAAATCTCTAAACCCGACATCATTAATTGCAAGTATCATATATGGTATGTGAGCACTTGATTAACTTCATACCATATTTAAGACAGACATAGAGGCAACTGAAGAATTCTATCACCACACTTAAAGGGAAGCCCAAAAATACTGCTTGCCATTTCATTCACTTAGGATTGAGCTGCACAAGATTTCCAGAATGAAACTACCATCTATTCAAGCCTTGAAAATGAAAGTTTAATTGAAAAGGCAATTGGTTAATTCTAGAGGCATAAGATAGGCACTAGAACTCATCAAAAACTTATTGATGGGAAAGGTCTGAAGTTGTCGTGCTTTTACATGTATACCCCAATTAAGATTTTTAGTTACTTTTAGTTGAAAAATTGGCTCCGACTCTCCACATGGCTTGAGGCATAGTTTCAATACTCCTTTTTTGTGTCAAAAACACCTGTCTTTTTATTTTAGTGCCAGAAGGGCTTAGCATCTTGTCAGTGAAGTAACACAGCCTGCAAACTTATAGGTGTCACTCACTTTGCCATCTGTTTTTTAGGATAACAGTCACCACTACCAGCCAGCCCCTTCAGAGGCTCTAACAATCTTTGTGGATCAAGTCTGAGATTTACAGGGAAGAACAGCTAGGGGTCTCCCACCACTTCCAGCTATTTCTGTGTGTCCTTTAGCCTTAATTCTGTGAATATTTCATCCGATATGAATTCAGTAACTACCCGTCACATAGACTTTTTTTCAGTAGCATCCTACCACTTTTTTAAGTGTTACAGCAAATAATTGTCAAAAAAAGTCTGCAATCTCTGCACACTGAGAGAAAACTGCATGCATATAAACACCAGCCCTTGTACCATGTCCAAACCTACCCCACAAGCAGCTTACATCTAATCTCAAGAGACAGAAATAACATCACTACTAAAAATACTAAACTCCATTTCATTGATAAAGTTGTTATTTAGATAATTTGGCTAATGGGGCATAGTATGAAAATCTAGGCTTAGTTTATCTATTAGTGAACATAACGGTATTTACTTTAAAGACTTTCACGGTTTAAATTTTCTTTCCAAAAAGTACAATTCGCTAATTCCTACTTCCTATTAAAATAATTAAATATACAAATAAATACTGCCACAGTCAATGTGACTGATGTACCAGTGTAGCTAAGAGTTTTTTACAGACATATGGGAACAAAGTCAGAAGTGAGAAAGATACTGATGCAGGGGTGATATCTCAATACTGCTGTGAGAAAATGTATAAGCTAATGGCCAGTAAGTTGAAGTGGTAGAAAGAAAAAGGTTTTCCCTTAGAATAGTGTTTAAAGCATGTTCAAATGTTTGCTTCAGTTGGGAACTTACATTATCCTAAAATATGAGACAGATTCAAGTCTTGCAGTTGGACCAAATAGAAGAGAGAAGACCAAGCAAATACCTTTGTGTGATCTGATATCTATATTCTTCCTGAAATTATACAACCTTGATGATTCTTTGGCACATAAACATTGTTTATACTTCCTCTGATGTAAAGGTATTAATTAAGAAGCATTTATGTCACCTATGACTTATTCTTAGCCTGGAAGTAGCACTTTATGAGTTCAATAACAAGGGACAGCCAAATGAACACTGCAAGAATATTTCTGTGTTAAAATCTTGGCAAGGGCTTTCTAATTGTAATATTTTGGTTGTTAAAAGCTTCATGTCTTCAGGTCTGAAAGAACATGAGAACAGATTACAAGGGTAAATTTTCCAAATTAGCTGAAAAGCTTCCTGATAGTTATCCGAATGTATAATACTGTCCAAATTACCTGGAATAACACAACCTCCTCTTTTTTTTTTTTTTCTAAATCATGCATCATAATATACCATTCACACCTTATTACCATCTTCATTACTTTCCTTAAAGTCGAACATGTGTAAGGGTGGACAATGATCAGTGAGACTGCCCTGAGCAGCTATAAAGTTTCAGATGAATTCTACTCCTTTCCTTTTATAAAGCAGGCGGACAGATGCAGCTGCTGTCCCACATTTCTCTGTAGTTGAGCTGCCTGTCTGCCAAGTCAGTTAGTTAGAGAGTTTGAAAGCAACAGTAAACATGCTCATGTTGACAAAACGAATTTCTAAGCCAGAGTATACTGTATGACTGAGAAAAAATATTTTATACTAAATCTGAATGCAGAGGGGAGCTGTTAAACACCGCCTTTTGGAAAGTCTAAAGAGATAACTCTGCTCTCTCCCCTGTTATATTTAAATGATTTGTTTCAGCTTCCTGAATGAAACTTGTTCATTTTTCTGATGGGAGATGGTGGATGCTGTCCAGTCTTTCCTTTCTACACTGAACTCACTGGGGCAAGTTCTTCCTCTAGTCCTCTTTACACTAAATTTGCTGTGTTAGTTATTTATTGGTGAAACCATGTCTCTGTCACCGAAGTAGCATACCTTGAAAAGTAATGTAAGCAATCATGCTAACGTGGCATCACTAGGACTCTGTAATTATCGCTGTCTGCATGGGGACATTTTGTTGGTTGCATTTGATGTTGGTTAAGTGGTTGTCCTGGCACTGAGTTGTAGCTGGCCGGTGCTTTTCCACTAGGCCCAATTTTCTTCCCATTTCTGAATTAGAAAAGAAGTAGCCTGAAATTTCTCAGCCAAGTCAGCTTGTTCACTACATTATGACATTTAGGCTGTGTGGGTGGAGGCGGTTGAGAGTGGTACTGCCTTGCCATCCCTGTAAAACATTTTGGTCTCTCATAGAGCAACACAGCAGTGTCAGCGTAGTGCTCTCATTACTGTGGAAATATTACATGTAGCCATTAGTCTTCTACCTTCAATTAGTGACAGGCAGTTAAGCTGTGCCCCTAGCCTGCTTTAGCTGTTGGCAGCATTGCCAAGTCAAACTTGTCTCCCACTTGAAAAGTAAACTGGGGAAACCTACTGTTCATCAGCCACAGTCTTTGTGAAAAGGGAAAGAGGACAAGGACATAGACTTATTTTGAGCTATCATGCAATTAAGTTACAGGTAAGCAAAGGGCACTGGAAAAATGAAGTCTGAGGCCTTCATGATGTACAGATGGCACAGTGTTAATATGATACAACTTCTGGAGTGCCACTTCACAGAGTTCCTCTTGTTTTACTTTATTTCTTTTTTTTGGTAATTTGCTTTCAGAGGTGGGGGAGAAGTTATATACAGTGGGACAGATTTGAATGAAGGAAAATTGTTATGAGAGGTACTTTTTTTCAACTGGACATAGTCAAACAGATATGAAAGGTCAGCTAAAAAAGCAGTTCTGTCTTCTGCAGAAGAAATCCAATCCAAACTGGATGAAAACAGTATTCTCTAGTTTGAGTGATAAAGGAAATGCAAAACTGAAGCTCTTCTGATAAATCCTGTGGGGCAAATAGTCTACCAAAATAAATAGGCATAGCCTAACTGTTGTTAAATGGAATCTTACTTTATTGATAGAGAAAGAGATTTGGGTGCTATATCTGTACAAGAGATCCCTTCGGCATCTGGTGCTGAGATATGATCAGACAAGATCAAAGTCTTCCTATGTGTTAAATCAATATGAGAATTTAGATTAAAAAAAAATTATATATATATATTTTAGAATGTTTGAAATAATGGCTCAGAAATGCATTTCTACCATCTTGAATACAGAATCAAAAAGCTTGAAGCCAGATAACAGTGAAAGCTTAATGTAATCTATATACTTTGGCTCTGAAAACATGATTTTAATCTGTATTTGTGCTGTAATTATTTTTCAGTTTTGCTTTTCCCCATGAAACTAAAAGCTCATGGCTGTTAAATCACCTGAGTCCACATAAACTCCATCATTGCTTCCATTGTTTGTTCTGTAAAAAAATCCTACATCTTTTGATAAGTTCTCTCTAAATAATCTACTCCTGTTAGTCATAACTGGAGTGCTGAAATTCCTACAAGCTATTAAGATCTACATTTTGTAACAGTTCAATGAGTTAAACAACTTTTACAAGATATCCGTACACAATTAAAATAAACTTTGAATATATCATCATGTTCCTTCACAGCTTCAAAAAAACAATCCCAAAATAACAAATCTGGAGCTCCAGTTAACTGCTCTGTCATGAAATACCATTTTCAAACAAGACTTCTTCAGGTTATCCTTTCATGTGAAAATACTGTATGCAGTTTTTACTACTGAAGGTCAGGTAATAGAGTAGTTGAATTGACTAATAAGCAGATATCAACATACTGCAAGTAGCCTCCTATCAAAAGACTTCTGCTAATGACAGATGGCTGGCAAGTTGTAAGGATCCCACTACTAAGATACTTATTAAAAAAACCCCACACAAACCAACAAAAAAAACCCCTAATGAACAGAAAGAAAATATATGAGCAAGATCCATGTATTAACATATCCATATTGGTCAGTCACCTGTGGGCATTTGACCTACTTCTGTGATGTCCTCCTACAGTGATACAAGCTCTTCTTCTTCTCAGCAGGTAGTAATCTTCCAGGAAGAACTGCTGAGAACTGCAGGTATCCCTACTTGCTGATCTCCCACATTGTTTTTGGTAATATGGGCATTTCTGCTGTGTATGTACCTTTTGCTCTCTCTTAATATTCCATTTTCTCCTGACAATCCAGAAACAATATAGTACAAGAGGAAACAGCTTCAGGCTGTGCCAGGGGAAGTTTAGATTGGATATTAGGAAAAAATTCTTAATGGAAAGAGTTATCAAGCATTGGAACAGATTGCCCAGGGAACTGGTTGAGCCATCAACCTGGAAGGTATTTAAAAGATGTGTAGACATGGAACTGGGGGACATGGTTTAGTGCTGGACTTGGCAGTGCTCAGTTAATGGTTGGACTTGATGGTCTTACAGGTCTTTTTTCAACCTAAATGATTCCTGTGATTCTATGATCATAAGATCTGAAAGAAAGATTAGCAGTTGGAGTGGCAAGGTTCTGTGCACCTTCAATAGGCAGCAAGTTCAACATTATTTTTGTGTATTTCACAATCATATAATACAGGTCATTAGTAGCTTAATAAAAGGACTCTTTTGAGCTCAATGTTTGATTTATGTTAGCTTACTGTGTATTTTCCACTGAACCACCTATGAAAAGTCAAGAAATCCATATTATCACAAGGCTCAGGGATTCACTTGCCTACTTCCACTTAAAAAGTGCACTAATTTAAGACTAATATAAGCAGATGTTTCCAGCTGCCAACATGCAGCTCCATTCATTTTCAACTGTATAGATGCATATGAAGAATCAGCCTACTTGACCAAAACCAAAATAAATAGGATTTATATTCTCAGTTAATAAAGACCCCAAAAGATTAAGAGTGACAGATGTTTCTCTGAGAATGCCTCTCTCAAAAATAACTTCATGTCCTTCTGTCTTTCTTTTCTCAAGTTTCTAATAGAGGGGGAAATCCTTCTGAATTAGTAACTCAGCTAATAAATAACAAAGAAAAGAAAAGCTTCATAATATAACCCAGCTGTTTCTAACTATATTTGTAGAGTAAGATGTTAAGAGAATATTAGAAAACTCATTCTTTGTCATGATAATAATTTCATATTATACCACTGTAGGTCAAACATAAAAGAACAATATACGTTTCAACCTCATACACTTTGGGACTGATAAATACAATTATACACAGTTATATTTGCACTGCAACAAATTTCCATCTACAGTCAAATGAAGTTTACAATTGCTCTAGGCTCTGCACATATTGACACCTCATTGAATATTAATGAATTACTCCTTGTGACCTTTTGCTATGCAAACAATACTTGTGTCAGAATTTATGATTACATAAATTTCAAGATAAAATACATGAATATTAACATAAAAAAAGACTTTCACAATAACATGAGTAAATAAATTAAGACATCACTGTATTACTAACTAATGGTTTCATTGTTGATTTTGCACAACTAGGTAACACTGTTTTTTCACACTTATTTCTAATGATCATGAAAACTCAGTAGTATCCTATCATTTTACCTCTATAGATTGCATTTGGATTTGGTTTGGAACCAACACAGTTCCTATAAGTTACACCACATTTCATTCCAATTTATCAGTTAAAAGAAGACTGTTGACTTCATACATTTTATATCACCGAGCCTAAGATTGTGTACTAGTAGGTGGAAGCTTCACCATTGCTTTCTTCCTTTTTCCCACGATGATGAGGATGAGCTTTTTTTTAATTGATATTGCGATGTTTACAGAAGTAACTTTCAGGTTGAAAAGCTGAATGTCCTTGTACTGCCAATGCAGTCTTGGAAGAAAAGAAACTGCTATAAAATCATCTCAGTACTGAATAAGCAGCATTGGTTCTGTAAGTGTTGTATCAGACATCAGTTCCTATTACTTGAATTTCAGGATTGTTTCAATATGTTTCTAAAACACATTCTGTCAAATAACAGAAATAACAGAGAGAGTAATACTTTAAATACAGTTCTTGAATGGGGAGGGGAGGGTGGGGAATACATCTCAGACCTCTCTTGCTCTGTAAGAAAGCCTGGATTAAATACTTGTTTTGCCAAGCCCACGTGAAGTAAAGAGAGAAAAATAATTTTCTTCTAACTTTCTTTTTGTAACACTAAGGAATAGTGGAGTCAATGATAAGGAAAAGTAAATAAGAAGACAAAGAAGGAATAATACCAGCAATAACACAAAGTGCAGGTTTTATAGTATTTATTCATTCACGCCATACTGTGAAAACTATACCAACAGAGAGCATTTTAATTTAACAAGGTAGTCATCAAGTATAGAATCACAGAATCAATTAGGTTGGAAAAGAACTCTGACATCACCTATGACCTAATACCACCTTGTCAACTAGACCATGGCACTGAGTGCCTCATCCAGTCTTTTCTTAAACACCTCCAGGGACAGTAACTGCATCATCTCCCTAGGCAACCCATTCCAATACGCAATCACACTTTCTGTGAAGAACTCCTTCACAACGTCCAACCCAAACCTCACTGGTGCAGCTTAAGACTGTGTCCTCTTGTCCTATACTAATCTCATGACATACTAACAGTGCTGAGGTATTTAAGTGAATTATATAATTTTATAAATGGGATCAATTCGGAATCTACAGTAAAGTTAGGAGTGAATTTCACTACTATGAAACAAAAAGATATAATTAGCTATGGTGTCAGCCACTCTAGAAGAGGGCATCATGTCAGAAGACCAAACAAGGATGTATTGTTTTCTACCTTTTGCCATAATGGCAATTGTTTCCTTGTGCTTGGTTTCTCCTCTTACTTTCAAACAGATCTGTGATCCCCAGCACAAGAAATAATTTTAAAAGCCATCAAATCCAGAAAATGTAACATATATACTGCTATCGCTTTGCACTGTTACTGATGCTGCAGTGAGCTAGTGTGGAACACCTATCACACAAAAAAGCATTCATGGGTTGTATTCACCAAGTATCCTTGTCCTAAGCAAATTTAAGATAACTATCACTCTAATTTCACACCACTGCAACTTCATAATAACCTGAAATAGGAAAGCTTCATCTCTCAGCTCTACAGAGTTACTGCTGAGCTATTAGCCATGCATTAGAGGAGGGACTGGAAGTCCCACCAGCAACTTAATGCAGCCAGTGTAGCCAGAGCCATGCACTCAATGAAGCAATACTTTCCCTTTTGCTGTCAATCTTCAGTACCAGAGCAGCAGGGTTTTATTTTATCTTTCCTTTTTTCCCATTTCACAAGGGTATTTAAAATTTGATCACAACAATGGTTCAGTTCATATGCATATTACAAACTGCTTTGGGGACTGTTCAGTGCAAAATGGGCGGATAATGTTACAGATTAACTTGACTTTGGAGTGTGAACTGTCAGCTATATCCTTTAGCTAGGGAAAAGATTTTAAACACTACCTGGAAAATTGTAAGGCCTAATCTTTCTGCTGTGCTATCTTGCAGTATAATCCGAATAATGTGAATGTGGCTTTCCATCTGACTGAGGCAGGCATGCTGTTAAGTGATTTCAGCGATTTGCCTGGTCTAATAACCAGTTCTTCTCTGTCTGTCTAGATGCCAGGAACTTCCTGAAAAGCTTTGCCTATGGCTTGACACAGACTGCTGAGTAGCCACAAAACTGTTTGATAAAAGCACCAGTTTCGTCCAGTATAAATCAATAGAATCCCGCTGCAATAGCTGTATTTGACTACAGCACTCAGCTGTTATCAAGTAGGGGACCTGTTCTGACTATTTTAACTTCAGAGTACATATCTTTTTCCCAGCTGGTCTTCAACACAGCAGGAATGGCTGCTGTGTGTGCTCAATGTTTTAGCCAAGGAACATTCAACATTCACAGCACTTCACTGGCCTGGAGACAAAGATTAACTGAAAATGCATTTCAATGCAGATATCAAATTGTTTTACTAAAACAGAGGATACAAATTGTGTTTCCTCAAGTGTGAGCTCTTAAATCTGAACGGGAAAGATTTTCCAGTAATTTTTTTTGTCCTTCATACCTGACACAACCCCACTTTTCTAGGAAAACCTACAACAAAAAGTCACATCTCACTCTAGTAATCATACATCTTCTTGAAATTAGCAGAACATCTCCTAACACATATGTTGAAAATGTTACTGACCTCACCTCCTCTGCATTTTTCTCTCATGGGACCACTTTTTAGATAACAAGGCAAAATATGTTTTCTGGATAGACTCCTGGTGCAATAAGAATAATGGATTTTATTCTCTCTAAAACTGGAATTTCTTCTAGAGAACCTAAACCTCTATTCCACTAAAACTAGAAAAATTCCCCAGGTTAAATGTTTTTTATTTTGTTAATATCATTTCTTGTATCTTTTCATTTTCCATTTTATACCTTGCAAAGTATGAAGATTTGCCCAAAGCAGGTATGATCCCAGCATCTGGTCTAAGAAAACACCAAAGCATCTGGTGACAGTTGGAATTTCTTTTTCCTTTACATTTCACTTGCAACATGGGGCTGATAGTATTTTATAAATTCTTGGTTTCACTGAAGTTGATTAAATACTTGACCTTTACTCCAATGAAATCACTTCTTCTAAATGAGACAGTTCTCTACTGGTATAAATGTGCTATAAGAATAATTATAAATATTTTTGAGTTTACTCAGCTCTGAAACCCTAAGACTTATGTAGTTTAATAGTCACGAAAATGTGTATTTCCCATGCAACTTGGCATAATGAGAGTGGTCAACATCTTCTTTATTCCCAACTGTCCTTGGAAGTATTATGGGAAAAAAAAAATATACTCAGTTATTTTTCAAAATTTTCCAATACTCTTCTGTATGGTCACCTCAGTGTTACAATGAAGTTAATTATGATTCAAAGCTTTCATTTTACATATCTGCAAACTGAGGTTCAAAGATGTTAAACTATTTATAGCCTGAAATAATAAAAAAGAGCAGCAATAAAATCTTCCAAGCATTTCTGTCACTTAGTTGAGTGTAAAAACTACCTCTAAGAATGTGAGTACCTTGGATGGGGCTGCACCCAAAAAATAATATCGTAAGGATGTTCTTTTACGTCCTTATGGGTAGCCGAGTATCACAAATCAGGAGATGGTTGGCAATTCAAGCATTAGTTGTTTGAACAAATGAATAGGCTCCACTTTGGACACAAAACACAGAGAAAAACTTTGAATGATTTTCTAAAATATTTCTAGTTTTCCAACCTGATTTACAGTTGACTTCTAAATTTCAGTTTGCATAAATTGAAATTAACAATTTAATTTTCCATTCTGAACCACGACAAATACCGTTAGCTGCTCACTTCGACTTGAGTTCCTGTGAGAGCCCTTACAAGTTATCTACACTATCTTAATATAAAAAGTAAAGAGATAAAACTCTTCATATCTGCCTATTCAAAGAAAGAAAAAGTAAGAGGAAAGGTGGAAGGGAGGGAAAGGGATGAGAAATGATCAAGAAAGTCTGTATGTGCCCAATGATAAATTAAAAACAAACAAACAAATAAACAAACAACAACAACAACAGAACAAAACAACACAAAACAACATGCTACTATAGCCAAACATGTAACAGCCAAAGGGGATCTGCTGCTTAGCTGCCACGAGTTATTTTGAGTAAAGTTGTCTCCTAGACACACAGAGCTAAATTATGCACACAATTTCTAGAGGGTTTTCAAAAATGCTACAGGAGATTCAGTTCAATACCACAAGGTGCTTCCTGTTAGCAACAATTTCCCTATTTCATCCAATGACAATGTGTTTCCAAGTCTCTCCTTCAATCTTCCAAGTAAATTATCTTTGGAAAATTGAAATTTACCCATGTGGATGAATAGACATTAAGAAAAAAATACAGAAAAAAATATGTCAACACAGTTTTCACAGACGTATTCAGAATAGCTTTGTGATTGTCAGGAATCCTATGACTTTGTGGTCAAAGTAGACTCTCATGATTTTTAATTGTCACTCACAGAATGAGAGTCCTGTTTTCAACTCAGTGATTGCCACCTAGTCTTCATGCTACAAGGTGGTGATTAAAGTTCCTTCTGCAGAAGCATTTTGGTCTCTGTCTGCTAAATATACCACATAGGTTCTATTGAAATACATGTAACTTATAATAAGACACTCTTTTTAAACATAAATTGAATCCAACTAGAAATTGACTAGACATTTACCTTTTTTTTTGATGCATGTATGGGACTGAGTTTCAACGTGCCAAGATATCCTCGCTTCCAAACCCCAATTTGGTTTTACCATAGCCAAAAATTACGCCTGTTACATGCAGTAACTAGATGTCTACTGGTATTTCTTGCAACACAGATATAAACACACTAAAATAGCATAACAAGGTAAAGTATATAAGCATATTTTTGCATTGTAAAAACATTAATAACATATTGCAAGGCAGCTCAGCTTTAATATATAAATAATAGCCTTGATTGGCAAAGATGCAGATGGAGTTGTGATACAGTGGCACAAAGGGGGTGCATAAAAAAAGCTCAACTATTAAACTCTGCAACATAAGAACTAAGGATGCAGAGTAGGCAAGAACGATGTCTGGTAAAACCAAAATAATCCTGCAGAGAAGGCAGGCAGGCAGGGTGTCTGATGGAACCAGAATAATCCTGCAGAATTTGCAAAACCAGAACAAGCCTTCATCCCAAAAATAAATATCAAGAGCAGCTGAGATCACCCAATTTTCTTTTGGGGAAATAGGCAGAGGAGCACAGAACATCAACGGTGTTTTATGGCAAAGGATGAGGAGGAAAGAAGGTGACGAGACTCTGTTCTGGCTTTCCCTCTCAAATTGTGTCCAGAACCGATGGATTATAGCTATCAGTATGAACTAAAACGGCATCATTTCAGTGGCATTGTACACTTGCAACTAATTTAAAATTAGTTTGTCAGGGATGATTGATAGTGATTAAGTGCTAACTGTTGGCAAGGTGTGTTGTTAACAAATCCAGTCAATACAGTTAAGAATCAGTTTGAGGCTTGAAGCTGGCTAGTTTTGGAGTCTTCTCCCATCACATTCCAATCACACCATTCTTTTAAATTCCTAGTATATAGAGGGTTACCTATATTCAATTGCAATATTATGTTTACATTTTAAATTTCCAAGAGACTTAAACAAAATTTTCTAAATGTTTAAAGATTCATCACATTAAAGCAAGAAGCAACATGAAACACATATTCCACCTGACATCTTACAGGGTAATGTAGCCTTTAGGAAGTTCCATGGTTTTGTAGTGGGTTTTTTTCTCCTTTCTATGCAACGTGATCCTAAAGTAATCACCTTGGAAAGACATGAAAAAACCTAAAGATTAAAATAGCAAAATAATAAAACAATTAAAATTAATAGTGTCTATTGTCCTGGTCTATATGTGTATACTACACATGTGTACATATGTGTACATATGGTACATCAGATGTAGGGAATATTAGGATTCATTTCTTTATCTGGGCAATGACTTCTCAGTGTATAAACAACCACTGAGGCATCTTGAAGTCACTGTATGTGTACACACACACAGAGACACACACACATTATTACCTATTTTGTACATACATTGATGCTTTTTAACAGTAAAGCAAGAGAGTGAGAGAATATGGTTCTCACATCTCTCTCCCATTCAAAAATAAAATTGTTATTTAGTGATCCTTTTACAGAATAGATTGATTCACATATACATAGTTAAAGCTCCTCTTGGCCCCCCGTTGTCTCCTCTTTCTGGATACCTCTGATATCATCACTTCTATGAAACAAACCCACAATTAATTCTCTACAGAAGAAATGCTTTAGCATACAGAAAAGCACAGAAAAAGAACTAAGGATCCACACCAAACTCCCCATATTTAAGGATTTTAAAAGTTTACTCCACCTGCTTCAGCAACAAACTTTTCAGTGTATTAAAAAGAAAGAAAGGGGGAAAATATATATAATTACTGTATTTTCTCATTATTCAGTGAAATAGCGTTTGATTTGATTCTACATCATTGGATTAGTTTATGGAAGTAGTGGTGCTAATGGTGAGGTTATCAGTGGGCTCATTAATTTGTAGTGGCCATTTCTCTTGACCTACTTTTCTTTCCTGCTTGAAATCTGTTTGAAATTTCATCTGACTACAATCAGGTTTATTGGAAATATTAATGTCTGTGCTCTCCCCATAAGCCTCAAGCAGGGTAATTGACTTGAAAGATGAATTACAACATCTGCATTAACAGAATATAAAGCTGTAGTGTGGAGTCTGGTTCTTGGTCCTTTGCTGTCCTCCCTTCCTTCACTTCGAATGTGATCCTGACAATTTTTTTTTTTTTCCCAAGAAGGACAGCCCTATGAAAGCATCATTAATAATACACATTACACACTGTGGTTTATAATAGATAATTGTTTATCCAAAGCCTGGGGAATGTCTCTTGAAACTAACTTAGTCTTTGAAAGCAACTGGAAATTTCTATGAAATACAGAGCCCTCCCTGATACTCAAGGCTGTATGATACAAGCATATTTTATTAACATTATTTGCCTTAAAAATGGAAAAAGAGAAAGAAAGGAAATATCTTTTCTTCTGGATAAAAAATACTCCCAACTGCTCAGAGAACATTCTTCCAATGAGAAATTATTATGAGAGGGGAAGAAAATCATTAAAATCTTGTATGCAAGCCCACATTGAGGACTGTCCTACTTAGAAAAGTGTTTAAGTATGCAAAAATCAAGCACACAGAGAGACACTGAATGTAACTTGGGAACAAGAATGTGGTAAGAATCTGTGGCTCTTTCAATGCAATGCTCATGATATCTGTGCCCCTTATCTTTAACCTGACACTGCTAGATCTAAATAAAACCTTCTATGACAACATGGAATTTTCTTTTTAAAAAAATCAATATAGAAATAAAATGCTGAGGACATTTCAGCATTTTCTCTTATTCTGTAAAGAACAATTTAATACAAAAAATAAAAGGAAAGTCAAGAGAAAAACGTTTTGGTTTTGAAGATTTACATCTTTAAATGGTGTAGTTGCTTCCACTAAAATAATTTTGTAGTAAATTCTTACCAGTATTTTATTATTTGGCTTCTTAATTATTTGTGCTTTCAGGATAGTACATGGACATGAGGATTTGGGGGAAGCAGGCAGAAGGAAAGGGAATTTATTATCTGTAACAGAACTGCTTCAAATATCTCTCTCAGTATGTCCATCTTCACAGAAGGACAGACGATGAAAGGACAATAGAAAAAAAAATTAAAAAAGAAAATTCAAAAGCTACTTTCCTTGCACTAAGGGAACCAGACAATTGATTAATCAGATAAATGAACCAAATTAGTCTAAAGGTTATTTAGTTTTTCAGACACAGATAACTGACTAGAAAGTCAGTTCAGCACTCGCATTATCATCCATAATGTCAATAAGAGTGAACAGGCTTCTGTGTTGATTTCTTTACTCCAGCTCCTTCCTACATCTTTTGGCTCATTTTCTGATACTTGTCTCATACTGATGAGAAAAGAGACCAAGAATTATTTCTGTCTCTCATATCTAACTCCTGAAGCACTAACTTACACTTTGCTTAAAGTATTTTTTCCTGTGTCTATCTCTGACTTAAATCCTGTTTGATATGATTAAAATCATCAATGTTTTCAGTAGCAACAAAAGCATTTCCTTTGCAGACAAACAATTATGGCTCAATTGTAACAGTTATACTGAAAGCTTTGTTTATCCCTATAGAATTCAGCTTTAGAATTACTTCTTTCAGTTCCCCAACACTTGCAAAACATTAGGAAATCATTACCACAATACTGTTTTCCCAGCAAAACAAAACAAAACAAGAAACAAAAAAAGAAAGAAATAGTTCTGCTGGTCACAAATACAACCACTCAGAATATCTGCACTTGGACTTAGAAATTCAAGAAACATAAGGATTTATTGTACTTCTGCTGACCTTAATTTCACCTCAGTCAGTATAACCTTTTGGGTTAATCACATCCTTATGCTCACCTCCTCAGAAGTCAGTATCACAAAACGTATGTGATAGCATCTGCTTCAGTTAAAGCTGAAAAATAGTTTCCATTATAACTACCTATTTTCACACTCCTTGCTTATTGTTGCCTCAATAGAATTCTGTATAACTAGAAGTGCTCAAAAAACCTCTGTGCTATCCCAGTTTTTACTTCATAACACAATTTTGTTTCCTTGACCAAAGATGGGAAGATCACAGATAAAGTAGCCACATTATAGGCGGTGTCTCAAGAGTCTACATTTAGTTCATCAGTGAACAGCTTCACCTTTTCAACTGTCAGCTTTAGCAGGAATCACATGAAGTGAATATCCCTTTTGCTGATAGCATACTGACAGAATTTCTGTTCTTGAGTTTTTCTCATTTTCTAAGCATGCCTTTGCTTGATAACGATGACACATAACTGCTGTGCCATAGTGGATTCTTTACCCTTATACCAGAAAATCACAGTTCATTAACTCACTGAAAGGATTTTCTGGATTCTAAGTCTTAAGAACAATGATATGGTTTCTGCTCACTTTCAGATGTTTAGTTATGGCAATATTTGATAATCCAAGGAACGACAACATGGTGTAAAAGCTTTTTAGCTTCCAAACCTCATTTTAAGACATTAGAAGATAGGTAAAAGTGGATTTAACACACACACACAAAATGTTGGGCGGAAAGGTATTTGAGAGCTGGCCTCCATTTTCTCAGCTATCAAAAGGCTGTACTAAAACAAAAGCATGGTTCAATGTATCCAACCTATGTGCTCACAGAGACTCATCACTTTTTCAATGTGATATCATCCTTTTTCAGAGAAAAACTCTTTAAAATTTAATTAGGCTTCACCAATTACTCATACAGTAAGATGGGATTCTTCCTTTTACCTTCCTTTTAGGAGTCAGATGTGTCAGTTCTTCAAAACTATGAAGTTTTTCAAAAGTAGAGAAAATTAACAGAGATTCAAAGACATCTCCAATGGAGGTCAAAATCTCTAAACAATAACTTACTCTCTCTGTTTTGCTTTCTAAAACATTCCTACTTTCCAAGAGAAAAAGGCATAAGATATTTTTAATACCTGCTACAGAAAGTGATTATTACTCAATCACTACCGCAAAAGGAATGAAAATAATTTCAGGAATCTTCTAATTTTGTTCTCCTGGTATCTGTACGATGAACCAATACAAGAAGATACTCTGAAGCTGAATAAAATTGAGATTTTCCCCTACTTTAAAATGCTATTATGAAACTTTACTTGGTTCTTAAACAATTTTTTTTAGCAATGGAGATCTTGTTCTGTCTCTCAAGGTGGCAATAAACTGCAAGCAGAAAATGGTGTTTATAATTATTTTTGTAAGAGAAATAGAGGAATACTGAAGGAAAAGGAATTACATGCAAAAGCATTACATGCAAAAGCCCATTGAAACTTTAAAATGCAATGTATGTGGCACATCTCCTTGAAGTCTGCCCCTTCCCTTATCATCAACAACTAGTAATATTAAATATAAATTAACAACTGTACTTTTGTTCAGCAAGATGGAAAAGGTGTTGAAAATAGCAGAATAAAAGATGTGGTAATACTGACTTCAGCAAAACTTTACATTTAAGTCTAAAGCTTCCAAACTTATTATGGGGAAGAAGGAAATTTTCCACTGGCACAAACATACCCTACAGACACAGCATGCCATCCATGGCAATGATAATTCTGATTTCAATTAGAACTTACTAACTCTCCTGTGCCTCATTTTTACAAGGAAAATACAATTGAGAAGGGCATCACTGTGATTAGCTCCTACAGCCACCTTTTCTGAGTAGTCTGAAGTGACAGCCACAGGGGTAAAAATGATTGTACTAATGTCTACTAATGAGGCCCCTGTAGTACTGCTCCAAGAAGGACCATTATATGCTACATTTGTCAATTTCATCTCTTTGGCTTTCTTTTCATCATCTAGAAAAATACTGATTAAGAGAGGGTTTCTTTTTAAGGCTTTATTCTTGCTTAACCTTCATAATAATGCTCATTGCCTTCCTGTACAGCTAAAATGTTCCAAAGTAAAACATTAAAATGTTCCTTACTTCCTACCGACTTTCCTGTTCTTCAGACTAATATGTACTTTTTGATAACAAGCCACAAACTTTCTGCTGCATTATAGAATGGGAGGCATGAAAAAATACCTGCAAATAACCTTATAAATGCAAAGCAATAAGTCAAATGGAAAACAGTAAAACTTTTTCTGTTCTTGTGGAAGATGAAGATATATTAAAACCGAAGTTCTAATATCTCTCAGATGAACAAACAAAAAAAGAAAAATCAAATGTGAATTTAAAATATTAATAAAGTAAAAAAAAATAAAAATATAAATAAGAAAGAAAAACTATAAGGAAAAAAGGAGTCATAGGAATAATCAGTAGTTATTTGTGTGACTACAGAGGAGGATGAAGAAAAAAAACCTGATTTGCAAACATGAATGATGATAAAAACTGATAGTGGAATCTCCTACTACCTTCATTCTGTGCTGTATACTTGAAAAATAGATATAAACAAAATAAAATTACTACATATATATATATGGCTCTTAGGAAGAAATGCAATTAGTAGTTTTGCCCAAAGTATGAATATATATGCATAATTTTTTTAAACTTTGGGAGTTCAAGCATGTGGTCATTATCAACTGTAACTTTTTCAAATACTCTCTGGGCTAAATCAATCTTTACAGGAATATTTTTGGTGGATTACAAGGAACTAGTAGAAATGAGGGCACATCAGTCTTGATTAATTCTCTTGATCTTTCAGCTTTTGAAAGATGCACGCATTTTAGAAACATTCACCTTTGAATGAGAAGCCTGGAGTCTTGATAAAAGTGAGGGAGAATGAACACTTAGTTTCATCTTCCAGTAGAAAATGAATTGAAATTATAGTTTGTGGGTTTATGTTCCTACTTTGAATACCTTAAAAATGTCTACTACATCAGTAATGCCAATTAAAAATTAAATGTCTTGATTTTGTTTTCCTTGGATTCTCTCACCCACGTAGGCAATAGCTTATTTCTTTCCCAAACAAAAAACCTTTGCATACCTGATTAGTCACTGTGTTTTGCAGATATATTATGTGATGATTAGTCAGTCTTTTAATTTCAGACAAGGGGGTTTTCAGATTTTTTTGTTCTGGTTGTAGAAATGCAGCCAGTATGCATGCCAAGTGTAATCTTCCATGGCAAGGAACATTAACCTGTCAGTAAGGCCACTTGGCTTGTCTCACAACACGAACATCTTCAAGTTTCTGTATACCATTTGTATTGAAAGATCTTCAAACAGTGTGCCCAACTTATCAAAAGTTACTTTATAATTTAAACATATATATTTGTAGACTTTATTGATGACTACTGCCCTGAAAATTAAAATTAACTTTCATTATCAAACAATTAAACAGCTTTATCAAATAAGCTAATGCTGAATTATTCCTTTCCTAAGATTTTAACAGCACATTTATTCCAGGGTACATGTTATGTTTTCCTGAAGATGGGAATGAGCATGAAATATAGTCTCCATAAACCCAATTTAAAAGAATATGTCTTGAGATTTTTAGTGTTTGTTAAGTATTTTGGACTCTACAGGCATATGATTAGGGTATTCTTCTTTATTAGGTGAAGCCTGCAAGAGTTCTGTTCACCTGCCAGTTTCAAATTATTATAACTGCCATGATTTATTTCACTCCTAATATTAAGCTGTTGCTTACGGAAGTTTAGCCCTTCCACTAAAGTCAAAGTTGCATTCATTATGGCTGAAATAAAGATCTAAACCCTTAACCCAGGCTCTAGCTCTGTCTGTTTTCTCTGGCTGTGAAAATGTAAAGTAGTCACTGGAGATTTGGGGTAATCCTTTTCGCACATTACATCTTTAGCTAAAACATTACTTCTTTTTTACCATGTGTCACTCAAATGATTTTCTGAGTCCTGTCTGGCTTTATGTCAAGACAGACACAGCCAAGACTGTACATTTTGTCCTTTTGGTCTTAACAAGAAAAAGTAGTCCTTCCATTTGCTCTCCATTTTCAGAATAGTTTGCTAAGAGTCAAACAGTTCCCATGTTGGCAACTGTAAATCCCACAACTATCTGGCTCTAAAATAAATCAGAAATAAAGCCATGCCAGCTCTATAATCCTTTTTTAAACAATCCAGCATGTGTTGTAACGAATGTACAAAAGAACTCTAATATTTCTGTTCTGTCATTAAATAAGATTTTAATAGCTCTGGTTGATTCTAATGTTATACTAATATTTTGACTTCTCTGTATAAATTGCAGGAGACAATACCAGTATTACTTGCAATTATTAGGGCTACTTTGTATCTTATCATCGCATATAATCCCTGGACTGAGGACTAATTTCCTCTTTATCTGCAGAACTGTACCTCCACATGCATAAGTTTAGAAGCATTAAGTACTTCCTCCTAGATCTTTTTCGTTGCTTTATAAAATAGGGACCTTTGTCCAATAATTATTTCTCTGTCCCTACTTATGCTGAACACAATCTCATTTCTTCTTGACTTACTAAATATTATCTTACTAGTGTAACTTTTCACACTGGTGTCACAGTGTGACTTGAGGAATTATTTAATTATTTTTTTTTTTAATATTGAACTGCTTGTTAGATACTATTAAGCCATTCTGTTAGTTGGATTAAAAACAACCACAAAAAAAGGTTTTGCTAACAGAAATACTAATTGCTTAAAAGAAAAATAATTCAATATACTGCTTTTTACTCCCTTCCATATAGCATGCTGAATACCTCAAAGCCCACACCATTAGCCAAACACCATTCCTTTATATTGAATGTTCCCCCCTTTTTCTTCATTTAGTTCACAATTTAACTGTACAATTTCTTTCAGTTTATGTAAATTGTATTCACATACATATGAGCTAGAATACTTATACTGGTAAGTATAAACAGTTTATAAATGTAAACATTTTATAAAAATGTAAAAAAGTAAACTTTTTATTAAAAAAATATTTAGGACACTATTTGAGTTATTATTTTGTTACAAGATACAACTGTAAAACATGAAGGTCAGTACTGAAGAGTTAAAGTGCTGATTAAGTACTAGTTGATGAGTAAGAAAGGGAGGACAATGACACCATGGAAAGCCAGATTATTATTCTATTTGTTTCCTTTTAGAATCTCCCGATAATTTTTCTCTACCCAAGTTTGAAATTTTTACTGTTTTTAGGAAATTGCCTTGGCAATATTACTTTATCACTGAATACAGTTGTGTGGGTTCTATTGCTTCACACTGTTGAGTGGAAAGGATTTGCCAGCTTGGGAAAATGCCAGAATTTGCATTTTAATAAAGATATGTCAAACAATAAACTTGTTTAATGTCCTGTGACGGATCTAGTGAAACTGTGTCTTGTAAGTGTGTATTACTGCATTCACTATGCTTTTCTGCAGTTGTTAAGAGAGACAGGTCTAAAAACAAATACAAGCATTTTCTTTTTCAGCAGTATTTGAAAGTCTATTACTGGGGCACCATAACTCTGTTAGCACTGCAGTGATATGCAGGAAATGTCTCCCAGATTCAACACCTAGCTTAAAAAAGACATGACTTGGAGTAAAGAAGAAAACCTGAATTTCCCCAGCATCATGCAAGGGAGCCCTTATCACTCTCTATAACTGCCTGAAAGGAGGTTTCAGTTAGATAGATGTCAATCACTTTTCCCAGTGATAGGACAAGAAGAAATTACCTCAAATTGCACCAGGGGAGGTTTAGATTGTGCATTAAGAAACATATCTCCACAAGAAGGGTTGTCAAATGTTAGAACGGTCTGCCCAGATAACTGGTCAAATTTCAATTCCTGGAGGTATTTAACAGACACATAGCTGTGACACTTAGGGACATGATTTAGTGGTGAACTTGCAGTGTTAGGTTAACAGCTGGATTTGATGATCTTAAAGGTCTTTTACAACCTAAACAATACAATGATTCTATGAAAAGACAAAGCTGTTCAGGAAGGCAGCTACAATTAGAAGGTGGTTAGAAAACTAGGTTAGAAACCTAGTACAGTGTGCAGGTTACTGGTTATAGTTTACAGGACTTTTCCCTTTAGGTATTACCTTTGCCATCTATGCACTTGTGAAAATATAGTACTACACCACAGTCACTTAAAAAAGAAACAGGCTTAAAAAAAAACCCAAACAAAACAACTAAAATAAAAGTCATTAATTATTCTTGAAAATATTACTCTATCAACCCTCCACATTACTAACAATTTTATGGCAACATAATAATTTGACATAGTATAAGCAGAACCAAGCACCTTTTGGATTCAGTATATGAAAACAGCAAATACTAAGACAGTAGATGTACTACTGACTCATCACAGTCTTCTGTATATATTTTATTCAGTTACATGTGGTAAAACAAAACAAAACCACCTGCAACCAAAAAAAAACCACCCCCCAAAAAAACCCAAACCCAATCCAACTCAAAAAAAAAAAAAAAAAAAAGCCTGCATTCTGAGTATCTTCTTTCAAAGACTGTTTCTGGGAATTTAAAACATTGCCTATAGGAATTGTTATGTCACATGAAGCAAATACCCTTCTAGGGAACTGCCATGGAGACCAACCAAAGCAAAAAGATATTCTACAGCTCATCAACTTTTAAAATGGAGCATAGAGGTGATAAAGAATATTTCTTTGATCTCTGCTGCCATTGGCATAGGAAATAAAACAGGCTTACAAGATCCTGGTTTTCACTGAAGTACAAAAGAGTAAGTCAGAAACTTTCCCATATGAAAAACCTCACCTGGCCAGGCAACCTGGATCTGAGTACAGGAATTCACCAAAGAAGTGATCATCACATTTTTCATATTATTTCTTGGTTTTATTCAATGAAAACTTACAAACAAAGCAAGATTGTGGCTCTGATTACTCCTTTGCTTTCATTCCTCTGCTTGCTGGCCAGTAACAAAGCCAGTCGTGCAGGAATAGACATGCTGGAGCAAACTACTCCAAAGTCTATCCCTGCCAACTTTCAGTCATAACTGCAGCTTTAACTTCTGCCAGTTTTAAAGTACCAGCTTTCCTCACAAATTCTGAGTCCTATTCTCTACCCTGAACAGCACTCCTTGCAAATGGCATGAAGAAAACTGCAATTACTTAGGTCCAGTGTGCTTTATGATAAGGCAGTAGTGTAGAGAAGGTCTGTTGTAACTCCTTATTCAAATCCAGTCATAATTCAGTGCTGAAATGTCACCATCTTTAAAAGAGAGTAGCATCTGGCAATGACAGATACCTAATTAACTTCATGTAATGATACATTTTTCATGCAAATAGTGGATGAAACTTAGGTGCACCATAAGTTAAAATGTAAAAGCACTGAACCTATACTTCCCATAAAAACTGTGTCATTACATTTGATAGAGATGCCCCAAGAGTTTTTTAATAGCTGGTAAGTATGCTTAAAAATAAAGACTACATATAAATTTATTTTATGGTTTTAAACCAACAAGATTTTTTGACACCCATTATATGCCCATGTTTTCTTTGTAATTGGTATTGCCTTTGAAGCATAGTCAACCATTTTCTAAGGGGAATTTGATCTTGCTTAGAATTACAGACTTTTCTCTAACGTTATATGAGTACTAATTACAAATAGGAAAATCTCTCGCTAACACACCTTGCTGATTTTTTTTTGTCATGTTCATTACTTTAATTTTCAGATGATTTAATTCCCTTTTGGACACTAAAAGTGTATTTTTACTTCAGATATTAAATACTCTTTATTTCTAGTCTTCATCCTAAAAAAAGTCTATTCCAAAATTTCTGTTGAGGCATAAGTTCTTTGAATAAATCATGGTGAGCAGGAGAGAGAAGACAGAATAGGACCCTTGCGGCTGTCTTTTTTTGGTACTGGCAAAATATATTTTCTATTAGGTTTCAACTACTTTATAGATTTTTTTTAAGGGCTTTTTTTTTTTTATTTCAGTTTGTAGAACAAGAACTGCAAGCTTCCCCTCAAAGCCTCCAACAGAGATCAGTAAGAAGTAGAGTCAGAATATTTTGCAGACAGATGCTCCTGCAAACTTCAGCATGCCAGCTAAGCCTTAGTTGGCTACAGTTTTAAAATCTCCTGGAACATGAAACTGTCCTTTCTCTAAATATACCACCCTTCAAGAGCTCTGAGGAGATGCAAGGGTATTAAAAAGATACAGGAGGTGCAAGGTGGGGGGAAAGAGGAAGGGAGTGGGCGGTAGCCCTGTGAGCTGGCAGACTCTACTGGAAAAGGACCAGCATACCATCTGCCAACATATTAGGCCAGGACTAACTGCTTAGATAGGGAACTACAGTTTGCAGCTATAGTGAGGGAACTAGACAAATATATTTACTTGATCTTGTTGGTAAATAGTGTGCCTGCACAAGGTTTTCTTATAAGGTGCTGAACCTATTGCTGCATAGGAGTCATCCCACTTCAAACTTCTGCAAAAGTTACTTTCTCTGTATTGTCAAGGAAGTGAGTTACGATTCCCTGTATGACTGAATGATCTGGATTACAAGAGAACTCTACAAAAGGCAATGAAACAAAAATTCTAGTTTCTGCATTCAGCCCTTCTTAAAGTAGAAGACTAGTTGCCTAAATCTTCTGTTCATTCAATGGCCAGGCCTAAGTACCTGTGGAAGGCTGAACATGAAAATAAAAAAATGTGCATGGGCTGAGAACTATATTCCTACCTGAGACAATAAAGTATTAAAAGAAAAGAAAACAAACAACTAAACCCAAACCAAACAAAAATATAAAAAATTGCCAAATGCAAATTATCAAAGTCTTAATCTATGCTTAATTTTGCAATTATTTATTATATTAAACTGTAGCTTGAGTTCTATTCATGAATTTATAACCTCTTATCATGTTGCATAACAATGTACATCACTAAGTAAACTTTTTTGCTAACTAAAAGCAGCCTCTGATACTAGATCCCTGATAATTTACCTTGCTATTTGACCTTGTGGGTCTATTTGAGCAGTTTCAACAATCTTTCTACAAGCAAATCTTCCACAGAAGGCTGTAGGTATAACTGTTGTTGGTCTGAACCACACGATGTCAGAGCTGAAGAGCTGGCCATGGTATATAGTCTTCCAAATACCACACTCGCATGGTCAGTATTTTTAAAAAAAATACTTCCAAACTGAAAGAATACAAAACCAAATAAGCTATTTTTATTAAACAAAACTCTTTTTTTCCCCATGAAGTCATGTAAAAATGTTATGCACTAATTCAAGGAAAAAATTGGTTGTCCATCTAGGCTTCAATCTCAGGCTGCACTTAGGAATACTGTGACTCACTTGTTAGGCAGAGGTGGTTACAAGTATTAAACTACACTTAAATCTGGGTCAGCAGGAAGAGTAACTGAAGATTAATTTGTAGATTTTAATCTTTGAGGACCTTTATAGCTTAGATCTAATCTTCTTTAGAAGGTACTTTATATTTGCCAGTAGAGATCAGAAAAAAGCTTGTTAATGGGGTCTTGATTCACAACTAGACAAGCCAAGATATATAGAGACTCTACAGAGGTAACTATTTGGAACTTCAAAAAGTTTGTTCTATCATATAAGAAGTGACACCATTGTTACAAGCTGCCCCTGATGAAGGTGAAGGTAACTCAGGTTCTTGTTAATCGTTCCTTTGGGGCAGATTAGACTGAAACAACACCGAATGACTGGTGTTTGCAAATACATACACACACACGCAAATTATATATATGTAGAGTTTGTTTCAGAACAATTTGGTTGCAATGGAAAGCAGGTATGTAGCCATTTCCATTATTATCTGTAGAAATAGGGCAATATAAAATATAAAAATAACACATGAAAATGTATAAGGAAAAGAAAGACAGAAAAAGAAAGGATAAGAGTGGAAAGATACCACCACCTCTGCATCCACAGACAAGACTTGATTATTGCAATTTTGATGTCACTGGTATGATAAAAAGCACTATCCTGCCTCTGCAGGGTCAACCCTTATTGTCTTTCTCCCTGATCTAGCTCAAAATCCAGAGCCTCCAGTGGTGTGTGCTCACCTCCTCTGTCTCACACAGATCAGAGGTTTCACCATCACACATCCAAAAACTCTCCTCCTCTGCCTTGGCCAGGGGTTGTAAACTCGGTTCAGCAAAGCACTCTGCCACCTCCCAAAATGGCCAATGGTTTTGAGTCATTAACCCTTAATATTACAGTGTCTCACAACCATGACAACAGCTTCAAAAGTATAGCTACTTTTGCTTTGAAACTTAGTCCAAATGTTACTCCGAAAATCACAATCAGTGAGAAAAAAAAATATTTAGACACTATGTAAGACATGAATTTGACTTGCAAACGTCAATGTAAGCTACATTTAGCCTAACAACAGAAAATAACACACCTGATGACATTTTCCAACGTAAAAGAACAAGAGACATTCAACGAACTGACATTTAGTGACACAGACACTTTCACAGGCAGTGGAATCAGGGACAGGTGTCCTGGGAAGAGTATACAGATGTTGCCCAGTTGTGTAGGAAAGGGGTTGGGAAACACAGCTAGAGCTGCAATTGGTAAGGGATGTAAAGAATAAGAAAGGTTTCTACAAGTATGTCAGCCAGAAAAGGAAGGTCAAAGGAAGTGTTTACCCAACAGATGAACACAGTTGGCAAACAGGAAAGGGCAAGGGGCAAGGAAACAATGGGCAAGGAAAAGGCTGTGCTACTTGACAACTGCTTTGTTGGAGATGGGATCTACGCTGATATGGATGAATGGAAGAAGAATAGAGAGAAGGAAACCAACTTCAACGTGTGGAAAGTACAAAGAAATCACACCAACACGGGACTTTAAGTGTGCCTCAGAGACTGTTGTGTAGTAGCTCGTGTTTTACATTTAAACCTATTGTTAGGTTGATCATCCCCCATTTTCCCTTCTTCTACCCCTCTAGCCGGTAAGCCCTGTCAGGCTTGGCAACACTTCCCTATTGGTTGGTTTACCCCAAGGTACCATCCAGTCACGTTAACCCGAGTTCTCTCCTCCCCAGTTAACACCCACAAATGTTTATTCATTGCCCTTTACCCTATAGAGTGTAGTGGATTTGCATGCTCCGCCTAGTTACCTCCTCTTTTCCAGACTCTTCTTCCCCAGAGGGTATAAAAAGCCCTCCATTTTGTTAATAAAGTTGGATCAGCCTTGGCTTCCTAGGTGTTCACTTCATCTCCGTGTCTTCTTTGCAGGTCACGGTGCGGGTGAACTTAACCAAAAAACCCTTGCTGCTGCTATCTATAACAACTCACAAAGCAAGCAAGAACCCCCGTCGCTGGTCTGTTCCTTTCCCCAAGAACAAGACTGCGACACTGCTTTCCCTCAGTCTTCCTGGCAACCTCTCTTCCCAGACCACAGGAGTGGATAGAAAATACGATGGGGACTGGGAGACCAAAGAATCTGTAGGAGAAAATCAGCTTCCTGAGGAACCTGAACACACAAAAGTCTGTGGGATGCAATGAGATGCATCCCAGATTTCAGAAGGAATTGACTGATCCAGTTGCCAAGCCATTCTCCATGATATTAGAAACATCATGGCAGTCAGGTGAAGTCCCAAGTAACTGGAAAAAGAGAAAAACTGCACCCATGTTTACAAAAGCTAAAAAGCAGGTTGCTTAAAAAAGCAACCTCTCAGCCTGAGCTTTGTGCCTAGAAAGATTATAGAATAGATCCTCCTAGAAGCTGTGCTAAGTCACATGGAGAACATGAAGGTGATTCAAGACAGCCAGCATGGCTTCATCAAGGGCAAGTCCTGTCTAACAGACCTAGTGTTCTATGATGGAGCGACTACATCAGCGGACAAGGGAAAAGCTATGAATATTTTCCGTCTGAACTTCTGTAAGGCCTTTGACATGGTTCCCCGCAACAACTTTGTATTGGTTTGCTTGCATGCACAGCTTTTGCTTTACCTATTAAACTGTCTTTATCTCAAACCACATGTTTTCTCATTTTTACTCTTCTGATTCCCTTCTCTATCCCACCACAGGGAAAATGAGTAAGTGACTGAGTGGGGCTTAGTTGCCAGCTGGGTTAATGTACAATAGGTAAACAAAGGTACTAAAGAGGAAGCGGATCTGAGTTCACAAAGTGCTCCACAGAAGAATACAACACCCAAAACAACAAGTAATCTCCTTCCATGCTTGGACAACCTCCAATTTCAAAGCAATTCCTTTAATTGCTTTTGGTTCAAGGTCAGAGGACAGATCAAGCGAATTGAAAAACTGTCCTTGAATCTTACTCTTTATCCACATCTTGTGCCCAGCCCCAAACAAATGGATCAAACATTAGATTCAGTACACCTGAAATGGGATCTAAAGATGAAGGAATGTTTGAGTTCCTGAATTCATTTACTTGACATGGCAGAGGTGGCTAAAAACAAACAGAAGGGCACTAAGAGTATAGCATTTTCTGGGACCTAAATGGATGTCAGCTAATTTAATCTAAGCTTCCAGAAGTACCTGATGCTGATTAGTTGGTTCATTATCCTACCCTTACATTAAGGGATTAAATATCTTGGTTTTGGGGTTTTTTTTGCTGTGATACCCTCCATGTAGCTCACAAATTTTTTTACAGATTTTTTTCTTCAAGATAGAGCAGGTTGATAGATCTGTTGCAAATTTTGTAAAACTGATGTAAGAGTTTAAGACTTGCACATGAAAACTTGCATGAAAATTGGTCATTAACTCCTTTCCTTCAGAATTACAGATTTTGATACAGAAGTTTTACTCTCCTAAGTCATCTTCATTATATAGCTACCAAAAAATCTGTCCTTACAAAACATGAGAAAAAAGAGACTTCTGAGAAGGCCTTTCCACTCTATGGAAAAGAGTCATGCATAAACTTGAAAACCTAATTTCATTATTTTTTAATCTTCAGGTGGAGTTAAAAATGAAATAAAAATCAATCTTCATGCTGTACTCCAGAATGAGATTCGACCTTGCAATTCATCTGTACCTACTGTGCTTATGAGTTACAGCTGCCCATCTTTCTTCAGGCATAATTTGACATTTTACAAAATCATGGTAAAGTTTCCATGGATTTCATGCTAGCATTCTGGAGTTCAATAACTGTTTCAGAGAGCCTAGGCAGCAGTCCATCTTTTGACACACCCTGCTGGTGTTTGTAAACCTAACATCATTAATGCTTGCAATGCAGAATGCATTTATGTGGGGTGCTGAGCTGTATTTTGGTTTCACAATAAATTAATTTATATTTTCCTCACAGAGGTAAAGACAAAAGAATCTTTGTGGATTACACAGTATGACCTGTATAAATAGAATAAGAAGCTAGTTCCAAGGGAAAGAATAATGAAGTATTACATATTAAAAAATATCTGCAGAATTGCAAGCTGTGCACCCTAAGACTCATTACACAAGACGTGAAAAATTGCCATTGACCTAACAGAAGTTGCATGTCATCTGCAGATAGCTATTTCAGGTCTTCTGAATGTTGCAATATTAGGATAAAGATTTGGGGCAGGATCATGCATTTTGTAATTTTTAATCAGTTCTAAGTCCCAATCCAGTCACTACAACAAAAGTGTAAAACAATTGTTAGAATTACTGTTCATTTATTTCAACTTGTCAGTTTTATTTCAAAATCACTGTACTTATTACAGAAGAACTAAATGCTTGGAGGAAAGTATGTTCATTGCGGAGATTTCAGGCTCTTTAAGAATAATATTAATAATAAACGAAATCACACGTTTCTCTCTCATCTTTTTGTTTTGTTTTGTTCAAAAGCTTCCTAGTGCCATGTTTCCACATATATAAGCAGCATTACAAAGAAATCTGTAATCTGGCAAATGAGAAACTTGCTTCTAAATATGCCTTAGATCACTGTAAAGACCCATAAAGGGCACTGGGTGTTTATGTACCCACTTTCAAGGCAGACTTTATGAAGAAGCTGCACACCTAAATTTGCAAGTGTATGCTGGGACAGGCAGACTGGAGCTGCCAGGTATGAAGGAAAATAGATATGTTGATCAATTGGAAACACCCAATAGATGCATATTTCTCTCCTGGACCAGATCGTACCATCACTCTGGAGCTAAACATCTCTCTGAAATTACCACTTAATTTTCACCTTTAATTTTTGTGGGGAAGAAAAGTATATCTTTTTATAAATATGGGTTACAATTTATTACCTGGATTCTACACTCATCTTTTAAGTCTGCTTTTGCATAATCATCTTTGTGCAAATAACAGTATTGTAACTGAACCCAGAAAATGAAGAGCATGCACATATCAGAATGACCTAAAATATGCCACTAAACCATGATTTCTCATGTTTCATCTCTCCCCCTTTTCCTATATCCCAAATCTTGTGTTCCCTGCCATATAAAAACTGCAGTAGCTTCAAGGAAAGCCACTGTCGGTGATGTCAGATTAATTTATATTACAATTTCACTGAATAAATACAATATGTTCAAAATGTTAATTCTTCACATGCAAAGTAAAAGGATGCACGCTATGATCATGCTCCCGCCTGGACAGACCTCTGCTCTGTGTCAAGAAAGCCCTGTGTTAGAGCCCTGTATTGCAGATTGGCTCTTCGTCTGTCCATCGTCAAGCAACAAGACAATGACGGCTGGTACTTCACACTGTACTTCACAGCTACTCATTCCTAAAATGCTCTCATGATATATCTTTTCACGGGGATCATTCCCTTTGTGCCTAAGCACATTTGGAATTCACAGGTTGACAACAAAATGTCTAGTTCAGTCAAGTTTGGTGTTTCCCCTGTGCATCCACATTGACAGATTATTGGATATATAAACCTTACCTGAAAAACCTTAGGTACTGACAGTCTCTCCAGCATCGAAGCTATAAACTAATTTGTTTTGTTTTGCCTTTGAATTGCCTTCTACAGTTTAGATGTTAACCTGTTTAAATGCCAATCTACCTCTGGAAATTTGCTCTCTCACTGTTTCTATTTTTAAGTGTACTTCCAACCTTAGACAAAAGACAAATTCTTATTCCAAGTACTTATTATTTTGACGAATATAAACAGCTTTCTGCTTAAATGAATTCTATTATCATAAGAAAGTAAAAAAAAAAAAAAAAAAGAAGAAAATAACAGGGTGATTATGAAAAAGACAAAGAAATTAACCCTGCTACCTGAAGAAGACACCTCAAAGGAAATTTAGGGAAGAAATCCCATGGGTCAATTTGAGATTTGTTATAGTCATGAAAAAGAAAAAAAAAAAAAAAGGAAAAAATAAAGGGGGGAAAAACAAACAAACAAACAAAAAAACCAAACCCCAACTCCAAAACCCAAAGAAACACTTCTTGCTGATACTGTACTTAATTTCAGTTGTCAGCTTCTTTGATAACAATATGGAAAAGACATGGCTGACTATAATCACAGATAACAATAAATAGTTTCAATACTAATATAATTAACCTCAAAGTTTCGTTAGTTAACTTTGGCATACTTTTTTAAAACAGAGGGTCACTAGTAGTTTTTAGATCACTATTTGAGAAGCATACTATGGCTTTATGTTCTGGAATTAATACTGAGGTAGTATTTAAAAATACAGTAAGAGATACAGAAAAGTGATCTAATTTACTGCTCCTGACTTTCTATTAAACTCCAACCTTATAGTGAATAATAACGTGTCAAAGCAATCTCCATTTGCATAACGAATGTCTAGAAAAAAAGGAATTTTAGGTAAAAAAGGGTAAGCTTTCAGTTTCCCATTTCACCTTGGAAATATTCTAATGTGCTGGAAAGGCTTAAATGGTTTCCCTCCATAGACAGAACTTAGGCCACTTAACTCAAAACTAATTTTGTATTGACTTTAATCAGAGTAAGATCAAACACTTACTCTTCCTTCAGACCTTTCAGCAGGACAGATTCAGCCAACTAGAATAAAATAAAAGCACAAAATAAGAGGTTCCCCAAAAGAGCCTTCAATGTTGGCCACAGCTGCAATGGAACAGCAGCAGTTTGCTGCAACATTTGCTTTTCCCATTTCCTAACCCATGGCTCCAGTGAGTATGGAGTTACATACTACAGCGCATTTGCCAGGGGACTTCATGGAAGTAATGAAGGAACTTTGCTATGAGCAGGCACCCATTGCTCCCTCCTTCTCTCTGTATAATAGTCTCTAATTTTTATCCCTCTAACCTTTGCTTTCTGTCACTGTAATACTATCAAATTGTTTACAGTGCCTGGTTTTCAGTTTCATGGACATCTGGAGGCTGGATTTACATGGTGAAATGGATATGGGCACTGTAAGGCTCACAGAAAATCCCTGTTCTCTTATCAAGTCAGTTGTGACTTTCTGAGACGCTTTACTAACTGATCTCAGCATACTACTTTTTACATGAGTAATAGTATATATAATAAGAATACACTCACGTGGCTATATATAGATAACAGTATAGTGTTTTGCTTTGGATAAATAAACTTCCCAGTCAGAAGGTACTTCTCCAGCGCCCAGAAGGCACTCGGGCAGCCACGCTCCCATCGCCAGAGACCGTCACTGCTGGGACTGAAGCCCCTTCACAGCGGGAGGCTCCAGCGACCCTTGACTCCCCACACACGCCACTCACACACAGTCAGACCAGGTTCCCTTACCGATTGGGCCCCAGGTTTCCCGTGGCAGAGTCTCAGATGTCTTATTCCATAAAGCCATTCATTCCCGGTGCATTAACACAGAAACAGCCCGACCTGGTGCCTCCAAGGAGGGACCCTGAACAAAGGACACCCCGGGCTTTTATACCCTCTTACCCCGAGCCCTCGGCTCCTGCCATGTCTCCGGGTGTCCAGTCCCCGGGCGCCTACACAGGTCCCTGTGCCCTTAGTTATGCAAAGGGTCGAGAGTTCTCTGCCTCTTGCCTTGGGCTCCCACCCAGAGCTCATCCTACACCTGGCACCGCAGCTGCACACGGAGCTACCTGCACTAAATGTATTCCTCAACAGTTCTTGTGGGTTTCATATTTATATATATTCTATACATATGTTTCTATGTATATTTATATATTTAAATTAATTACTGAGATGGGAGAGGGAAATTTACATCATGTTACTTTATCTGTCTTAATTTCATTGATAGCATTTAGTTTAACTGCTATATTAATTCATCAAGAAGATTTAAAATATTTTAAAACACAAAAACAACTAAAGAAATTATGTGGAAAACATGAACTGACCCACATTAATTTTGTATGCAGGGAGTATGAATAATACATTTTTGTATGTATCCTTTTGTGTTGTATAAATTCATCTTCAGCCTTTTACTTTCCACCAACGATATGATTTAATCAATAGCCTCGTTTAAATCAGCAGCAGTGAAGGGCATCAGAGGAACAGGCATAGCAGCTGTAAGCTTGTCAGAAATTGTTAAATATCTATTTTTGCTGTATTTTTTTATTTGATATTTCTGTCTCTGTAAAATTACAGTATAAGGTAACAAGCAATGCTCTCTTAAGCATACTGATTCTCCCCTCCCAGTACAAAAGCTTGATAGAAAAATGTTATGTGATATGGCAAAATGTTGGAAAATGAGGAAAAAGTAAAACAGAAAAACTAAACCTAGATGTCAGTTTGGCATGCAGTCAAAGCTGTCGACTCCTAACTACTGCAGCTGCCTAGACTTTGGTTAACTTCTCATTGATTTCCCCAAATAGGATTTCATCTAAAGCACCAAATTAAAAACTGAGGCTGAGGGACAGTTCTCTAAATTGAAAAGTGTACAAATGAATTGCTAGCCAATATACTTGGCAGCTTTCATCTTTGTAAAGCCTCTGATTCTGAACCTAACAGAAGCTGGTAGAGGTCACGTTGGGTTTGGGAAGAGGAGAAACAGAGAGGGTATGAAGCAAAATATAATGATTTCTTTTACTCATAGTTAAGTAAGTATTTAGGTAGTTATTAATGGTCATACTGTTTCTGACAATGAAAGGGGAGGAAAAAAAAAAAAGCTAAGTGAAGATCATCTGAAGAAGAAAAGAAAACCAAAGAAAACCAAAGAAAAACAAAGAACTCCCTCCCCGAAAAAATAAAAATAATAAAAAAAGCTCTCTAAACCAAAATCAACAACCCACTTTTGTAATAAATCCTTGTAATCTGCAGTACATTGTAATGCTGAAGAACATGCAGTAAGAGCCATTTCACTTTGTGCTATTTCCTGGTTGCTGCATTCACATACCCAAGCATATATACCCAATCTTATAAAGGAAGGCCCAGGATGTGAGGGTTTACAGTGGTGCAATATATAAGAAATGTGACAGCTTGAAACAGCACTGTATTAAACCAAGAAAATTGATTTCAAAGACTCAGCACTGTTGAAACATTTCAGAATAAAATACTTTCCATTTCTTTTCTACAAAGATCAGTGACTGCTTATCCACTTTATCCCTATACATGAAGCCTCACTAATCCTAAATCAGAAACAATTAGTCTGATACATATTGTATTAAAAAAAAATGGAAACCTCTTTCTTATTAATAATTTTAATACTCAGAGGCTACTAAAGTCACTAAAAATGTTTTACCCCACTCTGCTCAAATCAGGTGAATCATCACAAATGAGGAAAACTTTTTAAAGGTCTTAAGTAATGTCTGTGTATCTTACCCTGAGGAAGGGAATAGTAGCAAACTTTTTACTCAGAATTTCTCCTGATGAGAAGAACCACTGGCACATACTTGGCCAAATTCCAGTTCAGTCACATAGAGTGGTAAAATCCAGAAGTGTATGAAGGTCAGTGGTAAATGTCTGCTTACTTAAATGAGGATAAAGGTATCCTTATCTACGGTTCTTCAGTCACTGACAAAAATGGTGTTGAATTACATTTCATATACCTCCTCTGTTTAGCCCCGCAAGACTCTCTTGAGAGTCTACACTGACATTTCATGTTCCTATTCAATTTCTGCATTTGAAACCTTCCTAAATTCTGCCCTCAGTGGCAACCATAAGAGCTCTTTTTTACAGGTCTGAGAACATAATCTCATGTCACATGGCACAAAAAAGATGGATAAAAACTACAGGCAACCCATACACCACTTCAACCTCTGTGAGCATAGTTTTCCCAAGCTTCTTTAACAAATTCTCTGGATATGATTTGGAAAAAAACAACAAAAAACCCAGACCCCAGAGTTAGGTATCCACAATACAGATATTTAAGCTCCAGTTTCAGGCAGTGAGGTACTAAGGCTTCAATCTATTGTCTAAAGACAGGGTGTGCTAACATTTAAGATGCTATAAAGCATCCTGCATGTTCTCTAATAAAAAGAATATTTAGAAGCATTTGAGGCAGGATACTTAAACAACATCTCAGGCAAACATCAACAGAAAAAAAAATATTATTTTTGTGACACATAATCTTCAGTCAAAGGAAATGCTCCTCCCCACCACACAAAGAAAAAAAAAGGAAGAAAAAGAAAAAAAAAGAAATTGATATTATCATGAATGACACTTGTAATCTATTTTAATCTGACTTCACCTTTGCATTTACCACTAGATCATAAAACCTCTGAATTATAGAATATAATGTTCTTTTTAATTCAATCCTTCTTCAAGGAAAAATACAACTGAAAGCATTTCCTTCAGTATGGAAAGTAAATTTATTTTACTAGGCGAAGGACAGGTGAAGAAAACTTATGAAGACCTATTCTCATGAATACTTTCTTGTCTCTCCCACCTACAATGATAAGCAGTGGTTTAAGAAAACAAAATAGCGCAAACAGTGATATAAAAGCAGGAATATCCAAGAGACTTCTCATATAAATAGAGTATCAAAAAACCCCACTTAGACAACCTTTGTGGCACCTCCTCTTACCAGAAAAGATTCTCATCTTGAAACATGAGATAATAGCTATACCTTCCTTAATATATTCAAATACATGTAAATTATCTCTTTCTTTTCCCCCAAGAAAAACAGCTTTTAAAGAAAATAAATCCGTGGGAGTATGCAAAAATGTCTTTTTTGATAACACATTTCAGTACTACATTTCAAATGTGTTCAGAATACTATATGCTGATGATTTTTAAAATTTATTTCATATATGATTATAGTTCTAGAAGAAAAGAACATGAATGCTTTATCTCTTTAACTCTTGTGTTTTGAACCCTTATACAGGACCAGCCTTTTCAAAACATTTCAACACCTTCTTTAGAAAGAAGAATAAATCATCAGCATCAAATTGGCCAGGCATATGTATAACTGTTTTTTGTTTCTCATTTCAATGATGTTCAAAAAAACAAAAACACATTGTACCATTTGAAAAATCAGACTGAAAGATAAGAATGCCAGCAAAGCATGTAGGAGATAAAAAGCTGAAGGCAATATGACAAATCAAAAAGATAATTATTCAGTACTTTAGGAAGTTTCTTACATTTTCCTCTTTCTCCTGCTATGCACAAATGCAGAACAATATACATTATGTGCCTGTTCTCTTGATGAACTTGCTTACAGTATTTAAGCAAAGGTAGACACTAAATATGTTCATAGATATTTTGTATGCACACGTTAAACATATATGTCAGTATATTTGCACTGGGACAGGTGACCAAACATATCAGGGTGGGTGTGGTGATGAGTGTCTGATAAAGACTGATTGATCAAGAAGAGGAAATAAGGCCTCCTTTAGAAAACTTGTGAATGCCTCAAAATCACATGGATGGTTCTCAGAGGAGACAAAATAAACCCCAGCATCCTAGAATTTAGAAAAGTTTATTTAAACTTGTTCAGGGATCTGCTTGGTGGGGACTAATGGGACTGCCCTGAAGGATAAAGATGCTCAGGATTGCTGGCTGATCATCGGTGACAAGTTCTTCAAAGTACAGGAAAATCCTGTGTGATGCCCATTAAGTCCAACAGGCACAGCACAAGGTCAGAGTGGATAACAGGGAAATCCTGATTGTGCTCAGCTAAATTAAAAAAGCCAATACTGTCTTGGTGTTAATAGTAGTGAGGACTATGATGCATAAAAAGAAAGTTATGCTATCAGCAAAAGGAAGACAAAGGAAAATGTGGAGCCAGCACTCAAACTGTAGGCACATAGAGTAGGAGGAGCTCCCACTAATGGCAAAATGAGCTTGGCCAACCTGAATGTCTTCTGTGATGAGATGGCTTCCTTGGTGAAAAAGAGGCATCTTCATCTTAGCTGTTTGCTTTTGTTTGGTTGGTTTTTGTCCATACTACTGCACTGATGAAAATATGGTTTGAATGGATGGACTCCAAGGTGCCTGGAAAAATTGATTGGGCTTCCAGTTTCAAATGGTTCCAGTGGGCAGCTTTGTTCATAGGGGTAGATAATGCAGCCAATGATGCCTTTGCAGCTGATGCCTTCATTAAGCTGGATCATGAGGCAGAAGGCATCCCTTGTAACTTTACAGATGACACCAAGCTGGGGCAAGCACTCTGCATGCTGGAAGTCTGGGCTTCTCTTCAGAAGGAGTTGACAAACTGGATAAACTGGCAACAGGTACTTCAAGTGTAGTAATGGCAAACAGAGCCCTGGCACAGGAGAGAATAACCCCATGCAGCAGTGGAGGCTGGGGGCCAATTAGATAGAAATCAGCTTTGCAGTAAAATACCTGCTGATTCCAGTGGGCAAGCATTTCAGCATGAGTCAGCAGTGTTTCTTTAAACCAGGAACAAATTGCAACAGTAAAAATGCAACCAGAAAGCTCTAGGAGTCAAACATTCTTTTCTATTCAGTATGTCAGTCTCTTTTTCCAAGCAACAAAATACAGGACAAGAGCAGATGGCCTCCAGTTGTTCTAGTGGAGGTTTAGATTTGCATATTAGTAAAGCCCAGCAAAGAGTCACCAAACTGGCCAGAAAGTATAAAAATGGCCTGTGAGAACTGCATGTGCTCACCTGCAAGATCCGAAAGTTACTACAGTTTTAGCCACTTAACAGAAAGGTCTGGAGAATATGGAGCCAAACTCTTTTTGCACAGTGAGAGGATGAGAAGCAACAGATAAAAGTTGCAACAAAGGAAATTCTAATTTTGTATGAAGGAAAAAGATATCCCAAGTAGAAGAGGCTGCCCAGCAAGTCCTTGGCAAGCTTTAGAGATATTCAAAAATTGACTAGACAAGGCCCTTAACAACCTGATCTAAATTAGCACTCTTTGGGCAGGATATTGTATCAAATGACCTCTGGAGGTCCCTTCCAACTTAGATTGCATCATGATGATAGAATAGAACTCCATGTATATAGTAAGCTTATTAAGAATAATTACATGCCTAGCCTTAGTATATTTAGTACTTTTCATTTTTTGGTAATATTTCAAATGATAATGCATCACTTTTTTCTCTGTAATACACAGAAAAGCTAATCATATGTCAAAGGTTTTTAGTGTTTAAACACTATACATTTGAATATTATAACTATATTTAACTACTCAAAGTGTTTTGATGATGCTATTAGAAATCGTATCAGACAAATAATCTGACAAAAACAGTATGAGATGAGTTGATGTTGAAATAGCATCAAAAAATGGAACTACTTTGTGTATAAGCATCTCCCCAAAACCAAAGGAACCAGTGACATTAAAAAGTAACAACAACCACCACAACCACTTAGAAAACCACACCAACTTCTGCCTTTGCTGTCACTTGTATTGGTTTCACTAAGGTCACGCAGAAAGTGCAGCAAGTGGCCTCAGATCTTTCTTTCAGGGTAGAAGCTGATCAAGTTGGAGGAAAATCTATTTGAAAGAAATAACTGACAGCTCCAAGTTAATCTTATGAAGGTTTACTTATGAAGGATTACTGAGTTACAGAAAGTTTATGGAATTTTCAGAAAGAGGAAAAAGTTCATGAAATTTGAGTCAAACCCATATCATACTCTCATCTCTTCCTTCAGAGGGGAAATCCTTGAGTAAAGGATATTTTCAGAACACAGATTGGGAAACCACAATAAAATTTGATTGCAAGGATGCTTTTTCTAATTGTGGTTTGACATTTAAATTAACACCAACTGTTTGATTACTCTGCTCTCTACCTCCTCCATGATGGATAAATATTTAATGAGAATAGTCTCCACTGTGATTGTGAACAGAGTAAAGAAGTTAATTCCTCCTTTATTTTTACTCAGGTCCCTGAGAAACCAGGTATTATCTGAGGAGTTACAGAATAACTAGCTTTCCTCCAAATCTCTTTATAAGTATTCACCAGAAAGCTAATATTTAGATATACCTAAAGGAACTTTGCTACCCCAGGAGAAATCCTGCTGAACTTTACACAGGGCAACCATATTTAGAGTAAGAAACAGTACAGAATAAGTGTGATTTTTTCACTTAAGCTAGGTCTTCAGTCTTAGTTACAGATGCAATTCCTCAAAGTCTTAGTCTGCCTGACTCAGATGTGCTGATAACATCTTGTTATCAGTAGCACTGGAAGGAACATGTGAGGCTCCTTTCAAAACAAGATATGAGGAAATCCACACAGGGGACAATTAGATTATTTCTGCTAAGGAAATATGCCTCAAAATATCTCAAGAAATCCAGAAGCCAACAAAGTTATTATTAACCTACAACTTCTCTTTAGTTCTATATTTAATTACAGCGTGTTGAGTCACAAAGAGAAGCTAGAGGTGGAAGAATGCAATTTAAACTATATAACCTTTCTAGTATAGAAACAAGAGTAGATCCCCAACGGGGGGGGGGGGGGGAACCCAACAAAGAAAACCCCACATCTTAAAATATTACTTATATAAAAAAATTCATGTCTGGCACTCTTTTCCCTTAAATGCTAGAAACTGAGAGAAAGAGAGAAGGGGAGGGGGGAAGGTATAGGACAGTACTTAGAAATATTATTTTATTCTAAGAATAGAAGTATTATATGAGCAAAGAGAGAAAGAAGAACAGGAATATATTGAAATACTGGCAGGCACCCTGCTTCCAAAGGCAGATCCTTAGCAAATGTCTTCACCAGAGACAAAAAGATGCACTCTTTATACAAGATTATGATTTGCACTAGATGCCAAAACAAGGGTGAGAGAGAACGTGTAGATTTACATTCCCTTATGAGCCATTACATCTGTCATAACAACACTAAGACAGAAACTAGAATACTTTTCTTTAACATCTCAAGAGAAAAGAGCAGGCAACGCAAATATGTAAGAACAGTCTGGAAGCACAGTTCTTCATGAGGAAAGAAAGATATGGCCTAACCATTTCAATATTACATTGCACATACTAGAAATTTCCTACAAATATCTCTTTAATTACTAAAGTCTAGGTGAACTAGTTGATCAAAGTATTGGAATATTGTTTAACAAAACAAGAATGGATCTGTCATTGCCTCAGTAGGGCACTTGCTTTTCCATATGCCACTTCATGTGCTTCTGCTGTGCATCTGTCTCATATAAAACATTAGATGGTTAGATTCACTATCAATTACAGGCTGCAACAAGTTTCATTTCAATTACAGCAGGAGAGGAAAACAGCTGGAATCCCTAAGGGGAGGTTCAGGCACCAAGGGGGGTGAATCAAAAATGAGAATCATACATGGCATGCTACTAATTAGGGAGAGAAATGAAGTCAAGATATATATGTAAACATTTATTTTTATATAAACCTGAGGTTGCTCAGTTTCCCTTCAAGTACATTTGAGACAGAAGAGCAGTACCTCATTGACCAGCATCTATACAGGTTCATTTGAAAGAGCTGTTTCACAATTAATTTTAATGACAGTTCCAAACTGCAAAGAAGTTTACTTTTGTCTAATTACAAAGAAGATCAGTGTTTGTCCAATATTCCTGAAGCACATCCAAATTAGGATATTTCTTTTACTAGTTAATAGGCCCATAGAGTTATGATCAGAACAAAATAAAGACTGTGAAAATTTCTGCCAGGGTTAATAACAATATCTCTATATGCAGACTCCAAAAATTAAAATGTGCATAACAGCCCACTTCTCAGAATCCTGACTCAAGTACTTATTGTCATGTAGTTTGAAGAGCAGAGAAAAAGTCCTTTTTTTTTTTTTTTTTTTTAATTTTTATTTTTATAGGGAAATCAAGTCATAGAACATAGTGCCAAATGAGATATTTGAACACTCTCGGATTCTTTTTTTAACCTTTGCCCATTTCCTACAGCTCTGTATCTCTTTCCTCTTTCAGAGAAAGATTCTGTTACTTAGGTCAAGCTCAGCGACAAGATTCATGATCAGATCCTCCATAAATCTTCCCTCTGCTTTTGATTATTCTATTTTTTTTCTCCCTCCTATCCATGCATACTCCCAGATTTGCGTGGTAATGTGTGGGGGTGGGAGGTGGTGTTTCCACCCTCAAGGAACAGATGTTAGTGTTGTCAATGCCAAAGTATCATTATATTCCTAGAAGGGATCATTTTGATCACACATCACAAGATAAGAGTCTACTCAAGAGCATTGCTCAGAAAATGGAACCATGACTACATCTGCCCATCTGCAAGTAACAAAATTAGCCTAGTATGAGATGTAGAACAAAGCTGCACTAGCTAAACCCTATCATATAATTGTTGCTGACTTCACGCTTCTGTAACACATTTGGTTCAGACACTCTGGGAGACCAGAGTGACAGAAACCTCAGTGACCACTGCTAGTTGGCCTTACGGCTGGATGATATCACGGAGATTGGCCTGAGGCTATATGACTAGTGAGGCCACATGGCTAGTTTGGCTTACAGTAGTATATGCCGACAATATGATTTATAAATCCATACAGAATTAAGACAATAACTCCTCATGAGTGGACAAATCCATGGGCATGCAGCATCTCACAGAAGGCTGAGCCTGAAGCATGCACACATGAGTCTGGCTGACAACCAGGACCCAGACGGTGTGCAGTTGGAGTATGTGTCCTGTACCCCTGCATGCTGGTCTGAATTGGGCTGAAGGAAATGCATCTTTAACTGGTGTCTGTGTGTCTGTATATGTGTGCATGTGTGTGTGTGTGTGTGTGTGCATGCTTGTTTGTGTGTTTTAGAATAAGCTTCTTAAAGGACAAATTGCTATCTACGTGCTCTCATCTCTCCCACACTCTAAATACATTTTCAATTATTCATCACCGAGGGCTGTATTTCCATTCCTGCATCCATCCCACTCCAGCCCAGTTCCCCCCAGAAATTATGCTGCCTTCACTACAGCTTATCAGATACATGAGATATTTACCTAAGAGCTTCAGCATCTAATATTTAGGTCCAGATACCACCAACATTAAAGGCAGTGACTAAAACTGAACTTCAAGAAATAGAAAATCCATTAGGTCTGAAACTTGTTTGAAGAGGGTTTTTTGATTCTATTACATACAATGTTAATGGAGATTTGCTTTGCCAAGAATCATTTTGAAAGAGGCTGTGTAATTGCTATTTAGATGTGCAAAGTACTCATAGGTAATTCAGTTGTCTTTAAAAAAAGCAAGAATACAACTTTATTCATACTCAGTAATGCACTGCAAAATTTCCAGCCCTCATTCACTCTCCAGATCATCAACATAGTTATTTCTCAGACTATTAACATCTACCAATATAAAAATAATAAAAACAAATTAAAATACCTAAAATGCTTTCCATAAGTAACAGGTTAGAGGATTTTTTTCAAAGCCTAACATTCACAGGCAAAAAAAAAAGCTTTAATTAAACTGATTAGTCAGCTATTTGTCAGCTGTAAAAAAAACGTTTTCCATGGTCACTATCAGCTGGTAAAGTGCATAAATTTTTCAATTTTTTAAAATCTAGAATACGCATGTGAAATACTTAATCCTTTTGTTTAAATCTCTTGAAATATTGAACCCAGCTGAAAGAAGTTAGTCTGACAAAGAACAACAATTCTTAGGAAAAGGCTGAGGCACTTTCATAGAATCTTCCATAAATTAGCTTAAAAGCTTAGAACTTTCTTCCTGTTAAATTACTTTAGAACTTTCTAACAATTAACATCCAATTTCTTAAAAAACATTAACACGTAAAACTCTTAAAAGACCAGCTTTTACAGTGTGATGTATTGATAATATACTTTCACTTAAAAAGTGGACCCAGCCATGAAGGATTACATATGTATTGTTCTCACAGATTTAAATAAAAAAGTACACCAGGAATTTTTATTTTAAAATTAATATGAAATAAAATATTAGATTTGACTGTTTGTGATTAAACATTGTACTCAGTACTTATACAAAAAAAGGATATACCAAAGCTGAGCTAAGAATGTATGTGCACTTTTAGGCTCATATGGTATTCCACTGCCTGAATCCACCTCAATGTGGTCTGTTCTCTATCACTGTAATGAGAATTTATATATACCTATAGACACATAGATTTTTAGTGTCTGGTGCTGAATAGAATGGAATAAAATATTTTATTTGGAAAGAACTTACAATGATCATCTAGTCCAACCGTGAATCCCACTTATTACTGTGTTCACTTTAAATTGCCTAGTCTCAATTAGGTATAATGCCTGTTTGTCCCTGAAAATTTCCTTCAACATTCTTGTAGTGATGAATTAATTATAACCACCACAGTCTCTACCTTTAGAAAGGAGACAGATATCTAGATTTTTTTTAATCTATATCAATTTTATAGTACACTTACAGAGATTCAACAAAGTTTACTCAGAATATTTTTCACATTAAAAATTGAAAGCAATTTCCTTACCTCTGAAATGCCTACACTGAAGCTAAAATATTCTACTATTAAGTCTAAAAATTCAAACACCCAGTAGGTAGGTAGAAAACGTAGTTTTAGGTTTAATAACTGATACTGGAAACTCCAGTTTCCAGGAAATTTTCTTCTGATGTAGCTTAAAACCATTGCCAAAAAGTGCTTAGTTTTGGGGAATGAGGTCTATATTATAAATAAAACAACATTTTACTGTATTTTTTTAGTATTAATAGGTGAACGACCATGACAAAATATTTCATAAAATGGAATTAAATTTAAATTGCATTTATTAATTTCAACCTTTAAAACAATAGGAGTTTCTGAACCTCTACATGGAGATTTCTGGTATTAATTCTGAAGAGACTCTCTTTAAAAAGTACAGACAGATGTCCTTTATTTCATACAAAAGTTCAGTGTGGAAACCGACAGATTGGACTAGAGTTCTGCACAGCAAAGAAAGTACCCATCTGAATAGACCATGATTCCTCCTTAATGCAGGGCTTTAGAAAAGAGAGCATGGAACCTTAGTTCTTCTCTGATTACTGACTCTAATAGTGGAGGACAGACAGCATCTGCCAGACTCAATTTCTGCAAAGTCCATGTGGTGATTGCTATTTTCCTTGGCTTACTGGGTTGGAGTTGAGTGCAAGTGCTAAACAAGAGTTTCAAGAGGATGCCTGGAGAAAGGTACTATTCAGTAGGTCCATCTAATTGCTCTGATAGGCAATAACTAACCACTTGCTGGTGGTTACTTGTCTAAAGATAAGAGAATTGGTCTCATAAACTTCAGATGAGCAATTCTCTCTTCTCCCTGTCAGATGCAGAGTTCTAGTTCACTACAGGCATTACTTACACTTTACACCAGTGTGACAATATTGAAAAAAATGGAAACGCACTTGCATAAATTTGCAAGTAATGCACTTCTTAGGAGCCCTGCAGGAGTTTTGCCAATTGACTTCAGTGACAGCAGGGCCCAAAATACCTATCTCAAAAATTAAATGATTATTTATTTCAGTGGATCTGATATCTTACCACCCATGGTTTGTCAGGTACCCAAATCTCCCACAAGTACTTCGGCATATCTCCAAAATTCAGTGCCTAAAAAGCAATAATATTTAAATAAAAAAGATGTGTCATTCTTGCTACAGATCTTCAGACTACCCACCTCCCCAACGGCCCAATATTGGTAATACAGAAAGCAAAATGTGAGTAAATATCTACTGAAGACAGAAAAATAACTTTTTATTAGGGTTCACAAACTTCAGAGGCCATAGCCTAGTGTTATCATAGCCTAGAAAACACATGGGTGCTAACATTTAAAATGCTGTATCAAACATCATTGGTTTCTGAAGGCTAATTGTTTAACATTTTGCTGCAGTTAGGCAACAGATTTTCAGAGGGTTTTTATTGTTCTGTTTAGTGAACTACCAAGTTTTCTCATGATAAGAAGAAACTTTTCTCTTTTTTCTCAGTTTAATGCACTGTTAAGCTTTTAATTAAGATATTATTAATCAACCTCGAGACTCTAAAAAGCAAAACCATCATATCTCTAAAACTGCAGTTAAAGTTGTGTTTAATGTGGAAGCATTAATGGATGTTCATGCTCTGTTACTAACTGCTGAATATAAATAGCACTATGTACGACTTCAGGTTCCCTCCTGAGTATAATACTCAGACACCCCAAAATATCACATCTCTGAGGACTAGAGTCATAAAGACTCTGCATATGTGACTGTAAGAGAACTGTGGAGTGAACGTTAGGTCGCTTACCAAGTTTGCAGTACTTTCAAATCTGCCCACTCCTAGAGGAACTGAGCTGACAGCAGAATAGTGCCATGATAATTCTGAACTATCTGAGCTGGAGCAACATGCATTTGGAAGGAGAGTCAGAAAGTCAGGTATCAGCCCAGCACCAGGCCTTTGTACTGTTCTATTTTATTTGAGAAACAAAAGCTTCCCAGAGAGAGAACATTACATTAAGAGTAATGTTTTTGGAAAGTCCGACAATTTCAAATCCATTCTCTGTAGAGTAATATGCCCAAATTGCAAGCAAGCACTCTGTGCACCATATTCAGAAAGAACATTAGTATTCTGTACAGAATGGTTCATCTGCTCCTTTACCACTGTATAGTGAGCAAAATCCTCAGAAAACTTTACATCAAATAGTACTTTTACTTGCAATGGAAAACACATGTCTCTTCCAAAGTACTCCCAACAGATACCTCGGATATTTTACACAAGTTCTGTGTTCTTTGAGAATTGTATCACAGTTCTGAAAGCTTTTCCAAGAAATCCCCTTGAAAGCAAAAAGTCATCCTAAGTATTTTATCTAACAAAAGTATTCTCCTCTGATATCTGAAGCCACATTTCCAGCTAACTTCAGGAAGTCCCTTCTTTGTCATCTAAAATTGAAAATAAAAATTAAAAAAAAAAATGAAAGAAAGAAAACAACCCTCAAAACCCCAAAATTAAAATACTTTAAACAATCAGAAATGGTTTTGGTCTTAAGCAAGCAGAAATATTACTTGGTCTTATACTCTGAATGAAAAAGCACTTACATAATCCATGGATCTTACTAGGGATAGCTTAACAGTAAGGTAAACCCACTGAGAATGCTTAGTCTAAAATCTGCCTGTATCTCCTTTACATATGATTGTTTCCCTCATTTACATGAGTACAAATGAAGAGCAATTCACCCAGAGGCAATAGAATTAAACTGGTAAAAAAAGCAAAGAAAGAGTCCCTGTTGACCAGACTCTCTTTTTAGAATGTATATTGCACAGTTTTATCCACTTTGATAAAGTGATGAACTTTTAAAAGCAAAGTCCATATCACCTAATACCTCCTTAGTTGTTAGAAAGTCACCCTTTACTGAAATAAGTCACCTTTGCAGAAATAGTAAGTAGTTACCTGAAAATAATTGGAAAGGAATCATAAGACAAATTTCCATCACAACAAATAATGAATGTTTCTCCCATTCTCTTTGCTGGTTGAAAGCTTGTGGAAACCATCAAAATAAAACAGGAATGAGCAGAAATAATATTCATGTAACAATTAGGAGATTGAAAAGACAAATTTCAATCATAAAATACAATGCCTTTTTTCTACAAAATGCAGACTATTGATACATCAGAAGTGAAATACGTCTTTCTCACTTTTCCTTGCTTTTGGGAATGGTTAAGACCACTATGTATTGCAGGGATAGCAAAGAGAACCAAGGAAGCAACAGTTTCATAATAGCTTCTCTGGATCCCCAGCCATTTTTTACAGCTTCCCTGTGCCTATCAGCACAGAAGGAAATTCCTGCTCTCAGCCTTCCAGTGGCAGTTCCAACGAGAATTAAACTTGGACCATACTCTTCACACAAATAAATTACAGCTAGAGGATGCGGAAAAAAAGCTTTTGATACAGAGGAGAGGAAGAAAAGAAGTTGTAAGGAATAAGTAAAATAAATTTATTTTTAAGTATTACAAAGTATGAAGTGCTAGCAGAATATTAGTCCCTTGTACCTGAGGTCCGTGTAGAAAGTACTCCCATCACATGATGACCTAAATTCATGATTCCTGAAATGGCTCATAACTGCCATACATTTAAACTTCAGGGTTGGATTTAAGAAGTCTTACGAATATGTAGCTTCTTCCCTAAAAGTTGTTCAAAAGTCACCATAATTTATTATAAAACATGCAAGATTAGTTTCTGTAAAACTTAGTGCAGCTTTATCTTTTTCTTTCCAACTGTTCTTCTATTTCATGAGCTGACATCAGCAAAATCCTTCAACCATAATGCACACCAGTTTTTTATTTCATTTATCATCCAACATTTACAAACAAAAATGTTATGGGAATATCTTGAGCTAAACAGTTTGGATGGAAGAGAGAAATGACAAAGTCAGCATCAAAGATGAGATTGCAATCCAACAGCAAGGAAGATAACAGAGAAAAACCTTGCCAATTGCTTTTTCCCAATAAAATGAACAGATAGAAGCACAGACCTCTAAGGTAATGAAAACAACCTACTGTGTCATCATTTTATGCAAGAAAGGGAGAGGGAAGATTAGCCTAAAACTCCTACAATTATATGGATTTTTTTCAGCTGACAAAAGCAATACTATATAAAATCTTTTCTGTGCTTTATTTCTAATTACCTTCTATCCTTTAATGAACAAGAAAGCACTTGAACTTGAAAGTCCTTGTGCAGTCAAAACTCCCACTAAAATTAATGGGACGTTTTTTCCAGCTAAAGAGCTCCGAGATCAGTTCTCATACGTAGCTCTTTCTAGGTTTCTTCCATTAATCAAACTTCTTTTTTTTTTTTTCCTCTTCTTTTCCATTAGGATCATATATTAAAAAATAAAGACACTAGAATTCATAACCTTGCCAGAGGAAAAAAGCCTGCTGCACTTTGTAATCCTCAAAAGTTTAGCTCAGTTTCATAAGTAAAGCCTCTATTCTGAAGAACCTTGGTTATCTGGACACCTAACACTCTAATTTTGGCCTCCTTTAACAGTTCCAACAGATATTGTAGCACAGCACCTGTGAAAGTTAAGCTTTCTGAATTACACAATTGCATGTGGAAGTGGAGCTGTCTGAATCACACAACTGAAATGCATGTGCACAAACTTTCTAATCAGGCAAATCTCCCTGAAACTGAGACCAGTATGGGCTCTGAACAACCATGTCTCTCACGCCCGGCAAGCAAGGAGTTAAGGGACTGAGGTTCAATGCCCATTTCTCCTAGCAAGGCTCACACAACCTGTAACATATGTCTGACGTGTCAGTGCCTGAGGAATAAAATTAAATCATTACTTGTGTACCTCAATAAATTCATTTTGCTGACTGTTGGTCACTCATTTCAGGAAAATGACAATTATACAGTTTAAAAAAAATCAAGAAAACAACACAAACTAGCAAGAAATTTCTGTATTCAAAAGAACTTAATGTAGTTTTGGCTGTAATATAGTAACATCATTACCCCACCATAATTCTCAATTTTCTCCTACTGAAATATTATGGAAGGCTCTTGCATAGAAATAAAAATAAACATATACCATAATCTGTCAAATCAGGTAGTGCTAACAGCAATGTCCTAAGAAAAACTATGAGACTCGTTTATGGCTGATCATTAATAGAGCTTAGCAAGGGTAATTTCCTTTGTTCATTTTTTCTCTTCAACAGCACAGTGTGCATATATAGGAGATAACTCACAGGACAGCACAGCATTTAATTGTTCATTTAGAGAGCCTGAGAGCAGCTGCAATGCACCAGCATACAGTCTAGCAGTGATACAGTTCTGCATGGATTCTTACACAGGATTATATCTTCCTGTGAGGATACTGTAATATTTGAGAAGATTCTTCAAAATTCCCTTCATTTATGAAGAATTCAAGCATAATGAACTACTGATCTTTTAATTATAGTGAAGAAATAAAAGAGCTAGCAGATGACAGAAAGGAGAAATAAGGATGATGGACTGATTTGCACTTTGACATGTTAATATACACATAAAGTACCTCCACAGCAAACATTTAATTGAAGAAGCAGCACCAGATGAAGTCCTTGCCAATTCCCTGGGTTCTCTTCTTTGCCAGCTGGACAGGTCTAAATTTACTTTGTCATTCTTTTGCCTACAGCTTTCCTTTATTTTTAAATGTTGTCATTTACAGGACTTGAAAATATACAGAAAAATATTAAATAAATAATATTTACTGGTGATGGTTTCTCATCACAGAGGAGGAAAAAACCATTAGGAAGTAAAAGCAGCAACTACATCAGTTACAGAGATAAGCAATTTGGTATGTTTTCAAAAACAAAACCAACAAAAAAAAACCCACATAGGCAAAGTAAATTTCTAAAGGATGAAGTAAAACCTTAGAAGACAAATTGTAATTTTTTTAAAAGAATGAAAAAAAAGTAAAAAAAATATGTCAGTGTTAGAACTAAAAGGTTCACATGACATGCAATTATTTTCCTGCATAGCAAGTAAGCATGTTTTCAGAAGGACAAATGAACTTTTTGTCAAAGAAATGAAATACATTTTCACTGCCCTTTTTCTTTTTTCTTTACTTTTTTTTTTTTTTTTTTTTTAATTTTTTTTAACCTAGTCTAGAATCTACCTATACTGCTGTTAGCAGTGAATACAGAACACAAAAAATCTAGCAACAAAAATGTCTTGGAGATGACAGAAATTTCACCTCATCAGAAGAAAGAAAAAAGAGACTTCATAACTCAGTTTTGATTCCCAAAGCATGCATAGTCCCTCACACCTCTGTACTTGTGACATAATACTCTACACTATCAAAAGTGTTACTGATAAGACTCACATCTCTTAATCACCATTGCCTCCCAGACCTATATCCCCTACCTTTGTCACAGATTTCTTTGCTAAGTAAGTCTCTGGTACTTGACTAGTAATGGTTAAAATGAAATGTAAGGAGGAAGTAACACTGAAAAGACAGAGCAAACATAATAGCAAGTTCACCTTTCATATTCTACAGTCAATTCATTGCTTTCTTCTACTTATTGTCTATAAAATGTCTGAGTAGTGCTGATCTTCTGATGTGAGACCATTTAACAGATATAAAACTTTATCATATGTAATCATATGTCTTCTCTTATTTTGAACACAGACACCTAGGTGCAATCCACACATAAGGACAACATCATCCAATTATTAATTAAATACCTCTTTGTAGGTATTTAATTAATAATGTATTAATAATTAATGATGTACCTCTTTCTAGTATAGTGAAATCTTTATGACTGAAATGGATCTGGACTGACTGTTAAGCATGAGAGTTCATAACTGGTTTCAGCCATAAAAAATTATTTTATCATCCTGCAAATATCAAATTATTGTGGTTGTTTGCTTCTTCAGTGTTGCCTAGAATTATGACCTGTGAAGTATTCTACCCTCCTCTCAAAGGCAAGGGAAAGACAAAGAATAATGTGTGGTTCCTGAGAAATAGATGAATACTATTTAGGCTTGTGTGGATCATGACTACATGAAATAAATTTGTGGTTTCAATTAAGCTCAAAGGAGATGTGATTTATCTATTAGAAGCACAACTAAAGTACTTACTGGTAACTAAGGTCAAAAAGATCAAAGATTCAAACCACTACCCGACCAACACTGACTGACTCTTTGCACTGCACCTGTTCTGAGGATATACTTTGAAAAAAGTGGAGGATAAGGGTTTATGTATCATCTGCCATGACGGTGAAACTCTTCAGGTGAAACTACAGAAAGGTCAATTGTATGAGCACACAGCAACACCCTAGGGAGAGACTGGTTTAATAGCAGCAACAGTAAGTTAGAAAACTACATGCAATGTGAAAAAAAGAGCACACTTTTTGTACTCTCCAGAGATTTCTAAATGCCAAGTGACAGTATGCTAAAGAAAAAAACAAAAAAACACAAACAAAAAACACACACACTAAGAAACCCACCAAACCCCCCCCAAACAAACAAACAAAACAAACAAACAAAAAACCAACCAACCAACCAACCAACCAAAAAACACCACAAACAAACAACAAATCAAGTGGAATAGAATCTCTCTTTAAAAGCAATAAATAAATTCCTCCTTCATTTTCTCTTTCTCTCAGAGAACATATTATGTTGCACAGGACAATCCTTTACACCTCAGAAGAGGATGCTAGTATGGTGGGAAGACTCTTTGTCATTAAAAGCTACATTTTACTAACATCACAAACGTAGGTATTATTCAACTTTGAAACTGGCATTATGGTTACTCATTTTTTCCCCATTTTAATGCTTTTACTCCAATTCCATGAATTCTATAAGCTCAAATCCATTCTGGGAATAAATATATAGAAAGAGATTTTCTGGTAAAGGTTTGCACAGGTAGCACATCAAGTCTGCACTATGAAGAAGAGAGCAGCAGCCCTCATTGAGGAGGAGGTTTATACTGTTAAATACTGTTGCCATTCAAAAGAAATAACTGTAAATTTCTGATCATAGAAGAAAATTACAAGGAGATTATTGTGATCAGTTTATTTTTCTCTCTATAAAGAATGGTAATAAAGTAATCCTTATGAAGACTGCCAGGATATCAAAGAAACAAAGCAATGCTTGAAATAAACTTCAGAAGCTACCCTGATTACAATGCCTAGGACATGATTGACTGAGCCTACTGTTAGCAACTTTCCCTTTCACAAACTGAAAAAAATAGTTTGTCAAGATTTACATAAAGAAACCACATTGCTACAGACATTTCTATTCAATTATTCACATATCTTGTTTCTAGTAAGTTTAATCTTATTTTCTCTTCTGAATGCCACAGATTTTTTCCCAGTTCTTACACTGATGTTAATACTAGAGGGAGAGGAAGGGGTTGTGTTGAGGTTTAACCCATCGCATACACAGTAAACATATTTGCTTACCTAATCAGTTAAGGGCTGATACCTTTAGATATCTGATCTCTACTAATCCCACTGTCATCTATTATCTCCATATTAAGAAAGAAAGAAATGGCACCTTCCTGTTTGTGCTTCTTCATAGACATGACCTAACATTTTAAACAAACAATATAGTCTTCAGTCTCTTAATTTTTTTTCTAATTCTACAAAGGCCAGGCCCAAAATAAAAACAAAAGTCAATAGAAAAATGCTGTCTTTGCAATAATTTGCATAGCAAACATGTTCCACACATGTTAAACAAGGAGATGAAAAACACTTTTCAACAACATAATGTCAAACTGAACTCAAAGGTCTAAAATGTTGGATTGTTATACCATCCCACACTAATCCTGTCATTGCCAGGGGTTGATTTGTATCAGTAAGTATTACAATATAATGTAATTAGTAATGGTAATATTACCACAAATAGTATAAACAGCCCTGCTCTACTGTCTTTAAATTATTTTTGTAAGCATGTTAATAACATACCATCAAGCATCAATACAAATCCTTGACAGCTTCTTGAAAAAAGATTATGCATGTCTAAGCAATTTTCTTATACACAGGTTTTCTTTAGAAAACATGTTGTCACTATTCCATTAGCTCAAAATGGAATGTATAAAAGGGTGTATGCATAAAAGAATCTCTGCTAAAGAAGTCTGACTGTTAGCCAGGAAAGCGTATGTTCAATATTCTGTATTTACTGCTGGCTGGGTTAGGGTTATAGGTACCACAACATCAAATTAATTTCATCTTTAAAAGATGTCTAGCAGTGCAGTGATTGCTTTTAGTTTTCAAAGTGGCAACTCTTTGAATGGCACAAACCCTCATTTTGACAGTATTTCAACAAGGAATGTTGGAAAGAAAACAGAGTGGATTAACAGATATCTAGAGCAGACATCTTAGGTCTCATCCAAAGTGTCTGAAGTCCACCAGAATTTGGATAGTGTCCTAAACTAGTCACCTTCCTGAAACCACTAAAAAAAGAACTCATACATCATCCCGAAATCCCCCACCCAACCTAAACCCAAAATGAAATCTATGTATGCTGAATATACAACCATTAATAACCAATAGACTAACCATTAATACCAATTTAAGGGTGCCCAAGTCCCTACAGTCAAATAGTACCTGACTGGCAAAGGTAGAAATGTTTCTCCAACTATATTTTCCAACCTCTATTACTGTGGTGGGTTTGCCCACCAGCCAGCCCCTGGGGCTGAGGATGGTTTTGTCCAGGTGAATTTCCAGAGAAAAAGCCAATCAAAACTTTCAGTAACGCCTTTGCTAATTACATATTTAAGAAAATGGAAGAGAAGGCTGTGGCGCAGTTGAAATTGGTAGCCACGTAGGAAAGGCAGCAGACCCCAAGTGGGCCAGGGTTCCCTCCTCCCCTGGCCCTGGGCCGGAGGCAGGTGTGGCACTGAAGCCCCCCTTCTCTCCTATGACGGAGTAGAGAAAAAATAAACTTTAAAGAAGAACCTGGACAAGACGTGCTGCAAAAGGAATTCCAGAGAGAAAGACAGCACAGCATTCAAGGCCAAAGCTGCAGCAGGAGAGAGAAGCAAAGTTTGAAGGGGGGGCTGCTTCTCCCCCCTCTCTCACTTTCTCTCCTTTTAGCAGGGAAAAGACTGAAAAATGAATCCCTGCCATCTGTGGAAGTTTTTTGAGGTAAGAAGATCCTCATGCTGTTCGTGGAAGAGCCTACACTGGAGTAAGTGGATGCATAAAGAAGCTGAGACTTTATGAGAGACCTGAGGTGAAGCAGAGTCCTGCTGGAGATTTGTGACCCTGAGGGAAACTTACGCTGGAGCAGAACTGCTCAGGTAAGATGTTGGGATCTGAGTGAAGGATCCATGCTGGTGCTGAAAACTTGTGACCCTGAGAGATAGCAGAAGATGGAAGACCTGTTGTCTGAGAGACGGACTCACATTGCAGAAGTCTATTAAGGACTGTTCTCTCGTGGGAAGGGACCCCACAGGAAACAGGGGTGGACTCAAAAGCCATTATCCCCTGTGACTCTGCGGTGAAGATCCATGGTGGGTAAGTGTCCCCTGGAGTCCCATGGAAGACTCTTTAGGGCCTGGGTAACCCCGCAGCCTCCGGTCTTAGCCCAGGAGAGGGGTAGACCCAGCCTTGAGGTCGACATAGAAGAGAGAGCGATAGAGAAAGAGTTCCAGCTCCAACAAAAAGGAGTTGTCGTCCTAGAGATAACAGAAGAAGAGCTTTAGAGTGCTGCAATGTTATTGAAAAGACCTGGAGCTCTGGAAATGGAGAAAGAGACTGTTTCTCCTCCTTGAACTGATACAAAAAGGGGAGGGGTAATTCTGTAAATATATAGTACTTTTACCTAATTAGAATTTTTGTAGATGTAGTTCTTTAGTTTTTATCTTGCTAGTAATAAATTCTAATATTATTTTCCCAGTCAGGTCCCTTTTGTCTGCATAAACCTTCTCTCAACTTATAGCAATTGTGTGGGGGGTGTGAGAGCAAACTGACCCAGAGCAAAACCACGAAAATTATGTTGATGTGCTCTCTGGAAGTGCCACTCCTTTTGCTATAGATGAAGCCCAGCATAGGTGTCTATCATTTTGCTATCAAAAAGTTCCACAAGAGGAATCTTATTATCTTTGTTCAAAGAAATTTTCCATACCATCAGATGGTTAGCTGATTTGATTCACTTTCCAGTTTGTATGGAAGTATTTGCTTACCAAAATATTCATAAGGCCAACAGGTTTCCTTAATGCTATGATATGATACATGCAAGGTAAGAGAAAAGTCTGTTTTGTTGGGTTAAATTATACAGAGATGGAAAACATATTTTTCTCTAATCTCTTTTTTTTTAATTTATTTCCAAAACAATTTTTATTTTAACTCAGTATTCTTCAAAATTTTCCATCAATAGTCAATATCTTTCATGGAATATTTTAGTACAAATTTTCACAGTTTGATTACTGCAAGCAAACATAAAGTATGGTTTAGTTTGGGTTGGGTGGTTTTTTTTTTTTTTTGTTTGTTTGGGTTTTTTTGTTTGTTTTTTTTTTGTTTTTTTTTGAGGGGAATGTCCGGTAGTTTTCTTTGTTTCTGGAATTTTCTGTGAAAGCACACAATCGTAACTATGGCTATTGATAGAAATTTACATTCACAGGTGTACTCACAGTTTATTTAGAGGAAATTTCTGTTACATAATTGTATTGAATATATTCTATGATGTTTCCACTTATCAATACCTTCACAAACATTTACTGAAACCAGAATCATAAGTAACACAACTCCCCTCCTCTATCTTGTAAGTTTTATGTTCTGCTTGGGAAAACAAGAAAATGGAAATGATGAGTGAGCCATCCTAAACAGAATCCTCCCTTTCATCCTCAGATAAAGACGACTTCCATTACAAAGATGGATCAGTCACCTGTTCCACTTATGGGGCTGAATTGAAATTTTATGTTGTTTTGATTTCACTTAAAATTTTTATTTTTTACATGACTGATGTTCAACAATTAGCAATACTATGCTAAAATAAGCAACAATTTTTATTCTTTAATGCAGAATCATCATGAAATCAACCCTCCTATAGTGAGATACTCTCCTTAGAGAAGAGGAAAAAGTCCTTCAAAATCCCCACCATTTAAGGATTGCTTAGACTGTGAGAATTAGAGATCTATTAAATCATTCATTTCTGTAACAGCTAGCATAAAAACACACAGAAGCAAAGTATGAATCCTCCTTTCCCTCCCTTTGCCTAAGACAATCATACAGAACTAGGACTGACCAGGATGATAAATTTCAGTGACTTAGTTTCAGTTTAAGCAGCCAAGATAAGCCTCTTCATTAATCCTAGGCTACTGACAAAACATAAAAATAATTCCCTCAATTAGTCTATTATATTAACAACTTTAAAAAACATCAGTTCTGCAAGTTTTATATTACATTGACATTCAGTGTCCTAGTGCAAATCCAGTGTGATAGAGAATCCTCTGATGCAATATCGAAGCTGATAACATAGCAAGATATTTGAAGCTCTTAACTCTGAAATCCAACATAACTTTTAATGTATTTTCATAAAATTCAATATTATCTTAAGAAAATGTTATCATATCAATGAATTTAGAATCCATTTAACCATGATAATTACTTGTGTTTGATTTTGCAAAAGTAAACTGCAGATAGTGCTAAGATGCAATTCTAGTAGTTAATTATACAAAATCTTCTAAATTGTGAATTTAGGACAATAAAATAATTCAAAACCCCCTTCAACTTAAAGTGCAAATGGGCAGTTTAGTGCAAAAAGAAAATAATTTCATGAAGGCTGAAAGAAACTATGAAAATCATGTTAGAAGTTAAAGACAGAGAAAATAAATTAACTTTTTTAATTGCAGAAATTTTGTCTACTATGTTTAAAAAAAAGAATTTACTGTGGTAGTATTGCACAAAGTTCTTCAATTTAGTTATATGGATCCATCAATTAATTGTTTTTACTCCTCAGACAAACTCTAATTACCAAGTGTATCAAAAATCTTTTTTTCTCCACACAGCTTTATTTGAATGGGCCATCACAGCAGGTCACCCTGTGTTCCCTCTCTTTATGTACATATATTAATTATTTATTTGTATGTGGGTAAATAGGAGGAAAAAATAAATTCCTGGCCTACATTTGATTGGGGATTGGAGGAAAACCTCAGTAGCTGAAAATAAACAACTTGAAAATGTGAGCTAAAGTTCAACATTGGGTTGCCTGAGAATTTAAATTCCTCTGTGATAACTGAGTACCTAAGAGGAAGGCACTGTCACTTTCAAAATTTTCTAGTGTGATTTTCAAGTTAGAATCCTTTATTTTCTACTTCATCACTAAATGACAACAACAAGTAAGTAGTATGGTCCTAATTACAACAGATTCAGTCAGACTTTTTCAGAATTGCAGAAATGGAGAGAACTGCCAAGCTTCCAGGTCCAGTGTTGTATACACTTCAGGTGTATATAACATAACTAGGTGGCATGACTAAGACAAGCCTATCTCATCATATTTCTGCCTGACAGACAGAAATTCCAATATTTGAATGTGCCAGGTGACACATAGTAGGTCGTTGGATCAGATGACCTTCAGAGGCACAGCCATTTCAGTTCAGGTCAAGGACCTGGCTGGCTCAGTGTATTGTGTCCAGCCATCTCAAAAACTTTTGTAAAATGACTCTTGAGTACAAACTCAAGAGCATCCAGTTATCAGGATCTACAATGGATTTATTCCTTCACAGGTCAAAAAATAACATGTAATTTCCTGTGTGTATTATACAGAATTGGTCGTTCCTCTAAAGAAAGAAAGAAAGAAAAGAACAGGCAGTTCTTTATTTCAGAAAACAGATCCCAAACCCAAATTTACAACAAATAATTCATGCTGGTTCTAGAAAAAGCAAGAGATAAGGAAGCATCCCTCAAGCTTTCTTCCAGCTTCTGATTATTTGAAAATCAACCTGACAGCTATTTAGAAACCCACAATTTCATATCTATGCAGGATAATTTCTTAAACAACAGATAAAAATGATCATACGAGTAAAAAGAAAATAGCTGAAGCTGAACTGTCCTATAGAGGCAACTGTGAGGCTTTATGGCATGTTTTTAATTTGTTGTTTTCTAATTTTGTCTTTAATAAAGACTAGTACTTAGTGACTCAAACCACACATATTTTGGACTCTTCAGTATTACTTCTAAGTATCTAGTAACTGGAAAAAAGAAGCCAAACCCAAACCAAACAAAATACAAGTTTAAGAAGTCAAATTGATACAAATAGTAGCAACATATTTATTTAGTATTCTGTCCATACAGTGATAGTCTCACTATTACAGAGTTCAACAGAAGATGCTACAGAATATCTTTAGCTCAAAACACTACATTTCCCACTGTGTCTCCCATGACAACCGGGCTTCTCTGAAAACAAACTGTACCACCCGAAGGCATCAAGAGTAGTAGAAAGAATTTGCATTTTTCCTTCTGTTGACTTCACCGGAAAAAAACTGAGCTTCAGCACATTCAGAATTAAAAGCAAAATCTTAGTTTTCCCTTGAAAAATCCTACATACAAATGACTCAAGAATTGCATCACCATACATTAATATATATAAAGAAAAACAAACCCAACTATCTAATTCGTTTGTTCTCATAGAAATCCTGAGATATCACTAGAACAGAATTAAGCAGTTGCCATTTGCTTAACTCCAGATTTCAGCAAATACTCACAAATCCTAACCAAACCTTTTAAGAGTAATTTTTTAATTCTGTAAACTTTCATCGAGGTTTACGCAATCTCACATTGCGCTGCCACCAGAAAGACAGTTCCCACTTTCTTCTCTTTTGCTGGGCACATCCTTTGCTATGTCAGTACTTAAATCACGTAGCTCACCAGTTATGTCAGTTCCTTGAACTGACTAAAAACTAGACCTGCCTCTCCAAATTATTATTTTTCCCAGAAGAGCTGAACAATCAGTAGTGCTGACACAAGAGAGGTGGCAGGAACAGACAGCTGGAGGCAGGGAAAAGAGCACAACTTGCCTTTTTGGCAGTAGTGTGGTCAAAACTGATGCTGATAGATCAAAAACAAGACTAGAATATTATATGACAGGAGCTGTATCTCATTCCGTATTCTTCTCCTGAACGGGAAGAGCATGAGATGAACATAAATTCCCATTAGAACTAGCTTTATTATACAGTCAGCTAACACCAGTACTTTTTCACTATCTGGAACAATGATCTGATGATTTATGGTATTGGAAGCGGGGCTATCAGTCCACAAGGGGCACATTGAGTAGGATCTTGACTTCTTAAAACTTAGGAAAACAAGTTCTTTAAAAGAACAGGTAGTCACAGATCCAGAGGATTTGGTCAGGAGCATCTGCCAAAGCAGACACTTTACGGTTCCCTTGAGATCCATTAAAGAAACGGTTCATCAGACATCTACCACGACAAAGCCTACAAAAGATACCTATATTGCACTCAAAGAAGGAAAGAAAGCCAAAACAAAGTGCTCACAGTAAACTATAACTACTTGCTCTGCAAGTCTACCAGATGACTCCTAACTTTACACTAATGGGAGAGAAACGACAGAAAAGACAATGAAAATATGTCTCTATAAAGACATTATTTTAATTTAATTAATGCTAATACTGATTCGAAACAGAACAAAATCAAAAATAAAAACAACAACAAAAAAAATCAAAGAACCTTCACGCATAAAATTAATGATTGTACCATCAGTGGGCCGCCCCTGACAATTCTTCAAAGTATATGTCTAGAAAATTACCTGAAATAGTGCAGGTTTAAACTGTTTGCCTTTAATATTTACTGAATAGTATCAAGCAACCACTTCTTCAAATAAGTGACGGGACTTGGGGAAATACTGCGGTCTTTCTTTCCAGAAAGAGAAATTTGCATCCAAACAATCTCAGAACTGAATTTTTATAATAAATATGTTTCTATAAATCCTGTAAAAATTTCAGATTGCACTTGAAAAGAGCAGTCAAAACTTCTGACGTAGACCTTTCTTTCTTTTTTTTTTTTTTTTAAATGAAAATTCAGATTGTACAATACCAGGGATTACTTAGGGAGAAGTCCAAAAATTGATTATTTTCCAGATGTATTTCAATCTCATTGTTAGCCAGAGTCCCTAATTCATGTCAACCTTATTATCTACATATAGTTATTAAACTGATGTCTTTATAAATGCTGTAATGAGAAGCTTTGAATATACCCTAGAAATGTTAATGTATGTATTTTAATTATGAATGTATTTGAAAAGTAAAACTTTTAAATAATGTTTTCACATTTCCTGAAATCTGCACAGATCTTCTTTCCTCTCAACTAAAACAAGCTTTCAACTTTTCCAAAAGCATTTGTGCAAATAATTTGTCAAAGAACAATCCCTGTTCCCTCAGAATAGAGATTAGAAGAGGAGAGCCAGAACACCAGCAGTCTGTGAAGTTAAATTCATTACCTACAAAATCTGTACGTCAGCAGTTATGCCTAAACATTGTGTAAACCATGTATACTTTGCCATTACAAAAGTAAGTTACCAACCACTGGAAAAGGCACTATTTTCAACTACTAAGAAAGGAAGTATGGATGTAAATAGAGTCCCTATTTTTGTTTCAAAATCCAACATACTGCTTATCTTAAGACATTTTAAAGGGTCAAGGCCCTAAAGCATTCACTTCTTACTGAGTTTGTTTTACTGTGTGAGATCTGAGCTAAACTAATCACCATTTGATGAGCTGCACCAATCTGATCTTATAACTTCTCCTGTACAAATGTCCAATTCCCTTGCTCCGATCCCTTCTCTTACTGAAACAGATCCAGTAATCTTTGTTGTACACTGAGAATAACACCATTGTTAGACATTGCTAAGCCCTCAGATATTCAATCTCTTCCAAGTCAGTGAATTTCAAAAAGTTTCTTGTAGCACAGGGTTCACTGTTTGATATTTTGCACTTGAATGTGTTCCAGCTCACCTTTCAGCCCCATTGGTTACTAAGGGTGAAAACATTTGTATGGTATTATTCCATTTTTCTGAACTGGGAAGGCCATTTTTCAGAGTCTAACAACATTGCCACATTGATAGAGCTGGAGGGGCTAGCATTCCTTTCAATTAAAATGCTGTGGTTTTCAAACTGAGTGAAAAATTTGATAATGTAGACAGCACATGTAAAGCCTGTGGTTTGCAAATGACTGAGAACGTGCAATCCATCATCTAAAACAAAACCCATAAGAACTGTCCTAGCATGAACAATATCTTTCCCAGAACTATTAGGATTGGCATCCTGCACCATTTCACACTGCTACACTGAGAAAATATGAAAGTATTCCTGAACTGTTCAGAGAATACAAATGCATTTGGTCTTTGATTAATTGCATTAAAACCACAAATGTGAAACCTTCACACAGAGAAATGGGTGAACAGGACACTTTTTTCCTCTTTTATTTTTGTCTTGTTATAAAAATGCCACTTTTAGGAAAGATGCCAGCAATGCTGAAATACACTGAAAATGTCCAAGTGTTGGCCATAATGAAAGTTTTGCCATGACTATAAAGGATATTAAGGTTGGGAATGGTGGTGAAGAAAGGACAAAACTGAGATTTTCAAGGTGATTTTTTTAATTTATAGTATTATGCACCACATTTCTTCTAGTAGCTTTGTGTTTTAACCTTTTCCATGCCCTCAGTATAGCAATTCCCTTCTTGTTCCACTGAAATTAAACTAATTTTCAGTTTTTTCTCTTCATATTATGTTCTGTCTCTTCAAGCAACTTGGAAATCTGCTTATTGCCCCTATGCAAGACACATATAATCTTACTGCCTTACCTTGCAAATCAACCCATTCTATTTTGCTAGCAGTGAGAACACAAACCCAGATCAAGCAGTATCTAATCCAAAATCAGCACCTTGAGTTTGACCTTTTCACACTTGATTATTGAACTATAACAATTAAGGGAATTTAAGAAAATATTAGCATGTTATGAGCATTTAATTAAATTTATATGGATGGCATTCATCCGGTTCCTGGCCATACCTGTATTCTGGGCCATCAGCAACTGGAGAAGCCCTGCAGGCTATCTTGTCAGTTAAGGAGGAGCCAACACCTAACATAGGCAAGATGGTAAAAGTCCTGACAGTAAAATTCCAGGATGATAACAGACAACAGCCATGGTGGGGAGTGGGGAAGAAAGAAACACAAAAGAAAAGTAGAGTAACAGAAAGAGAACCTACACATGAAGAAAGTACATAAATTACATTATTTTTATGTGCAAAGCTAAGCTGTAGAATCAGTTTCTTGAATCCAGAACATCAGCCACAATAAAATTCAAGGTAACAGTTTTAGTGTGAAAATGAATTGTTAAGATCAATTTATCTCAATATAAAAAGAAAAAAAAAAGTATCAAATTAAAAAGAAGGAAAAGTTATGACATAATTAACGAGAAATGATTTATTCTTCATTCCAAATGAAAAGCTTACAAAAGCTTATGGACAGTGTTTGGATATATATTAGGGATATATAGGATATATATATAGGATATATAGGGATATATCCAAATCCCTAAGATTCTCCTAAGAGTGCTGTAAGGGCTGGCTGATGTGACTTTACTCCACTGTCTATAACTTCCATGGCAATTACATGAGATCTCTGATGGCTGTGAAAATGCTATCATTACACTCATCCTTAAAAAGACAAGAAAAAAATGATACAGAGAATAATGATATGAGCCTCAGAGAGGCCCCTGACTATAGAAATATCATAGGATATGTCTTCCTGGAATCCTTTTTTTCAAGCACATGAGGACAATAAAGAAATCAGGAATGTGCAACATGGATTTACCAACAGTAAGTCATGCTGGACTATCTGATATGACCAACCTGATACCTCTGATGAAATGACTTGCTGCAAAAGACAGTGGATGTAACCTATCTTGACTTTAGCAAGCCTACAGATATTATACCAAATGCTTTCTTCCTATGAAAGCTGAGGAGACAAGGACTAGAAAAGAAGCATTACTAGGTAGGGTGAGGGTTGGTTGTATTGACATGAAGCCAAAGGCTGGGCACTTCGCTAACAGCTGGTAACAAGCAGACTATCCCAGTGGTTGATACGTTATTCTAAATTGTTTAGTAACTTAATTTACACACTGGATGATGACACAAACTGCACTCTCAACAACTGTGAAGATGGCAGTAATGTTGGGTGAGTGCTTGACTTAGCAAATGGAAGACACTCAATCCAGAAGAACCTGGACAAAACTGAGGAGTGGACCAGCAGAAAACTTATGAGACTTAATAAAGGGAAGTGCAAAGTTCTAAGAAACAACCCTATGCAGACTGAAAATCACAACCCTAGAAAAGGTGTTTGAAGTTTATGACTGATGTCAGGTGGAATGTGCATCTCATGGCAAATAAGACAAGCACACATTAGGAGCATGGTAGCTGCAAATTACTACCCCCTTTTACTCAGCATCCTTGTGACTGTATCCGTAGCATGTTGAAAAACTCATGAAATTGCAGCAGGTAATGTTAAGAGTCGTGTATTTGTATTACCATATAACCATTATTACTACATTTACATTTAAAAAGGTGATTATTCAGAAAGGATAAGAATAGGTAACTGATCTTCAGTCACTGTTTTATGACAGGCAGATGATAACCATACTTTAAGTCACGTTCCAGAACCAAGAAGAATGCTTGTTATGTCTACATGGCATTTTTCAAAATCTAACAACACTATCACTATTCTGCAGTGCTGTATTAGAAACTGCAGAATGTGGATTAATAAGGATAGATGGTAACTGAAAATAACTCCTATTCATACCGACAGGAGACTTGTAGCCATACACCATAATTTGCACCTCCACAGGTTTTTTGGTAGGGGGATATTGAAAGCTGGGGGAGAAGAAGGGGAGCAGAACTATTAATAAATTAATGAAGACTGACTACTGTTTTAGGACCTAAAAATTAAAAGCAGTTACTTTAATCTAGAAATAAGTTTTGCAGAGAGAGATAAAGGCCAACATTTTCCAGATTTTCAGGAAAAATATGGATGGTTGACAGCCTGCAAGATTATGCATTGGTTTGCCACTATCCCTTGTATTTTGTTTCCATAACTTCATATTTCTTTTCCACCACTTAAAGCACTTTTATTGGAAGTGAACAAGAACAGCATATGGAAAGTGGCAAAATAGCTTCATTTGTCTATGAGTCATTCCACTAAGTACCACCTTCTTATAACTTCTCAAATGACATTGGTGAGAAGCAATAAGGAAAATTAACAATTATATTTGCCAGGTAGCTTTAAATATTTTAAAATGACATATGGAAAATTACATCACTACAAAGCAATAAAAACAGGGGAAACTGAAACTGTCCTCAAAAAACTAATTCTAATTGTTTATTTAAAATGTATACTCATTAGAATGGCAATGGCAATACCACAGAACAAAATATGTTGGTAAGAAAATGGAAGGGAACATAATCACAAGATTATACGCAATTGTCGATATAGTTAGGTGCCTTGGTTTGAAGACCATTCACTGCAAATAAAACAAACAAATTTGAGACTAAAGACCACAGCAGAGGCATGTGGAAATTATAAAGATGCTTTGTATCGCACAGCATCAGGAGGTGTACAATCCATGATGGGCATGAGAGGATTTCTCAGGGAGTTTTGCCATACTGGAGCAGAATTCTTCTGTGTTCACTTGAAGAACCGAGAATGGGACAAATCGTACAGCTGCCTATAAAAAGCTTTTGCTCTCTGAAAGTCACAGAGGAGCATCATTTATGACAGCAATAGATCTGGAATATCTGTAGGAATTGTGAAACTACTGAACTGTCATGCTGTCACGCAACAGATTTAATTTGCCTTTGTGAATATTACAGAAATCACAGAAAGAAGAAATGAATGCTAAGCCAATATATTAATAAAACAAACAACAAAAATATAAATTACAATGGGAGGGTTTAGGAAGAGGTTGAATGAATAATGAAGATCATGCTAGCCTAAGGAAAACAGGATTTTCACATCTCAGCATGTGAAGCTATTTTCTCACGTAGTTTATTTTTAAAAAATATTCTTGAACCAAGTAATTGCTTTCAGTTTCTTAAGAATTTTATCATAATAATATATAAAATATGCATTATTTTTTTTATTATTGCTTCTATATTTCTAAGGGTAGCTTTATATATGTCAAGTGTTCACTACCACTTCGTGAACACACAAGTTTTCATCCATATCTTACTTGAAAAACATTTCAGTAAAATCAGAGCACATACAGAATAAAGATCTTATCTGGCTCTGAAACAAGAAATAACAAATAAATTATTAAATATGGTTACACATTTTTTCATCTTGATCTTGCCACTCTTCTATTAGACTCAAATTTTCATCTACTTTTCCATAAGGTTTTCTTGTATTTGGTTCTAATGGAAGGAGCTTTTCCTTGTTGATCCTTGGAAGAGTAGGAAAAAGACACAGTTCTAGTGTTTATTAATATGCCATAGGTGGAAGGAAAAAGCAAAACATTTTTATGAAACAACCAGTCTTTTAAATTTTGCTGCCTCTTTTCTTGAGGTGCTTTGGCAAATAGCTTTTGCTATTTGAGGTTAAATATGTTAGTGAGCTAGGACACTGAGGGATAGTATTTCTGAGCAACCTGATTGCTGCTGCTCCTAAATTTACTGATTGAAAGGAAGGCAGGCTAGCAGAAAGACAAAAACCACAAACAAACAAACAAAAAATCAAACCAACTGACCAAACAAAAAACAAAACAAAAACAGTTGGGGGAGACTTAGCAGTCTACGAGATTGAGATTGCCATTTGCAGAAGTACTCTAACACCTATAACTGAAGTTCTAGCTGCATATCTATTTTCTGCATAAAAAGCACTGTTAGTGTTTTCTTTGAGTTTTGAAATTAAAAGGTTAGAATAAACTGCAGAATGTCATACTCTTATTTTCTACTCGAGGACATGACAAAACTTCCGACAATGGTTTTATTAACTGATATTTATCGACTCTGTCCTTAATAAACATCCAGTGATGACTAGTCTACTGTCTCTCCGTATAATGTATTTTCAGATGATGATGCTTTACAACTATCATAGGAAAAAAAAACTTTTAAGCTGAGTTTTCAGTGTTGCAGTTTCAGCTAAATCCTTCTTTTTGTATGCACTATGGACATGCAGAGAACAGATGATTCCTTCCCTATTTACAGTAGTCTTTTATGTGCTAAACTTCCTGCAAAGGGACAAATGTAATGCAGCCACATAGGGACCAAGCCAGTGTCTGATAAATTCAGTGCATAGACACTGCTCTAATCATTTATTATATGTTGTGCCAAATGTCCCATAGAGCTATTGCTGTATTTTTCCCAGCAGGAGAGGAAGAAGGAGAAAAACCTTTATTGTTATCTTTACTTGTATGAAACACTCAGATACCACAGCGATGAAAACCATATGAGGAGTTACCTAGGCTCCCTACTTTCCTTCAAGAATAATTTACCCACCTCCAAGAATGGCAGCCGCTATTTCCTGAAGTCTTCCCAAAGCAACCTGTAGAAATGTCACTTACATCAGGCTTTGAAATATGCACAGGATGAGCTGTCAAAAAATCTAGTCAAAATGCTATACTCTATAACAAAATCTTAAAAAAAGAAAAATAGTTAATTAGAGAAAAATATGAGTATTCTACCTAAGTACTGACAAAGAAATTCTTTTCATTGATTTTTTTTTACTATGCTTTTTTTTTTACGTTCAAGTCCAAGCAATGGTTACATTAATAGGGTACAAGTACCTATCAGAAAAATCTATCCTAGCCATGTTTCCAGGCCTATTGTAACATTTTTTTTTCTCAAACCACAGGGGAGGGGCTTTTAAACAAAATGGAGATATTACCACTTGTTTCCAACTTCCTCTGTTATCAACCTCTACTCCCTCATATGCAAACAGGTTCTATTTTTAACAGCAAGAATAGGAACCAGAAATACCAGATAGAGGAGCAGGATAGATTTCCTTATAAAGGATGAGAAAGAGAAAAAGGAGAAGCTGTTCCCAGTTGTTAAAAAGTTCTTTAGGATCTTGAAGCATTCTTCCTATTTCATGTTTTCAGGTTTTCCTGATTTACATCATGATATTAGACACGATGTTTTAGCAGTCAACACATCTATGAGTGTGATCTTCTTCCCCAGCAGACCACTCTGTCAGTATTTAATACCAGACAAAATTTAAAATGTACTTGTTTAAAACCATATTTGCAGTGATGAACCATACTATAGCACTATGTAAGAGCATAATTCATTATTAATACAGTTAGGATTTCCCTCAGCTACTCTGGAGTCTTCATTTTTAAAACTAATTAGCCTCTAACCAGCCCCAGATTTTTATGCCTTGAGAGTCCTCAAATATGCACCTTTCTGTCATCAAAGATGCTACTACAGTTACCCAGAGCAGTGCTCAGAAACACCAGCCCTTTGCTAAACTAAATCAAAATTATCACCTTCTCCCTCTGTTTCACAGTTCCCTTTTTTTCTGTCACAGATTACTAGGATATCACCTAGTAGTGCAGTAGATAAAGTTTTCTCCCAGTCCTGGTCTTCAGGAACTTCTGGTTTTTGGCCATGTCATCGTTGCAGCCATTGGAAATTGGTGATATTTCATTGACTATACTATTAGAAATATCAAACTTATAACCTTTTCTTTTAGACTTACACCTCCTATTTCTATATCAGTATTCTATAAAGACAAAATGTCTTGGAATGAGGTCGTCAACCAAATATATTTTCCCTTGGGATATGTTTTAGTTTCAGGAAGAAATCTGGAGACTGTCACAAAACCTAATGAAGTTTGTCTATTGTTACCCTTGCTCACGGTGTAACTTCACTTCCCCATTTTCAGTAAGTAGAGGCAATAGCCTTAAGGATAATTACTGGACTAGCTAAATAGTAGATTTTTTTTTTTAGTTATTGATTTTTTTAAAATTTGTTTCTAGAACAGTCAAGTACAAGTTGCATTTGCAGAGCAAAAGCGAATGGGGCAAGGGGAGAGTGGGGTGAAGAAAGAAGGAGAGGGGGAGGGAATGCTATCCAGCCATGAAGATGCTGTTGATAAAATTTATTGCTAATATGTTTAGAGCCATGATGAAATGCTTATCATCAGCTTGCATTGCCTGTAGTTCTTGCTGATTCCAGCCCGCTCAGCGTATCCTGGTAATGAAATGAAATGGCATGGGCCCAGTGCCTGAAAAATAAAATACATTTCATTACAGTTTGAGAGGATTTCTTTTTCTTTTATTTCTTAAAGGCTGGACTTAGGAATATACAGATCACAAACACTTATGAGATTTTATTTTATTTTTTAAAAATAATGTGGTTATTTTATCTGTTACTAAAAGATAAATATCTGAATACCAATATCTGAAATTTGAATTTATTGGTAATGACTCTGGTACATCCTTCCCTTAGCCCCAGTTATGGCTACATAACTTCTGAGTACCTATTTTAAGAAATTCTACTCAGAATCAATGTCACCATTGATCGAGTAATATACTGGCTTCTTTTTCCTCAATTATCTTCATTTCCTCATTTACCCTTACCCAGTCATGGTGATTCTAGCTTAGTAATAATTTAAAATTTACAAAACATGAACCAGGATTCATTGGCACTGGAATTATTCACTGGAGGGGAAAAAGGAAAACCACAAGATCTGATTTCTTATATCACAAAATGAGAATGTTTTTGTTTGCTTTGGGTTTATGTTTGCCACATATAGCAAGTTCCCCACAGTTATCAACCTATACATAACCAGCACACATTAGACTGTACCTAAACCACCAAATTCTAACAAATATTGCATCACTATGATTCATAATGGTCCTATTAACTAAATCTTGCTACAGCAAAGTTTTCCTGTGTAAACTGATGTGCATAGTTTTGTTCAAAAGTACTAAGTACAGAGCTAGTCTATCAAGCGCAGGTTTTACTGTGCTCTCCTTGCAAAACACTAATTTTATTGCCCACCAAATAAAGCTGTGCTTATTTTTGCATTTAAAGCATATTTAACACTTCTCAGAGTTACTGTTAGTTTTAAAGCCAAATTCACCTTGCTCAGAGTTACTGTTAGTTTTAAAGCCAAATTCACCTTGCATTGACCCTGCAAAATCATGAGTTTTCATTAAAATAACTATATAGGTGTCTCAAAATTTGGTCTCTAGTATTTCATACTTGCAGCAATAAATTGAATGAGCCAAATATATCTATATTTCCGCCATATAAAGACAAAGGAATATGCATTCTAGTCTCAAATGTGCTAATCTTTCTTTTACAGGATAAACAAAACAAGAATTCAATCTGAAAGCTTTTGGCATTGATAACACAAAGAACTTATTATTTAATTTGTAATAAATCCAGGTAGGAGCTGCAGAAATTCTTCACTAAGGTGTATTGCTATTTTATAAGAAAACTGATTTTTTAAAACAGAAGATGAAAATACTTGCATTAATAATCTTCCTCCAAAGGATGGATAGGTACAGTGATTAAAGTGTTATCTTAAGGCTTTAATGACCTGGGTTCAAGTCTCTGTTCTATTTCCCTTATCTCTTTGAGACACAAAGCTACACAACTTGTGTTCCCAAACTAATAAAAATACCAAGATGCTCATGGTTCCCTGTCCTTGAGAATACTTTCAGAAGTTTGGTTTCTCTTTTTTATTTTAACTACTTTTGGTAGACACACACTTGACCCAACTAAAAGAAATTTATTCCAAGTAGATAACATTTCAACATGATATCCAGTGTTTAAAAATAAAAAGAAACGCCTCCTTGGGAAAGCTGAAGTTCTTGAAAACCATTTTTTGGCTCTCTGGTATTAACAGGTAAAATATCTTGCACACAAAACATCTACTGGATAGAAAGTTACAATCTTGCTTTCTACACTTGCATACAGTTACTCATAGAGTATAGCATCTAGTAAGTACAATTCATACTTAATGGCTTACAACCTAAACCTTTTTTTCTACTTTTTTTCCCCCCTGACTAATCTATAATCCCACTTTTCTGTCATTTTCCCTTGTCAGACCGTTCTGAGGGCCCTCATTAGGGCAAACGAGGATGTGAGTGGGCAGAAAAGCTACACAGTACCAATTTGGCTATAACTGAATGAAAAGTTCAGCTAAATCTGTTGAGTGATAAAAACTTAACACTTTCAAAACAGAATTACATTTAGTGAGGTGCTGAAGATTTTAACTGTTCTTCAGGACTAGGTTACTAACCTCATAAAAAGCCCTAGAAACAGCTAACGTTCTGAATTTATTTTCTTGATATGTACTTGCTGCTCTCTGATAGCAAATTCCTTGTTGGTAAACTTAAGTATTTTGAAACGGCAACAGACTGCTTTCTCCTTTCATCTGCTAGGACCTTACAGGTCTTGTCACTTAATCCTTTCTAAACTGGATTATATTTCTGTAAATTATTCCAACTCTCCACAAGGTAATATTTTTTTATTTACTATTCTGGCACCCTAGAACATCAGATAAATACTGGACTATGGCTACTAGAAGGAAAATCTGGGCATTTTACCAGTGAATCTGACCAACTTCAGTATCATTAGAATGATGATGACACTTAACTGCCTGCTTCCCCAAACATATGCCACCTCCTCTCAATTAGCCTTTGGTTTATTACCACCGGTACGGAGATTAATGAATCAAAATACCTTTTCCTGCATTGCAAGGTGTAGCCTGTCATTAGAAAAAAATGTAGTTTCCAAATTTGTTTGCAATAGCCCACTTCTCCCCAGAATAAGAAAAGAAATTGAAATAATTTCCGAAACTCTGGCAGTGAGATTAGAAAATTGTTGTTATGGACTGTGTGCATTTGAACACAATGGCAATTAGGGAGAACGAGCATTATTAACATCTGACATGGATTTGGCAATTTGTATTTCATCAGGAAGGTGACTAGTTGGCTTTTGGTTTTTTGGGTTTGCTTTATTATTTTTTTTTTTTAATTGAGCTGGAAAGAAGAGGAATCTAAGTATAAAACCAGCGGTTTGGCTGGCTGAAATACGCAATAGCAATCATTGTCACTAGGGGCTTAACACTGGACAAATACAGATAGCCATGGTGATAAGGGTCAGAAGAACTAGAGAAAAATGGAATGGGAGGAATCAGTACAGAAAATGCCAATCTGCATTCTGAAGGAGACACAAAGAATGAACGACATGAAAAAAGATCTTTCTCCTAGCACTGTTTTCTGCTATGACTAAACACACATTGTTGGGTGCAAGAAAATGCACTCTTTTCCCATACTGTACTCAATCCATAGATACATAACAGGTACAAAAAGATTTCTGGGTTCAAATTTTTTATTAAAAAGATAAAAGCATATAAAGTATTATCGTGGTTTTGCCTTGGCTTAATTTGCTTTCCACCCCCCACACAATTACTACTAGTTGAGAGAAGGTTTTTGCAGACAAAAGAGAGACAGGATTTGGGGAAAATAGTATAAACATTTATTACTAGTAAAACAAGAACTACTAATAAATTAAAAACTAAACAATTATATCTACAACAATTTCTATTCAAGTTAAAGTGTTATATATTTACAGAAATACTCCCCCCCCCCCTCCCCTTTATACCAGTCCAAGGAGGAGAAGTGATTTTAATCTTCATTTTCGGAGTTCCAGTTCTCTCTTTCTCCAGTAACCAATTTTTAGTAGCAGTAGCATTCTCTTTGCAGTTGGAATTTTTTCTCTCTCTCTCACTCTGTGTCGGCCTCCAGGGCTGGGCTTACCCCCCTCCTGGGCTAAGACCGAAGGCTGGGGGTTACCCAGGTCCTGAAGGGTCTTCCTTCCATAGGCTTGCAAGGGGACACTTGCTTACTATGGATCTTCACCATAGGGTTACAGGGGATAATGGTTTAAGAGTTCACCCCTGTTTCCCTATGGAGGTCCCTCCCCATGGGAGAACAGTCCTTGATAGACTTCTCAGCGTGGGTCTAGAACGGATCCCACACACACGGATCCCAACATCTCACATGGGCCGTCTCGCTCCAGCATGAGATTCTTTCTCTCTCATAAAGTTATAAATTTTCAACAGTAGTATGGATTCACACACACACAGATCCCAAGCTTATTCGAGTTATTTTTGCTTTGGCATAAGCATCATCTCTTTTAAGGGTCACAAAGTCTTCAACAGGACTCTGCCTCACCTCAGTCCTCATGAAGTCTCAGTTTTCTTTGGTACATCCACAGGCTCCTCCGTCAGCCCCGGGGGGGATCTCCTTACTCCAATAAATTTTTACAAGTAGCAGAGATTACTTTTCAGTCTTTTCCCTGCTGAGGAGAGAGAGCGAAAAGGGAAGAAACAGCTCTCCCCCCTTTGTATTTCTTCTCTCTCCTCCGGCTGCCAGCTTCGACCTTGGAAACTCCGTTATCTCTTGGCTGGAATTCTTCCACAGCGGTTTCTGTCCAAACAGTTCGTCTTTTAAACTTTTTTTTTCTTCACTCTCTTACTAGAGAGAAAGAGAGGGCTTCAGTGCTACACCTGCCCCCCCCCCCGGCCCAAGCCGGGGGAGGAGAGGGCCTTGGCCCTCTTTGGGCCTGCTGCTTCTCTATATGGCTGCTGCCCCTAATTTTTAACTGCACCACCAGTCTTCTCTTCCGTTTTCTTAAAGATGTAATTAGCAAAGGCATCACTGGACTTTTGATTGGCCTTTTTGTCCGGAAATTACCTGGACAAAACCATCCTCAGCCCCAGGGATGAGCTGGTAGGCAAAACCACGACAAGTATGTAAAAATGTCTTTTAAAAATCTGCTGAAATTGCATCTACAGCCAGATCATAAGTAACTGCACTTATTAATGTATCAAACATTTATGATTAATAATAATCTTCTCATGACTGAGTTAATGTGCTGCAGACTTCAGAATTAGTCAAGTCAATCCAGGTTAAGTGATTCACTCTGTTGATTATTTTCCCTCAACATAAATTTGATGAGATATGTTGCCTCTGGAATCTGATATCAATAACTGCTACAAACTTCATCCACAGTAGAGGGCTCAGAGCCATAAAATATTGCAGTACTGCACAAAAAGAAGCACTGTAAACACTGCAGTGAGGTTTATTGAAGAAGTCTTGATCACCATGACAGTAAACATCTCTAACCACAGCCAGTACCATGAAAGGTAGTTACAGAATTTATCAACTCCTGTTCAAGCCAAATACATATCTACCCTCACTCTTCATTTTTATTTTTCTTCATCACCCAGAAGAACATAATTTTTTGGTTTATCATAAACCTTCTGTCTGTTCTATCCTCTAAGTCATTTATCACACTCCTCAAGGTCACAGGGGAGTTTCAGTGGGAAAGCATATGTGTTGATTGATTGGTACAATGATGCTTATGTCTACCAGGGCTGGTAAATGAGCTTCTCTTCCCTCTTCCCATGCTCTCCTGCCTCTAAGCAATGATGTGACTGAATGGATAGGGGGGTTGAAGGAAGAGGGAAGGAATACCTTAAAGGAAAAAAAAAATCTCACATGTGAATCCAATTAAGAAGGTTCATAAAGCAGTATTATGCCTGGTGATCAACCTATCTTGTATCACTAATACCTGAACATTTGCTGGCTAACAAAAAGATCAGATTTTCCTTAGGAAAAAAAAAAAAAAAAAGATACAGTAAGTTTGAGAGGGGTGAGGGAATAAAAGAGACAAAGAGACAAAGTGCACAGGAGCAAGAAAGAGAATCAGAGTGCAAGAGAATAAGTGAGAAAGGGAGTGAGTGTAAGAGAAATCATGCAATCAAAGGAAAGTGAGGGAGCGAGAAAGCCCGAGAGAGCGAGCATGTAAGGATAAGCCAGCAAGAACTGAGTGATACTACATGCCAGAGAGCACATGAAAGAGACAAAGCACACCTGAGAGTGTGAGAGACAGTGAGCATGCATGTGAGAGACTGCAACATTGTACACAACAGGTGTGACAGGAAGAGGGCAGAACATGTGAAAGAAAGTGAGACTGAGAGCAAGGAAACCCAACCTGAAAACCTTCTTCTTGAAAAAAAAAAACCAAACACATAAAAATGTACCTCTGTTGCTTATTAATACTTACATTATTTTGATAAAAAAGCACACAATTTAGTGCACCTGTAAACTGCATTCCTAATATATGTCTAATAATTAAATTGAAAATGCACATACATATGATTCTGAAATGTACACTCACTATATCTGATATATTAGATGAAAAACTGTGCTTCTCTGAATAACTCCTTCCTGTTCATCTCTTAGAAACTCATAAACATGCCATCAAACAGATTGTATCCACAGCATCCAGAGATACCACTTTAATTTCAGATAGAGAAGAAATCTGAAAGATTATGACTGCAGAAGGCATCAGTGGCTTGAGGATTATCTTAATATCACTAATAAAAAGTTCACAGATTAAACAAAACTCACTACCATAGAAAAGCTAAATAAAAATCATCTTTCCTACTGATATATTTCTTCTTCATAAGTATGTCTAAAAGCCATTGTCTAGAGGAGTGCTCTGCTGCCTTCTAGTCACAACAGCAGTAAAGAAACAACAGAAATTGGTGGTGAAAACAGAATGACAGAAACTGTCATTCTCCTTTCACCTCACTGATTTTTCATTTTTAACCTTGTATAATAAGGTTAAAAATTCCCACCCTCTCTCCTCTTTTTGTTACTAAGCTCATAATCTCATCAGCTATTAAACACATTATTCCTTAAAGGCCTTTATAAGTCACCACTTCATGACTGGCAGGCTGTGTCCATCTTCTAAGCACAACGTGGTCTACACCTTAGCTTGGGATATCAAATATTTAAGAAGAGTATCTAAAGTTTTCAGTATAATAATTGGGATTACCTCACAAATTAGGACTGAAGATAAACAGAATGTCACATAAGGGATTGCATGTGTCTGTAAATATAGTACAGGATACATTGTATACACACAAATAAAAGTTACAGGAGCAGTCCCACTATAAAGTAGAGCAAGTATTGATTGAGAATATGTATAAGTTCATCTTTTCTAATTGTTCTGGATTTTTTTATATAGATGTCTAAATTATTAAAATCATCTTTGATATCTGTTATTTTTGGGTAACCTGAGATTCTTTCTTCAGTGCAGGCTAAGAGGTGAAAAGAAGCAGGGTACTAAATGTAAAAAAAATAAAGCATTGGTGAGGTGTGTAGGCATATGCATGGTTTCTTTGCTAATACAATATAAACATCTGCTTTGGAACACTTTTGACTACTCACTGCAGCATATTGTTAGCTACTTTGTCTATATGTCAGTAGAGAAAAGAGAAGTTGCATGTAGTAAAACCCACAGGTAATCAGCAATAAAAAGTGAAAACCTTAAAAAAATTAATTTGCAGGAGCATCCCAAATCTCAGTGCTATCACAAACTAACCCACTCAGTTGTAAAATTATACCGAAAGATTTTTACAAGCAAGCTTTCTCAGGCAATCTATCACTCCTTACCTTTGCCTAGGAAAGATATATTGTGAGCAAAATATTTATCTTAATCTTTCTGCTTCTATAGAACACAGAGGAAAATCAATTAATGCTGTAATAATTTTTTCTTTTTTAATGCTCAACGTTAAAGAAAATGTTTAGACTAACTTCTAGGAAGGCAATGTTGCTGTTATCCTTATTTCGCTTATTTATTCTGAACTGGTTTTTTGCCTCCTAAATGACATCAACTTTTTGAAAAATTGCAAACCTACTTTAACCTTGAATTGCCCCTCTAAAGCTGTATTACAAAATGCTTAGTAAGTTTAAAACTTATAGTTCACCATCACAAAAGGTCCAAACTGTGGTCTCACTCAGTCCTTCAAAAATCAAACCACTGGACAACAAAAACTAACAGGAACTAACAAAAGTACAGTGGTGAAAATGCCACTCTTTCAACTCAGTCTACATCCTCAACTCTAGTACCTTTACTTCTGTACTGGGTAGTTAACATCTAACTGAGTTAAACTTGTCTTCCAAAGCAGCCTATAGAGAACATGTTCCAATCTTAAATAAGAAAGTTCTAACAACATTTTACCACTTAAGAATTTCTGCATCAGCAAGAGTATTTACTTTGAAAAACAGGAGAAGCACTTTCTCAAACTCTCTCATTCCCCACCTCTAATTATTCAAAACAACAGCTAGCACTTTTTCTTAACTCCTTCCCTTATCCTGTTTCCAAAGCCATCAGATCTATGGCACCTCAATAAATTATTCAGGTATATGTTGCTCCTCCGCTTGATCAGTTGTGGGACTTTCTGAATCACACTCCATTATTATCCATCGACATGCACACAACCCATAGAAAGGCACAATGGCTTGTATGTTAAATCCCTCAACCTGCACTAATCTCAAGAACATACAGCTCCAGTTGCCTCACAGAGCCCTCACAGGGCAGTCCTGTTCCCTTCCTCTCCATTTTCCTCGTTTCATGCCTAAACTATGTTCCCATTTCATAAATTTCAATTTCCATCTTCTCTCTTCTCCATTCCAGTTGTTTATTAGAGCTCCAGATGGCTGCAGTGTACGATACCAGAGCTGTCGCTTGCTCTCAGTCCTCCTCCACCTCCTATCCTCCCCCTCTGTGCTCAGTTCGCTCCACATACAGCTGCATCACAGCTGTCAGGGTGAACAGCAAAGATGTCCTTTCCCGATAAGACTGTGCCTGTGGCACACAGAGTTCCTTCGAACAGCTAATTAGCAGGAGAGAGGCCACGGCAAGGTTTGGTGCCGTCCGTCAAGCCTGCTGCCAATGTCAACACCATCAGCTGAGCTGTCACATTTGGTTCCTCATTTAAAAGGAGACTGGCAAAGCCTCTAAGGAAAGATGGCGGAGTATGGGTAGTAGAAAGTGGAGGGTCAGGCTCTGACAATGTTCAGTAAGAATTGTTTCATACCTGCTGAAACCCTTTCCATGCATGTATTTTGGCTATTCCAGCTACTAACAGCTCACAACTCTGACATCAAAAGCAAGACATAAAATGCAGAAGCAGGACAGACTCATTTTTTGTTGCTGTAGAAATAGTGGCTAATACACTTGTAACTGGCAATTGCATATTTGCAATCACAGAGTTTGGAAACTTTTCTCTAAAAGTATTCATCTCTCCAAAAATCTTATTTCTAATAAGCAACAACCAAGAGCATACAATTTCTTGTGGGATTTGGTGGTTGTTTTTTTTTTTTTTTTAAACTTCCACAGCAAGGCTTGCTCCGCATACAATGAGCATTACATGCACATGTTATTACCTGAAGCTAAACTTCAGTCAAAATGACAACCTTTGGACTTCAGGAGCATTTTTTCAGGAAGATGAAAATGTAGAAGGGAATAAGAAAGGAAAGAAAGTCTCTGATTAGGTCACTATAAAGCAAAAGGTTCCAGGATGCCCATGGGGAGCTGCCGTACTTAATTTCAATAGTTTTTAGACATCTGAACTGTCATAGTTAAAACACAGTAGTTTGCTTTAGTGTGGGCATGATGCTTTCACATTAGGAAGATGTACTCTGAACCCAGTCATTAGGCCAAATTTTAAAATTTTATTGTTGTAAAACAATTTAAGATGGAAGAGAACTGGGATAATAATCCAGTCTAACAGCTTAAAGCAGAAGCTAACTTCAGGGCACAGGCAGGTTGCTCAGGGCTTTGTCTAGTCTAGTCAAGCTTGGGGAATTTCCATGGATGAAGAGTCTCCACTGCCAGTTATAGCTTCCTGCAGCTGAGTACAAAATGGCTCTTCTATCAAATGCACCTTGGAAAAGACTGTGCTGGTGTCATGCAGAGTTTTTTCAAACCCTCACTACCTGTGAAACCTTTGTACCTCACGAAGCACAGGCATGCTGTTGCCCAAGTTCATGTAAGAAAGGGACATCTTTATCATTGATTTCTGAAGAATATCATAAGGCTATGTGTTTTCAGTGTAATATTTATTGAAAAAAAAAAAGCCATAGTATCAAAAGGACCAAACTCCTACTACAGTAGACCATATAACCTGCTCCAAGAAGGTCTGCTCATTGCAGTAAATTTTTCAACTCTTTTCCCATATTTGCTTTATAGTTGCATTTTTATTTCAGAGTAAATAATTGAAACGGGCAAATATCAGGTTTAGAATTAGTAGCTATGGAACTCAGTTGTTGTGATTAATAAGCTTCCAATTTATTTCTCTCCTTTGTTTTTACTACCCACTTTTAATTTGAGTGTTATATGAAGAACGAGCAACTACCTTTATTTTACCTCAAATGATTTGCCCATCATAGTTTAAAATTAGCTCCTTAAGTGGTAATATACAATGTATGGCACAAGCACACAACTTTTAGCAAAGAAAAATTGGGATAGGTTGAACAGGAAAAAAATCAGAATAGAATTACTGGAAAAAAATGGAGTTTATATTAAAAGATATGGATGCAGAAGTACTACCAATTAAAATTAATTCATTTTTATATGACTACCTGATCATTAACAAAATTAACCTCACCTTACAGAATATTTTTGTGATGCCATGCTTAAATTAAAGAAAAAAGTAGGCTACATTTTCTCATTTCCCTTGTTTGAGTCTTTTACTTGGCAGTGTATTTAGTAAGGCTGTTTTTGTGTAGTGGGATTTCTTATGTATTTTAAATAAGAAGAAATAGCTACTTGAATAGAATCAATTAAATTTTAAGCAAATTACTGAGAAGTAATTGGAATGGGGATCTCATCCAGTTTCATTTAGGCATATACCTAATTTCCTCAAAATCTGAGTTACATTTCCAGGTAAAATATGGAAAAAGTATTTTTTTCTTTCAATCAAAATGTTATGCCTGGTTTTCATTTAAACTTTTTTTTAAGCTTTTTATTTTCAAACATGTCTCCTAGACATCTGCTCGCAGGAATTTCATGCTTACCCTTTCTGCCAAATTTATAAAGGTAAAGATTGAAATTCACACTCATTAAAATCTCTTTCCATCAATCCTTCAAACTTTGAGACCTTTGATTTCTGTCTGACATGGATTTTTGGATTTCATCCCTACAAGGAAGAAGTCTTATCAGAGACACTCATACAGAGCACACTGTATGACTTGGTAAAACTGCTTCAGCTGAAGCATCAAACATACTGACAGGGAACAGCTACTTGCATTGAAACACAGCCTAATGTGACTTCCAGTGGGATTATAATTAACATCACAGCATTTGGGACAAGTTGTATATTTTACCCAATACGGTTTTTCACCCTTTGAGTTCAAAATCTTTGTCTAAAATGGACATTATAAAATTATTCTATATTTTGTCTTCTATTTCAAATAACCTACTTTTAAAAGCTTTGTAAACAACTTATGATCAATTTTATACACTGTTCAGTAGTTGCTTCACAAAAGTACCTCAGAAAACAAATTAGGTGCATGCATTTTACCTCCTAGATAAAAATTAACAATTCAGATCTACAGAAATGGCATAGAAACACCAACTACTTTATTTCAGCTGTCAGCTGAATTCAGTGAAACGAAAAATAAATTTTGGTAATACACAGGGGGAAAAAAAAATCAAAAGACAAAAAGTCTTTTTTCACATATAAGAGCAGAATGGAAGTCCATCAAGGTCTCCAGAATAAAAAGATAAATACAGCCCCTGATCCAGCAGGCACTTAGATCACAGATTACAAAAGTGAAAAATGCACAGAGAAACATAACCCATGCACAAACATAAATATGTAATACATAGAGAATACGTTTGTCCTAATCTGACACATAATGGGATAGGAACTCTTGGCCACAGTGTATTAGGATCATTCTTATGTATGCTAAATAAGTAATTAAAAGAGATGAATGTTGAGATTAATTAAACTATTTTAGTAAACTAAACTATTTAGTTAACCAAGTAAATTATTAAATTTTCACTCATTCATACTGCCAGTGAAAAAGATCTATTGTGATGGGAAGAACTAAATCATTTACTCATTATATTTCTGAAGTTCTCTTTATAAATTTGGCAGAATGAGGTAGCAGTTATGGAAGAAGCACCACAATAGTGTATTTAAAACATCCTAAAATACAGAGATTGTTGTGGCAATTGCCAGAGGACACAAGCTGAACCAGGAGACAATTACTACAAAACTAAAAATTGTTCTGAAAAAAAAAAAAAAAGGGGGGGAAGAAGTTTTATGAATATTTAAGAATAATATGTCCTCTGTGAAAGGAAGGAGGGGGAAGTTTTAGAAAGATCCATTAAAGGAAAAAAAAATTAATCCTACTTGAAGAGTGTGATGGGAGTGGAATGGTATTTTTCCTCCATTTTCCAGGCAGTTCTACTCTGCACTCAAATTCCAGTTTTTCCCAAATTTAAAGTGAACCACATTAATTTTCCACCCGCTTTCAGATACCATCAAGCTTCCTGAAAATAATTCTATATTATTCCTGAAAATAATTCTATATTATTCTATAAATCTTCTAGAATTTATATTTTCGAATACTTGTTTGAATACTTTTAACTAATAATTACTACAGTGATATAACCCTTAATTAAAAGTATATTCTTAGATAAACAGCAGACCACCTGGCATTACAAAAAGATTTAATGCACTTCTGGAGTTCACAGTATGAATTCTGAACACTTGTGATTTTGGAATTTTAATTTTATGATCCCCACACTTTGTTTGACTCACCCAATTATGCCGCATTATGACAAACATTTATGTAAGTGCTTAACCTTACACAGAACTCCCTCTCTATTTCCAATGGTCTGATTTCAGTTCTTCTGAATTGTGTTTCCCATTTTTTTCAATCATAAGAAATTGATTTAACCCCCTTCAACCACAGAAGAAAATGTCACTCACAGAAAGATCCACTTTCGGTGTTGACACTGAGAAAAATTTGTGCTGGTCTCATGGAAAACCACATGTATAGCTACCGAGGTCCAGGCCTTTGAGAGAAATGAGATATGGCAAAATGTTCACCCCATGCTGGAAGTATCCCACATATATCAATTTAGACACAGCCATTTACTTCACTGTCAATAAAGCTAGCATGATTTTTTTTTTCCAAAGGAAAACTCTAAGTCATGTTTCTGTATAGCAAGTCAAGGAGATGGAATTCAAAAGGAATTCCTCACTCAGACTGGTGAGAATTAACCATGATAAGAAACTCTTAGTTTATCTGTTTGAGATAAAAAGTTTTTACAAACTTGAGATTAAAAGTTTTTACAAAACAAAGGATCAGTGCAATGCCTTCTTTAGAAATTAAAAAGAAATGGAAATAATTATTATAAAAGAAAACAGCAATAATAACCATTCACACATTATTCAAAGGCATGGTGTTTAATGATACATACTCAAGTGCAGAGTAATGAGAAACTGAGTATTAAAAAAAAAGGAAATGTTTAATCTGTGATTATTTTTGCCTAGAAATCATACCAGCAAAAGGCAAATATCCTGTAACAGTTTTAATTCTCAAGAAAAGATAAAAAATTACATTAAATAGAAGATCTGTATAACTTTGATCTGGGAAGAAAATTAACAAGGAAATATGTTTTTTACTGCTCATTATTACACAACCTTATATTCTACTACAGGTAGGACAGATCCCCTCAGAAATAATTTTTTATCCCTTATTCACCATACAAGTAAGTATGTAAGACAAGCAAACACTGCCATCTATTAAAATAGGATCTCTGTGCATATTTCCATGAATGGCAAGGCAGCAAAATCAGTATGAAGGTTCTTAATTCACACTTCAAGATATTACACTGTCTTTGTATGCTGTTCCTTACTGGTTTTTATTTGAGCATGCAGTAAAAGCTGTTGCCAAACAGAGTGTGCCAAGAAGAACATTTATTGAGGTAATAAAAGATGAGGATAAGAGAACTGCATTAATGTCTTGCTGTATAAAGGTGAAAAAAAAAAAAATGCAAGAAAAGACTGAGTGGCAGAGAAATTTTCTCCAATTTTCAGGGAAAGTGAGTGCATAGGCATGTATGTGTCATGTCAAAAGATATATTTTGTAGAATGCACTTCAGGTTTGTGAGTACACAGATTTAAACTTCTTTTGAAACTGTAAACCACTGAGCATTTAACAGTCACACTAATCAAACACAAAATACACACAAAAAGAAATATTTTTGACCTTCTTATCAATTGATGATATTTTATTTGAACTCCTTAAGTTTCTATCTTCCTGTCTTAGAGAAACATACCTTCAGATATTCAGAAGGGTCTGAAGGGATAGAGAATTCCAGAGAAAGACAGATCATATTCTTATAAACACAATTAGATGAGCCAAAGACACATTTATCTACATCCTTCCTGCTTTGTTTTTCTAGAGGAGAAAACCCAAGCAACAAGCCCATCTCCAAAAGGGGGCAAGGAGGGAGAAGGGAGGGAACCAAACAGAACCAAACCCAACACTGGAAGAGAAATCTATACTTCATCTATACTTACAATTCAGATTCCCTCTGTTCTGTCTACACGTCAGTCCCACGTGCCTCTACAATCAGACCCCAAATATAACCTTGGACAATCATGGTAGTGGAATGGGAGAGCTAGAGCTTCTAGACCAGTCTAGTCAAGCTCACAAAGGATGAGGGTTGAAAATATTTCAGCCCACATTGAACGAAACATTGCCATAGTTAAATTGGCATCTACTTGATCAGTAATGTGTTTATATACGCTTCAGTCATATTGCTGGACTACAATGTAAAATCAACGTGAGATATCACTAGGGGTGTCTGGGTGTTTTTTTTTTTTTTCTTTTTTTCCTGCAACATGGTGGGGGAGGGGGGAGGGAAGACTAGTCTCTCTCCATTTTGTGCCACTCATACTCCTGTTACTGCAATGATAACGGGCAAGCCCAATTCTCAAATTATACTCTAGGAGCTTCTTGACTCCTGTTCCATTTCTTTGCTGTCATTGCCAAAATCACCATGAAGATTTGTGTAGTCTTCACAGTTAAGCATTCCTAGACAATCCTAAACCCAGAGATAAACTATGTTTTTACATATATGGGTAGATCAACTCTAACAGCTTGAGTGAGTCCAGGGGAGTCAGAAGATACTTTCCAACTTCCATGTTTGTGTTGGAATTTTATATCTCCATGTTTAAAGCCTTTTTTGTTTGAATGTCTTTTGAGGACTAGAAGAGCTGAATAAGGGACAATGTGGTAATACATGGCTTTGAGCACAAAAACTGAAAATGCCAAATGATAAACTAAGGCTGAACTAGTCAGTTAAATTAAAAGAAGTGAAAAAAGGTAAAATAATTTAATCTGTATCTAGGTATCTTCTGAAAACCCACACCTGCTGAGACAGATTTTATTTACAGTTGGACAGTGGTGTTTGACACTTGCAATGCTAAATTTGAAACCTAGAGGTTTGACAATTTTAAAGCTGAGGAAATAATGAGCAAGAACAGTTTTTTTCACCTTTATATATTAAGTAACCCATTCAACAAGTAGTTTGTCTCATAAGAAAAAGCCTAAATGGAGATACCCCTATCTTGTATTAAATAAGGAATCTCTGAGAGTTGAAAAGCACTCAGAATTCAAGGAGAAGTCTTTAATCAAATGAGACGAGAAAGCCAAAGAAAGGTAATTGCATTATTTTATTAAATTGAGTTTGATACTATTAGCAAATATGCTAGTGGTGGTAGGTATTATGAAAGACCTGTATTGCATCTGTCAAAAACTGCATACTCTAAACATTTTAAATTATTTTAATAATTTAAATGAAGACTATCCCGTCTTTCCAATGACAGTTACTCTGAGCCCAGTGTGCCTGTAACACACTGTTCATGATACAGTGTGGTCTGACCTGGACATGCTCAGTGGTTGGTTGTCAGATCATTCTGAAAATCATATTATTGAGCTTAACAGAAAAACAAAAACCAAAACCTGAATAAAATAGAAATAGAAAAGCACTAGGAAACCTCTGCAAGAAATTTCCAACACCAGAATCTAATAAGACTTGCCAAGTTTAAGCAGTACTTTGAACTGATGACTGAAAAGTGGTATTTATGCAGCACATTTTTAGGAACATTTTACCTCATGGCATTAATGTAAAATATTTTTTCCTTGTTTAGTTTTATATAACTAATATTAATAAATTAACAGCCCTTAGAAGACATAGTAAAATAACACACAAAAAAACCCTCACAAAAAAACAGACGGTTGAAAATGGCAACAAACTTAACGAGAAAACAGCAACATAAAAGAAAACCCTTGAAGTGATCAAGGGGAAAGTCAATGACACCAACATGAAGACTCCCTTGAAACATACCTCATAATGTCTTTTTCCAGTCTTCTGCAAATGAGAAATTATCACATAGGGATTTCATGCACTGTTGTGAGAATACTGTCAACTTCACTAGGCTGAGTTGCAGTGAATTTGACTGCTAAATGATTGTGAAAAACTAGTCAGCTACTCACAGCTCAAGGTGATTACACATAAGGAGTTTCACTCTAGAAAAAAATAACATCAAGTGCTCCAGAGAGAGCAAGCCACGGAAATCACTGAAAATATCAGTAAGTTTGAAAGTCCAATAATTTTACATGGGAAAGTTGAATAGTTCATAAAAACTCAGCTCCAGACTAAGTATCTCTTTTAGAGCTCTGCCTAGTGCTGCATTACTATACATTGACTATGCACAAAGTCTTCATTGTCAGCCATTTAGGAAATTGTGTACCTTTCAAACATTCTCATTAGATTACTGTTATTATTTACCATATACACTGCTATATGTTACAATTCTTAAGCTAATACAAAATGTGACTCTGCAAGAGAATAATTGAATACATAAACACAAGTATCTCATATATTCTGTTCCTTCCTATTTCTATACTTCTGGAGAGACAAGGCCTTATTCCCCATCCAATTCTATCAGCATATCCTGACCTATTTAACATCAGTTACTGACTCCAATTCAGATGGCAGCAGTCTTAAATCTTGCAAATAATATGAATCATGAAAAGAGATAATATGTAGTTGGGTCATTGGCTGTTACAACAAGACCACAAGCAAGACACAAGGCTAAGACAGGAGCTGCAGTTTTGACCTTAGAGTGGTCCAAATTATTGACAGACTAGAACTTAGCATGCATCAACAGAAGTGTCATTCAGCCTTGCAGAGCACAGAGTTAGGACTTATATTCTCCCCCCTACTCTGTGACAATTTTATAAACATTTCCTCTTCGCAACCAAAAACTGCAATAAGGAGTCTGGAGACCAAAAGAAAGGAGACCATAAAAATCCTTGCTCCTTCAGAATAAATGAGTCTTTGCCAGACTCAGATCAAACTTTTCCTAAAATGGTATCTTGAACTCCAGTCTACCTACTTATTATAAGTCTTCCTGGGGTTTCCAGCATTTTTCTTATGATGGGGATATTTAACAATGGATAAACTAAGAATATTCCATGATGACAAATATGTTCAAAAATGATGTACTAACTTCAGTCAGGTATTGCTTCGCACCAAAAGTCACTAAATAGGACCCTTAGGCTTTACTTCCTTGCCAGCAAATAATGTTATTTTACAGAAGTATCTAAATGTTTTCTTTTGAAATGCTGCTGCTTTTCTGTCTTGTGAGAGAGACAGAATGAATTCAGAGGCCTCAATTGTACAAGCAAGCATGCTTGCCTGTGTAGCTGTTCATTTTCCTGAAGAGCATGTAATTTATTTGAAGGATCTACTAAATTGTAACAAACAGTATTTCTGAAAAGTCACAATAAAACCTGAGATTTTAAAATGCCATTAGATAGTGCTGGGAACTTGTCAGATCCCACAGAATTCATCCCCCCATCCAACGATGCATGATATTTAGCACATAGTGTACTTATGCTTTTTGTTTGTAAAAAGAAGACCATTTTTCTTCCCATGTTTCTGACCTTTATTCTTATTATCAAATATCTTTTCCAATTGCACTGAATTGTGCAAAACTATCTTTGTGAATCATGTCAGAAGGATTTTGTCCTTGGAATGAGATATTTGACAGTTTATGCAGTCAGCTTGTGTATCCAAATTGTACTTCAATAAGAAAAGATTAGATTAAAACGTGGTTCACGACCAGGAAAAAACTACACAGTTCTATGTTTTGTATCTCAGGATTAGCTATTATATCTAATCAGTATTTAAAAATAGCTTAATACAAAGAACAGATTCTCTACCCAAGTTCAGAGATTGTCAGTACCGGAACTTAGCACTTGTGGATGAAAAAGGTGTTGATAAGTGAATGAAAAAAGGTCGAATAGCTTGACTTTGATTGTGCTTCATGATCTCTGTTACCACTTTTCTGCAAGGTTTATCCCCCTTGAAATATCATTATTATTTTAATGCCACTAATTAGTTTCCCTATAAAAAAGTCACTCAACCCAGAAGGCATTTCTTTCATTTTAATTACATAATGACTATTTTCAGTAATTGGCAAAAGTTCTTCCAAACACTATATTCAATCTGTATTCAATGAGGGACAATCTGTACTGCCTACATGGCATTACTTCATCTCACTAGCTTTTACAGCAGCTACAAACTATCTATTGAGATTTCAGGATGTAATTTCCTGTGAATGACAGAAGCTGATAACAATCCATGTCATGAAATCGAGAATGGTATTCACTTACTTTTTATAATATTGAAAATATATGGTACATCAATTGCACAAATAATTGAATATTTTTGTTTAAGAAGCACTTCAGTTCCAGTACCCTGCTAGAAAGTAATAGCAGTGTACATTCGTATTTAGTTGCTCCATCTACCCTTCCTACAAGATCAACATTGTTCACAAAAGATCAATAGAACCATTATAAAATGTGTTTGCTATAATTAAGAAGGCAGGAGTCTTATATTTATGCTGCAGGATGCATTAAAATACCAACAGACATCAGGACTGAGTTAGCACTCGCAGATAAACCAGTTATTCCTCAGTAAACCGTGTTTTATTTATTTATTTGCTTAAAGTAACACTAATTTCTACTCCCTCATTAAGAACCCCACGCTCTAAATTGAAAAGCTCTGCAGGAATTAAATTTTTTCACATCCTTTGGTGAGGAAAGAGAGTTTAAAAAACATGGAGTGGAAGGAAAGGGCTACACTCCAAGTTCCTTAGAAAACAAACTGGGAAATTTCTTCAAAAGAAAATAGAGATGAAAATAGGGGGGGTTGTGGGAGGAGAAAGGCAATCAAACAATTATTTGTGTATGTTTAGGTAAAAATGTGCACACACACATCCCATAAGCATATGTTTATATAGCTTTACACCTGAAAAGGATCTTACTACCATCAGTAGCCATTTTATTCCTGCAAAGCACATAACCAACTTTTACATTTTTTCAGGTTGAAATCTTATGATGGAAGACTCCATTTTGCCTATTCAGCAACTTCAGTAAGAATTCTAACAGTGTACTCAAATTATGGATTTATCAGAAAAAGGATGCAGAGTCTTACCCACCATGCCTGATGCATACTCAGTCAGGTTTGGTATATGTTAAATACTACTGAAATATATTCAAACTAAATTGAATAAGCACTCATTTACTCAGACAAAGACAAAAGTATACCATGAAAGACCATTAGGCCATCACAGCAAATAAATAAATGCAAGTAAACCTGCACTGACTTATATTGTTTCAAATACCACAGGATAATAACAGACCAAGAAGCAGAATACTTACAAAGTTGTAATTTCTTTTTAGTACCATATACTAGTAATGTTAAGTATCACAGAATCATCGAATGGCTTTGGTTGTAAGTGACCTTAAAATACATGTAGTTCCAACCCCCCTGCCCTGAGCAGACACTTTTCACTGGACCAGATTGGTCAGAGACCAAGCCAACCTGGCCTTGAACCCTTCCAGGAATGGCGCAGCCACAGCTTCTTGGGGCAACCTTTTCCAGTGCCTCACCACTCCCACAGTAAAGAATTTTTTCCTGATATCTAATCTAAATGTACTCTCTTTCAGTTTGAAGCCATTCCCCCTTGTCCTGTCAACATGCTCTTGTAAAAAGTTTCTCTCCATCTTTCTTACAGGCTCCTTTCAGGTATTGAAAGGCTACAATTAGGTCACCTCAAAGCCTTTTTTCTTCCAGGATGAATAATCTCAATTCTCTCAGCCTTTCCTCATATTAGAGGTGTTCCATCCCTCTAATCATCCTGGTGGCCTTCCTCTGGACTCACTCCAACAGATCAAAGTCCTTACTGTACTGGGGACCCTAGAGCTGGATGCAGTACTCCAGGTGAGGCCATTTTACAAGAGATGGAAGCAGAACAAGTTACAAAAGAAGCAATTTAGAAGCACTTCTAGGGCAAAAAGGGTTGGTATTAGGAGAGCAAAAACCCACCTAAAGATGATACTTGCAATGGTTGTAAGGACAAGAATTTCTATTATGATGCAGATAGTGAAAAGGAGAACAGCAAAAATGTCTGGCTGTTACTGAATAGTGCAGGCATCTTAGTGATAGCAGGCACAAATAAGGCTGAGGTACTGAATGCTGTCTTTGCCTAAGTCTTCTCTGACAAGGACTCCCAGGCCTCTGCAAAGAGGGGTAGTGTTCATAGCAGAAAGCAACAACCAGCGGTGGATAAGAATCAAATCAGGGATATATGTCATATTAAGAATAATTCTCTTCCTTTAACCCTGAAACTGTGATAGTAAGACTGAACTGAGACATAAAGATATCAAATACTGAAAACATTTTTTTCCCACTGCATTTTGTATTTCAGTTAGAGTACTTGTAGAACACTCATCTCCAAGGCACATTTTCATAATTAAACACACCTAAAAATATCAGAGAAAATTATTCTTAAACCAGATCTATTTTTAAATGTCTTGTTTAAAAGTGTATAAGAAAAGAGAAAAAATAAACTGATATTACTTGACAATACTTAAATTAGAACTGAAGTATAACAGTGTATTTGCACATGTAACAGCTAACACTGCAGAAACATAAAATGAACCACTACTTCACTTACCCACTGAAAATAATCCAGCAAAAGTTTGCAAATAATACATTAAATGTACAATTACGATGGAACTGTTAGTGATTTATTTAAGAACTTAAGAATGGCACCCTTTTTGAAAGTAACCCAGCAGGTTCCTAGTAAATGATCTGTAATATGCAAGTCAGAGTAGTCAAGCTAAAACCCAACAAAGCATTAAGTGTGCCAAGAAAAAAACTGAAGAAAAAACAAGCAACTGGAGAACAGTAAGCAAAACCTCACATTTAGGAAAGCCAATCTTGTATTTCAAAGCCCAACCACAAAGATTATTCCCATTCAATTACCATATGTAATTCCATCTTATTTTATCCAAAAGGATGCAATTTCAAGTCACTATTCACAAAGCAGAAGGAATGCAGAAATGTTTTCATATGGATCACACTTTTCAGATTTTCTGTGCCTTTTTCTTGGGTTTCAATGGTTCAGAGCCATTGTATTTGAATTTTATACATCTCTTCCAGAAAAGTTGCCACAGGTATGCATTTAAAGAAATTGTCATCAAAATATACTTTGAACAATAATGGGATCTGCCTTGCTACTTCCCCATCTACAGTTATTGTCTTGCCAAAAACCATTCAATGAAAGGTTTAACTGGAAATAGGATAACAGCTCTACAGATCTGCATTACAGGCCACTCTGATTTCCTTGACATTATGCTTAAAATAAATTAAGACAAGAAATGTTGGCATTTTTAACTTTACAACCAGATGAATACAAATGCCATTTTGGTCCAAAGACTGCCTTAAGAAGAACACATCAGATATTTTCATTAATAGTGAAAGGATTTCATTCCATTTGCTGCTAAGTAGACTGACTCGACTGAACTAAAGCAATTTAAGTGTGCACATACTATTTTCATTGCAGAATTTTATGAACTTAGCCTTACACCACAGAAATAACTCCTTTTACATATATAATATTAAATATGACATTACTACAGTGCTAAAAAAAACCCTTACCTCCTGTGCTGTACATTCCAACAGAAATTTATTTCTGAAACAGGTGAAGTATGACACTGTAATACTGGGATCTGATTAAAATAAGTGATTGCCTTTCTAAATATGGAAACCAGCTGTATTTTAACTTAGAGTTCAAATTTACCTCTCCTTATATAAAACTGGAACACAATTTTAATGGAAGATACCTTTCTGAGCACTCTACTCAATGCACAAGTATTTCAGCAGCTGTTACAGATGTAAGAAAACAGTTCAATTCTTTTCTTCATGTATGTTAAGAAATTTATGGAAAAAGAAAGCTAACAGAAATATCATTTATTTTAGTAGATTTTAATAATGTATTAGGGTACTAAAATTAAGGATATTCTGAGCACACAAAAAAAAACCCTCTCCATTATCTGCACAAAATGTGTGCGCACCCATACAAGTGTTCCTTTTTACAATAGAAAACAAAATTTATTTGGACCTTAGGACAGTGAATATGACCAGAATAAAGGTGACATTTTGAAGTAAGTTTATTCACAAACCTGCACTATATAAGAATATAATAAACATTAAAATCATCTTTCTATACTGTCTTAAGCTTTCTTCTCTGCCAACTTTGCAGAACAAACAACTGGAAACAAGCTTCAAGGGGGGAAAACATACCAGATATGAAGACAGAAAGACACTCAGGATGGCTGAAAAGCTTGGTTTCTTTTTTTTTTTTTACTAAGATCAGTGTTCCTTTCTTCTATCTTCCTAAATCCACAAAAAAGTCTATCTCACTCTGAAATTTTAAAATCTATGAAACCCAAAAGGGTACTAAAGCTAAGGTCTGTTCCCTCAAGAACAAATAAAATCTATCTATAAGATGGAGGGAAAAATGCTACAGTTACTTACAATTGACATTCATTCTGCATCTGTTCAGGACACAATTTTACTTTTCCTATTCTACTGATCGAAAAAATCAAATCCACCAAGGCACTGAAAGTCTTAGACATTTCATTTCAGTACCATTAACGATCTGATAATCATCAAGAGAAAAAATTAATTAGTGTCAAGATCGAAAATCAAAAGTCTTATATAAAAAAATCAGTTATTCCATGGGCAGAGCTCACTAGCCTTTGACTTTCACCAAGTGTGAGGCACCTAAACTTTCAAAATCAAAGTACCAGAACACATCTGGAGAAAACAGATTATTTTTCCCAAAAGGAATTCCAATCTGCTTACTGGGTTTTTCTCTTTGGTTTTGCTTTGTTGGATTCGGAAGAAATAAGGAAGCTGCACAATGGATTTATCTTTCACTGTGAACCAGAATCAAGAACTGAAGCACTGTTGCATAACACAGTACTCCCCCTTACACTCCCACAGAGCATGAGGGGGAGTTTTGGGATGGGAATGAATGCAGAATCATGTCCTCAGGCTCTACTCACCTCTTATTTGGAGCTCCAGTGTAATTGTAACTGACTTAAAAAAGGCCAAAAACCAGCTCCTGCAGCAGTGCTTTGACTACAGAGCTTCTTATTCATGGTCTTCAAAATCATATTAATGCCAGTATATTTTCAAAGGGAGATTGAATTCTTCCTTCAATTCCACCATTCATAGGGTCCTCTCACATGACCCTGTTCAGTTCTCTTTTAAAAAGAGCAGTAATGGTTGAACTATGCCTTTGATCCTGCCACTATTTTTTTTTTTTTTTATATTCTGGCAATATAGAATTGATATAGTTTCAGGGCCTGCTTTGAGAGTCTTTTTGTAGTTGGGAGCTCAATAATTCCTGCATTTAGGCTGCAGGAGGATCAAACCACAGGCCAGATCCTTATCTTGATACAGGTAAAGTCTACTTCCAGCTATGAACTCATAATAAACTGCAATACTTTGTCTTTTATCTAATCCTCCTATAAAAGCTTGATATCTCCTAAAGAGCATATCCTAAATATATGTGAGTCACATTTCTTTTCACATTTACTGAAAACTGATCTCACAAGCTTAGATGGGTGAATTTCTGAATAAGAGATATATTGTATGACGAAGAATCTATAAACTCAGCCACAGAGGAGAAAAAAATTCTCTTTGAAATCTTTTCTTTGTTTTAGGCACAAAACCTGTACAACCTCTGCACAGCAATTTTAGAGTTTATTCTTTAAATCCAAGGTCATGCAGCCATAGCGACTAGTTCATGCTCAGAGGGGAGGTAATCATCCTCTGTTCTTCTCAGCAAGTGCTCTTTGCTGAGGTCAAAGAAATGGGGCATTGTAACACTAGAATCCATTACAAATTAGCATAATGTCACCACCTCTCTCTGTGACATTTAAAATGAGCACAGATGAAGGACAGCGTGGAAAACAATGCAATTACAAGTATCTGGGTCCAGCAGCAGTTCTGGAAGAGGACAAGGAAGTGTAAATGCCTAATGCCTAATGAATCCTTTAATAAACTCCAGCATTCTTTGTATTGCCTTCTTTCTCTGACATATCATTAAACAAATAAGTAAATAATTTAAAAAAACAACAACAAAACCCTACAAAAGTCAGAAATTCCAGTCAGACTCACTTCTGCAGGTAACAAATATGAATGAAACACCACCACAAGCTTTCATCACATTCAAATACAAAAGGGGAAAATTGACATAAAGGTGAGAAGAACACCATCTCAGTTTCCCAGTGCAGCACCGCTGTGAGGCAATCTGTGAAGATGAGACCTATCTCTGTCTATACACTGATATCTAATCAGACCTTAAAAGTTCTGAAAATCTGAAAAAGGCACAAAATATAAAATAAAGGGAAAAGAAACATACAAGCACCAGATGCAAAACGTCTTGCCTTGTGTTACACAGTCCAGTAGTAATTTTACAATATCTTTTAATCACCTATACTCAAAAAGGAAGGAGCAGAAGTATAGGGCAGAGAGAGAAACAAGTCCTTTTCAGTAAAATGTATCAACTTTCATTTCTTCCTACATGTTAAAAGCTTTCTGGGGGAAAAAAAAAAGTGGAAGTACCTAAAAACTTCAGTCTTAACATATTCTGAAAACATTTTTAATTTTATGTCTTTTCTGAAACATGATAGCTAATTAGTTATTTGATTATCATAATCAGAAACACTAATCATTGCAGTCTTGATGAAAATTCAGTGATTATCCCAGGAGGGTTACGGTCCAGTAAATGTGTTGACAGGCTATTTGTTATTGTAGTGGCAATGCATCATGATAACATATAGCAGAAAACAAAAGACAAATACAGATTAATATTATCCATAATACTTCAATACAAGAGAAAATGTAATGTGACCTTTAGGTCAAATTACATGGTTCCTAATCAAATGAAATTTCTTGTAACATCAGTTTTGCATTCAGAAGACTATAGTATCCTAGTGAATGAAAATACAAGTCCCACTAAAATGGCCAGCAACCAATGCCAAGCCACATCATGATGTCTTCCAAAATTAGCTTGCAGTTCATTGAAAAGATAGCTTGTTTTATTGTTTAAAAGTAAAATCAAAATATTGCAAATGCAAATAAAAGACATGAGACAGCATCTCTCCTTCTCATAAAGTTTTCTCTCTAAATCCTTCAAACACCTAAAAAACTATTTATTCCATACAACCATTATTATATATCTTTATCTTTTGTCATAGGTGGGAGTGGAAGGCTTAGACAAATTTATTAAATAGCAAAGCCTTGCCAGTGAGTCCCGAGGTACAGAAAGGACTCCCTTGTTTTCTAAAACCCTTCTCAGAGAGGAGTTCAGGTGTGGCTAAACCTAAACTTAGCCTCAGATTACGTTAACAGTTTAAATTTGATAAATTATAAAGGTGTGATTGAATCACTTTTTTTCCCACAGGTTTTTAATGATTGGCAAAATGAGAATATTTATATAAAATTAATAATTTATTTTATACAAATGATCAGAAAAATATTTTCATCAGAACTATTTTCTACATAATATAAATGCTAAAAATCTACTAGTAGAGTATTATATAGCATAAAGTCGTATAGTGCACTGTAACAAAGCATTATTGAAGCAGTTAAAATAAAGTTACCAAAAAGGAATAATTATGAAGTAGAGATTTGGTGTAACTCACCCACACCAATACTTGTGGGGAGATCTCTTTCTCTCAGCCTGGAGGAGTAACCTTGGAGGGCATTCCCAGACAAGGGAGGAATCTCTACACATACACCCCAAGAAGGGTTATGTTAGAAGAACCTGACTGCATGAGAGGGGACTGGACTTTTGTAGTTTAGACTGCTAGTCACAGATCTACAAGCCAGCAGACTAGCTTATCTGTCAAATCCTGTTTCAATATCAGGATGTGTATTTGAAGTCTGATGAACCAGGATGGGTTTAGCACACTTTAACACCAAGACAGCACCCTGGCACCAGCAGTTGATAGCTTGCATTTCGTTGGATTTTAGGTCTTATCAGGGGTAGGCTCTCCTGCCACACCTTTATATTAAAGTAACCTCCCTTTTAAGAAATACTTGGAAGTATCAGATCTTCCCTTGTGAAAATAACAAGGGAAAAATTGAATTTGCTAAACTACTTTCCCCAAAGTTGTTGCAGTTTGCCAGCCCACTGGAGAACTTATTTTTAACCCCATTCCTTCAGCCTGTAATTTCTTATTTCTACTTTCAGTTTAACAAGCTGCAAGTGGTACTTGCAGAGATGAAATAGTCATTGAGTTGCTTTAATATAGTAAATTACTATTATCTGCTCCATGACTTGGAACCCTTTTCTCTCCTTCTCATTCACCCCTTTTTATTTTTATTATTTTCAGCAGGTAATAATAAATGTCACCCAAGCTCTGCAAAAATACCAATGCCATTACTTTTTCTTTTTTTGCCTCCTTCCCCTTCAAGACTAACAGCTGCCAGAATCTGTGGCTGTCAAAACTGGCAGCTGGAAACTTTTTCCATACTTGCCAAAGAGTTGATTGGAGATATGCAAATAACACTTCTCCAAAAATTGTCCAAAGGGTCCCAAGAGGCACAACAGAGGTTAGCTACTTCCTTTACAACTCTGTGAAGCCACTGTATCTTCCAACCTCCCAGAAATAGAAAGCAAGAATTCAAGACAAAGAAATGTCATTTTTACAATGACTTTACATAGAGTAGATGTCTATCACTCTACAGTGTAAATGTATATGGTTTCCATTCTCACAGTACCCGAGCAATCTCAATATTTCATGTACATATACTCTCACCACTACTACCAAATGTAGAAAAAGTATTGTTGTATTGTAAGCATAAGGAACTGAGCACAAAAATGCCACAAAAATAAACCTGGTACAATAAACATAAATGTTATGGATTCATATTTATTAATGGGAAATGAATTCTCATAGAACATCTACTTCAGCTACATAAAATGAAGAAAAGAGTTTATACTTGACTATTTTATCTAGCATTTGGTGAATTTGAAGAAAACTTCAGAAAAGAAAATATCTGTGAGTAGTTTATTCCAGGGGTTAACTGCCTGATAACCTTTATGTCTTTTACCCTAACCCTAATCTGTAGTTTACCACTATTTATTCTTCTCTTTTATTAAATGGCCAAGAAAAGCAGTACCATTGTCCTGTTTTTAACAAATTTTTGCATAACAGAGATGTCATATTTTCTCAGTCTTCTTTTTTGTAAATTAAATAAAATTAATTCTGTCAATATCATTTAAAGGTCATGTCTTCAAAGTCCCTCATCATTCTTACTCTTATCTCTTGGACTTTCTCTGGTCAATCAGCTCTTCTTTAACTGCGGTGACCAAAACTACTCAACATATTAGATATGGCCTCAGAAACACTGACTTGAATAATTATTTTTCACATCTCGCACACAGTAAACCTGCTTGTATATTTTCAGGATCACACTGTTGATTCATGATTCATTTCTGACTAACTATTACCTATTTAGCAAGATATTTTCAGCTTATGGCATTTTATTTCTCCTTTCTGAGTGTAACATTTCCCACAAATCTTGAATAAATATGAACTTGTCACTTGAAAGGTGTTTTCCAAAATTTTGATTGCTGATCCTCAACAAGCCCCACACACATTGTTAAAATCCTTATTTTATCTGCAAGTTCTACAAGGATACATTAGTCTATCAGACATTATTAATGAACATAGTCCAGGACAGATGAATGCAGGAATCTATGTGCATGTTTTCATAATCTGAAGGGAGACTAGCAGGAATTGATTGATTGTAATATATCACAGGAAAATGATGAAACACAGTCCAAGTTTGCCTACAGGAATGTCATGGGATAACATGAAAGGGTATACAAAACTCAAGGTGTGTTACATTTACAGATTTCTATAGATCTGTTACCCTGTCAAAAGATTTCTAGAGCTAAATTCACTTCTTGTACACATTAAATGCTTGCTCTAGAATATTTCCAAGGATTCAGGTCAGACTGGTCATGACAGCATGGTTCTCTTTTTCTTATTTTGAAGCCCAGAAATATATTTACATTCCTTGAACCCTCCTCCATGAGTTCTCAAAATTTAAAAGATTCAGAGAAAGCTCTCATTCATTAACTTTTAATTGTATTCATTAATTTTATTTTTAAGGTCTTTCTTTTAGGCAGCCATACTTCAGCATGTACCTCATCATAAGTCCCTATGTCCTCATATTTCTCATGTACCCTATGTACTCATTAAAACACTCCCACTGGGCATTGGTCAAATAATTCTGTATGATGGTGCATTAAGACTGAAGCAAAAAACAGCACTAAATTCTTTAGCTTTCTCTACATCATCCTATATTTTCTCTCTTATTTATATTTAAGGCCTTGAACAACCTGGCCTAGTGGGGAGTGTCCCTGCCCATGGCAGGATGGTTGAGAATAGAGGATCTTTCAGTTCCCTTCCACTCCCTTAACAGTCTATAATTCTATGATTTTTACAAAGGAAAGATAGTATTTTCTAATTTTTATATGTATATGAGATTGACCTAACCTTTAATTAATTTTTTCTTAAAACTTTCTAACTAACATACAGTTTCCATTTTGCACTACTTTATTTGTTTATTTCCCTGTTATTTTCTTTATTCTTATACTCTCTTATGCATATCTTTCTTCCATTTAATTTATAATTTCTTTCTGGTTCAGGTTATCAAAGAGCTTCTGATGCAGTTATAATGGTATTTTACAGAGTTGCCTGTCCCTTTTGCACCATCTCTCAAAAGGGTTTGCAGAAGTACACCTACCAGAGCCCGTGCCTCCAGTTCTCAATGATCTGCCTTCAGGAACCTATTTACCTGTTCCCTAAATTTGTCAAAGACCATTATCCTTACTGTGCTGTAGGTATTTCCCTCTCTGTGAAGAAGAAGACTGAAATGTATGTTCCAAATGTTTATTCAAACATGTTGTTTAAACATTCATAATTTGAGGCTTATTTAGTCATGATCACACTAACAAACTCAGGTCCTCAGAATGTCAAAACGATACCATACACCCTATCCCAGAGATCTTTTTATTTCGCGAAAACTTTTCATCTTTTTCAGGAAATTTGAAAATATGTTGTGGAATTACCTTTTCTCCTTCAATTATTAATGGCTGACCATTCAAAAACATGGCTGCTATAAATACTGATACAGTATTATCTAGAGGGAAGAATATTTGATAACTAGAAACATTTAGTGTTCTGTCCTGTGATCACCATTTTGAAGAAGCTTGACTTGCAATTTGAACTCAGAAGTCCTGGGAAACACATTTTTTAATACTCTCTAGCAACTAGGAAGAAAACTCAAATTGTTTTCCTTAAAACTATAGAGAATAGATATATAGAACAAGATGAATACTAAAGTAATGGGACTCCAGAAGACTGACTTGAGAGCTAGACAATGCAACCACAACATGAAAGGTAAACTTATTTAAGGAAAAACAACAAAAAGGCATAAGTATAATAGAAATCTTACATTAGTAGAAGGCATATAATTTATCTTGTAAGTTGCAATTTCACTTGCCAAAATAATTGTTAGCTGCTTCACAATTACCTGAGAGCCTCATCTCACTGCCTTGCAAACAGGAGGAGAGTAAACACATTCTGTGGAGTCACTGCACACTGAACCACGTGTCAACAAACTGTAGCTCAGATGTGGCAACATAAACTTCAGATCACATCAGAGAAACTGTTTGTGTCAACCTCATCAAAACCAGTTCTCATCAATCCCCAGCATTCCTGCTGGAATAGACTGAAAATATTTTTGCTAAAACATTAATTCCCTTGAATTTTCAATGTTTACAGTGTATTTTGTACATGACAAAACAAGACTTGAGTGATGAATTTTACACCTCTAACAGAGGTGGTTTACCTCAGCAAATAATTTCACACATTAATAAGCTTTCTTACAGCCATTGAGTGACCTTGTATAAACATAGTCGCTCCTTCTATCAAAAAATTAAAACATATAGCATCATTTGACAATCTATTATTTACCTTCCTACAAAATAATAGGAAGAAGGTACAAAATTCCAAACGTGTTGCATAAATTATGTATGTTGTCTATACACTACAGAATTCTGAGAACATATATATTTCCGTAGATTCTAATTGGGCTATTTTACAGATAAGATGTTTCTCACTGGGAAGCAGTTAAAAATAAGTCAGACAGTTGTCCTCATGCCAACATGACCCCAACCCACCAAGAAATCCAAAATAAATGCAAAAATATGGCACCTCTTTACAAAACAGAAGAGCTTTTAAAAACTTTTCCTTGGAAATAGAGGAATTGAGTCATGTTGCATTTAGTAAAGATGAACCTCAAGGGCCTACAATTGTAGGAAAGATACTGTTATAATACAAAGTCTTATGAAAAGGCTGAAATTCAGGATGCATTAAAAAGAAATAGAATGGTTTTGAGGGTGTGATATGTTCAAGAGTTTGAACATAATCTCAAATATTAATTGGCAAAGCATACACTTCAATAAGAGAGAAAGAACAAAGTATCCAACAAATTCCTACAGTCTAAAGACTACTTAACAATATGTCAGAACTGCTTTTCAAAAACCCTGTTCATGTCTGCTCAGAACATTAAACCAAATCAAATATTTAAAGCTAGTGAGCAGAAAATTTGGCTTCCAAAACCAATTCCAGCATATGCAGCATAAAGCAAGATAGGTGTCCTACTAATTTCAGTCAATATTAGCAGAATCATGTAGTACAAGTGAAAAAACCCAAGACATTATTTATTTTTTATGAGCATAGATAAAAGAAAACCACTGAAAAACTGTCCCAAAAGATGACCAAAGTTGAATAATGTATTTAAAAAGAAAAAAAACAAAACAAAACAAAACAAAAACACCACAACAAAACAAAACAACAAAACTCCCTGTGATTTGAACAGGTTTTTATGTTACTGAGATCAAATCACTACCACTGATCCTAATTAATGTTCTCATCACAAGTTTGCTTCTGTATGTATGATAACGCAATGGTAGTAACTTTCAATTTCAAGTAATCAAAACGACAATTTTAAATGTAGTATTTTATTCATGATGGTTATTGAAATACATGTTTGTAAACAATCATGTACTTCTGGCTTAACTCATTCTCAGAATGTCACCCATGGAGTAACTTCCTCTGACCTATTCCTCTGGAATAAGGCACACAATGGAACTCAGTACGTGAAATGTGTGAAAGCAAACATAAAATAATTACCTGGATCAATAGGGCTTATTTACGGCTACTTGATAATCCAAGTCCAAAAAAATTCAGAACAAGCACACAGAAAAGCTTTTTTTGTCATACCCCAGCTGTCAAGAAGCTTTAAAAGCAAACAAGCCAGCCAAACACCACAGTTTCTTAATATGGTAAGGATATGGAACATAATCCTCTACAAAACTACTTAAATACTAAATTTAGTATTCATTCTTTCAATAGTGGATGCAAGAGTGTTTCATAAAAAGCTAAAAGAGGCAAAGGAGATGGATAAATAAAGATATGATTTACAGTCACATTTGTATGAAGACTTCAGTAAAACTGAAAATCTTTGAAAATATGCTCAAATCTTTGAAAATATGCAAAATTTTGTTTAAACCACAGAAATGTAGGTTTCAGTAGGTTTCAGTGAAACATCTAACCAAAAGAAAACTGTGCTGAATGCATAATTGTCTTCTATTTTGTAGTTAGAATTTCATATTGTGACCACAGCCCAAAGAGGGGGTGAGATTCAGTTACCTCAACAAAGATATCTAGTGCCCCAGAGACTCCTTCACAACACAGGCTATGACCCATAGGGTAGGCACAATATTGGACTGTTAGGTCAATGGCACAGTTCTAGAAAAGCAGAATAACCAGAATATCTGAATTCCAGACAGAGTGTCCACATTCCTTACTTCCCTGATACAAACATTAAGAGATTTTTTTTATTGTTTCAAGAGATGTAAAATTGCATGCACACATTCGATTTCACCATTATGCAGAAGTCTTTCTTTTCTACTGTTCAGCTAATTTAACAGTGCTTTAAAATTATGTCAGTGTCGATTTTGTTAATGTTCATTCCGATCTTAGACTTAATAGGTTCTTTCTACCTATCTTCAGGCAACTAATCATGATACCTACATGAACTCAGTTTTTGTTCTAGATTCTTGGTATGATTATGCCCTCTAATATCTGAACCACTTTCTAAAGTTACCTCTATTTTTTGTTTAATTATCCACGAAGTGATAAGTCTAGAATTTCAGTTGGTGGCTTAATTTTAGAGGGACACACAGATCAGTTCTCAGGTGGGGCAAAATTCAGCAGAGATGGGTGGCAACTGTAACAAGATGGCTCTTCATTATCATGCTCCTCTTACCTCAAATAAACAGAGGGCTGTGTGGCTAGTGACAAAAATTACTTGCTGGTTTAATACTGCAACTGAGAATGAATCGCAAGTGCATCTCCATGCAGTGCAACTGGACTCAGCTGACAAGAACGGGATGGAGACAGTGACTCTCAGAGCACAGAGGAGACATCTTGTAGGAGAAAGGCCCTAGGCCTGAATCCTCTTATTTCTTATTAGAAATAAATCTTTTATTCCGCAAAATAGCAGCACAGTTCTCAACCTTGACTCTTTACCCGATTCAATATTAGAGTAATTCATTGCCATATTACAATAGTTTTCTCATGTCATTCGAAAAATATGAAGAGACCTGATGCTAGAGAGCCTCTGGAGATTTACCCAGATTTGATTACAAAAAAAAAAAATTTAGGGCCTTCTCCCTAAAACTCAACCATCTCTTCTACTCAATATAGGCGTGTAGATATAAGATCGATACTAACCCTGCATTACACTCTGTTACGGCTTCAGGGCTTTCAGCGTGTATCAAAAAAGTAGATGGACCATCATACAGAGCACTCTCCCCATCTTTTCCACTATAGCAAAATCACAAACCTTTGTCTTGGGGCCAGAAGGTTTTGCTCCTGCTCTGTGCTTTCCCTGGTGCCCAGGGGAACAGCCGGAAAGTACACTCATTGTAACTTTCAGTAGAGAAAAAACTGCATTTAATTCTGAGGGTTCAGTCCAATTCTTAGAGTTCATACAATAAAATGGCTGGTAGAATATTGTCTATACTTTTCTCTCAATTTATATTAATTTTTATATAATCTACTTGATTAGAATTTATTTAATTAAAGTGACATTATCCATTAGGTGAGTTACTGATTCCCTAAAATTCAAGGTAATTTACTTCAAATAATTTACAGAAAACTCTTCATTCCTGTAGAAAAACTAAAAATGTATTTCAAATTAAAAGCAAGCAAAAAAAAAAAAAAAAAGAACAAGGAAAGGGGGAAAATGCTGGGAACTAGAAATATTGTGAAAGCAGCAGTGGTAATGAAGCAGAGAAGACTGGAGAGAAGTTGACATTACTGGAGGGCTCTCCCAGACAACAGTCAAATGTGCATATACTGCAGTGGAAGAAGAAAGGCAGATTAGGTTTAAAGCTGGAATTTCAGGATTCATCCTTTCTACTCTTCATGGAATATTGTTTTTGATAAAATTCTCTCTTTTTAATGCAAATGCTTCAGATCCCCAAGAAATTGTCTTTATGCACCCACACTGTGTTTTCTGGCTTGAATAAGTTTGTTAGTAGATAAACACTGCTGCTGCCTCATGCTTGAAAAGTTTTGAATGTAATTGACTGTCAATGATATGATGATTTATAATGCAATCTGCTGCTACTTCTGCTGCTGCAGATAACTCTAATTTGCTTCTATTGTATTAGATATGATGAACTTGACAATCATTTTCAATTTTCCTATTTGGCTTTCATTCAGGTTGATGTGGCCAGTAACAGTAAATTTTCATTGTTCTCCCCCTAGAGCAATAAAGGAACAGGAGCTTGTTTTATTCAAAGCAGTTGGCTTTTTCCAAAAGACTCATTTATTGTGTAATGAAGGTTATGCCAAACAAAATATTTAGTAATAGTGGGGAATTAAAGTTTTGATTTAAATCTTGTGTTTTACCGAAACATATACTGGCCAAGTTGTGCTATCTGGAAAAGAAGATAGGTGACAGGGAGAAAAGAGCCTACAGACATGACGTACCAGCTGAGATTACACAGTTACTTAATTCTGGTGATAGTCAGACCTGGAAGCTTTGGCTTCACTTGGGTAGACAGGTGAAAGAGATCAAGATGATTATGCTTTCTGTTTCAGGGGAAAACTATTAAGGAATGGAAAGAAAGGACCTAAGCGCATATAAAAGGAGTTTAAATAAATGATTCCTAAACAAGCAAGTACCATTTGACAACTCTTCAATTTACAGCTCTGCTATCTTGTAAGGCAACTACTCAGAAATGTAAAATGTTGTTTATTACTAGCCACAGAGATAAGCAAATCAATCTTAAAGTGATACATATTTGACTATGAAAAACAGCCTTTGTGGCTTTGAATAATGCAGCTTCTAACGTCTCAATTGTATTCTCTCTCCATATGAAAGAAAGATAATCACACCTGCATTTGTTCTAACTTGCTTTGGTGAGCACAAATAAAATATAAAATGTAAAAATGACATATTTCCAGTTCACAGAACAGTTTCTATGTCCAGAGTTGCATCTGTTCCCTCATCTAGCAATGTTTTCACAATAGTTGCAAGGCAGTTGTAATGTCACTCCAGCTGCCCCATGGAAGAATGAGCCAGGTCCCATCCTGCCTCATCCATGACCAAAAAGGACTAGCATCTAAGTTTCAGTAAGAAAATTCTATTCTATTGGTAAGAGATGAGAAACAGATTTAAAATCAGAAGTTCAGTATGAACAGCTGGCAGTTAGAAAAATGATTTCTAGACTTGCAAGCTAAACACATTTACACGTTAACACATTGAGAAGGAAGAAATAGGGAACTCCACACTTTTATTTTCACAAAGTTACCTTTTTGACTCTAAATGCATTTCAAGAATTATATAATTTACAGTGTCATGCTTTCTGTGTATGAGAATTAATTCCAATATCATTCATCCACAATAAACAATATTGCTGTAGAAGTTAATTTAGTTTCAAATAATATGAAGAAACTTTTTCAAAAACAAACTTTTCAGAAGCTTAGGCCAAGTTTTGGTGAAAATTGAGTATTTTCTCCTTTTCCCCAATTCAGTCATAACTAGCTTTACATGCTTTATATGAAGCATGCTTCAAACATGCTTTACACTTGTTCTAACAGTATAAAATATCACCAATAGAAAGAATGATGTTATAAACTATGTGGACTGCACAAAGTTTGAGAGCAACAGATATTATTTGCTGGGCACCTGTTACAGTAATTCAGGACCAGAAAGCATTAAGTGATTGCTTTTCCCTTGAAAAAAAAATGTGAAAATGTATAAATAGACCTTGTGCATACATTTTAAAGATTTTACTTTGTTGGAAATGGGAAGAAGTTTTATTAGTCCAATGATATGGAATTATTTTCTAAAGGCTTAGGAATTATTTTTTGAACAATTTGTTCATAAAGATTGTAGGAGAAACAAAATGTTTATTCATTTTTGACCAATTTAGAGGCAAAAAGCAAGCATTCCTATAAAATGTCTTCATCAGAGTGAGTTTGTACTGTATAATTATTATGTAATCACACATCAGCGAAGCAAGCTGCATCACCTCACCCTTAAAGGCTAAAGCTACTGAAGAAGAGATTTTAGCTGGAGAGAAATGTGAAACTGATTATGGATTCTAGCAGCTAGAATGGCGAAGGTAGTATAAAGATGTGGAAAAATGCCCACGGTTACATACAGATAGGGCATGAGGCAACAATTTAACAAGATAAAGTCTTTTAGATGGGGCCTACCCTTCAGACAGAATTTTATTTTTACTGTCCAGGTAGAATTTCAAATACGCTCTGCCTCTTCTGCTTTATTCAGAGAGAGCAACATTCCCAGACAGAAACTCAGCAGTGATCTGTGGCTGCACACCGTAAGACACTATATGGATTACATTTCTCTACAACAGGTAAAGTGTGGGCTCTGAGTATGTATGAACGACATTTTCACAGTCTTGAAACTCAACAATCAGCTTAAACCCAAACCCATCAATTTACTTCTACAGCCCTTGGAGACCAGCGAGCAAGAATGGTAACTGCATATACAGAACCACAGCTTGTGTGTGCAGGCATAAGCTTTACTCTTTTTTTCCCCCACTTTGATTCAGTGTAAAAGCAAACAAAATTTGTTGTTTAGCAAGAATCTTGTTTAGTATAACTGGTTTGTCAGTATACACTGCTTCAAAATTTAAATGCCTTTCAGTTCCTGAAAGCAGAGGCAAAACAAAAGAACATTTGACTGAGAACAGAAATGTAAAATTATAATGTAGCAACAGTGCAGCAGCATAACAAAAGCTACAAGTTCCTACAAGTGTGATCTCATATATATATTTGCTATTATCTTTAGAAGTTTTCAAATGATACCTTACTCATACGTTAATGAAGTTGGAGCAAAACCTCCTGAGATACAGGATGGTTATGGGTGATACATTAAATTGTAATTCATCTCCTTCTGTCCACTGTGTTATTTGTAAACAGAGGAAGGAAAAACAGAGGCAAGCTTTTTTTTGGTTGCTTGTTTAATCTGCTAAAACCTATTTGAGGTAATCCTTGCTCCACAGTGGCTCCCAGTGGGAGATGTAAGCTGGCAGCAATACAAGTATTCCTTCCCCAAAAAAACTGTATCTGAGACATCTCTGTTAAAACATACTCTAAGAACAGGGAGCTGAGCTCTTAAAAAAAAAAAAAAAAAGTATTTTTGTATAAGCAGTTGTCAGTATGGTTCCTCAAGTTAACAACAGAAGACAAGAAATCCCTTGTACCTTTATGTGTTAACATTTGAATGGCAAGTTGTTGAAAAAATTGTTGAAAAATGAACCACCTCACATATATGACCACATACATGGTCCGTCTCCAGAGGGGGCCCCTGGGGTTTCAATCCTGTAACAATCTTAGCTATATAAGTAAGTTTTCTGCTTTCTGTTTTCTAAGCAATGAATTAAGTTTTTAGAAGGTCTGCATATCTTCATCAGGACAGTTACAAAACCTGTGTTTATTTTCCAAATGAGATTATGCCAACTAAATTTATGAATATAAGTTTTCAGGCAGAAAAAGGTATTCACTCTTTAAACCACAAACCCTTTAAAATTTGGTGTCTCTATTCATTGCTCAATGAAACAAATATAACAAAAAACACACACAAAACACTATCTGAACATGTCACAGTGTATACAACTTGTAAGAGCAGTAAGCACTACCTGAATTCTGCAATGTGTACAGAGTTCAAAAAATGTGGTTATTATTAGAGCTTTTATGAACACACAAAGGCAATCCAGGGACAAAGAACTTCCTAGCATTTTACACTGCAGCTTTGCTACTGAAGCAGTATAGTTAAAAAATTAGATTTTTCTAAATAGGTGCTCTCATATGCACACTTTGATGACAGCATCAGAAATGTATTCTGATTAAAAAAAAAAAAAAAAAAGAAAAAAGTCCTCACCAATTTTCCTTAATTTTTGCCCTTTTCTTCTTCCCTTCGTTGCTTCAGAACACACAGACCAACATTTCCAGACTTGTCACTTAACGGCTCAGCTCCTGGATCCATGTGTGGTATATTTAACTACAATTTTTATTCAGTTCACTGTGGGTGCAGACACTTAGCTTTACACACCAGATCTGAAAGCATTGGTTATAGTTCAGATGAAATTGTATCACCGGGTGGGAAAGCATAATATCAGAACTGGTGAAAGGCTGTGTTCTCTTTAGATTGTACTACATAGCAGAAATAGAAGAAATATTCAAAAGGCATTGAGAGATGGTGTGGTGAGGGTTTTTTGAGAAACAGAACTGTAAGATCAAGAGAGAAAAAGGGAATTTAGGTGTCATGCAAAGAGTTGGACTGCCTGCGTTAGAGACAGTTTTCATTTATGGAGAGAACTGCAAGCAGCAGAGAACACTAGTGTGCTTATTGTAAGTGAATTGCATAATTTACCTTAAAATGTACCTCTGAGAATGAAGTCAATGTAGCTGTGATAACTGAACTAATCTTTCCAATATCCATTCAGGTGAGAGAGAAAAATAATGAATCGGGGACTCCAAATCTAAATTTTCATTCTTAGACATTGTGGAGGTTTTTTATCTAATTTAAATATTTGCAGTCATTTTCTTGTTGAAAATTTTATTAAGAATAAACAGGAATAAGAGTGTTTTCTGATCTGTACCTTTAAAGGGTGTTCTTAGTGTTTCAGTTCTCAGACATCAAATACTTTCTAAAACAAAAGTGGTAGTGGCATTTGCCAAAATGGCATTTAACCAAACCGAGTTTCTCCTGTTTCTAAGCCTCGTATTCTACCGAATTTCAGTTCCACACTGGCAGCCCCGTCATGCAAACCACATGGATCCCTACAAAGAGGGGATCACCTGGCTTCTGGTTTTCTCTATGCAGAGACAAAACCCACAGTGGTGATGGAAATTTTGTGTTTGCATGCATTTAACCATTCCTTAGTGTCCTAATTTACCAAATTATCATACAGATTAGCATGCAGTCAGGGTATGCATCCACATTTCTCTAGGAAGAAAGGAGCTAGAAAGGGGGAAAGCCTGGAATATGAAGGTCTGGTGTTAGTTGCAGTGTCAGAATATGAGCAGTCGATATGTGCGTCCAGCCTGGGGCTTTTTGAGCCTCAGGCTCATTTCCAGGACCTGACCTTGATCTGATTTCTGAGCCCAGTTTCCGAATACTGTGCAAGAATGCCAATTTAAAACAAAATATATCAAGAGAAAACAAAATGCTTTCTTCAAGTGTCCAGTATAAGAGATATTTTCAGCATTGTTTGCTTTTGTTTCATTTTTCCATCTATGCAAAATATTCTTCTGCTTTTCCTGTTTTGCAACTTGAATTTCCAAATACTAACCCAGAAGAAAATGCTCTGGATCAAACCCTTGAAACTTTTCAGTATCTCTGAATGTCACAAATTACATCAGAAAGAAAAAGAGAAAAATAATTATTTTGCAGTTACAGGCTTTGGGGTTTGCATGCTATGCTGGTAAACAGAATGTGGAGGTGGATAATGCTTTTTAATACCTGTAAACGTAGTACTAGTTAAACAGAGATAATATTCTAGCACTGTCAAAAAAACCCTCAGAAGTTAGTGCATGACAGCAATGTTCTTGTGTTGCTTTTTGGGGAATAATAGCAAAGTAAACAGAGGGAATGATTAGATGCATATCCACAAGGGCTGCATGCTGAACTGGGAAGGGCTGCAGAGGTGCAGTTTCATCCTCCATCTAACTGCTGCCTGCCACTGAAAAAGCTAATCCTAGTTCTCTTCATTTCCCAGCACTCCTGCAGGTAGGAGATAGTTGGTTCTCAGTGATTTGTGAAAGTAACATTTTTTATTTTCCTTTTAAGGAATACAAGATAAGTAACAGGAAGTACAAGGGCATAAGGACTGGGAGCACCCTTGTTGGCAGCAGCCTGGAATTACATCAGATAAGGTACAATGTGATATTATGCCCAAGACCCCCTGAAGTCTTAGTACTGCCCATTACATTTCGGTAGACAGTGAAGAGAAGACAAGAGAAGAAGGGAAAGCTCAGCTCTTAACATAAATTACTGAACTACATACCTAGATGATGGAGCTGCAGTCAGTGCACCTCAAAACCCACTGTCAACCCACAGGTCAAGCCTATTATTAGCAGTACCCTAAAGAAAATTGACACTTTAGCAACATAAAGTTTGTTTAAACCCTGAATTTCATAGTCTGAGGGGACATGTACTCCTAGGACTGCTCCTGTGAGTAATTTAGAATTAACTTACAGTATATCTCATCTACCAAAAAGCCACTGCTCTCTGTGCTTCAATAAAAGTGAGATTTCAAAATCATTACCATGAATTCTTCCTTCCCACTGTTTAGTCTGAGGCTGTCTCTACCATTCTGACTTTGAACACTCATAGATTGCTCTAATAGCTCTATTTACTGTCCTAGACAACGGCCCCAGACCACAGACCATGACCACAGACAGCTTTAGTTAGAAGCTACAGGTACAAAAACCAGACTTAGCTCTCCTGCTTAAAGCTCCAGTCTGATCATAGATGATACCTGAGAATTTCTCCAGCACACTGATGTAACAGACAGGTAAATAAAGAAACTTCTTTCTCTGATGTCCCCCAAAACTTTCTAGGTATTAACCAGCAGCTGTCATAGCTACACAGATGAGGACAGGTGAAAACCGGCATTGGTATTGCAGGAATAACTTCCACATTTATTCTTCAGATGAAATGGTAAACTGTGCTCTGGACCTCTCTCTTCCAGACACTGCCAAAAAAAAAATGGCAGCAGGAAAAAATTTAATACACATTATTTGCTCCTTCTCATTGTAGTTTGACTCCTTTTTATTATTTATTTTACTCAAATAGACTGACAGATCTTTCAAGGATTTAGCATCTAGCACTGTTAGGTTGACAACAGTGAAAGGTTGAGGATGGGAGAGCAGGGGGAGAGGGTGAGAATGACAGTGGATAAGGTGAAGAAAAAGGAAAAGAAATACTCTTTCAACTTAAAGATTTCCCCCCTCCCTTAGAGTAAAATTTAGTCTGCACATCAGTTTCTATACAGAGACTATAAATCCAAGTTATACAGCCATATACCAAATGCACCAAGGGAAGTCACTTCTCTTTTTTCCTTGATAAGGTGCCCCTTCTGCCACTACAAGATGAGTAAATTACTCCACCTGTCTAACTGATCCCCAGTATTCAGCTTGACACTGACAATGGCAGTGCACCTGTTAGTGTGATGGACAAGTGATTGGCAGCATGGCATTTGCTGCTTTCTATAATAAGTTGGTTATTATACAATGATGTTGACAATCTAGAGAGACTGCAAATATTAAAGTGTAACTAGGTACAGGTTTGAGAAAGGAAAAAAAAACAGAACAGGTTATAGGTGAAATGTGACCCCGAATAAATTTTATGCCAAAGGCTTCTTTCATTTTGAAAAGGAAAATATCAAATTTTAAGTATGACACTTTTTCTTAGGAGCAAATTATTCTATTTATGTGTAGCCACCAAATGTCAACTCTAAGTTATCCCATAAACTAATCACAATTGCAAGTCACTGCCTTGATCAGCTTCTCAGGCATATTGCATCCATAAATGCAAAAAGTGTAAACAACTACATGCACAGTCTTCATAAGAATACATCTTCCGCAACCACAGTAAACTACCATTTTGGTGCAACTATTCTATTTTCTTCCTCATGGTCCTGATACATATCTCCCTGTGCAAGCATCTCTCTGGAACCAGTGTCACTGTACTGTCTGAGGACAGACAAAAGTTTCACCAGCTATTAGCAACTGGAAGTCTGAATGGCTTTGGTATATAACAGAGAATGCTGGTCTTTAGGCTATAAAACTTATACCTTGGAAAACAGAATACAGATCCAGAACTTAGCAACTCATAAGAAAATGTCAGGCAAATTACTTTTTTATTTAAACCCAGCACCTTTTTTCCAGCTGTTACCAGTATCATGCAGAATAAACCCACTGTACCAGTTAGGCACCTTTGAGGTCAGTTCATCCCTGAGATATTTTTATCCTAATTTTTAATAATGAGGAATTACTTTAGACCTCTAAATTGGAAATTTATCCCCAATATTATTCTTGCTATCATTACTTCTCATAACAATTAATATCCCTGATCTTCAGTTAAATGTTTACAATGTTAAGGAAACTTCTCAGTCTGTTGATTCAGAGACTCTCTGGCAGTTACATTGCCAGGGGCAGAGACTGTCAGTGTTGGGACAGAAGCCCCTTCACAGTGGGAGGCTCTGGTGACCCAGTGGGTCTGCCCTTGACTCCCCACACACCCCACTCACGCTCAGTCAGACCAGGTTTCCTTACCAGTTCGGCCCCAGGTTTCCCATGGCAGAGTCATAGATGTCTCATTCCATAAAGCCATTCATTTACAGCACAACAATGGCCTGAGCTGGTGCCTCTGAGAAGGGACTCCAAACAAAAGACACCCTTGAGTTTGATATTCTAACAGTCCAAGCACCCAAAACTTTTGCTCTTTCTCTGAAGCCCCCAGCCCCTGCCATGTCTCTAAGTGTCTGGTCACCTGGCTGGGCCACAGGTCCCCAAGATTGTTATGCAAAGAGTCAGCAGTTCATGGCCCCTTGTTTTGGGCTCCTGCTCCCCCAGAGCTCAGTCTAGAGCTGCACACGAAGCCACTTGCACCAACTGTATTCCTCAACAACAAACTTTCTAGGAGTCTATGAATTTTTATTCTGGTAACTGTAATACGTGACAGTGCCAAATTGTTGCTATTTTCCATGTAAGCATTTGACCCTGAAGGGTGTTACTGTGATGAAACATAGGAAATATATCAAAATTTTGAAATCTGAGGATTATTATGCAACACCCTAAAAACTAGTATTTAAATTACATTGTTTACATAAATATTACCTGACTTTCCCTTTCCTTTCACTGCTATATAACAGATGTAAAATGACATAGGTCCTATTCAGCAAATGACATGTGATATGAATTTTACATAGAGTTCTAATTAAATTGCTAATCTTGGCCCCAATGGTTACGTTTGTCCTAGTAATCTGAACAGCAGCAGGTCACAGCCCTGAACTTTGGCACATATGTATCAACATGGTCAAACTGTTCACTAGCCTGTACAGTGTCCACTGTTTGGATTGTGAAAATTTACTACAATCCCTTAACATGGCTCAAGATGTCAGTATGGCCTGAGACTGCTCTCCTGGCAGGCAACCTCTTCTGAGGATGGAGAACAGACAGACAGTGAAGACACACAATAAATTTATGGGTGAGATCAGTGCTGTGACATTTGAAGCACAGAATTTTCTAGATCCTTTTGTTAACTCCTAATCAAAACTAACATATTCTAGAGAAAGGGGTAACACATGGAAATATGCAGTTTAAATCAATTTCTAAACAGTAAGTCTTAACAGTCCTCACAAAGCCTAGATTGTTTTTAAAACACAGAATAAATGCATAGTGCAAACTTACTAAAAAACTTCAACATCAGATTTTGAAGTGCACAGCTTGAAGTTTTTCTGTGAGCAGAAGGCTAATTGCTGATTCATGATGTTACAATTAGAAAAAAATGACAAGATTCTAGTCACAAGACCTCCCGAAAGGAAAAAATAGCAAAGCTTAGAAATTGTCAGTGTGTGTTCACGTGACATCATTAACAATTCTTGTATTTGTTAATAGCTGGTAAAATAATAGTGTCTTAATAAATTACTAATCCATAGTAATTGGTTATCCACAAATCTTATAATTCAGCCTTTAGGTTTATAACTAAGGGTTTTAACCATATATTGCAACTTCTACAGATCTGCATAAAGCCATACATAACACATGGTATTCACAACTGCAACATGCTCAGAAAAATACATTTGAATAGCTTCTAAATGTTTTTAAACATCAGGAGATGTTTAAAATAATTATTTCTTACATATAGCTGTTACTAATACATATATGCACACAAGAGATATGCATATACACACATACATATACAGAAATATTTTCCTGTTCTAAATTTACTGGAATAAAAGTCAGTGAATTAAAAGAATGCTGAAACAAGCAGTTGCACACTCTAAATGACTGCTGCAATGCAAAGTCCAGTCTCACAAAGCTTGCATAGTGACTTGAAATCTATCATTTTTTTTCCATTCCAAATGCTATTTTTCAATTCAGTGGGCTTCAAGCTTTTCAGCAAACTGGATCAATTTGAAGCTACTCATTCAAAAGAGCTTCTTAAATGCCAGTCCTAGAATTCAACATGACAGAAGAGACAAAGAGTCATCTTCATTTCCAGTCACAATCAGCTGTGTGCAGAAACCCACATCAGTGTAGGGCCCCTGGACTGTGCTGTGGGTGCAACTTGCTCAGGAAAGAGCATACAGCCTTCCAATTTTTTTTCAAATTGCAAATAGGGAAGAAAATGGCATTGTTTTTAAAATAAAAGTGGGGTTTTATAATATGACTTCTGTTGGACAGCTCAGAACTATTATACCAGGGTACAAATGGAAGAAGTAATTGCTTTTTATCTAAGCAACTGGACAGTGAGCCTTTCCAATGTACACCACCCATTTGCAGTGACTTCACCTCAGAAGTGCTAAACTCAGTTCTCAAAACACAGTACTTTAGTCTGCATAAGCCTCAAGCACACTTAACTGCAATTACACAGCACAAGCATATGCCAGAAGCCTTATACGAGAGGTCTGGTAACAGTTTGGGAAAGAATGCAGTCTCTGATGGCTGTGAAAAACTGCTGCTGTGACACCATGTTTGGAAATGGGGAAGTGGTAGATGGAAGTTCAAAAGAATCTGGAGCAGCTGTTCTGTCTCCAATGCACATCTTTACCCACATAACCTAACTCTTTGATCTCTTGTAGAAATTTGGCTGCCTTATGCTGTTTGCAAGCAGAAGGTACATCAGTGCAGATCCATTTGTATGCAGCTGATTTGTTTCTACACAAATGCTTTTAGGAGAACTAGCTGTGCTGGTGAATAGTACAGAAAGAACAAAATAAGTTTAGGAACCACAGCTCATTCCAATAAAGGCCACAAAACCAGGGAAGGACATTACGATTTTTATAGGAATAGTAGCAAAACTGCAAAAATAGAAGAGATTCTGAGACATTCCGAGGACTGAGAGAGTTCTTTCAGTAGTGGTTTGGACATATACATGCAGAAAGTGCAGGACCAAACACAGACAGTAGGACAATGAAAGTAAATGTCTATTCAAAGACTTTTCCTACCTCCAAAACCTGTCAATTTAAAGGTTTGAGTGTTGGAACACAACCGACATACTTATCCTTGATGGATGAAGCTTTGCTCCCTAGACTTTTTTTTTTTTTCTTTTTCTTTTTTGTCATCATCTCCTCATTTGCTGGAACATAAGCTAGCAGCAGAACTGGTATGTCAGCTGGATACAGTGCCCCACCTTCAACTCTTAGCTTCTCTGAAGCCCAGCAGAGTGCTGTCTCTCATGAGCTGGCACCCCATCTGTCCAGGTTTTTGAAGTGCTGAACTATCCCAGCCAAGCAGACAGCATCCTGGCACATCTCTTAGACAAGGCTCTTCACTCAGGTATGGAAGTACAAAAATATGATTAAATATTTTTGTTTCTAGAGAAAGTAAAGATACACTGAGCTGCCCCTAAAATGCGTTCTGTTCTCACATTTAGCTGAAAGTTTATGAACTGTGCCACAAAATAAATTGAGATTCCTGAAAACAGCGCACCTGTCTTGCCCTTTTGAAGCTCAATTGCATCCAAACGAGGGCATTCTGATGACCGTCCTTTCGACATTACAAAAAAGGCCAAAAGTTTTGTTCATAGCCAGTCCTGCTGTGTTGTTTTGTCCACATTTTATTTTCCCTTCTACAATGATTTTGATTGATAGTTCTATCAAAACTCTGGTAGCAACCTGGCAAATAGTGTTCCAGTGGAAAAATACAAGAGTTTAATACAGATAAAAACGGAGGTCTACAGAAGTTTTTCTAAAAAATGCACAAAACCACCACAGTGTACGGACATGTTTTAAATTTACTCCCTTACCTTTCTAACAGGATTATATGGTAAGACAATACAATGAAAGTGGCAGGTACGTTACTCAGGTATTATTTCCACTAGCAGATATCCAGTTCAACAGAGTAAGCCAATTAAATTATAATCAATTCCTGTCCCTACATAAGTATTCAACAAATATAAAATTTAGATGTGTATACTAAGCAATCTGAATATGGATCATAATATTCTAGATTTTATAAAATGTTAAGAACCAAATTATTTACAAATGTTAAATTCCAGTAACTCCACAGAGTTTTATTTCGGAAGGCCATTACATCACACCTGTTACAATGAATCATCAACTATTACCACCTTTTCTTCTCTTTATACTGATTATGTGATGGTTATTTTTAAAAGCTACCCACTGTGTATGTAGCATATATTTTGAAAAACAGTACCATTTTTTTTCCAGAGAAGATAAGACATAGTAGTGGTATTTTCTTATAGGCATCATTTTGTCATATATTTGCCTCAAAGCCTGTAAAACACACTCAGGTTACATTAGTAACACAACGAAGTTACATTAGTAATTGGATAGACTCAGCACCTCCCAAGATTTCAGTCAAGAAATCTATTAAATCTACTGAAAAATGAGTCTTTTGACAAGTTATGCTATACTTGTTCTACTCTTTTGTCGTAATAGGTCTCTTAGCACTATCACACAATTGCAAAATCATTAAGACATAGTCATTCTTTTTTAAAGAGTAAGAAAAATAAAAAAAACCCCTTCCCTACTAAAAGACTATATGCTATTGACTCAACTCTAAATAAAGTCATGTCATATGAAAAACAAACTCTATAGTTGGGAAAGGTCCTTCTATTGGCTGATGCTATAATTTACAACAAAGAATTGAAGGTAGCATATACCATGTCCATATACCCTTTATTTTAACCTGAATCAGAAGATTTTTCTTCCTCCTCACTGAAAAAATGAAAGCCAGTGCTAATTAAGTGTAACCTCAGATAGCTGCTAGACTGCGAGAAATCTCTTGTCAGGTTAAGGGCTCTCTAGATATTTTTGAAATCTGAGTGTAGAGGCTTTAAAACTTAACCCTAGAAAAAGCAGTAAAATCGGAGAATACCAATTAAAAAGTCTCCTGAACTAAGAAGAAAGTATTTTACTGACTTCGCTGAGTTTGCATCTGGACCTTGAAGAACCATATGGAACATGACCAATGGAAGTGGCATTACATAAAGCCTTAAACACTGTATTACTCAAAACCTTTCTCTGCACAAAGGTCATTCAGAGCCTTCCTGTGAATCACAGAACAGGTATGCCACACTAAGAACAATTAGATAAAGCCTTAAGAAATTTTTTCATGTTTATAAGAGTAGAGGTTGAGGAAATACACCTTACTGTACAGGATCTTTAAGCAAACACTTACCAACCTCCCAAATCATGATCCTGCATATAGTATTATTAAGCCAAATCTACTGTGATACTGTGTTGACATCAGTTTGTAGTATATAAATGCCTGTGAAAGCTCATTCACACAGTCCCATTCAAAAAATTCTGTAAGTGGAACAAAATTACAATATTACAAAGATGGGGTGTGTGTGGGGGTGTAATTATGAGTATATACAGTTAAAAATAAAATAAATAGAAATTAAAAAACCACAACCCCTAAAAATAAGTAAGTATAAGAGAGAAATGGAAAGAAGCAAGCTTTCTATGCATTTGTTTGTGATATCGATTGTCCTGCTCTGTCCCTTCAGCTACACGCCTTCTCCCTGGAAGAAAAAGTGAAGTGACGGATTTTGCTTTTAGAAGCACAGATACACTGTATTCTTTTACTTTACTCATAAAAGCCTACAATGAGGCAGAGAAAGAATGACAAGGAAAGGCTTATCATTAATTGCGGGCATTGTGCCAGTTGACTCCCTCAATACAATGCCTTCTCAGAATTCGAGGAAAATTAAATATGTAAAAGAGAAGATCAGAAAGCCTAGAGAATCTTTATGCAAGAATTAAAATGACAGGCAAATCAGACGAGTGTGTTTGTATGTTTTTAAGAAATTCTACCCCACATAAAGAATAGGAAATTAATTAACTGCATAAATACTGTGTGCATGCATTAGGCTTTTCTTCCACTGACAAAACAAATATAGATACAAGCATTTTTAAATTGCAAATCTACTTCCTAGGTCAGGCTAAGTATTTTTTTATATATATGAATTAATAAACATGTCCAAGTGATGATCAGATATTTAAGCTAGAATCAAAAGGTTTTTTGCCTGTGTACATATCAAAGTATCTAAGTTTGAATACCAATTTAACATTTAAAAGATTGGCCATTATTTTCAAGTATTCAGCACTACTTAGCATGCTATTAAAATCGGAACTGTCATTTATTTTAAAAAAATAATGAAAACAAAACAAGGTCACACTTAAATGACCTGCTTTAAATATTTTGGGATATTACTATTTAGCTGAGTTTTTATCCAGTAAGTACTCCTTGCACACTTTAAATGAGTAGCTTGGTATGACAGAGGAAACATAACAATCGAACAAGTCATTCATATGCAACAATATAAATGATTCCTTCCAAGGTGTTGATGAAAAATGCATTTCTTTTTGTTAGAGGTATCACACATCATAGTAGAGAATCCTTTAGACTGAGTCCATTAATCAAAATCAACTATGTTAGCAGATGAGTTACTGGAACACTCTGCAATTCTTTCTTCAACAGCAAAATTGACTGTATTCATAGGTTAAAATGTAAATAGTAGAAACTGAATTGTGACATGAATAGTATCATTGCAATATGACAGGAAAAAAGGCAATAAATGAATAATCATGAAGCTTTTCTCATAAATGGGCTCCTATTGAAAGTTCCCAACAAAACTTCAGAGTAGGACAAAACTTATCTCACATCTGTGCACATTCACTAGCTTCCCAGCTGACTCTGGCACATTATAAGAGAAATTTAGAATTCATGATTTTAGGAGAGATTTTTTTTTTTTAAAGGAAAAAAACTCTCAGTTAATACTAAGCCAAATATAATCCTTAATGTAAGACATTCACAATCCCTTAAAATTAAAATGTGATTTAAAAGGAAAAAGTCACAATAAACAATAAAAAAAACAAGCCCCAACAGCTGTATGCACTTTTAATCTTCAGGAAAGCATGTGTTTTGAGAATCATGTTTGTTTTTAAAACATCTGTAGGCATTTTAAAGAAAATTGCATTCTGCAAAAAACAACATATTGCAATTAGACATCATGCGCATTGGTATTCTCATGCTTGCCATACCAATACTTCATTGAATACTGATATAATGAGTGTATGCACCACCTACAAGTTATTATTGCAATTATAATAGTTTTGTACTTGAAAACACTTTTATTTGTAAGTAGAAATAGGATTTTTTTTAACTAAATCCTTACGTTGTAACACAAATCATCTGTTTTAAGCTGCAACTGGGAAGAAAGTAGAAAGCTGCATAATTCCCATTTGAACAGAATGTGAGGATGATGTGTATTTACAAGAAAGTATCTTTTAAACAGATTACCTCTTTCTATCCTAACATCAGTATAACAGTTCTTAATGCAATTGGCATACACACCTGTCAATTGATCAATGTCTATTGAATTACGTAGCCAAGTCTGGGAAAACCATGTGATAATCAAATCTCTCTATCTAAGGATATATTTGAAACTTTCTACTATCATCTGAACTCTCATGTTCTTCGGCATTCGGCTTAATTACACAGATGTTTTCACAGATGAATCCTGACTCTACCAGCCACTCTTGCGTGGAGTAGTGGGCTGCTGACAGGTGGCTGTACCACACTCAGTTCTCACAGAGAGAGTAAAGCACAGTATATATTACAAGCTGGAAGGTCAGTGATACAAATCCCTCTTTTGCACTCTGATGTAACTTTTTGCTATCCACAGTAGCACTGCTTGCAAACCAGACATTTTACACTGATATGACCCTCCCTTCCCCCACTCCACAACACATCAGAAATGCTTTGTAATTCATGCACTGCTTCCAACAGAGGAGCAGTCAGCTTCCACTGACTCACCTTGAAAGTGGATGCTCACCTGCTGATGGGAAATGAAAACTGATTCCTGCAGATACGCTGCACCAGGTGGCTCAACTATTTTTGCCTGGATATGATGGAGGTGGAAAGGGAAATGGGAATGGGAGTCTGCAATAGAGAAGAATCTGCACTGGATCACTTAAGACAGACTGTTTTTGCTGTTGCAGTTCCCAACTAGAATCACAGAAGCTAATTAGATCCAAGAGTAAATACAGGTTGTTTCTCTACATGCTAAGTAGGGCACACAGATTTTGTATAGTAATGAGTAATCTATTATTTCTGTGCCTCCCTCAGAGAATATGTCCCTTAACTATGCTTCAAAGCAACCCAGAGTTGTTAGTGATACTGCAAACCTGTGAACTGAATCACAAAAAGATCAAGGCACAGATTGGAAGAGCATTTTGGGCATTTAAAAGTCCAACTACTTAATGTTCACACATATGCCTCCCCAGGCCTGAGACAAGGACCCACATTTCTTAGGCCTTCTCAGGTGCAAAATAAAATATTTCCAAATTAGACATCTTTTTAATTGGAGGCATTGCAAAAGCTTACAGCACTAAAACTCATTCCACTGCTCTACACATTGTTAATTGTTATAACACTCCCAGAAAGAAAAGAACTGGCCTCTTAATCCAAACATGTTTAGCAAATATTCAGTAGTTTCTGTCAAGATGGTTTAGACTTAGAATTGGTTATTAAACCTGGTTATTAAGTCTGGCTATAAAGATGCTTGAATGTTTTTCCTGGAGCAGAAGTTAAAGGCAACACACTCAAGTGACAACATCAAATTCTGTGAGACAAATGAATGTATACACAGTCCAGATTCCCAGTCAAGTGAGTGTGAATTGTCATTCAGAAGTGGTTCAATGAGAGATCTAAAACAGGTCCCTCCTGTTATTGATGATAACTAGATTTCCCTCCTCACTTCAGAGAGGAAGAGTAGATACCTGGATAGTATATGACAGTTATGCAAACTCAATCCTGTCTCCTTGTCGTCTAATACACATGATAATGTATTCCACTCCGCGAGCACGTGACTCAAGGACTACAACGATTAATTATGAAATCATATCACAGAATGAATGCAAGAAAGGTTATTTTCTCTTTTCTAAATTTTTTTAAATACCTTCCACCAACCTTTAGCAACAATGTTGGTCAAAATACAAAAGTTGAATGTGAATTCATGCAAGTCAGAAGATTAATTTCTCTTCTTTACACAAAATATGAAAACATATTTCAAGCCTCACTAACAGTTACTAAAAAATAATAATTCCAACAATACAGATTCACTGCCCAGAGTCACTACATCTGTTGTGTGAGTGCCTTAAACTTTGATATGCAGTTGCACAGCCAGATTGAGCATACCCAGCAATATGTTCAGCAAGTGATGTATTTCAGCTGTTTCTAGTCCTTCTGTACATACCTGTTTTGACAATGCTCTAATAGGAAGAACATTGCTGTCAGGAACAATCTTTTTGCAGCTATAATGCATAGTCTTTCAGAAAACCATGCAGAAGAACTAAGGAAGTTACTGTCTTTAGGAAACATTGCCTTATCAAATATTTACCTGTGTTTACCATGAGAGCTGCTGAGCATTAAATCCTTTCTTGCTAAGACTTCCCATTCACTGCTTAATGTGCAAAGGGAATGTATGAGTTTATAGACACAGTCATTTGCTTTATTAGAAACCATTACAGACAACCCTTTGGGAAAATTAATACCTGGTGGTTATTTTCAGCTTTGTAATACTGAAATGAAGACCTCAGTTTTTATACATGCAACAATGTTGTGTTATTGTAAAAGCAGATTTGTATTATTCAGACCTTACACTGTTTTCACAGTAGGTCTGGTTACATGAATTATAATTACCTTAAGCAGAAAAAAAGGGGAAAATTCTTGGAGTCATGAACTTATAATGTCTTACACTTCATTCTTTGCAACTAACATACACAGATCATACAGAAGATAGTGTTTCCCCTTCCAGAAAGAAAATAATTATTTTCATAGAATTTACTGGAATAAATATTTGTGTGATAGATCTTAGTAGCTAACAACAAATGAGTCTGTTTAGTTTGGAGATCAGCTAAGAGCTAAAGAGGGAAAAAGATATTTTAGATAAAAATTCAGAAGAACATACAGTTCATCTTCAGAAGCAGTTGGAGCTAAGAGTCTACCCCAGCAAGTTCAGTCACATACTTAACTTTTTGCTCTGCAAGGAATTGAGGTGACTATTTGCAGCTCCTGAACCAAAGCATGTATTTTTGCCAAGGAACAGGTTAACAATACCGGTTTTCTTCTGTGTTTTGTTTGTTTGTTTGTTTGTTTGTTTGTTGGGTTTTGGGGTTTTTTTGTTTGTTGGTTTGGGAGTTTTTGGGGGGGGGGGGTTGTTGTTTTGTTTTGGTTTGGTTTGGTTTTGGTTTTGGTTTGGGGGTTTTTTGCTTTGTTTTGTTTTTTGTTTTTTTTTAATAAACAGTAACTCTATTCCGCTATCTTAAAAAAACCAAAACAAAACAAAAACACCAAAAAACAAAACAAACACACACAAAACAAACAAACAAACTGGTCAAGAGATATTTTCTCCAGTTTACTTCTATCCTATTTTCTCCCTCCTTGGAGTTTCTGTTACCACTAACAGCAGAAAACTATTCAAGCCCTCATGACTTCTGTCTTTGAGATACTGCATCTGTGCGCCATTACGAACACCAGTAAGCTAATGAATGCACATTTCATTGAGAGCTGCTTATAGGAAAGCTGTAAAAGAGTATGATGATTAAGATATTCCTAATATATTCTATCAGTTCTATTTCTTGTGGCTTCTCTATGCTCTATCTTACTCAAGGTTATGCTCTTCTACCTTCTCCATCATCTTCAAACTAGATTTTCAAGAATTCAAAAATTTGCTGAAATATCAAGGGACAAACTGAGACAAGCACGATTCAGAGAGAAAATAATTTTCACTACACTCCAGGAAGTCCCCAAACTATATGATAGGCCCTCATGCTTACACAACTGTGGAATAGCACATTGAGTGGATTTTGTAAGAAGTGGTGGATTCCAGTAAAACTAAGCAAACACAATTTTCTTCACATTCTATTCCACAGTGGAACATACACCTCTAAAAACTGAAGAAAAGAGAAAAGTTTCCTGAATCCTAACCTCTTCAGATAAAAATATTATCTTTAAAAGTGACTATATTATAATATCAAAGCAATTAATTATTGTATCAGTGTAATATAAAATAAACACCATTTAGATTATTTGGTGGGGAGATGAGCGCCTGCTAGAAATTCATCTTCCTTTCACCTAAGGAAACCAGGCAGTTTAGGGCTTTTGCTATGCTCTTTTGTCTTCATAAATCTTACGTTAGACTGATCATCTAATAATGGTATCAGTCAGTAACTATATTTGAATGCTGTTGGTCTAAGAATTACAGCATAGTCTTAGTGTCCTACACTTAAAGCAGAAGAGTTAGTTTGGTTCCACTGTTCAGTGCTGTAGATATCATTGTTCATAAAAAACAATAAACTGTGGTAACTTGCAATATTTAACCACTTAGGTTTCTACTCTAAACAGAAGCCGGTATGAGCTTGCAAGCAAAGCAGTCTCTTATTTTTGTCAAATCAAATAAAATATGAACTTTAAAGAACTTTAGTGCTCCAGTTACAAAATGAATTGTTACTGTCTTTTGTAGCACTTCTAGAATAAAAGAGAAACAGATTCTGCTGGACATTCATCCTGACTAGTCTTAAAAGTTGAAACCCCAGATAGGCCTATCTTCATTTAACCTATAATATAAATCTGTTTCATTTTATGTAAAATCTTACTCTGATCCAGAAGGGAGAATAAACATGTCAAACCAGAATTTAGTAAGGAAAGGAGTAGGAACACTATCCTGGTTTTTTAAAGAAAGTTTCTCTTTGTCAAGATAGAGGCAACACACTTGTAAGGGTTGTAAACAACATATATCATATGTTTTCTTCTGCACTTCCATAGTAGGGAATTTAATTTATCCTCTGAGAAACAAGTTCATGTATATTTAAAGAAAAACAAAACAAAACAACAGCTGCTTGAACTATGCAGTATTTTACAGTTTATGAACTATTGGTTTTAAAAATATACAAATTTCCTTACAACCAGAACTTGAGATAACCTACTTATAAAAATAAAGGAAAAAAAAATCATAGCAAAAGGGGTCATTGCAGTAGAGGGAGCAGACTCAGGAGAATTAGAGACAGGAGACTGCTTGCTAAAAGAGCATCCTGGGATAACCTTCTTGTCTGGACGTGTTTAACCCTAATCTACTGCAAAATATGAGTTATACTGCTGCAGATGTTTCATTTATGCAGATCATGTGAAAATATTAGAATTAGGTAATTTTCTCTGATGGGATGCTAAACCCTGCATACTTTCAGAATCCAGGTATTTAATATAACTCCCTGGGCAGAAATTCTGTCAACTTGTTCAGATATATGGCGTGAGACAATGACCAGGGATTGCCTTTGTGCAGTAAAACTCTCACACTTCTGTATAACGTGGCACTCATGGTGAGGCTTGGGTGACAGATAGTAAATGTTAATTTTGCAAATTCAGTGTTAGTTGAAGCTGTTTTGGTAGGTGGCCAGCTACATTTCAAATTAAAGTTTAATCTAATCACTGTTTGCTATGCATACTTCCTAGGTATGCAGCGACAGAGAAAAATCCCTTTTTGTTTGTTTGTTTCTTTATGTGCAACACATTTTTCCTAGTATGAGGTAACTGAAACATTTAGATAGGAACACTTGTTCCTCATTGAAAAAGTATGAGATTTTCAGATTAACTAATTAAGAAATGTTTGAGCAGAACTTTTACTCAAGAGGTGCAAAGTACAAGTGAAATACTGTGTTTTGCTAAAATTCAAAAAATATTGGAGATGGTCATTAGATACAAAACCGTGTAGATATATTTAGAGACAAAATCTGATGAAAAATCATCTTTAATGCCTAAGCCAATAAAGTTATGAATATACTGATATTTTTAAGATTTAGGAATAAATCTTAACTGACACCTTAATGAAAAATTCTTATACTGTGCAGCATACCTGCTTGCTCAAAAGGAACTCCATTTGTGAGGAGAAGAAAAGCAATAAAGAAGGTTGAGAGATTAAAGCCCACCACTTTACAGGTTTGGAATATTTATCTACTTATTCTATTTTAAATCATCTGCCCAGCTTCTTTCTGTCTGGCCCATTTGGCATACACTGCTTGTCTGACCTTACTGTCTGGAGATCATCTCAAAATGACAACCGAAAACACAGCATGATATGCAATACGCATCTCCTAGCTTGCCACACTTAGAAGAAAAAAAAATAAAGTAAATAAATAGTGAAGCCACAGGAGACAAGATCCCCTACAATCACTTTTAAAGCAGGAAAGAAAAAACACTGAAATTTTCTGTGTCTCATTAGAGAACCCCATATATGAAAAAAATACATATTCATATCACATCCATGTACATGACTGAGTACTTTATTTCTTGTTAAATGAACTGCATGCCAAAGGATAAGATTCTCCACTAGCAACATGCACAGACCATTACACTTCTAAAAAGCTGAAGAAGCTTTTGAAAAAATTCCAGTGCATGTACAGTAGTTATACCAATGCATACTTTGTCATAGAGATGTTAATAACTGCCTGTAATAGTTTCACTGACATTCATCTATATTCCATTTCCACCTGTTGGCCAAAAAGCACCTTTAAGCATTGGTATTATATGAAAGTGTACTTTTTTATCAATTTAAAGCTAAAAAGTAATTCTTGGAAAAAATTACCATCCTTGCCTGTTTTACTGCTGTCTATACTTGCTATTTGTTTTACTTAGGGCTGTAAAAAACAGAATTCTGCTCTACAGCAAGAAGGATGCTGCTATTACATGTGAGCACACTGCTTAGAAAAGAACCACATGTTGGAACCAAGAGAACATTACAGTTTGTTTAGAGATTGCCAATGCTTGAGTAGGGACAGTGCTTCGTTTAGCTTTGCTATTTCAATAGCAAGGTAAGTGCCTATTTATAGATTATCTCATCTTTAAATAATTGACTCCATTTCTTCTTTTAAGTTAGTTTTTTTTTATACAGATTACTTGTTTTAAATAGGTATCTTTTATTTTTCTTTTTTTTTCCCCTATGAACAGATAAAATTCATCTTGGTCATATCTCTTAGACTTGCTTAAAAAGAAAACCAAAACAAAGACAGACAATTTACTCATACTCATATATCCATATAATACAGCTAAACATAAAACATTAGAATACAAATTAAATGTGTACACACATGGGTCTTAACTGCCTTAGCAGATTCTCAAACTGTTCCTTTACAGCTGTTGAAGAAATAAAATAAATTAGCCACAAAGCTTTATCTGAACAGCTAGAGAAGGTTTGCCCTCTCTGTTATTTTAAGTCACTCTCTTTTTTAAGGCATAATCTTCTCAGCTGGAGAGCTCGCTAAGATTCATTAAATATTGCACAGGTGATTTCTAAAACATCCCTGTAGCTACTGACAACCATTTCCCATCTGAGGACTTCTCACTATCCAAATTTTCAATTTCCTCAAGAGCACATTTTCATAATCAACCCTCACACCCCTATTTAAACTTGCCATCTCACTGTCTGCCACTAAAAAAACCGTACAGTTCCAGGCAGTATTACTGAGGCATAGGTAAGCGAAAATATGAAGCCACATGCTCCTTTCATGCACAGGCAAAAAGCTTCACTGATCACCTCAAAATCTGACTTCAACTTTCACTGGAGTTTTATTGCACTCCCAGAGAGCGAGGTGATCCCCTCTAAGCCTTTCACTGCAGCAATTTTTGCTTCATAACAATTTTTTTTTTTTCTTTCCTCTCCATGCCAACATCCACAACAGGTTATTCTGGCACATTTAGCTTTACAAAGCCACAAAAAAAACTTGCCTGCAAGTGCAACGTTTTTCTTTCAACAGAATTTTCGAAAACATTTTTACAAAGTATGTACAGCTGGGCATTGATGACTGTGGTGGGTTAACCCTGTCTGGACACGAGGTACCCACCAAAATGCTCTATCGCTCTGCTCCTCTGCAAGATGAGGGGAGAAAAAAAGAAACTCAGTCTCAGCCAGAACAATACAATGACTCCTGAGGAAAAGGTGAATTTCTTACTATGCTGCTTGAAAGAGCTTAATAAAATGAAACCTGCTCATTTATGCAAGTAACCGGCTATGTTGCCAGATATCATAAAAAACCAAGATTATGAAAAAAGAGAGAAGAACTTTTTTGGGAAACCACTCAAGCACAGTTTGGCTAAAAGAAAAGTTATTCTACAGCATAGTCAGAGATCACAGACATGAAAGCAGTTTTATTCTGTTCAATACTGATATGGTTGACAGAATCACAGCAGAAAGCAGTCAACCAGAGTCTGCTATCGGCCAAAGAAATCTGACCTCTATGGTTGGGATCCTATCATGTTTGAGACGTAGACAGAGCCAAAATATTGTTCACTCACAAATTAATCACAAATTCAAATCTGCCTCTCTCAAAGCTGCCTTCTAAGGAAAGGAGTGAATGAATTATCAAGTGGACTAACTTCAATGTATCCTTTGCAGAGAAGACATATGTAAATATCAGTGCTTTGATCAACAGTGTCCATCACATGTCTTTCTCCCAACACGGATCTACTATTTGTCATTTAAACCCTCCCTAAAATCAATTATAGAATAGGTATCTGCTCTATATATTGGTTATTGAGTTGAAATACACCTGGGCAAGCTTTTGAATTTTGCATTACCTGAAGAATGCACTATGATTTTAGGTTGAGACACATTTTGTCTTTAACAAGATCTTATACTGAAGGAACTTCATGGGAATTAGCCTATCTTATTTTTTAAAATATAGATTCTAATGACAGTGTTACTGAAGACTTAAAACTTCATGTCATCGGCTACTTCCCACATATCTGGAATTATTCCTTCACAATTTATAGCAAAAGATCACTACATATAGACAGTATGTTATAATCAGAAATAAAACCCCCAAACCAAACCAAACCAACATCAAAAAACCCAAACACAAAAAACCCGCAAACCAAACGACCTCAACCAACCAATCAACCCCCTGCAAAAACAGCATGTGGGACTAATGAAAACTATTTTCTTTCCTATCTCTACTAATTCTGTAGCCTTCCACCTCTCGGGGTCTGTTTCCAGCCACTGTACGTGCAGTCCTACCTGACTTGATTCTAGCAGATAAGAGAATGCAAATAGTTCACTCCTGCATCATTATTGCAGTGAAGGGGATGCAGGAAAGTACTTCCTCTTCTGTCAGGCCACATTTTTAGAGACATATCACCTAGAAAAAAGGGTCTTAAGCTTTGCAAGCAACAGAAAGGAGAAGTTTACTGTTCAACCAAAGACAGCAGAGATACTAATCTAGCCCTTATTGCCACCACGTACAGCACACACCTTCAGAAAGAAGCCTCAAGCCATCACTGAGGTAGACTGTATAGAAAGAGGAAAGTTATGTCTAATTGCTTAGAAACTTCCCGTGAGAAATGTCTTCCTTAAGAAAAAGAGGGTTTCTCGAGAGAATTTGTGGGCATAGCAGGCTACTCTGTCCAGAACGGGTATCCTGTATCTATCAGGAAAGGCTGATTTGCTACTATCTTGATCATTGTGTAGTGATCTGTACCTGGATAAAATAAGCATAAAATGCTGTTTTCTTCCAGTTCAGTAGCATTTTTACACTCACATTACACCACGGTAAATGATTACACACATTGCAAGGCAGTGAAAGTCAGGTTTGAAAGGCATTACTTTCTACCTGTCCTTCACTGTTTCTCGGCAGAACGCAAGTATAAAAATGTTGCCAACCGCCTGCAGTAAGAGTAATTTGGCTCTGAGAATTTCAAAGCATTTTGCAAACAATCTGCACGCAAAACAAATAAACAACCCCCCTAATATTATGACATAGTCAAACAAAACAAGCCACAAAAAAGTCTCCTAAAATCAAGGACAAATCATCTGAAGAAACTCGTATGTCTCCAGGAGACCTAATTCCCAATCCCTTAGCTCTTAAGCCACACCCTCGCTTTGTAATGGCATTACCTGTAAAGGCCCTTAGGTAATTATGTATTGCAGTTGCTTCATCTCCCCTTCTCCTTTTTTCCAGGCCACGAAAAGGAGACATTAATCCTCCTCACATACAAACATCTGTTTTTGCTGACATGTTGATGTTCATATCGATGTGAGTTTGCACTTCTTTGTCCCTTTTCCTCCTAGTGTGTAAAGCTTAAGTTGTCTTTATGTTTAATGATAGGGTAAACACAAAAGCAGAAAAAAAAAAGAAACATGAAAAAGAGTAAGATAAGCAACAGCAAGAAGTTCCACAATTTTCCTCAAGTGATGATGCTGTGCTGTGACAAATCAGGCTTGCATAGATTCTGTCACAAAAAGACAATATAACCTTTAAAGGTCATCCCTGTTTTCAAAACTCTGCATTAAAACAAGATGTTGCCTTTAATTGCATTTTTCTGACCAACAATTATGCAGTTCTTCCTTTTTCAAATGCTAACTTGAATCATGTGCTTATGAAACACAGTTGCCACTCAAGGAATTCTTCGGGTAGCAAAATTCCATAGAAAATACAAATACCAGTTAAGATAGCAACAGTACTTCTGTTATGAGGTGGTGCCATTTATCTCATACTGGGACCAACTGGGCTCTGATTTTTTCTAAGAAACCAGCTGAAATCCCCAATCTTTTCCAAGAAAAGGTCATGCTCAGCTTTCAGACATGCTTATATTCAGCTGCATGTGAATTAAGAGCTTACCAATGCATAATTACCCCTGCAGTAGGTGCCTTCCCAACAGGTAATTCTTTTTAAAAGACGTTAATTATTAGCCCCAAGTGTGACACTAGCTAATCATATCATAGGTTATATAATTTCATCATAAAAGTCCTCTTTAAGAACATGGTATATATGCTTACAAAGTGATTTTAAAAATGTAATTCCAATGTTGTAGCACTAAGTGCAGAATAAAACAGGTTTAAATATTTTCTGCCTGTCCCACAGGAACTCTTCTTAGAATTTCCTACTCTAAGAGACTTTAGCAGACAACCATTTTTCTTTCCTCAATGCCATTTGTTGCAGTAAATTAGCATATGCTTATCAGAACTGCTACATGTGCATAAAGAAGATGCAATGGTCTATGTCCTTAAGTAGCCTCCTCTCTTCCTCTGCCACCAACCTGCCAGTGTCAGGAAATTCAAAGCATAACAATTATGATACTTAGCATCAAAAGCATGTTGCTATGACCCTACAATTTTCTTCAGATACAATGAACATTAACAAGCCAACACTTTGCAAGAAAGAAAGCTGAACTGAATCTCCACATAGCGCAAAAAGTACCACGTTGAGATGTGTGTGCAATCAGCCATACAGGGACTTAAACTAGAAGTGGTTTTATTATGCAAACAGTAGTCTCTGGTATGCAAATAAATACAAACAAAGCAAAACACAGAACTCCTGAATAATACCAGCTGCTGCTGGCAGCCAAGAAATTGTTTCTTATAATCACTTAAAAATAAACAATACACATACCCCCTGCATTTTAAACATGATTGTCAGATATACACCTTAAGGGATTGCAGATATAACACGAATGCATTTAAAATCCAGAAGTCTACACCCATCTCCCTAACAAACGGTGGCCCTCTAAAAGCAGACATTCTAATTAAAGTACCTATCTTGCAACTAGGCCATCACCACCAGCACAGCTACTACTTGCATTAGAGTTACAGAATTTAGTTGTATAAAGCAGTTTACAAAAGCAGAATAACCTAAGATACATGAGAGTAAACTTTAAGCAGAGAACAGATGCAAAGGCAGACAAACGATGGAAACTGCAGGTTTTGAACCGTTATTAGCAGCCTTCACTTCCTATTCTTCCTCATCCCCTACTAAAATAAAGAATAGAAGAGGAATATATGTAGCTTTGAGAACAGCCAGGAGCCAACACTGCTGAAGAGACTCGAAGTCCCCTTTTGTTTTAGATTCTTGCAGCAGCAATACTGAATACTGAATCTGCATTACAATGCTTTGCCTCTGGGCAGCAGCAATACCATAGTATACTACGGTTAACTATAAATGTTTAATCACTGCCTATGATCTCAGCACAGTCCACCAGTTTCATTTTGTGAGCATGGGCCAAGCTGTGCAGAAATATCCTAAATCAAGGTTTAACAGCATCAGTTAGAAATTATTCTGGCTGTGAATCCTCTTATCTCCTCTTATTCATAGTACCCAGCTCTGAAGGCAAACTGCTCTTCCAGCACAACTGTTATACCTAAAGATGCACCCCACAATGCAGAGCACGTAGACAAGCAAATTAACTCCCAGTCACATTAATGTTATCTAGACCTCAGTGATATCCACACTCCTACAAGCTACAAAGCCAGCTGTCTATTTTCTCTGTAGCTGAAAAGTCATGGGAGGACCCAGAAAAAGTGAGAAAATGGGATTGATCAAGTTCATTTCAATAATACTGTTTTGCATAAAAAGAGGCTTTTTTGTAAAGTAAGTAAAGAAGAGATTTCCTTATTCACTGGAAGAAAAGGAAGAACTGGAAATAAACAAGACAGGATATAATGGGAAGGTCCATTATGTGATATGATAAACTGAATTTTCAGGCCCCTGGGGCATAAATAAGCTAAAAATGTAACAAACTGACATCCAACATCCTGTAGACTAATTACGAGCAACTGCACTAGGAATCCTGAGTGAACTATTCACCTTCTTCGTTGACAGAAATGCACTGGCATAACCTGACTTTAATACAGGATTGATATCTCCAACATTGTGTTTTAATGAGTTCTGATTTGATATTAGTAACAGCTTGCCCCATATTAGTGTACTGATGATTGCCTCCTACAGTTTCTCTTTGGAAAGAAACTAAATTAGGATCACAGAACAACAGATTTTATAAACTCTAGTGAATAATCTATAAGGCCAGCACTGATCTGTAACAAGACGACAGGACATTAATACAAGGATAATTTTGTGGCTCAAAAGTTAAACAATTAAGTCTGTGCCTGTGAAATGTGTGCTAAATATTAACATGTGTCCATATTTTAGAGAGTTAACTAGATTTGCAAAAAAGTAACAAAACTGCATAGCCCCGCACCAGACAGTGCTATTTTCTCAGTATTTCACTGGATGATTTGCTGGACATGTGTGCATTCTGTGCAGTTCTTCTAGAAGTCATTTAGTTGTTTTATCTGATTTTGGAGGAGATACCATAGAACAACTATTGCACAATATTTGGAAAATTACTGCACCGTGAAGTCCCACTGCTTCATGCAATGAGTGAAATGACGTTACAAATGAACTAAAGAAGCGTCCTTTTAAATGAGTAGCTAACGTTTCTCCCCCAAACAAGTACCAGAGCTCTGCTCAGCTGCTTTCAGACAAGTAACTGCTTTATTCTAAAGAGTGGTTTGTGATTCTTTGGCTATATATTTTTTCCACTCTAGCAAAAGGGAACTGGAAAAGGTTGTACTGGTAGAGGGCACAAGGATCCTTTCTCCAAACCAGCAAAAGTAAGCCACTCAGATATTTCGTATGTAGAATTATTGCCTTTATTTAAAGATCTCACACAACAACTAAAGGCCTTGTATTGGTTTATTCCATTACTTTTTATCTCACAAAACAGTTTGAGATTTGTATATTACCCTTTGTCTATTGCTTTAGTAATATCTATCTCTCCTGTAAAATTAAAGCAAAACAAAAAAACCCAAACACCTGCTTAGATACAGACCTTCTCATCACTCTTGTATTTTCAAATAGAAAAAAAAAAAAGAATCTTTGGGGAGCCAGTAAGAAAACCTTGCAGTGTTTGCCTGCTTTCAAACATCATGCACCCTGTATAACAGGCCAAGCTTTTAACTTAATTCTGCACTCTGCTCACTGTAAAAGGCAAAATGACACGGGCCCAGATTCCAGCTGCAAAAAACACAGGATGCATTTTGGAAGCCCACTCTTTTCACCTCTTCCCTCCACTGAAGCAAGGGGCATACCTATTTTGATATTGATGTCTTGAAGTGCTCATTAAATTATTGCTCATAGCAGGGGGCAAGGATCCTTTTGACTAAATCTGTTAGCCAGTCTCCTGCAGTGACTCTCCTCTGGATTCCCCAGCAGGTGTCTCTTTGATGTGCCTATAATAAACGGAATACAACTGGGAGAAATCAGAAAGGGCAATGTTGACAACTGTCATAGCAGGGTACAGCTTGAATGGCAACTGAGCAGAAGGTCTCTCTCTCTCTCTCTCTCTCTCTGTCTCTCTCTCTCTCTCTCTGTCTCTCTCTCTCTCTCTCTGTCTCTGTCTCTCTCTCTCTGTCTCTCTGTCTCTCTCTCTCTCTCTCTGTCTCTCTCTCTCTGTCTCTCTCTGTCTCTGTCTCTCTCTCTCTTTCTCTCTTTCTCATACCTCAGATCTCCTTAGCATCATTTCTGGTAGGCATCCAAACTCCATTAGCAAGAGTTTCTGGAAAATTGCATTTCTCCCTAAATTCTCTCTCTCTGCTGTAAATGTAACGCACTGTTCCAGGCACCAGGTCTTATGGATTAAATGGTTTTGCAACTCTAACAGCATATCCACTATGATAGGCAAAGTGCCAAGATATAATTGGTGATACATAACAGAAATTACAAGCAATATTAATGGATGATATATTTCAAGGAAAAACCCATTTTAATTCCAGAAGCATTTTTATGCCATTAGGTAAAGGGCAAAAAAGTTAATGTTACTAAATATGGTATAATTCCTCAGCAACCATTTTTATCTGATGAATGCTATATATTTATACTGTACTGCAAATTGCCTCATAAATTATCTCATTTCGTCAGCACTAGAAAATTCAAAATATATGGCAACTTTAAAAATCCACTAATAGCTGATAGTTTTGCATACTACTTCAAATATTGTGAAAGCACACATTTTTTAAGTAAAACTTTTTATGCATTAAAATACGTATGCATACTAATTTAGTTGGTGATAATAACTGTAAATTCCCCTGAAGTCAGGAAAACAATATCTCATTCCTGTTCCAAGCATTCCAATATCTAATAATGTTTTCAGCTCTTGTTAATATGTTCCTTTCCAATACTAACTTCTAAGATGAAGGCTTAAAACCCCAAGAAACAGTTAAGATACATAACAAAAGCTGTTTGAAGGCTAAATATAAGAATCAAGAAAATCAAAGAAAGAAAAGTTGGAGAAAAACAGATTTCACACACAAAAAAAGGCCCCGCAGTCTAGTAAGATGAAAGGCAAAAGCCGCTTGATTTGAGGCTTCACTTTTTCAAATCAAGAAAATTCCTGTTATAGCTGAGGCTGATGCTACACAATCCAATAGGCTTTTAGGAACCCTAATTTATATGATTCCAGAAAAAATATCTACTGAGTTGGTAGGAATTAAAGCACTTTCAATTGAAGGATGCCAGAATGTAAGCTAACACTCTGAGCAGTAGCAATTCATTGTGTTCTTGTTCTGAATGACAATATGGTGCATGTGTGAGACAAGCCGGAGGCCTAACCAGGACTTCCCACAGAGAGTGGAAGAACAGGCAGCATGGTATAAACCTCACAGCAACACTTTCAAGTGCTGTAGTTGAAAAATACAGCCTGTGCATGGTAGAGAGGACACAGGGACAGAAGGAATTAACCCTCCAAAGAATGTTTTCATTTTTCAAAAACTTTCTGAAATCCATCATTTACAGAGTAACTGAAGAACAAGAATAAAGTTTACTGATAAACAAAAACATAGCAGTGATGAGAACAGAGCACTGTTAAACTGTGCAAGAGCTTGTGCCAAATTTGAAGAGTAAGAGCAGTGTCAATAGTTTCCACAAGAATGAATAATGACAAACTATCCGGGGATTCAATTTTAGTCAATGTATCCAAACACGGAGAAGATGATATTCTTGGACATTGGGGAAATGATTTGAAATAAGATGTCACATATTCTCTGAAGTCACTCCTCTTAATACACCACTGGGTTACTTTCCCTGGTCTTAAAAGTTAGCTGTCACACTATTTAATTGGAAATTCCAAGCTAATCTAAATTTTCCTATCATGTTCCTGTCCATCAAACCAGTATAATAGCTATTTTAAGGTTGTCCATGTGTGAGAGATCACTGATGCTGAAAAAATCACATCACTGAATTATTTGTGTAATTAATTCTCAAAGAAGATTGAAACAACACAAAAGAAAAAATGCAACTGCACACTTATAAAGCAGTGTTGCTTCTCATCTTCACTAGGAACCAGGGATTAGAACTTCTATATGCTTGTATAGGTTCTCAGTATACACCAACAAATCTCTCCTCCACACCCACAACTCCATCTCCAGCTGTCTGTACTGCAGACAGACACTAACTTAAGGACTTGGCAGACCAGGACTTGGAGGCACGTTCCAAAATTTCCCACTTGCTTTCGAAACAATATTATGCTATCTCAAAAGTTGCCAGAGATAAAGGTCTCAATACTCAAATACTTTGAATTTACTATAAGGGAGAGAAATTGAAAGTCAAAAGGTCTCTGACTTTGGATGCAGGTGACACCAGACTCATATAAAAATGTCTTTGCAAATCTGATGCAAAATAAATGCCTTTAGCTTCCCTTAAAGCAACAAAGATATGCTATTTCTCTACCTGCACAACAAAACATTCCATAAGCAACACTAAGAAAAATGGTTGAAAAAAGGCTCAGATTATTTATCCCAGAAAGATGCTAGTCAGGCAAGACACTGCCCATACTGTCTCAGTGTATGGTCATGAAAGGCTCTACAAGAAAACAGTCTGCTGAAAATCTGCTGACTTACGGTGGCACTTGTTTTCTAAGCAACTCCTTAAATCTCCTATTCCATTCCAAAATGTTTTCCCAGAGAAAAGAAGAAAAATTACTAAGATATTCCTTCTATTTTTACTCACCATATAAAGAATAATCATACTAAGGCTTAGCTGATTCCAAAGTGAGTCTTTCATTTTTGTCGTGTTCCAAAAGAAAAATGAAAACCACAATTTATATTTTAGTAAAAGCTATTCAAATATCACATGAAATGTAGATTTCCCAGATTCTAAATTTTAATGATTCTTCCTTTACATCAAAAAATATATAACACTGAAGCAGAACCTCAGAACCTAAAATCAGCTACCAGAATAAACTTATATGAAAAAGTAACACAAATTAGTACAAAAGACATTAAAATAATCTTTATAAATAGCAACTCAAAAAAACCTCACATGATTAAGCTTTTCTTATTTTTTTTTTTTTTTTTTTTTTTTTTTGCATTGCACAGATATAGTCACAACCGCCTTCTTAACAGTTTCAATGGCTTAGGATTTCAGTATTACACAGAAATGCTAGCAGAAGGGTTTGTCTGAATAGTCTTTTATCAATGTAAGACAAAAACCTTCCAAAACATCTCTACTGGTGTTTTAAATTAAGGTGGCTGGTCGTGTACTGTATAATCACAGAATCACAGAAGACACCCTAAAGATCATCCAGTTCCAACATTGCTGCCATGGGCAGGGACACATTCCACTAGACCGTGCAACCTGGCCTTGCACACTTTTAGGGATTGGCATCCACAGCTTCTCTGGGCAACTAGTTCCAATGTTTCACAACCCTCACAGTAAAGAATTTCTTCCTAACATCCAATCTAAACTTACTCTCTTCCAGTAGCACTAAGAACCACAGAAATTCCCTTAGGTTGAAGTAGAAACTCTCAACATGTGCGTGGTATCAAAGATAAAAATTAAAATATTTTAGGAAAAAAGGACAGAGGGGAGACAGAAGCATAAGGTTGCTTTTACTGTAACAATGATTTGAAAGGTTGTGACATGCATGAAAATCAAAATTGTTGCTCTAATGCAAGCTGAGGATTTTATAACAAACAATAGGAATTTTTAGAAGCTGTTACTCACACAACTAAAACTCAACAAAAATTAAAAAAGACAAATCTAGCTCTAGTTTTCAAACTCTTGTCTGACTTTAGGCAATCTTTATATCAGCATGTGCCAAAAAGTATTTCAGTGCCTTTAGCTAAGTAACTATGTGATCTGTGCAAGGTAAACAGTTTGCTCTTGGATTTATTCCCCCTTTCTAAATACCTTGAAGTTGTTTCTGCAATTTGGCCTTGACAACAGAGATGTCTTGAATTTTGAATTAGTATGAAATTCATCACTTGCAAATACTATCTATAGATATATGACCTCTATAATTTTATGAATATTTACCTCTTAGATAAAGATTTTACCTATTTAAGTATTTACCCAATTCTGTCAGAATCAGCCTAAGTTATATCCTAGTGCTAAGTCCAACAGGCAGTTGGATTAGATTGTCATCTAATGTCACCCATTAGTGGGTCCCTTCAAACGGAACTATTCTATTCTGTTTATTTAAAAATAATAGTAGTATTAATAGCCTCTATTGCAGACATGACATTAATAACGTTAAGCACTGAGCATAAGGAATAGATGCAGCAAAACTTAGACAATGAAGCACATGCATATGCTATTGCCAAACAGGATGAAAGATGTTTGGAAGTGTAGCCCTGGCATTTTTATTTGGCTCTCAGACTAACATCAAGAATTTTTAAAATATCAAAATCCTACTTTGGGGTATTCAAAGGCAAAAGAAAATCTATCTTGCAAATTAAGTGCACATTTGCAGACTATACTGGAAGCTGAAGTTGTTTTTGTACTTTAATGGGTAAAGAAAATACATTCTTATAGTAAAAGGTAAGCGTCTACATGCAACTACAGTTTTCAAAATGTCTTCCCAGGTACTGTCAAATCCTGACAGTGTTCATGTTACACAGCTGTGGCAGAACCTTCATTTTAGAAATCCTTAATTATACCCAGATCTTACCCTAATATTTGATTATTTAGTGACTTACCTGCTAGCTTTTGGGACAACATACTAGAACTTTGCTTTTCTCTTACTCGTTACTAAGCTGCCTGAATAATCATTCAAGTAAAAATACACACCAATAATGAAATACAAGGGACTATTCTTCACCAAGCCCTGTGAAGACAAAATAGAGATTTAAAGGTAATATTGTTTTTCTGAAAGGTACAACATTGTTGTTCACTGTGCTGTTAGATGTTTATTTTCTTTGCCAGATTTTAGACACTGAATCACTCACTGGGTGAAGTGACACGAGTTTCATAGTAAGGAGAACTATAAAAATAGTCTAGGCTATAATTTGAATAGAGGGCATTAAAAATGTATGTATTGTTCTATATAATGCAAATATACATTAATCTTAACAAGCACTATGTTTTTATCTGTAAAACCCAAACTGATCAATGGGATACAAATGGAAAATAAATTTTACTTAGCAAAAGGAAAAAAAAAAAAGATTTGTCCTCATCCTGATGCAAGAATAAAACTCTCTGTTGTTTTTTTTTTTTAAATCATAATAATGATTCCTACTTCTATTATTACTTAAAAAGACTCTATTTCTCCTTTCTCTTTTACAACAGTGGAAAAGGACTAATTCTTACTTTTAATAATCTCATTTGAGTAAATTAGAGGATTAACTGAAAACCCAGATAAGATACAGCTAGCTCAATTTGTTTAACAGAAACATGCTTTAAAAAAACCCTTTCTCTCGTCTATTTAATAGTGAAATTTATAGGGAAGAGAAAAAGTAAGAATATCTTTTACTTTATAGATGTGAAATTAATTACAGAGATAAGCAAGTTACCAAGCATTATTCAAAATCTTTAAAGAAGTTAAGAGGCTGAACATCAGATCTCAGCCCAGCGCTTTATCACAGCATATCATTTTTGAGCGGCACAGCATCATATCTATTATATAATTACAAATACACATACTTGCAGTCACCTTTAAATACACAACCCATTTTATTGGAAAACAAACAAACAACTCAACCCACAAGCAACTATCAGGAGAAAGAAGAACAATTTTTCTGTGTAAATCATGAACACATAATCTTTCTTTTCTTCAGAAATTTGCATGCTATCAAGAGAATTTTGACCACATGCATGGAAATACTTACAAATGAAGTACTATTCAGAAAATCCTACTTGCTTATTCAAAATACTGGATATAAGCTCTCACTGAGCTCATGAGATGCATTTTAGACACATGGATGGAATCCAGGGGATTAGAAACAAAACTTACACTGGCATTGGGGATACAGAAAGGAAGTACTATGCTGTGTAAAGTATACCAATTCATAAAGGATGAAGCTCACAAAGAATGGCAAGGCTATGCCAGTCAAATATATGAGAGCTTGAGGCATATTTAACTGCATCACACATGAGATGCAACACTTCTACTGCTCTTCATCACTGGACACACATCCCTTTGGTGGTCCATGACAGGACTTTTGCTTGCAGCACTATTGTGCATTTTATCTCAGTTTCATAGTGGATATCAAAAGACCATGCTAGAATAAACAAAAAAGGTCAGTGATTTTTATTTGAGCCTTTTATGTATATATATTGTCTAAGCCTACCAGCTGTATAGTGACACAATTTGCTTCTAGACAGATCAAGCGAGAGGGTATCAGTTGCGCTCCAGGATTCCTGTTGATTGGGATCAAATCCATAGGTCAAGGAAAAGAAACCTTGGCTGTTCAGAGGCATCTGAGGGGAGTTTGCTCTTCCCAAGGGAACTATGTCTAGCAGACTATAGCAAGCAAAGAGTGCTGAAGTATTACGGCTCAGCTACAGTTAAGTTCTCTTTTCAAGTGAAAATATAATAAAAACAAACCCCAAATCCAACCATAAAATGTCTCAAACAGCAAACATTGGACCTGCATTCAGAAACAGTTTCACCCTGAACTTCTTTACCATTTCTATTAGAATGGTCCCTTGCCATGAGACAGGAGGTGTTCAGTGCAGGAACTCCTGGATGGTATCATCCTTTGAATAGAGGTTCTGCACACATTTTCAAGTAGAGCAATCCAGTGTATGACAAAGGATAAATGGTTAAGAAATTATAGTATTTCTGCCTATTAACAGCTAATCCAAAACATGAGGAAAAAGCTGTAAATTTGAACTTAAATCTGCCATGTGGAAACATGCTGCTTTATCACTGAATCACTAGTTTAGCTTCCCTTGTAATGAATTCACTTCTGAGACTTTGAGAATAAAGATACACATATTGGATACACTATTCTCTCTTTATTAAGCAAAAAAAGATCTTGTTTCAGCCTTAATTGTATTTCCCTCAAACAGCAGAAAGAAATAATTCATACCTAATCCAAATATCCTTTAACCCTGAAATTAAGAGTTCAAAATCCAGGCAAAATATTTTAATGTTGATTGGTGATCTACTACAACTGCAACCACAATCTGCCTTCACAAAGACTCGGAGGAAAAAGAATCCAAATTAATACACAGCAGTTAAAACACACTTGAAGAATACTAAAATAAATTAAAATAATGACTAGGGAAAAACCAATTTGTTTATCCATTTCAGGCCTTTTTAAATACAAGTTGCTCTTATTATGAAAAGTAATGCATTCTAACATAAGTCCATGCTCTACTTCCATTGGTACAACAGCACAGGTAAAGCATTAGAAGTCAGTAGTACGGAATTTTCTTTCTTGAGAGGAACAATAGGATATATCTTTACATCTTAAGAATGAGTACAGCTTTTTTCTGAGGGAGAATGAAGCTGAAGGAAAAAACAAAGGGAACACAGCCAAAAAAAAAAAAAAAAAAGCAAATTAAACAAACAAACAAAAAAATCCCCCCCAAACCGAAACAAACCAAAACCAATACCGCCACTCCTGAAAAAAAATAAACAAAAAGCACTGTTCCCAGCTCTCAGTGCTTTGTGAGGTGCAAATCCTCGGGAGGCATATTACCCCCATGGTGTAAACTATATAACAGTTGCTACCACTCACATTTTATGTGATAGTGTTTCCATTATATCACTCCAGTAAGGACTGCCCCATCTCGCAGATGCTGAGTAAGCAATTCAGCAAAGAGCTGCCACTGTGCCGCCTGTGGCTACATTCCTAACAAAAGCAAAGCTGGCTCACCTCAAGATAAACTGAGAATGTCAACTTAAGCTGCTGTATCGCCACCAAGATGGCTTGCCACAGTATGCAGCTGCTAGACAAGCACTAAGTGGACAGACAGATCTGGGGGCTGACACAGTTCTCAGAGAAAATGAGTGAATATTACCTCAGATCTGAAGAGGACAGAGGGACAATCACACCAGAAAAGACTCCATATACCTAACACTGACATCGGATTTCCTTGTTAATCTTTGAAAGCCATAAGTGCTGCAGACATGTTTTCCACCACTTTCTGTAGGCTGGAAAAGCCTACAATGAATTTTTATGACTATCTGAAGCATCCCATCTTCTCCCCACTCTCCCCTGCTCCCATGGTTCTATTTTAGTTAGACAGAACAAACTTACTTGACCATGAGTGGTTGCTTTTATCAGTTCATACATGACTGAATACCTTATTTCAAGGCATATGTGCTTTAAAGACCCTTCTGCGCTATCCAGCACTGTAAAAAGGAATTCAGTTTCACTGAAGACAATCAATGCCCCATTTACTTAGTAAAACCTTCGGTTTCTACCACCTTTCTGGAACATTTTCATCTCGAGATGCCAGAGTGTAGAGAACCCATTCCCCACCACCATTGACTCAGCCAGGAGTTCAGACAGTGTCAGTACACATCCCACAACAGAAGGCTTCTGGCTGCTTAAAAAAAAATAAGCAAGTACGCATTTCTATATCTGTTTACCTTATTTTCTCTCTCAGGCCTCATAGATATAAAAGCAGCAGAAGAAAGTGGAAAAATGTCATCACTGTTTGAACACCATGCAGAAAGAAAGCAGAAAATACAACTTTTTGGTATACTCATCAGTTTGAATGAAAAGCTGCACATTATTTATGAGACATGTGAGAAACAATCCATTTGTACTGAAAAACGATAGTCAGTCCTAGATATAAATTCTGTGCTGGTCGATAACCACTATCCCCATTCCCTTAGACATAAGAATGACCTGACAGAGCCATAAATTCCCACATTGTCCATTTTTCACAGACAAGCTCCCCGCCCCAGACAGTCTGCAGTGCACCAGCCATGACATCGGTGTAAACATTTACTCATTTATTATTTTACGCTGACTGCTTTTCAGTTCCCTGACAAAGGACAGAGAAGTAACAATGGTGATATAACGTGGACCAGGTTCAAGACCCAAGCACAGGCTGAATATAGGTTTCAGAAATGGCCCAGTGTGCTAGTCCTTCCTATCCTAGCAGTACACTTAAAATCACTAAATATGGATTTTCTTTCAACACAAAATTCCATAAGTACATAAGGTTTTGATATACACATGCATGAAACACATTCTCTTACCTACACTTTTCTTTGGCAGAACCAACTAGAAAATTTAGTCTAAACTTTCTGAAAATATTAATAACATCTGGCATTGACCCAAAGTCTTTCTGAAGAGCCTGGCTGATAATTAGTACATTTTCAATCATTTGCCCCTTTTGGGGCCTGTGTTCTAATGGTTTTTAGTGCTAGCAAATCGGTGCTAGGATTTGTTCTGTGCATTAACGTGCACAGAGTGCTAAGCTACTTATTTGTAATGATACCATTCCTGTAGGAAAGCCTGCCTTGATTGTTAATGATACTTGAGGCTCTTAATCTTAAAACAAGGTGGGAGAGAAACTGCAGGGTGTGTCATTGTCTGCAACACATCTTATCATTTCCTGAAAATAAAAACCTCACTTAATTCCATTGATAGCACTCAGAATATTATAATAGGCATTTAATTTCCTAAACAAATTGTGTTTTAAGAAGCTGGAGCAATCTCTTAAATTACATTATTTTCATTGTTTATTTTTGTTGTTGTTTTAAGCTAGGACATAATTCAAAAGTGATTTATTTGAAAAGAATAATTTGAAGAAACTTGCTCTTACTTTCCACTACTCTCACATAAATTTATTTTTTTAAAAAATTAGCAGCACAATAAAAAAGGATAGTAATATGTTATTCCTCTTCCATATTTAACCTTAAAGACTGCTGTAGGATCAGCATTACTGCACTGCTGCGTAATAGTGTACACAGTTGATACATTAATTGGTTTATTGACTGAAGTTTTACAACTTTTCATTCAGTCCAATGTGTCCTTCTTGTGAACTCACCCAAAGAATTACTAGGTTCAATAGCCTAAATTATATTCATTAATACTGTAATAGACATACATAATAAAAAAGAACATGACTACTACCTTCACACAAAGCAGTGCTATTGACTTCAATAAGACTGATTTTACATACCAAAAAAGTGTGCAGACAATAAAAACCTTGAATATCCTTGTGATGCTTCTGAGCATCACAAACTATAATAAAATTAACTGGAGAATAAGAGTGTAATGCTTGTTCACCTTGTTAAAAAAGTTATGACATACAGGGAAGAAAAAAAAGTGTGAACTCTAGGCTTACTGGTAATGGCATGTCAGATTGGCCTGCTGTTGTCAAATTTCATAAATTTCATTGCAGTTTTTCAAAAATATTTTGAAAATATAAATTTCAGGAAAAAAAACCCCCAACAACCTGTTTTACCTATCCAGTTTGGAATTCAAATAGAAAGTCAATTTGAAAAATTATCCTTAAAAAATAAATTTCAAGTTTGTCACATTTCAGTTATAGACTTGAGGCTGCATGGAAATTGCAGAAATGGTTCTGCATCCCTTCTAAGTGTCAAGCAATTTAACACAGATATATACACCCACCAGTGGAACCTGAGCTTAGCTCTTTCTTGGGAAACATTATCCTCATCTTCTAGAGACAAAAAGTCAGTTAATATAGAAAGTATTATGTCACTAGAGAATTTTATGTTTGTAAGTCAAAATATATTTTGAACTCAGCTGATGGGGCAAAAGATAAAAAGGACAGGATGCAGTATTGAAATAAGACACTGAAAGGAGGTCAAGGGACTTAGTGAATCAGCTGTTGACCTCATATCAAACTCAGTCCTAATCACAGTGAATGAAAATTGCTGTCTGTAGATGGCTGGAAAAGGCTCTAAGCCACAAACTCATTCTGGACCTAGTATAGTACGCACAAAAACTGGAGAACATATTAACATCCCCTACCCAACTCCATTAATTGTCTAGCTGCAGGTTATATAAAATCGTCCTGCATGAAGATGAAATTACATTCCAAATAAAATACATAAAATCCACTCTTAATTTAGTGGTTTAGAAGCCATGTAACTAAGGTAAATAACCTTGTTACTTCATATTCCTGTCAGAGAGCTGCCTGCCTTTATGAATTGAGTGGACTGCACAGGGAGATAGAAAGAGTTTGGTATTTTAGGCTTTGTTTCAGTCTTAAAAAGGTCAGATCCAGTGGGAGTGTAACTCTCAGAAAATTTCCCTAAATCCAGCATTTATGGAAAGAGAGATATCCACATGCTTCCTCTACAGTCCTATTCTTAGAATATTCATGCACCTATATACTATGATATTTTAAGGTTTTGTCATAAGCACTTTTGGACCCAGTTACTCACCTGTACCTGTCATTATCCTAGATATTTCCTTACTGAGCATCTATACAGTCACTGCTCCCAAAGTGCATTATGTAAGGTCTATCAAAACTATTGCATGTATACTGTCAAAATACCTAAATGCTACATGCTGAAAACACCTTCCAAGTTATCATGCTTGTTATTGTGGCTGTCAGGTATGGCTTGTTGCTCCCCATTAACTCATGCAATGTACACAGCACCACACTGGCTATCACAGAATTGGGATTTTTGAGGATAAATGCCAAGACACCATCTCAAACTTTCAGATGCAAATCAATTTATGAAAGAAAAAAAAAATCCTTCAGCAGTCAGTTCCTGAGGGGAAACCTGAAAAACCCTAAAACAATGACATTGGCTTAAAGTCTGGCCATATTCTCCCTGACATCTACAATGTTTGATGATAAGGAAAGGTTTCCAAATGTTGTGGCTGCTGTGTTGGTAACTAGCAGAGTCAGAGTCAGTTACTCATACTGCTTGTAATCAGGCTAAAAGTTCCTAAGGCTTTGCCATCTGGAAATTATTGCATAGCATCTCCAATAAATTCTTTTTTTTTTTTTTTTTTTTTTTTGACTATAACTAGACTTCATTCAGCAACAGTTTTTAAGTAAACCTGCCCACTCTCTTTCTTTCATGTGATCTCTACAAGCAGTGTAAAAAAAGGTTTTTTTCCTTTTTATCTTCTTTTGTTTTTCCTCTAGATTGATCTGTATGAGAAATTAATTCGGAAAACCAGATGCATAACATGGAAAAAACTCTCAATGTACCAGAAATAAGACTACAGACAAATCTCTCTTGCCTGCTATGTCTCTTTCTCATGCTTTCCTATCAGAGCAGCTAGCTTTCAATAGCTTGCCTATTACAAAAAATGCCATAGAAGTGACTGTTCCTTAGGAAAGAAAAATAACATAAAAAGAAACAGAGCAGCCTTTTTCTCCATCCCTCCTATAACTGGCTGCACCTCTGTTCCTTGCTCGGCCCAGCAAAATTCAGGTCTCTGTTGTGTGGCAAGTCTCATCGTTTTTTTTAACTTTTCTTTTCCTTCTCACTTCCTACCCAATATCCAGCTGCTACCAGCAAAGGGATAAACACTCTCCTTGCAGATATACACCTGATTAAAAAAATGCAGAGACCAGATCAATGCAAAACATGAATCTTTTTCCCAACTGCTCCGGTGTAATCTTTTTAAAGGAACATACTGTGGTGAATTGCAACATAGAAGTAAAACAGAAATATTCTAAGGACTTCTTAAAAAAAATTTAGCCTGTGTAAAGACTCTTCCAAATTTTTATTTTTCTTCACAGTACTTTTTACAATACCATTTACTTAGCTGACTCCATCAAATAATTTGCCCCAAATCTCCTATTAAACATGTCATTAAATTCAAAGATCTACAACATCACATTCTATTAAGTAACGGAGTAAATTAATTTCAACTTCTTTTGGGTTTTTTTGGCTGGGGGTTTTTGTTGGTTTTTTTTTCCTTTGTTACCCTAATTTAGTTCTTCTGAGGTTTTGACTTGTTCAACTGATTTTTTCAGATGTCCTTAAGTGCATGTGTAACACTAGTTTTGTAGTGGCTAATTAAATATTTTCTAATCAAGATAATCACAAAGCAATTGGATAAAACATCTAAGATCTTCCATACTTCAATTGAACTGTGTTGTTCAAAAAGAACTGTTGGTACCTACAGTATCAAAACCTCTGTACCACAGACAAAGTACAGAAGATCCATTTCAGCTGTTGTCTTGTCTCACTGTCGCTGATGAGTACTACCCAGGAGAATTGAAGACAGTTTGTACATCACCCAGCAGACCAGGAGATCTTCACATTAGTTCAACGTACTATGAAAAGGGAGTTTCATTCTATAACAGTGAGAATATGCACATATCTGTGAAATAGTCAGGTTTACCAATTTAATCTCATTTTCCTCAGTATAGTCAATTTGGTTCAATTAATCACTTTTATTGCATTGTATAAGTCTAAAAAGTGCTCTCTATTGTGCAATATCCTAAAATAAATGCTGGGTGTAGCTGTTGCTGCCGATTTAACATGCCCCATTTTCCATTAAATACTATAGTTAGCAAACAGTTTCAAAAACTGAGAATTCATTATCCAAATTGTATTTTCATATGTGTGAGCTATTTAAGAAACTATGCAATTCATTCCCCAACTAATTTTTTATAGTGATGAATGCAACTGATCATGGAAGTAGCACTATATAAAATTAGCCAATATTCCTCTGAAGCTCCTTCACACTGCCACTTTCCTAAGGACTTGGATAAATTTATCTGCTCTGGTGCACACTCCTCAGGAATACTGAGCCAGTGAAAGTGGCACTACTACTGAGGCACTGCTACTGATACTTAAAATATAATCAGAAATTATGCTACTTCTGCAAGTGACACAGTGTCCTGTCTTAAAACCGTGATTTATGAGATATTGATATGAACCTCTTCATGACTAGAACTATTTGGCTTTATTAAAAACAAAAAAACAACAACAAACAGCAAAAATACCTTTCCCCTCCAAAAAATAACAACCAAAAAAACCCCCAAAACCAACCAAATAAAATAAAACAAACAAACAAAAACCAAACCAAACAATCCCAACAAAACAAGCAAAAAAAAACCCCAAACCACAACATCAAAACTCACCAGTTAAATATTAAGATATTTTAACCTATTTACTACAGAGAGGCTTTCTTTAATGTCAGTGTGATTTAGCTTCAGAGTTCAAATGTAACTACACCTCTACAGGAGACCCAATGTTTTCTTTGGAAAAGCAAATATAGTTTTCCAGCAAAACACAGAAATATTTTGTTCCCATTATTATTTCAAAACAATTTAGCTGAATAAATAAAGCAGGTCTAATTCAAATATACTGTATTTGATCATGAAAATAAAAACATGGGGGTTAGGAAAGACAATAAGCTTAATAACTTTTATTAGTGCTTCATAACAGTCAATTTCTGTATACATTGCCTTGCAAAGATTTGGTGGTACCTTAACTGAATATAATAAACATCAGGAAAAAAGACCCCAAAGGTTCTCAAAGCTAGTCAGAAAAAAAAAAAAAAAAAAAAAAAAAAAAAAAAAAAAAAATACATTTAGAAATATGGTAAAGCACTTAACAGCAAAGCGTTCACTTTCTTTTTTCTCTGGAGATAGAGAAACTTTCATAAATTCAAATAAAACAGATTGAGTTTAGGGAATGAACACTAAATGCTTATCCATATTATCTTTTCTATCAGTTATCAGGAACTGCATTTTGGAAGATTAAAAAAGCCCTCCTTTCTCTTCTTCTCTCACATTTTTCCCCCTTCACACCACACTGTCACATATGCACTCCTCTAGTAACTGAAGCAAGTAAAAATCTCTAGCTAAAAACAGCAACACAATTTCAAATGTTTGTGGAGCTGAGGTTACACTTCATTACTAATCAAAAATTTCCAGAGTTTATTCAGAACTTCTGCATAAAAAGTTGATTTCATCTAAAGTGTAATCCTATTCTGTAAATTGCATTCATAAACAGTACAGAACACTTCTGCATTTTCAGTATGCCACAGGATTCACTATCAACTTTTCTAAACTTCCAAGTCAGTAGACTTCAATCTATCTGTCTTTGCAGACTCAGCATGCTACTTGTAAACCAAGCTGTTGTCCTTCTGGCTCTGCACATTGCTGCCAGCGCTAAAGAATTAGGCAGACCAAATTCCTTGCTCAGTAGACACAGCACAGAGGACTGGGGAGTGCTGGACACTCCCAGATGAACAGATACTTCATGTGATAAGTGCAGCTTCATACTGCAATACAAAGCAGAAACAAGTCAATGCACTTGTAGTGCCTTCCTATCATGTTCTTATGTGCTATTAGTTCTAGAAACATAGCAGTGTCTATAGGTCTCATAGCCTTTATAAAAAATATGCCCTGGAAATACATTATTAACATCCTGAAAGATGAATGAACTACAGGATCATCCACTTTGTGCTTCCACAACTCCCTCAGCTCTACATGGTTAACAACAGAATTAACGGTGGAAAAACTACAAACAAACAATCAAAAACAACCGAAAACCTAAAAAACCCAATAAAGCAAACAAATCCCCGCAAAAAAAAACATGCCCCCAAACCCACAAAAGCAAAGAAAAAACACGCAAACAGTCCCCCCTTTTAATATGCAATTTCCTTTTTTCAAATGAAATATGCAAAAGTGATCATAAAAGAAACCAGAGGGCAGCATGTGATAAAAGTTCCATAAAATCTGTTTTTCAGAGTAATGCTGTGCTTAAAATATCATCCTTCCTTAACTAACCACTTCATTTCTAAGAAAAATTTGAATGAGATGATAAGATGTCATTGCTTGGAACAGTAAAAAGGAACTGAACACAGAAACTCCAGAAGGTCTTCTTCAGTCTTAAGTTCCCCACATGCTCTAAATATGCATGTTGTCTTTTATCTATACTTGCCCCCCAAACCAACTGTCATCCCAGATGCCTGCAGCTCCATTACTAGGAGAAAACACCAACATTATCACTAAGAATTTGCTACTGGATCAGTTCTGTAGGTGTTGTAAATCAGCATGGCTTCAGTAACTTCAGCTAAGTGATGATGATTTACAACGCCCTGAGGATCTGGCCCTCTGTCCTTATTACTTCATTAATCTGCATATTCCCACAAGGTACACTAATCTTTTTTCTAAAGTACTTTCACTTCAACCCACCTGTTATAAGTCTGATGTGGATTTATACAGAGTTCATACCATACCTTCTCACTTATTTTTGAAGAAGCATTGCCCTGAATCTGTCCATGGTCCATAAATGATCTATATGGCTGACTGAATCAAGCCTGAGCTGGTGCTTTCAGCAGGTATGAATTCAATTTCACAAGACCAATCCATTAGAATCTAAACACTATTAATAGAGTGGAGAGGCAGAAACACATTTTTTCTGTCCCAGGGAATAAGAAGCTGGACGCTTCTGGTAGGAAGGTACTTGATCAGGTCTGTCAGAACCAGAGGACCATGGTGAATACCTTCTCATAATAACGAGTAGCTCATTCCCAGGAGAAGAGAAAGTTGGTGTTGGGAAGCATGTTTTATCATATTCCTTCAAGAAGTCACTGAAGCTAAGAGCCCAGCTGGATTCAAAGGAGGCTTAGGTATTTATTTGCATAACAAGACCATCAAATGCTACACTGGACAGTATATATTCTTTTGTATAAGAAAATAAGCTTTCCAGTGCATAACTCTGCTACTATAAATATGGGCTAAAAACAGGTTCACTGGAAATGTTGTCACATTTCCATTTTTGAGATTTTCATTATTCACTGAATTTCCCTCTGACACTGCCTATTGTTAAAAAAAAAAGAGACCCAGAGTGACTATCACTGATCTTCCCTGGCACGTCCTGAAAATCAACAAATTCAGTCAGTAAGAAAAACCTAACTTTCTGCTATATTTTATTTGGGAACTAATTTTTTTAAAAAGTAAGTTTTTGTTGATCCCCAGTTTAAAGTAAGGCACTGATAACCCCTCTGAAATTTATTATGTGGGCATTTAAACACCTCCTCTGAAAGTAGCACTAGCACTGAAGAAATAATTTAGATGGAGTTGGAAGAGCTATTTTGTCTGCTTATAACCTGATGTCTTTCTAAAAGCAAATGTCTTCAAAGCATTCTCTGCAGAAATATGTAATGATTAACAAGTCAACATTTTTCAAATGTTACAATACTGTAGATCTGAAATGGTATTTTTCATAAACCTAAAATGGAATGAACTAAGACCTAACACACCATATTTATTAACAAGCCCGGTCTTTTAAATAGCATGTCCAACCATAAGAGGCATTTAAGGAGGGATGTAAGATTCCATACCCTAAATGAATGACTATTAACACTGATTTCCAGAAGGTTATAATTATACCAGGCTGAAAGCACTACAGGAAATAAAAATCTATTTTGAATAGACAAAAGAAAGACCCTCAGTCCATAGCAGCAAAGGTTTCCTGCTCAGATGCAGAAAAGTGTTGGGCAGAGTGCAAGGAACAGGATTTGTCACTCCCAAATTCATAGAAATAACTAGCTCCAAGAGCAGGAGAGTTAAAGGTGACCACACTGTAATTGTGCTAATGTTAATTTTGTATGAGTTACATACCTAGGGAACAGGAATGAACTGAGTGTGCAAATTAAACATAACTCACACCTTGCTGATTTCTGAAGAGTTATTTCACTGAAATTTAACACGTAAGGAAATACAACCTCTTAGTCATTCCCTCTTTAAAATTTATTTTAGGCAGCAAAGGGATATCTTACACATCAAGTAAAATTTTTCTTAATAATAAGGACTACTGTAATCAATGCCTCTCTGCCTTCTGTAGCATCAGGATACATTTTAAAAGGCCACTAATTCATGCAAGCATTTGCACATTATCATTCTGCATCACTGCAGTGTTTACAGTGTTATTGCTAACATCATAAAATAAAGTCAAAAATATACTAAACAAATTATTATACTCTGCCGTTTGCCTATATGGAGCCATCAGTAAGATACTACTTTTAATAATTTTTCCTACAGTTTCTGTGAGAGAGAATATATGCTAAATGTTCTGATTTCCCCCTAATATTTCCAGCTTCATAGGTTTGCTGTTGCTATTCTTTCTATGCACTTATGGTACATCAAGAACAAATCTCATTATCACATCTATTCTGAATGTTTATCTTCAGTCAAGCCACCCACTAGTGCTCCTCCCACCCTTTAGAAAATAGTATTTCTTGGGATTCAGTGACTGATCTGTAGGCCCACATGCACTGAGTTTGAATCTCCCACTGTGTTTCAGGAATGATTTCATTGAAACTGCATGGGTATTCAAAGAATAAATATTAAGTGGATTTCAGTCACAGCAATATCAAGACCTTTTTTAGACTAAAGGAAAGTGCATAAGACGAATGGGAGAGCCACTTAAAATTTCAGTCTAGGATTTCCATGCTTTAATCCCTCTTCCTATCTCCTCTCTCCTCTCCTACTTCGAAATCTTGTTACATCTTCTGTCTTAAAAAAAAAAAAAAAAAAAAAAAAAAAAAAAAAAAAAAAAATTGATACCTTATTCTCTTCTAGCTACATTAATCCCATTTTCTTACCACATTTCCTATCTCCTCAGTCCCAGGCTTCTTATCTGAAGTCACTACATCCTTCACTAGTAAGCTATCGCTGCTCATCACCAGCTGTGAATCACAAGCTAACTGCAGAAACTAATTATGGACCTATTGCTGGCAGGAAGCAGTAACTGCTTTCTGCAGCTCCTTGCCCCAGAATAAGAGCCTACACAGAATATTCCCTGCTGATGAGCTGCTATGCAATAAGTGTAATTTGCATTCACTGATCAGTGCCCATTGCTTCTCAGTGATGACCATTCACCATTGGGAGAAAAATGTCACTGCCAGCCACTGACCAGCAACTGCTCTGTGCAGAAATAGGTCACCAATGTCTCCTATCACAGGCTAAGTAGTCACAGGTTGCCCAGAGAGGTGATGGATGCCCTATCCCTGGAAACATTCAAGGTCAGGTTGGATGGGGTTCTGAGAAATGTGATCTAGTTGAAGATGTCCCTCCCTGCTCATGGCAGGGGGGTGGATTAGATGACCTTTAAAGGTCCCTTCCAACCCAAACTATTCTATGATTCTATAACTGTGAATCCAAATTTGAAAATGGCAAATATTGCAATAACAGCAGGTGGCACTGATGGGTTACAGCATGGCAAATGCAGTTTGTGGCACCCGATCAACTTACAGTAGTGAAATACCTACTTTTGCCACTATAGTCATTGGCATTGATAGTAACTATTTTTTTGCTTTAACTATAACTTTACATATTGCTACAATATCCTCACACCCTCTGTCTATAGTTTAGTAGTGTAACATAATATTTCAGCTTCTTTATATCTTCAAGAACCACAACAGATGCATTTCCCAAGACCTTCTCTTCTTCTTTTCACCTTTATATGGGTACTCAGCCTATGCTCTCTCTAGAAGTTGTTCAGCAAACACACTAGGGCAGCAGCCACAGCCAATTGCTGTCCAGGCAACATTGAGAGATGATAGTCTTGCTTTATGTCAAGAAGGAGGAACACTAATGAAATGCCTAGTGGTTGACAGGGGTTGTTTTAGATCTGTAGTCCTTCCTAAGATTGTTTTCTTTAGAATCTATATTACAATAGATGTGGTTGCTGTGTGGGGACCCCACCCTATCCTTGTTTTTCAGGTTATATCACAGATTTTTTGACAAGCAGAATACCTGTCTAAGCAGAATTACTTAAAAAGAACTGGTAAGACAAGATCTTAAGTCAGATACTAAAGTTCTGAAAAAATGAATGCCCCAAATTCCTACTGTTGTGGATCTCACATAGTATGTTCTTATCCAGCATTTTTACTTCAAACATTTTACTGAGGTCATCAGCTCAGTTCGTATTTTACAGATGTACAAAATGGATAATGAAATGAATGGATGCTCAGTAAGATAGTTTCAGAGCCAAGAATGAATAACAGTGCTTTGAATCTCTTTCCAGTGTACTGTGTGTGCAATAATAAAGAGCTGTGGAGATGGCTGTGAAACGACAGAATCACCCCAGTTCAAGTGATTATATAGAAAAGTTTGAAGAGAAGTGGAAAATCAGGCCCTGGGTGAGACATAAAGCAAGCAGATAAACCAAATGTACCTTCCTCCTTTATTAACTTTCTTAATGAGGTTATCTCTGACTACCAGGAACTCCAACGAGACCAACAACCATCTATTTTAAATGCCAAGCAAACGCCTGTTAAGCAACAGACTCCCTCTTTGTAGGGCTGATGTTTGTGAATCCTAATAGTAACTGGCAAGACTTCCCCATCTGGACTCTTTTTTTTTTTTTTTTTTTCACTTTGCATTTTGAGTATGTGACAAAGCCCAGTGAAAGATTTTGCCTCTACAAGCAGAGCTATATGTTTTTTAAAATGGGCAAACTACATTGTAATAACGCATGTGGAAAGATCAAAATGCAATTTCTTTTTATTATTCCTATTATTGCATTCCCCTACACAATGGCAGCCTCTTCAGAGACATCGTCTGCAACATAATATTGCTTTAATGTGCCACTTCATATGCCTGCCACGTCCTCAGATTAAAGATTTAAATTAATACGACAAATGAAACTCTAAGAAATTCAACAAATCACCAGATAGGCTTATCCACACAGGGTACATTTTATAGTAAAAAAAAAAATCCCCAAACAAACAAACACACCCCACCCCAGCAGCCACAGCTTCGGCCAGATTTAATTTGCTTGACTGATCTTGAGATCTTTGAGCGCAAATTCATTATTCTCTTATTAACTATTATCATTGCTGGAATTTATAAGGGACCTATAAACCTATTAAACTGGTCTTAAATGTTGGAATCCATTTATTGAACAGACTAGCAATGAAAAATTAATTATTAAACAACCACCACAGAAAAACATCAGTGGCCTTGTCACCTCAGAGCTAGATGGATAACACGTTACCTTCTGGAGTGGGGCCCTGCAACACTCAAATATAAACCTTGGAAGGATAATGCTGAGAATGTCACAGCATAAGTCACATTTTTAATTTAATGTTTTATTAAATGTTAGATAGAATACATTTATCCGGGCCTCACAGACTCTGTCTTAATAAATGAATTGGCACTCTTTCAGATGTAAAAAATGGTCACAGCTTCTCAAGGGCATCGGAAACCCTGAAGCATGAGACACCAGTAAATACAAAAAGCAAAGGCAGCATGGACAGTGATATATTTGCAAGCACTGCGGGTGAGCCAACACTTTCAAACTGCTGAGGCTAACAAAACAAGGGCAGTGAACTCCCAAAATGGTAAAAGCACCTGCAGTAAGAAGCTGTGCTTGAGTGCTGTTGCACAAACATGTCCACTACTGAAAAAAAGTGGAAAAGGGTGTGGGTTTATCACCCTCCTGCTAGTGTATTTCAGGATATGTTTGTATGTTTAAAATTTCATGAGAAGTATTAAAAATTTATTTTTCTCCTGTCCTTTAATTTTCCAAGACTAGACTTTGAAAACAACAGGCAGAGAGAAGATATATTCTCTCCCTCCTCTGCAGTTATCTACAGAATGTTCACTTGTGTTTCCCTGTAGAACTGCTGTCATTAGTAACATTTAATTTGGCTAGGAAAAATGGTTGCAAGTTCCTAAGTCAAAACCAATATGCCCCTGTCCTGGCACATCTCTCCAGAGACATTCTGAGATTTCTGCAAGCCGCTCCATTTCAAAAACACTTGGCTTGTATAAGGCAGGACAGCTCAACACTAACACTCAAGCAAAGAAAGGCATAGTTGAGCTGCACTATGTATTTCCACAGACACTAAACTAAATGATTGTAAATAACTGTTAAAATGGCCAGAAAACTGTCCTTCCTCATATTGTCAAATAAAAAGAAAAATGTTTGGCATGCTTTTTTTTTTTTTTCCAGAACTCTAAACTGTTGGTGCTCAACAGCTGTCCATCTCACACTGCCACATTATACACTGTTAGCCAGAACATGAAAACAGGTTCCAATAAGAAACATGTAAAACCACAGAAAGCGATGAGTTCTGCTAAAATCATCTGCTCTTCCAATCTCTGCTGCTTGAATTCATGCAGCTGGCATCCTCTTGCTGAATGCCCACAAGCATTTGAACAAGAGGGTAAAAAGGAAGAGAAACTTCCTTGGAGTTTGGTATTTTTCTAGAAAGCCAGGAAGCAAAGTCTCAGCATGTAAACAATATAAAGGGAAGTGAATAACAAAACAAACCACACAATTGTACTAAGTTCCAAATCTATGATATTCTTGATCTAACTACATGACACTTGCACTCCACTTATGAGTTCTACAGCTGATGTGAGAGGAAATTAGAAGGATTTTATTAATCAAAAAAGTGAAATTTAACTTCACGTAGACATATGGTTGCATGGAAACACAAGCAGTGAGATGAAATTGCTACCAGCAAAAATGAAAAAAACCCAAAACTGAGCTACACTATATTTAATCCTATCTGTCTTTAGTTGACCCAAGGAAATATATAATAGCCTCAGATGAGTTGTCACAGTTTGTAAGAGAAACTACACATTTATAGGGAAATTCAATTTTTGTATTTTAAACGTGAAGGAGAAGGTATGAAACAAAAATGTCTTTTTTTCTCTTTCATTCCCCATGAGATAATAACTTAGACATTAGTGATTTTTCCTGAAGTGTGCATCACTGAATCCAAGAACAGAAGCTGGTTTTGAAACTATCGTGCTATGTATTTATATGAAGAATACATTATGTTCAAGGGATAAATAAGATAAATAATATCATTAATTTAATTTTGTATATGTTTTGCCTGGGATTGAGTTAATTTCCTTTGTAGTAGCCTGTATGTTGATAACACCCAGTTGTCTTTCTGAGCACTGTTTGCACAAGCTCAAACCTTCTCTGCTTCTCACCTCACCCCACCAAGAAGGCTGGGGGGTGCACAAGAAGTTGGGAGGGGACACAGCAGGGAATGCTGACCGCAATTGATCAAAGGGATATTCCCTACCACATGATGTCATGCTCAGCATATAAAGCTTTGGGAAGGAGAGGAAAGGGGAAGACATTCAGAAGGATGGTGTTTGTCTTCCGAAGTCCCATGTTATGTATGACAGAGCCATGTTATGTATGACAGAGCCCACTCTCCTGGAGATGGCTGAACACCTGCCTGCCCACAGGAAGTAGTGAATGAATTCCTCATATTGCTTTGCTTGTGTGTGTGGCTTTTGCTTTACCTATTAAACTGTCCTTATCTCAACCTACAAGTTTTCTCGTCTTAACCCTTCTGATTAACTTTCCCAGCCCACTGTGGGGAAGTGAGCAGATGGCTATGTGGGGCTGAGCTGTCTGCTAGGATTAGACCACAATTAACTTTTAACTATTCTGGTAACAGGTAAACCTCTTCTATTTTATTTTATTTTAACACAACATATATTTTTGTTTCACAATTGTTTTTTTTATTATTATTTATTTCCAAATAACTTTTGGTTGGGGGAAGGAAGACAGAGTCAGTTTTCAAGATAGTTTAGACACAGTTTCATCTACTAAGGGAAGCCAGTTGCTTTAGCTCTTTCTTAGAAACTAGTGCATTTTGATTACATTTTTGAGGTACTCTGTTTTGTATTTCAGACACACAGAAAATGTTGTCACTTTTAGGCAATACTGTGTATGTAAACAAGCAAATATGTTCAGTATGAATGTTGTAAGAGAGCAGAAAGTCAAGAAAAGCATAAGTAGCTCAGAATGTTCCAGCTGAATCTAAACTTAATGCTCTTAGAACATGACTCCATGTTCTGTCCAGTCCATATATCCAGATTTACTGCCTAGGTTTATCAGGACATCAGCAAGAGGAGTATGGCAGCTGTCCTTCTGTTGTTAAAATATAAAATCTGCATCATGTTGGGAATGTTCTCTGTGACATCTGCAGGGCTGATATGTCCCGTGATACAGTGTCTGCCTCCTGCTCCGCAGTGAAGAGAAATTTGATAGTGGTGGAATGAAAGGGCTTATCTCTTTACTCCAGAACAAAGAAAATAGTGACTGATTGCAGCAGTTGTTACCCAAGAATATATTCTCAATCCAATATAAGTGAACAACCTAAAAATCAAGAAAAGTTAGACAGGGGAAGGACCATAAAGGAATAGGTACAATAATAAGCAAATCCTAAACTTTTTCTAGTTCTTTAACATTAAGGACTTTTTCTAGAACTGTAAAAATCTCAATATTTAATAGTTATAAGGATCACATAGCTAAATATGTAATTCTGCAACTTGTGTTAGCTCACTTTCTGTCTATTAAGATGCAAAATTTATGAGCCTATCTAAAGAAAACTACAGCTATCAGGCACCAAATACAGCCTGTGCTTTTTCTCTAGCTAATAAAAAAACCACATATTGTTGAGTAGAATAAATGGCCATAAAAATTTATTTCAGTATTTTCAGGCCGAAGGCAACTTGCCTAAATACTTTTCTTGAATGTTACCAAATAAAAGAATGCAAGCTGAAATCAGCAGTTCTCTGCTGATAAACAGGTATCCAGCTGAAGCCGCCTACAGAGTAAGATCAAATAGACTTATAAGAACTGGCATGGGATGCTAAATTGCAGCCAAAATAATATATATACAGAGCTATTATGTCTTCAACAGATAGTCCAGGTCAAATCTAACCCTGAATCTAAAATACCATGCAATTTAGGAAATCCACATACCATCAAGAATGTATTGCTCTAGTCCAATATAGTGTACTTGTGTAAAAGGAGCCACTCTATATAGATTGATATCAGACTATCTGTACTATCAGCACTTACAAACGGGAAACCCTGGATCTACAGTCTCTGATTCATATATTAGATTTACCAACACTAAGGATATGAACTTTCAAAACTGTATCAACTGAGGCAATTTACAGTGAGTCAGCAGAACAAAAAGTCCATCAAAGAGAACAGCAAGTAAAATAATGACTCTACCAATTCTCACAAAAGAATTTGCTTCCCATTTTTTTCACAAACAATAATACTTATTTTTGTTGTGCAATTCTTTTAATTTGCACAATAACAACAATGTCTAATGGCAATTTTCTCAGAGATACCTGGATCTCAACATGTCAAATGTTTTTATCCTACACAACATAAGATAATGGATGGATATGTAGGTATAAGGTAGGTATGTAACTAATGGATATATAGGTAAAGGGACAGATACAAAGCATTAGCATGTGTGTGCATATACATCCATGCATGACAAGAAAGTTTCGTAGCAATCCCACGAAATGCTAGAAAGACTTTTAAACAGATGTTAAATAAAAATTAAAAAAAATTGAAAGTCTGGAATCTGTAGGATGTCCGTCCTTTAACAACCTTTGGTTTTGAGAATGAAAAATTGAAATTTGCTATATACTTGTACAATGGCTAACGAGTTAAGAAATTTATGGACAGCTGAATGCAGAATTCTTGATTTCTCTTTATAAAGGTGCTTACAGCCTAAATGAATTATTTTAATACAATACAGAATACAATAAAACACAATAAACCCCATAAATACTATGAAAGGACTATGTTTTCAAGAGCTCTACCCAACGTTTATGAACATAAATGAGATTGTTTACTGTGGTACCATTACTTGTGAGTACAAATACTTTCTCTTTTACTAAAGGCAAAATATTTTTAAAACAAATTAATTCCCAAAAGTTGTGTGTATTATAAATCCTTATCAATGTGAAAATTGCGGGGATTATAGATTACAGTCCATGTTAGAGTAAGAAAGAATTATTATCCTTCATGACTTTGTGCAGGTAATTTCATTGTTCTTTCTTTCCTTTGCCTTCCTATTCTTCACCTATGAATCCTATTTTTCTTGTAAGCTCCTTGAAGAAGGAATTATTTATATCTGTACTTTAGTCCTCCAGTATTGACTGGGGACTCCAGGAACAATTGTAATACAGATAAAACAAATGTATGTATGGATATTCACAGCTGAAGGTGTCATACCTATGCTATTGTTACAGTTAACTATGAAGATGCTATGGGGTTTGGAGCATGTGCTACATCAAGCAAACTGATCTCCCTTTTGGTAAAAAGCTTCTGACAATTTCTAACAGTTTATAAAGTTCTCTATAGACTTACTTCATTTATTGTCCTTATCACTCCATTCCTCCCTTTCTCTCTTCACTTGTCTGATTTCTGTCCCTCTACAACATATTGCTGCTGTGGGAGGCATTCACACTGTCTAACTTTAGTCAACTAATTTAGGGCTCTGAATCATCCTCTAAGAGTTCCTACACCTCACAGAATATGACTATATATGGAATAGGCATTTTTAAACTTAGGTGTTCTAATATGTACTTTCTTCAAATACCCAAAGTAGCTTGGCCTAAGTGGTGTTAATATTCCACTGTATAAAACACTGCCTGTCAACAGTAAACGAATTTGTTACGTGTTCGGGTTGCAGGTGTTTTCTCACTAGCTTGGCACTTCACTTTCCTTTTTCCTCACTTAGATTTAATGCAGTAAGCATGCTATCTGCAGGTAAGCAGAAAAGAAAAGGAAAGAAAAAAAAATTAAATGCATATGGTATTTATTCACAGAATTTGCTAAAATATCAGTAGAATTTAAAAAGTGCAGGGTTGCTCGATACATTGCAGCATTCAGCTAAGGAGGCTGCAGATTGTAAGACACTGCATCAGTCCCATGGCTAACCATATCTTGACCTTTCTTCTGAGACTGCCAACTAAGGTGCCAATCAGAGTAATAATTAGAGTAACGCATTTTGTGTTGTACTAAACACAACTGTTTGCAGAGCCATTGTACTGTCTACTCTTTTATATGGATCTGAATCCTGGGTCATTTACTGCCACCACTTGCGTCTCTTAGAACACTTCCATCAGCGCTGCCTCCGTACCATCCTAAACATCCACTGGACGGATTATGTGACCAACACGTCTGTCCTTGAACAGGCAGCAGTCACGAGACTGAGGCCATGCTGCTGAGAACACAGCTGCGCTGGGCAGGGCACATCTCCAGGATGCAGGACCACCGCCTCCCTAAGATCGTGCACTGTGGGGAACTTGCCACTGGCTGCCACAAGAGAGGAGCCCTGACCAGGAGATACAAGGACTGCCTGAAACAATCCCTCAGCCTTGGCCATACTGATCACCACCATTGATCTACCCTGGCCTCCAATCGGGAAGCCTGGAGACACACCATCTATAACACTGCTGCTGCTTTTGAGAACACACGCAGGATCACTCTGGAGGAGAAAAGACAATGCAGAAAGAATCATGTCTTGTTGATATCACCTGGGGAGTCTTTCTGCTGTGCCTTCTGCAACCGGACTTGTCTATCTCACATTGGCCTTTTTAGCCATCAGTGCGCTTGTAGCAAGTGTGGGTAAAGCCCCTCTCAAATCTTCGTTCGCGAAGCCTAGCCATGAATGAAACACAACTGTTACCAAGGGGACAAAGATCATACATTTTGCTTGACACTGGATGACCAAATGGCTCAATACAGATCTTCAACTGACAACTAGTAAGTCTCCAGATGAGAAGCAAGTAAGTGTACCACTCACATACTTTTAATCTCTTGGGACACAGAAAAACATATATTCTAAATATCTGAATTATTTCCTGGTACATTGTTGATTTTGTTTAGTTTATCATCTCTCATACACAACTGCAGTCATCTAAGAAATTATAAATTCCTTTTTTATCACGATTTAATGTTAAAAGCATTTGTTTCCATACATCACAACTAATTATGGCAGTCATAAATTATGTGTCGTAATTCAACATACTGAGAACTTCAAGCCAGCTATTCACAATTAACTTCTGAAAGCCTCCCCTTTAACCAAGCCAAGAAAAGGCTTAACCAATGTATGCATCAACTATCAAATTACTTAGTTAAAGAATGGTAAATGAGAAAAAGTGATGAGAGACAGAAAAGGAAGGAAAGTTTTTTCTATTTCAGTTGCAAAATGAATGTATGTAATGTAGACAAAAATTAGAGAGGCAAACCAAAAACAAAGTATAGTTGAATATGGACTCTCCACAGCATAAAAAAGAAATATGTTCTGTACTAAGAGCAGGGAAATGACTATGGCATAGCTTTATCTTGGAGTTCCATTAATAGGATCCATGTTGGTGATCTCATAGACAATATAATACAGAGACCACAAACCTACTCTAAGTGTACAAGAAGATGTTTAGCTGACCTAGATATACAAGAATTGCTTTGAAAGAAGTCAGGCATGTCTATCCATTGTGCTTGAATTTTTTAAAAAAAATCATTTTCTAGCAATTACTAATAATTCATATTTACCCAAAGTTAAATTAAAATGAGCGGAATTAGTTTTACTCAACGCAACACTGTTTATCCATCCCAGTCAGATCTGCTTCCACCATAGCAATTACGAGGAACTGATCCTCTAAGAAGCAGCACAGGGGTGTGGAACAATACAAGATGTGTCCTAAAGGTTTTCAGTGCAAGAAGTATTTCAAACTGACAATCATGACAGGGCTTCTTACTTGGATTTACCAATTCCTGGGAGGTGGGAAGAACTTTCATAATATACTCTATTCTAAACCCCACATTTCTCAGCTAATGTTACGGGCAAACTTCAAACACTGGGCTAAAATTTACAAGGCAGTTCAGAGATGTTTGCATGCAAACTAACTACTGCTATATTAAATTTTTTCCTTCACAGTTAGGCATAGGATTAACAAGTTGCTTTGCCAGTTGTCTCCTTTGTAGAATAAGTACTATGTTGTATGACAGCAAGCTGAGATGTAACACTGACACTACGATCAACATTTCTGGCTGTACTTTAAATCTTTAAATTGCTTTCCTAAAACTAGCCTGGGACAAAAGAAAAAAAAATCCAGTACCTTGAAAATACACGTAATTTTGAAGTTATAAAAAGAATTTAATTGAATAGATATATTTAAAAAAAAAAAAAAAAGACATTGCTTTGATTTGGGGTTTTTTTCTTCTCCCTGTGCCTTTTGTAGCCCTACCTTACTATTGCATGAGTGGTACTGTATGTACTAAATGAAATATGAAATGGAACCTAAAAATTAAAGGCTAATCTGATTTCACTGTTCAAAATCAGTGAAAACTGAAATTGAAATAAAACAGATGAACAAGGAAAAGCAAATAGGAGAGTGAAGCCACCATTGATTTTAAATTATAAGGCAGTTAACTTCTACTAAGTTGCACACTAAAGACTTTTTTTACAAAACTACTAAGTACAACATGAAAATCTTTAGACTAGAGAACAACTTGAATTTAATTACATTATTTTTTAATATGGTTTTACAATAAATGTACAGTAAGAGTTTGGAAATATATCAAAAAAGCTTGCTATACTGTATTTATTTTGATATGAAAAGAATAAATATTTCCACTGATTCAGCCGCGGGTTCCATACCAACTAGGAAAATTCAAAAGAAGCACTCTGATACTTATGTTTTCGAAAGGCAATCCATTCTAGGGATGGTCAACATTCTCACCTGATAATGTTCACATGTTGTTAACGATACACTAATTTACTTAATATAGATGAAGAGGATATAGACACCTTGTACATAGGCAAGTTCCAAGTGTCTTGTGAAATCTGTGTTAGTATGAAGACAGAAGTTTCTTTCATTAAGATTCAGCTGGGAGAGTATTTTCTTGTCTAACTGATAAATTACATGATATCTTGTGAGTTACCTGTCAAATACTTGATTTGATAGATTCTCCATTTCTCAAAGTGCTATTGGTATGGAAAAAAATATTTGAAGTTAATGTAATAATTAATGTATCTGTCCATCTACCTTTAGTGGTTTCAGCCTTTTTCTTGTGGGAACCATATATAATTCTGCTCTGAGAGTTTTGACTGGATGGTTTGAGGATCACAGTTTGTCTTACATAGACAAGTATAATTAAAAGTGTCAGGGAAAATTCAATGGTTTTGAAAAATAGAGTGCCATCATAAAAAAAAACAACAACCAAACAACCAAACAACTAAACAAAAAAACCCAAACCAAACCAAAACAAAACAAAAAAAAAACACACAAAAGAAGTGAAATTCCAACTGATCTGAGAGTGTTCATAAAAAACAGCTTTTCAACAGTATCTCTGACATATTTGGATGAAATCTGCGTTCCACTTAAGCGAAAAAACAAAATTCCTGCTGATTTTTACTGATAAAATTTTTACCTTTATGTGATATTGTAAGAAATAAATAGAACAATTGCATGTATTTATGTCTCTATGATTGCATGCATGTGGAAAAACCTGTTAGGACAGCAAAAATGCATTGTCCTAACTCTTGATTAAGTGAAGAGGTAAGGAATATCTTAAACATCCACTTCTATAGCTGTGAATCTCAGGTAAAAAAAAAAAAAAAAAAAAAAAAAAGAAAAAAAAGCCCTAAATTTAGAAAGGTTACCTTTTGTGCCTCATAATTCTATTTGCTTAGCCTAAAGAAAAAAAAATCCTAATTACAATAAGATTTACATAAAATTGAAATGCAGTGGTACTAAAAACACCACCCATGCCTGCTACCAGTAGCTACACAAACTCCCATGATCTGAAACTGATAAATCTCATCACAGATTTAAGGATGAAACAGGACTTTCCCCAAAACAGGCATGCTATCCAGTATCACTCTCTATGGCTTATTCACACTGAGGTATTTCACCTACACTGTGTTATTTCACTTTCTGTCTTGTATTTAAACTAATATCCACTGATAGCACTGCCCAAAAAGAAGTCATTACTAGGGACTAACAGCATGGAGGGAGGGAAAGCATTAAAACATTTGATTTGAAAAATGCAGCATCTCTTATGAGTTCTGATATCCCTCTAAACTCTGGGAAACATAGGTGGATATACAGCCTCCTCAGGAAAGTAGAGAATCAAGAAACCTGCCTGAAAAGCAACGATAAATCTTTTCTATGTTCAAATTAATTTTTATATAGGGTCTAGAGAAACAAAAAAAAAGGAAAAAAATCCTGAAAAAAAGGAGTACAGATTCTGCATTGGAATATTGTAGGGATACAGATTCATTTCAGACAGCACTTTAATATTTAACTATGGTTTATTCATGTATTTTTTCATGGTGAGTTACATGAAAAATAGTGGGTACAGGCTTTGGTTAATGAGAGACATTGGAAAGTATTCTGTGACATTATCCCAAATGAAAAAGCACCACTGAAAAGGCATATATTTATCTCTTAATACTACCTGAATACACACACATTTCAAGAGATATATTAACCCACAGCAATTGCAAAGCACGGATATTTTCAGTACGAAGCCAGCAGCAGGCACAGTATTGTCACTGTTTTCCATATGCATTGTTTCCACAAAACTCTGCTTCCAATCACTTAACGTTAAGTCATTTTCTTAGGTTTGGCTGGCAAATTGTAAAGACTTGCATAACTTCTTATGAGGTTGCTGCTTATTTTGCAAATACATTGTGAAAAGCATTCAACTTTAAATTGTTGAGTGCAGTGAGCTCATATTTTTGGTATACAATTTTTTCTCTCTAAATTAACTAAACGGCACACAGTACAGTTTCTGTTCTTATAATTGATGCAAAAGTGTCATTAATATAACATTACGTTCATTAATAGGTGTGACTGTACAGTTTATGTTCTCTGCCTGTCACTTTCTGATGCTGCACAAGCCCTATGGTATTTTGGAGCCTTCCAAAACTAAGGGAAGAGCACTGAGTTTTCTTCTTATTCTTCCTTTGAATAAGAAACTGTATTTTTGATTGTGCTATATTACACTGGTAATTTTTGTGTTGCTATGAATGAACAAAAAAGGTCACAGTGGCAAGTTTTACTGTTACTCTCTTATAATTCAGCATCGTATATTTTACTATATCAAAATATCTTGCTAAAGGAAAAAGAATATATATTGTATATATAGTCTTATACACACAGCTATATATGTGTATATATATATAGAGAGAGAGAGAGAGAGATACGTGTTTGCATAATTGGTCCACAGATAGCCATGCTATTATGTTCCTTGTTCTGCCCTCTAATCTTATCAGGTACCAGTGCTGTGGAGGGGTTACTAGGATTTTCACAGGCTTTTTCAGAAAATAAATACCTGATACCTGCTGTCAACGGCTAACTGTTCTCAAAGTGCATTCCACCCAAAATAGTTTGGTTTAGGTTGGGTTGACTACAGCATGGAAAATACTGTATTTCCATCAGATGAAACTATGGGACTATCACGAGAAGTTCTAGTTGTCCTTATAGTTCCTTTACCAAGCAGGTTGGGGTCTGAGTTGCAGGTGACTGATCACATTTCCACCAGTATGTTCAGGATCTCTTTTAGTGTCCATTCTGAGTTCAAGGCAGTGGCATGCATCTGTGCAAGCTGTCCCAAGCGGTCTGAGGAGCCTTCTTTGTGCAAGCAATCTTCTTTGTGAAGAAAGGTGGTGAAGTCTGTTGCATACTGTAGGCATTCAGGGTTGATGAAGCAGACATAGACTCTCTCAGGGAGAGGATGGGGAACACTTGAGAGAAAGAGAGAGAGATACCAGGAAATAAGCAGGCCTAGGGGATGTCAGGACATATAAAGCCTCAAAATAAGTTTGCCTTTCCAACAAGAGCTTTAGGGATTCCAAATCTTTAAATATCTTGGTTCATATCAGACTCTGAATAAAAGTCTTGAAAATTAACATCTGTCTAGACCTTAGAACTAGTTTCCTTTTTTCTTATTTTCAGACAAAGCCTTAGGTGTACGAAGTAGACTCATATACTTCTGCCTATTTAGATTGATTATATTCCTGGTTTTTTTAGGATTATCACCAAGATAGTGCTAAGAATTGCTATGTCACAGCTTTCTCACATCTTAACTTTGAATGTGTCTGCCCAATATGATGAATGAATTACTTTTCCTTCCTCTTTCCTTAATTTCCATACTTGTGGTCACAAAGAGCACAGTTGTCTCTCAAAGATTTAGCTTTAATTGTGAAGGTATCTGGCCCTTAACCTTGTTAGAGTAATTGAATAAATGTGGAAAGATCAATGTTCCTCTCAAGAGACTCAGTCAGAGACTAAGTCATTTTGGGATAGGATACAAAATGAAGCAAAACATTTCTCAGAGACAAAAAAAAACCAAACCACCACCACCACCACCACAAAAAAAAAACCAACCAACCAACCAACCAAAAAAAAAAAAAAAAACAAAACAAAACAAAACAAAACAAAAAAACAAAAAAAAAACAAAAAAAAACCAAAAAAACAAACAAAAAAAAAAACAAACAAAAACAAACAAACAAAAAAAACAACCAGCACATATATTGCCAATTTTCATTATAGCAAAAACTCAAAAGTAGGGTGCTTCAAGGGTCAGGTGTTCAAAATATACTAATTGAAGTTAAAAAAATGAGTGAACACCGATGAAGCAAAATTTATAGTTTACAAGAAAATTCTGTTAACCAAATATGAATAAGACAGGAAACTTGACAGGTAATTGACAAAGGTAAATGAATAGTCCATCTTAAAAGAGGTGAAAATAATTTATTTAAATACGAAGTAAGGCATATTGGTCAAATAAACAAACAAACAAAACCTCCAAAACCTAAAATACTCAAACCTTCAATGGATTTTCTTTTTTTTACCAGAGATCTCAATTATGAGCACCAACTTAGGAAAAACACTAAGGTCTCACTGAAGAGCCCTGCTCAATGAGCAGCTGCAGTCAAGAAAGCACATAAAATGTTAAGATGCATAAGAAATGAGGTGGGCAATAAAAAAGAAACAAAATATAACATCACTATATTAATCAATAATTTTCCCTCCTCTGAAAGAGTGTGAAGTACCAGTCACTCCATCACAAAAAGATGAAGAATTAGAAGATATTCAGAAAAGAGCAATTGCAATAATTAGGCATATAGAGAAGGCTTCGTGTGAAAAGACTTAAAAAAAAGGATTGAATTGTTAACCTTAGGGAAAAAAAAAAAGAAGAAAGATGAATAAGGGGGCATGTGATGAAAGTGTAAAAATGGTAAGTGGTGAAGAGAAAATAGACCAGGAGCTTCTGTAGTCCTGCATCTCATAATTCAAGAACAAAAGGACACTAAATGAAAGTGAAAAGCAGCAGCTCCAAATCTGATAAAAGCACATACTTTTTAATGCAGTACATAATTAGATTATGGAACTCAGTGCCACAGGATGTCACTGATGTCAAGACCTTACCAAGATTCAAAGAAGGATTTGGCACTTATAACTCTTATATTCTTGGGAATCTTACGCAGACCAACTTTTAAAAGGTTTTGAAAGAGAGATTATGTGTCATGTTTTGAGATTTAAAAGACAATACATTTAAAAAGAATTTGGACAAAAGTTCCCTGAAAGTGGATTTTCCCATCTCTGGTTGTTTGATTATTTTGTTCTTTTCTTTGCTTGTTATGTTGGCATTTTCTCTTGAGACATCTGGGTATCCTTGGAGGGAGACTGTGTAATAATGAATCACTATTCTGTTCTAATTACTAGTATTAAACCCAGTATCTGAGCATCTCCTATGAAATCTTAGTATTAGGACTTAGGGCTTCCCTTGCGCAGAATAATTTTCCTATGCTCTATTGTATTCCACTTCATTCCAGTTAGCCAACTGGATTTGTCACCCATTGTCACTTAGTATAACCATTGCTGTAAGCTATATAGCATTGTGCATGTGTTTGGAGCAACTGTGAAATTTTTAGATGCAGAACCAAATTAATTTTTGCTGCGACAGCTATACAATTGATTCTGTGTGGCCCAATTGTCTTCCAGCCCTATCCCGACCTCCAGCTATGCTACTGACATCTTGCTTTACATCCTGCAGCTGGAAGACATATGCAATGTCTCCAAACAAAAGGCACTTCGCTTCTTATGCTTCCTACTCTCCACAGCTTCCTTGCCAAATTTTTATCCTTTTTGCTTGTCTTGCTGCTCAGAGATAAACTATTCTTCCCCTTTTTTTTTCTTTAACAATTTCCTTTCTAATTCATTAGCTTCTTCTTTACCTAGTTTTTCCTAAATGAAGATTTTCAGCGGAAGTAAATAATGATAAGTACAAGCACAGAAGATCTTCTCCTTGGATCAGATCTCTTAAGTGAAAACTGAATCAAAAGGAGAGTGTGAGAGATACTTGGTAGAAGCAGGATCATAGATTTTGAACCCTATTCTCAAAAAATTCTTCCTTCCACTGTTATTAATTTCATTACATTCTCAAAGCTATGGGGGAAGAGGACAGGGAAAAACCCTTTAGTACCTACTTGTTTAGCCAGCACATAACCTGCTAAATTCTGTGGGGATTTGGGGGTAACTAAAACATAAATGAAGATACTAGTGGTGGCAGCACATGGAGAAGCTGGGCTTGTAGGGCCAGCTTGGGGGCTGTAACTGCCTTGAACAGAAGCTGACTTCAGACAGTACTTACAAACTTCACTGCAGAGAGCCTGTGAAGGTACCTGACCCAGGGATAACACCTGAGAGAAGACAGGCAGCCCCCACTGAGCTAAGATGTGACTAGCAACTACATAGACATGTGGTTGTCTATGTCTCCCTCTCTTCCCCAACAACTTCCATCACTGGAGGTTTTCAAGATGTAATTTGGCAGGTTGCTAGATAATTCTCTTTTCCATGAAAGGCTAGACCTTTGAAGGTCTCTTCCAACCTGGGCTGTAGAAAAAAGTTTATATTCTATCTTTCACATATTGAACTGGTACATCCCAAGCAATGCTACAAAGCACCATGTGGATTACATATTTGCGCTGTCTTTGGGACATACACACTGCACTCACCATATGGTTAAGACATGCCTGATGGTTTAGTTAGTCTGTAAAACTTGTTTTAGGCTGAATCCAGTCCACAGGACATGTATTGAGCACATTCTGGCACAAATATGCTATTGTAGTACAATGTTCAATAGTAAAAGAGGAGGAGTTGGTTAGCAACAATAAGGAATTTAATTTTAAAAGCCTAGAAGAAATGGCTCCTATATTAATAAAAAGCATGAATACTTCTAGTTTCACATGAATATGAGAGGTATTTCTAATCTATGAATATTTACAAACATGAACTCAGAATAATTAGTATGTGTATTGTTCTTCACCTTTAAAATTTTTACTAAGGCTTAATTCTCATTGATTACAATCCAACCATCATGAAATGATGAATTAGCTTTAATTTGAAAGCCACCTACAAGGAAAAGAGTCGACTGTATTTTTTCTTCTTAAGTACTACATAAATGAATTAAAAAAAATACCCTAATGCTGCACTGTACTTCCAGCCATATTTCAGCCATTTTATTTTACTAACAACCACTTAGTTTTAACTTATCTTCTTTCTTGACAACTCATATTGTGAAAAGAAGTAGCAGACCATCTGATCAGGAAAAGCAGATTTACCTAAATGATCACTATTTTGCAACAAAAAGTTTTCACCTAGATGCTCAAGCTACCTTTCCAAGTCTGCCAGCCTACTTTTGAAGTCAAGTCCTCCATTCTAAATCTTGTCATCAGTTAAAAAGCATGGCCTGAAGTAAAAACATTTTCATACGAAAAATCTACATAATTATTGAAAACTATTCTGACTAATATGATTTCCCTTTCTTAGCAAAGAAGATTAAAATTCACCAAAATATTAAAATAAGAGATAAAATATGTCATTACGATTATAGGAAGTTTGTTTTCCCACATTACCTCATTCATGTTACACAAATACATATTATCTTCTTGTTTTGCATATTGAAGCTAAACAACATACTGTAATTTTTTCCCTATATCTCATATTAGGCACATGTTCTATTGTTATAAATTGTGTCTGGTATAGACAAATAAACACACTTCTGTAACCATTAAAACAATCTTCTCATGTTAAAAGTTCAGGTCCAATTAGATTAGGTAGACACGTGCATGAAATGAAGTATGGATGGGATATATTTTACTATTTTAGGAAAGAAAGGGCACCCTGTTTTGTTTTGTGTCACTGTACACTTGCTAATGAGCTTTGAAAAAAGTACCAGGGAGTACCATCATATTTGCTTCCATTATGGCAAATGTGTTCTTAAAACAGAAAAGAGAATTTGTAGCTATTTTAAAAGACAAAAATTAATGTGCAGAATGTTACAAGATGTCATTCAGCACTTCTAAAAAGAGAACCTTCCAAACCTGGAAATTTCATTTACCCAATTACAAGTTAAGCTTCAGAACCAAAGGTGAAACTAACAGATGCTCTTGAAACAAAGGCCTACTGAGTTTTATGCTCTTTGATATATTACAACTCTATAACACAGACAATCATATTCAATCCTATGCAGAATTCACTCACTTGCTCGTAGCTTTCTCTACACAGTATTTGGGATTTGGCATACACTGCACTTTATCCTCAATCCAAAAGAGATTTTTTTTTTCCCCTCTTCAGTGTGGGAGATTGAGCTATGCTTAATAGTTCTGAATTGGTTTTCCTACGGCTGAAAAGTGAAAAGCTCCTTTTTTTCTCAGACATTTCAATCAGAAATGGTGTGATTGGAAGACACCAGTGGCAAAGGACAGCTTTTTTATTTTTGATGAGGACATAAGCCACATTTCCATGCAAATAGTTAAGTAATCAGAAAAGCTTAACCATACCTAATATTGTCTAAACATAAAACTTGTACTTAACATAAGTATATGGTTTATGCATATACCACTTTAAAAAAGAAATCCCAAAATAAACCATAGGGTCCCAGTAGTAGCAAAGATAATAACAAATTCTCTACTTCTACTGTCCTAGCATAAACTTATCTCTGGGTTTCACTGCATAGAATCTGATCTGTAACTATTTCCTTTGTCCACATTAAAATTTTCCAGTATTAAAATGTAGGTAATATCAGATTTGTAATGGCTTCTACAAAACCACTCGTGTCTCAAAGTCAGCCCCTTTTCAGGAGGCTCAAAGGTCAGGATTTCAAAGTGTCCAGTCCAAGGACCCAGGTGTGTAACCTTATCCATATAATTAATACCATGATATTCACTACTTACATGAGTAAGTAATTACTTGAGGAAGGTGTTTGTAGAATGAGGCCTGAAATTGTGATCTTGTTCTTAGCCAGTAGTTTATGCATGTGTACCTTTTTTTTTTTTTTTCTTTTAAATTTAAAATTTTAAATCCTTTTACATTTATCCAGGAAGGTCAGTTTTGTAAGTTCTATGTTTATAAGGGGCATTACAGAGTGGTCATCTTATGCTATGCAGTGGACATTTACTACACAGAATATCTCATTTGTTTGTTTTCCTTGATATTAAAATCACTAGTAAGAGGAATTATAAAAATGCAAAGCAATGTCTGGGCCAATAAGACTTTGTTGAACCACTGCTGAGATAGACATTCTGGATAATTCTTCTCCTTAGTTTATGAAATTCATTGGATTTTCAGTTCACGATAACCAGAGCTCTCTCTTGAAATACTCTTCTTCATTTTCTTCCTAATCTCCAAAACTTGGCAATGTTCAGACTCTGTGATCTTAAAAGATCTTTCACATCTAAATGATTGTATGATTCTGCAAATTTCTGACATGGAATTAAGGAATAGACATGTTATAGTCTGATATTTAAAATGGAGGATAGGGAATATGGGTATTCTGTCCTCCACCCATGCTCAAAAATAAATGACTCAGAATCACATCGTCATAAATATTCCAAGGGAATTCACTGGTTAGAATTGTAGGAGGTTTTGTATGGAATTATTTAATTCTCACTTGTTATTTAGTTCTGCAATGCCCAAGTGGTAAGATTTAGTGTTAGCACAGGCTGCAATTGCCATGTAGCATGTCAAAAACCAAAGGATAAACTCTCTGCTGTAAATGAGATGATGCTGAAGAACCGAAAGCTGGCATTTAGTGATATTGAAGATTTGTATAGAACAAATGGGATGGAAAAATAATCAACAGTGGAAAATTTTTGACAGCAATAACAAAAAGATGTTATTGGTCTTGTCAACCTTAACACTGTCTTGCATTCTCCTTAATTTTCATGGCCAAATTAGAAGTAGTATCTGTTACTAAACCGCTCATGCCAACCAAATTCCAACACAGTCAACTCAAAATAGTGAATAGCCTATAGGGACACCTTTATTCGTAAATTTGTACATTTTTAACAAATTTTTCTAGAACAAAGGTTAGGATTGTGACTCATGGCCTTATCAGAAATCAGTAGCAGATGTATGTTGTCCAAAAGAAAGCTAGCATTTAATTGATTTGTTACTTTGCCTTGTGCTACTTCTCTACATAATGTCTTGGGCATTTACAGATTTAGTTTTCATGCAAGTGAGATATTTGAAGTAATAGATTGGTCCCAACATTCTGCAAACAATCTATAGTTCTTCTAAGATACTTCTCATATGTCTTAATAGGCAGTACTTTGGTTTTGCAACAGCAGCTGGCCTATTTAGACTATAATTACTGATTGCCTGAAAAAGGTATGGCTTTATAAAGGACCCAGTGAGGCACCTATTCAACTGAACTCCTTGTTCAAGAGGTCTAAATACAACATTATAGCACTCCTAGAAGAAAATTTTATCATGGTTCTCTCTGTGCTTTCTAGACATATTCACCAACTTCTAATTCGGAAAATTCTCTTTTTGTTGTACTGGGAATTTAATTTAGCCTACTGGCAAGAAGAAATTAACTAGAGAAATTTCCCAAGAACCTGAAGCAGATAGAACAAGTCTCTGAGTGAAAGGATAGAAAGGCTAATGAAATTCAAACGTCAGAGAAGGCAGCATGCAAGAAGACAAACACTGTTAGAAACTCACTCTTTAGCTTGAAAAATATTTATATTTTTCTCCACTAAACAGTAAGCAAGTTATTACTGATAAAGATACCCACTGATACTCATTATTATTATTTTAAAAATAATAATACAAGAACAATTATAAGGGGAAATTTTAGGGAATAGAATTACAATTTGGACATTGTTTGGAAAGGTCATTACTTCTTATTTTTTAAGAGCAGTTTAACTATACCCAAATATCTATGACAATATGTTAAACATCCCCAAGGGACACTGTATGCACTCAATCTGTCATTCTCAAGGTACTCTGATGCCCTCAAAGAAAGCAATAGATAGCATTTTAATAAATGAGCAAGGTACAAAATCACATCTCATATTAAGGAGACTTTCTACTACTTCACTCTCAACACAGAAGTGGCAGGTACCTTCACCTAGAGGCCATTTTCTATGTGCTTGTAGACCAAAAGGGTGTATTGGAAATAGCAGCAACAGTTCTCCCTCTGACCCTTCTCATTTAACAGAAAGTTTGTACTGTGTAACCTTCCACAGGGTAGAGCAGGGGATTCATGAGAGTGAATCCTCTCAGCTTGAGCATGTAAAACTTATTATTACCACGACAGAAATCTCATTTTCTAAGCATACTCTGTCTCTTGCAGAATATACAAGGTTTAAATGCAGCTGCAGTCAAAATCTCATTAATGACTCAGATCAAGAGCCGCCATTGATCATTAAAACGTAAATGCAGTTCTTCTAAATCTTAAAATGACACAGCAGCTGTGCATTTTGGGAAATGACAGAAACTGTGACTATAATGTAACAATCCATGAATATTTTCTTCCTGGTATCCAAGAATTGCTAAGAATTTTCAAGTTAATATGAAAAGAACAACATAGCCTTTATTTGACATTTTCAAGCTATCTGATAAAAAAAAAAGAGAAATATTCCAGGCTTTTCTTGATGTCTGTCATATGCTACTTTCTTGATGTGTATGTAGTTTGCTTTTGCTCTGCAGACTGGCTTTAAAAGAAACTTCTTTTAAGGGGAAAGCTTCTTCCTTTACTCTTAAAGCATAAGATTTTGTAAATCTAATTCTAAACATTCTCTATAGTAGTATATCTTACTGGACTACAAAATCTGAAATATAGTGGCAGTTTTACAAAAATGAACCTAAACCATCACTTGCTAGTAATGGATTAGAATGTGAACTGGTCACCAGTTGCAGGTAATGGCCACTAGTGGGACTCATTGTCTATTCATCACTTATCATTGCAATTAACTCTATCTGGCAACCAAAGATATAGAGATAAATAAAAGAAAAATTAAAAAAATAATTTCGCATAAAATAATCAGGTGGTCTCCATCTGAGATTCCCTAACATTCATAAATAAGAAACTAAAATCTATTTCTCAATTTATATTTGAATCCTATCTATTTAATGGGAATTGAGAAAGATTCCAACAGAGTCTGATTAGGGAAAAAAAAAAAAAAAAGGAATAATAAAATCATGGAAAACAAATTATTTTAGATGTAAATTTAACTCATAAACCCACAACTCATAACGGGTGTTTATGAAATCTTTTCAATTTGCTGTGGCATGTAATATGTGATCTGATTGAAACAAAATCAAATAACTGTCAAGTACCTAAAATGACTCTGTATTGCAAATGAGTTCTTTGTGAAGTCAATGAGAATTACCAGGTGACATCCCAAAATGTCTGCAATAAAGAAAGTGTAACTGAAATTCTGTTTAGGAAGGCAGAATTTAGAGGAAGGCTAAGAACTGCAACAATTCCCAAAACAAAAAAATGGGAGTATAGTGGGTTGACTCTGTCTGGACACCAGGTACCTACCGAAGCCTCTCTATCACTCTCTTCCTCATCTGGACAGGGGACAGAAAATACAATGAAAGGCTCACAGGTCAAGATAACGACAGGGAGAAATCACTCAGCAACTACTGTCACAGGCAAAACCAACCATATAATTGGGGAAATTAACCAAATTCATTAACAACCAATTGAGAGAAAGATAATGAGAATTGAAACTAAATCTTAATAGCATCTTCCCCTCACCCCTCCCTCCTTCCTGGACTTAACTTTATCCCTGAATCTCTATCTTCTCTTATAGCAGCACAGGGGACAGGGAATGGGGGCTGCAGTGAGTTCATCACACATTGTCTCTACCAATGCTTTCCTCCTCACACTCTTCCCCTGCACCAGCATGGTGTTCCTTCCAGAGGAGATAGTCCTCCATTAAATTCCGCTAGGGCAGAATGGCCTCCATGTGTCATTTCCATGAGGTGCAGTCCTTTAGGAACAGACCTTTCCAGTGTGGGTCCTGTGTGAGGTCATGACTGCTGCCAGAAAATCTGTCCAGCATGAATGGGCTCCTTCCTATCTCTCCATGGGTCCACAGGTCATGCCAGGAGCCTGCTCCTGCATGGGGTCACAGACTACTTTGGGCATCCACCTGCTCCACCATGTGGTACTCCAGCAGCTGCAGGTGAATCTCTGCTCCCCCATGAACTTCCATGGGCTGCAGGGGGACAGCCTGATGCACGATGGCCTGCGCCACGAGTTGCTGGGGAATCTTTGCTCCGATCCTCTTCCATCACCTTCTCCACCGACCTGAGTGTCTGCAAGACTGTTGCTCTCACATATTTTCACTCATATCTTCTCTGCAATTTACTTCTGCACAATAACTTTTCCCCCTTCTTAAATATGTTATCACAGAGGTATTACCACCATGACTGATGTGCTTGGCCTGGATAAGCATTGGATCTGTCTTGGAGCTGGTTGGCATTGGCTCCATTGGATCCAGGGGAAGCTTCTAGCAGCTTCTCATAAAAGCTGCCCCTGTAGCCCCCCCACTACCAAAACCTTGCCACATAAATCCAATACAGGGAGAAATCAAACATATCTCCACCTCAGAAAGCTCACCAATTCCCCTGCCAGATGTATTGAAATGCTATTTTAAGGAATATTCTAAGGTTAAGTCCCTCCAGAACAAGTCCCAATATCTGCAGTAGGTATCTCTTACTTTCTAGCAAACTTAATGAATTAATGGTTAGAATTTTTTTTTTTTTTGTAACACTGGAACAATGTAAATACTACCATTTCAGTTTGTTAGTGCTTTGGTATTACTCTGTGTTAAAGAAAGACAGAAGCAAATCAGGCCTCAAGTTGCTCTTCATAAACTCCCTGCAATGTAAATGGCTCTATATAGTTTAAAATGAAAAGCAGCACATGCAGCATAACACCTTGGGGGGAGTGGAGGGAAATCTTTGCAAAGAGCAAGTAAATGCAAGCTCATGAACAGTACTTATCTTGCCACTACAAATTACAAGTTCCTCCCTTTTCCATTTACCTCAGCCTGAATCACAGTCATTATTTCAATTCACTTCCAAGAACAAGTAGTGTGGGTACGCTCCAGGGCTCTGTACTGGAAGACTAAGGGAAAACTGACAACAAGCTGCAGATTTATGATACATGAATGAAGCAAATGTTTGTCACGTGGGGGGGGGGGGGGGGGGGAAGCTGCTCATCTCTTACTGCTAGACTTGTTTAGCTGTTATTCAGTATTTATCCTTCCGCTCACAATCCAGAAAAACAGGAAGACCCTTGAATATCCTCTCAATTTCTTGTTGACTTGTAGGTCCTTACCTCCCTTTCAAGAAGGCACAGCCTCAGGAAGCTCTCTCTGTACTCCAGGGAATACTGGCTTGACTAGCATGGTAATTCTGTTTCAGTCATTTGGCTTCTGCAGCTTAACCATCTTCATTGTAAACAAATTGCTTAATGGCTTTGAGTAGGAAACACATACAATGCCAACTGATCAAGAAATAGCTGAGAAGGCACAACCTGTGATCATATTTATTTGCACTGCTTTTAAAACCCCTTCTGAATCATCATTTGCATTATCATCTGATATCTTTTGAGCAGTAAGTCAATGCTTTTTGCCTGTTTATTCTAAAACCAAAAAAAAAAAAAAAAATCAAGACTCAAGGGTCTGTTTCTCCATTTTAAAGCTTGAGTGTCAATAAAGATGTGTAGGAAGAGATTCCTTACTTTCATTAGCAACATGGCTGAGAAGACCAAAGCTCCCTAAAGTAGAAGAAGACAGAGAAGAGTCCATCTGTCAAGAACACAGATACAGTAAAATGACAAAATCTGGTAACACACAGTGGTACCACAGGACCAAATCCCTTTTGGCTAAAGTGCTTTAAAGATTTCTATAAATTAAGAGATTTTTGACAGGAATTCAGGCAAACCTCTTTGTGTATGGCAAGTGATGAATTAATACCCATGGCATTTCTAACAAAATGATGTATTAAAAATTATTTAAGAAAAAATCATGCCTTCGAAGCATGACACAAGTACAACAATCCATCTAGTTTTTCATACACTGCAGCAATTAATGCCATTGTGTATATTTTATCTTGAAAGTTTTGCCACTAGTGGAAAACTTGCTTGCTGTTTCTGTTAGGAGAAACAAAGGAGTCATCAAAAATTTCCTTCACACTAACCTGTTTATTTATGGTAAATGTCAGAACACCTGACTTTATCTAAAAAGTGGACACAAAATACAGCTTTCATGCTCAGAAATAAAACACTATCATCAAAAAAATCCCCAATCCTAGAACACAGCAAAAACCTGATGGTCTTTTTGCTTGTTGGTGGATTTTTTGGGTGCATCTTCACAGCTGAATGGCCATGACTACTGTTTCTGCTTTTAGCCATTCACCTTCACAGCTGCAGCCAATAAATCCATTGCACTCTGAATTTCTATTTTAGAAATAGCTTTTATTTCTTTATGTGCATAGGTACAAGTTCTGCCAGGCAGCCAAACACTTTGTGGCACAGTTTCTACTGTTTCCAGCAGTGACTACATAAAAGAGTGTTTAATTGCTCCTTCTGTGTAGCCTGAAGGAAGTATGGTGAGCCAGCCTAGCCACCAATTTAACTAGGTCTGTGAGTAAACTTAGAGATCAAGGTTAAAGAAATTAATTTAACCCAGTTTAACAGACTGGTCAGTCCCACTGTCAAAGGTCTTTCCCCTAGCTTCCCCTGCCTTTTCCTTTTTTTTTTTTTTTTTTTTTAACTGCCATGTGGATTTCATCCACCACTGAAAACCAAGCCTGCTTTTTTTTTTTTCTCCCTGATTTTAATTTTTTTTCCCTTGCTCATTTGCTTAGTTTTTATTTACCCCAAAATGAAAAAGATCCAGTAAATCCAAGTCATTGCATATGGCCTTTAATAGATATTATTTTGCATAGAAGTACAAATTTTTAAGGCTAATTTTCCATAATACTTTGCTTATTTTTGAGAACTAATTTATAAGGTGAAAGTCTCAGATGCAGGGCATGTCTTTAAAAATTTATCCCAGAATACTTTGTGATACAGATTCCAAATTAATAATATACTTCTGACCACTGACTGTAACTCCTGTTTATATTATGAAGGAGACCTTCTTTGAGATAGTTATCAAAAATCAGCATTGCTTTCTTCCTGATGCCAAACTTTCCTTCAGTGTAAAGAAATTATCTATTCAAGAAGGTTACAGCAGGTCAAAATATTTGACGTTCAAATGTTGAAAATACCAAGAATAAATAAAATTACATTTCTGTTAAATGTGTAATAACTTCTGATTTTTTCAGTCTTGGAATTTGCCTGGACCATTAACAATAATTAAATAAGTTGCTCATATTTACTCTGTTTTAATATTGGTTTAAGTGTCCAGAGGAAAATGGCAATGCTGAATATTTAACTATCAAACATTTTGATTAAATATGAGGGTGTTAAACTAATATTAAGGAAGACTGAAAAAGAGTTCATAGAACTGACCATAAGTCTTTTGGGTTGCAACTGCCAAACGCACTTTGAAATTTGACACATAGGCATTTTTTCAAAATGTAGCCTGACCCCAAGTTCACAAATGTGAACTGTAATTAAGAAGCAATATTTCCAAGTTTGTACTTTGTGCTGGGCTGTGCAAAAAGTTGCATGTTTACCATCAGAAAAAATCTGAAGTATTCTAACTAAAATCAGATATGAGTGTAGCACCCAAAGAGTCAAGACAAAAGGTAATCAGCATCAACTCACCCTACTTACTCCCTCAAACAAATACTTAATTTAAACTCTTTATATTCTCCTAAAAATAAATCAAATTCCCCAACAGAAAATATTAAGCTGATAGGCTCTCAGTTAGGTCTGCAACTTTATACATGCCCGAGGAATGCCCGTAAAATCTACTAGGTGTAGTCTAAATAAGCTTCCACACCTTGGAGTCATTATAACTTCTCTTAAGATTAATCATTCCCCTTTCTTCATAAACATTATTCTGCATCATTTATAAGTGTTCAGTTCTATTTCTTCTGAAAAATCCCATCACAGCAGTTTGAACTCTTCCAAAGAAACCTGCAGGGATTTTTTCAAACTAAAAAAAATAAAAGAAAAAAAAAAATCACACAAACAAACAAACAAAAAATTCACCCACCAAATATGTAGAGTTCAGATTCTGAATGATTTGCTCATTGCAAAACATATCCAAAGAGGTTTGAGACATACACGCAAAAAATAATAAAAAAAAAAGAAACAAGAAACAAAACCAAGAAAAAATGAAGAAAAGCACTCCCTAGAAACCAGCTATTTTCAATCCTGAAATGCCACAGGGATTACAGACAGGGATAAACATCAATTGCCTGGGTGCAAATGTAAAAGCCTACACATTTACTCATTTTATATCACAGTTACAAATTATCGAAGTGCAATTTCCACTGTATTAAGGAGACAGCGTATTATGCTTCTAGCTTTTAGTCAGGTTTAATAATGAGAAATCCTTCTACTGAATGAACAGTACCCCTTGGCTACTTTTAAAATAATCCATTGAGAATACTGCAGTATTCCATATATTTATTAAAAGTATTGTGTTTCCTTAAGGAAATGCTCCAAAGAAATATTACTCACTTTTTTCACATATATGGAATAAAAATGCAAATACTCTAAGTTTAGCTGTTGGAATTTCTGGTGAAGTGCTTTGAGTTTTTTTACCTTTCATTATTGACAACAGTAAAAAGATTGTTTAAGACTAGCTGTGTCAGAGTTTTGGATACCAAGTGTGACAGGCTCTGCAGGTGTACAGTGCTTTGCTTATTGATACAAATTGAATCTGAACATAGCAATTTATTCAGCAAATCAAACCAATCACTGCACTGCAGTTTTCTCTTTCAGCTCTCATTTCCCATCCAAGTACTCTTAACCACTTTGCTACTTTGCTTTACAGCAAGGTTTCAACTGCTGTTTGGGATTGTTTTATGGTCAGATCATGGCAGTTTAAAAAAAATTAAAGACTGTTATGCTGCCATTAAGTGCTGAATCATTGACATATATCCCATACTAGCTGTTTGTTTACAAGCACACTACACCTAAATGTATTTCTCTTCACCTTACCCTAGTAAAAAACTAACCACTGTTAGTCCATGCAAAGAATTTAAAGAGCATGCAAGTAAGAATTTTTCTAATAACCTTCAGTATTTGTCCAAAGAATGAGATCATCTCAAAATCCTTCTTTTTGATTATGATCATACTTTAAAAAAGGGTTTTTTAATGCAATTGTTTTTGTATGTTGTTGTGTTAAAAGATATTTAAGATAACCAGTCCTCCAAAATAACCAACATAAAAAGATTAAAGAATGAAAATTAACACCAGATCACCCAACAGAGAAGTAAGGAAAGAGAAGGAACCAACTCAAGAGAAGACTGGCAGACAGCTAACAGGGGGAAAACCAGAGCAATCTTACAGTGTTGAACCAATACATAACCCTGGACTAATAGTTAGTCTTGGCAGGGCTCAAATGTGAAGATGCTCACATCGGGCATTCCAGACTTGCTGCTACCAGAGGTTGTTGCTATGGTGACCAGTGACAGTCAGCCAACAGTAAAATGAATTTAGAAAAGATAGTTAGGAAATACTGAAAGGAAGAAAGAAAAAGAAAAGAAGAAAATAAGTTCGATGTCTGTAAGTAGATGCACAGTTCCATCGTTTGCCGCTTGCTCTACTGCAGCAGAGGAATTCATCTCCAAAATGGAGGTGAACTTCCATTTTACCTCCATGATAGTTGAAGTATATTCCTGAATGTATGAGTTTCTAATTGAAAAAAATTACTGTCTCATTCACTCGACAGCTGGTCAGTGACTCAGCAATCCAGCAAATTCAACCACCTCTGAAAACTGTGTGGAACTGTTACCACATTGTTTTCATCTAAACTGTTTAGAAGAAGCCTGAATTGTCCCATTTCTGTCTTTTGCCTTTAAATCAGCCTGGGGATGGTTCCACCCTGAGATGTAAAAGGACTCAATGAAAAAGTATTTGTCACTGAAACAAAAGGATTTTGGACTTTACAAATCTAGTGGAAAACTCAGTTGGCTTCTTTTTTTCAAACAAAGAACAAAACAGAGACTGGTTGTTTTAAAAACAAAATTTGGTTCAGAGAAGCTTAGCTGGAACTTCAGTCAGGGGACCATAAATCACAGTGCCCATCCCCAGCTGTGCAGCACTGCATGGAAGAAAAGGTTTCAGACGGCAGTGTCCCTCAGCAATAGCTGCGGATGTGTGTGCCAGAGAGTTAGTTATTGTTGTTTACTTGCTGTGCTATCAGCGTGGTATGCTAGAGAGCACACTTTTAGGAATCAGTATGTGTGCACTTTATTATCTTATCTTGCACAAAACATTGTCCCAGACCCCTGGAAAACTCCTGCTGAAGTACTGTCAGAAAGAGATAAAAATGAGGTACTACATCAGTTAAAGCTGAAGTGCTGAACTAGAGTTCCCTAAAAGTACATTTTCCTAAGATTGACTGTGCACCACGACCAAGTGGATGAACAAGAAAACCTAGTATTCAGCCCTAGAAATCTTCAATGGCTGACCTGTATGCATGCATTTTTCAAGCCTAGAAAACGGCATGAAGATGGGTAGAGATGAAAAAGCTGTGAGATAGAACAAGCATGGAAGAAGTTGTTATTTTTAGAGAATAAATATATAGGGAAGAAATTACACAAAATATGCTTTTACAGAAATAGAAGACACAACCACAGTTGGAGAAATTGGCCAAGTTTGTCTCCCTTTCCAGCCCTAGAAACATGAGGGTTCAAGTCACTTCATTTGCCCTTCTGAGGTCATGACTTGGAGACCCACTTAGCCATGCCCTGCTTCATTTTCTCCATAAGTAAAATGGAAAAATACAGACTCAACCAGCCTTTTAGAAGTGCTTTCATGTTTAAAAAATTAAAAGTTCTAAGTGAGCTGTAAATATTGTTTGAGCAGACTAATTCATGGGTGATCAATATACTTTATGAGACTGCTTACTCATCATATTTCCCACAGCTAAGGGAATGGAAGAGATAATAATATGATGATGATTATAAGGTGGTAGAAATGCCCCTAGTGAAGCCTGTCAAATTTCCTGGGGCACAGGGGGAGCTGTGTTCTCATTTGCTTACACTTTAGTGCAACTTCTACTGAATGAAATTAAAATTGTGCTTGTCATCTCAATCATACTGGCTTTTTATTAATTGATGTTTTGTGTTGACTTGATTTTAATATTTCAGTGAACTAGGTTTTTATTGGTTTTCAAAAAGACACAAATTAGAACCAAGTCATTTAGCTACTATTTATAATGAGAATTCTTCTAGTACTTTCTTTGAAGAGCTTCATGAAGGCTTTGACCTACAACCTAATATTAAGCAAAGAAAGAGTACCGAGATCACAGAGCTCTCTTTTGCTAGATCCATGAAAACAAGTCCAAATAGATTTCATCAGTTTACAAGTTTCAAAAGGTTATATGTATTAAAAAAATAGGGCATATCTTTTTTTGTAAGGAAGCAGCCTTCATCTACAAGTGTATTAAACATCTCTACAAGCACAAGCAAGAAAAAGAATGCTATAAGTATTTGGAGAGCCTTGACAGTTTCAAAACACTTTAAAATTTTAGATTTAAAACACTTAATTGCAACCCTGTTCACAATAACTAATCAGACATCTGAGGTATTGTTAGGTAGCTGGTTTTTATAGAAAGTAGGCACATGGTGGAATACTTGTAATTTCTTCACGTTAAAGAAGACATTTTTAATTGGTTAAAGCAATCTATTTTTTTTTATTAAGTAACTGATCATACTCACCTAGATGATTACAATCTCCATAAAAAACCTAATCATAAAGTACAGTGAAAGACAAAAAGTAAACAGAAATATTTAATGTAAAATTCCTTGTTAATTTTTTTTCTAATGCACTCAAACCCATAGGAATAAGCTCAGTGATCTGAAATAATACCAGAAGCAGGCCCCCAAGGAAGCATACTCATTCCTCCTAAGCTTCTCAAACCCTATGGTCTATATGCCATCCTCCTTTCCCAGGGACAAAGAGTAGAAGACAAGGGTGGACAAAGATGAAGTTATGGAGATTATCACACTGGAGGAAGAAGTTCCTTCTTTCACAGATGGCCACTCCACAGCTTTTTGCCATTCACATCCTCTTTTGAGAGCTTCAAGAGAATTGTAAAAGTATGAGTAATTCATGCACATGCAGAACCACTCACAAAAAATATGAAAGGATGAAAAAATCAGAATATAAAGCTGTTCCGAGAGGACAGGTAGTTTTTTCAGCATCAACATAGCTTTGCTTGTCTGTTGTTTCACAATATTTTCTCACTGTAGCAGTAGATCCTCCCTGATGTAAATTGTTAAGGTTTTAAAAAAATTGGAGCAAGCCAACAGAAAAAAGTACTTCTATGTGGACAAAGCTAGCCTCACACAGAGATAAACAAAGGTGCACTTATCTACGAGAGAATGAGAAGACAAGACCTGAAATAAACAAGCACTTTTAGCTCCTAAGTGAAACAAAATCACAATGACAATATATACACTTAAAAAGTTAAGTCAAGAACTTGCTAGCTAGCCATCTGATCTAAAGCCATCATTACATTAAAAAGTAAGAAAAAAAATCAAGAAGTAACATCCATACAATACTCACTATTGTCAATGCTGGGGATAAATATTACTTCTCAATAGGAAAAAACAATTACTTTGTGCTCCTTAATTTCATTAAATAATGGAAACATTTGTGCTTCTTTTAAGTACCTTTGAAGTGCTTGGCTAGTTTTGGTAGTCCTAACTCTTTACAGAAAAATGTCCCCTTTTTACTTTTTAAGAAAGAACAGCTAGATGCCAGTCTTCTAGGAAAATTTGGCTTGCTTTTCCTGAATTCATTCATCATTGAAGTCCACCTAACACTAAAATTGTTCATGTATGCATGGAATATGAAAACAAAAATACTTTTTACCTGTAGTAGAACTGGTTTTGTCTTTCCCTCTACTCATTTAAAGAACAATTATATGAGCCTCAAATTTTGCTTATGGACCTAACCGCTCTTTAGGGGAAAACTAGTGAATCTAAAGTTTGCAATAGGCTGTGGATTCAAATTTTTACATTCTTAATATTTCTTCTATGAGAATTAGATACCAATACAAGAGGTGTTGAGAAACTCAGAAAGATTCTCTTTGTTCTGCAGTTGGAGTTCTGTGCAATTTCTGTTTGACAGTTATCTCAACACAGTAGGGACAAAAAAGTGTGTTATTACTTCAGAAAACTTAGCTAAAATTCACCACTTTTAATCTATTTCCTAGTTAACCCAGATTAGTAATTTTCTAAGTATTTCCTATATTTTTAAAAAAAGTAATTAATTCTGTAACGTTTTTTCTCTAATTTCTTTTTATTTCCAACTTAAACCATACATACACAAGCAAAATATTAAGAAAAAGAATCCTGGTGAAATCACAACCAGGCAAAACCCATTTCATTTGATCTTTTGTTAAGAAAAAATCAAAATAGTTTGGCCAATAAATGGCTTAGCTATTTTTTTTTTTAATTGAAACTTCTTAATTGTCTTACCTGCAGAATTCTCTGCTTAATTATGTGCCTGCCAGTTTGTATCTGCATCAGTGCTGGGAAGCACAAATGACCTAGTCTCTAAACCTACTAATCTGACAGCCTGACCACTGAAAAATCAATGTGATAATCTATACCTTGCTGCCTTTTGCTTTAGCTGTCCATTGCATGCTTTGATGAATACCTGCCCTGCAGGAGAAACATATGAAAATCACATCATGTGCAACTGGTTTGAACTGTTGCGCAACCACGGGACACTGAGCCACTCTGTGGAAAAAGTTAAAATGAACTACAGTAGATAAATGTCAGTTGAAAGGTTTTCAACATTATATTATATTATATTTAAATTAAAGGGAATGTAATCCTAGCTCCTTCCTGCTCTGAACCTGCCAGTTTTTCCTTTCAGAAAATTCTGATAAAGTACATGATCATCCTCTGCTATGGCTCTCAATTCCTCTTCAGTGAAGACAGCAGGGTTTATATGATAAAATTTTAATGACCGTGGACCTGCATAGCAATGTGAGGTACCAGTGCATTTTCAATAATGCTAGGCATCTGCAAGGACTGGCATCGGGCGATTCCTGCCGCTGAATTCTGCATGTCCTGAGAGACAGGCTTCGTGGAGATAGAGGCAGCACCACAGAAAGCTCCATTATAATGCAGCAGTTGTACGGATGAAATGGAGATTTACGAATCCCTGCCAAAGAAAGTATATTATGGACTGTAAATTAAAATGGGGGCTTTACACATAGTGAACTACATGCTAGAGAGGCTCATTTCCAGATTGCCCTGTCTATTCGGGCCCAGGCAGCCGAAGAGACCACCACTCATTACGTGATCCTGAGCTTTCCATGAAAACCAGACATTCCAGGTTTGAAAAAGGCACCTGCCAAAGCTTTCATAGTCCCAGCAAAAAAAAGGAATCTTCAGTTGTTTCAGCAGGCATTTTACTTGCACCATACTATTATAGTATGGTGACTGGGATGTAGTGGCTTTGTTCTCAGATGTAATTCCAGTGCCTTCCACAGAGAGACTTCAGTTTTACTTCTCGCAAATTAGAGTATGTTGAAAGCTCAAAGGACCACGTTTTGGTATCTGAATTACTGCTGCTGTTCATGAATTGCAGTTTTCAGAGATCTGCCACTGCATACTAATGATACTTCCACCTGAATCACTATTTCCAAATAATTCAAATTGTTTACTGTGTTCTGGTGAGCATCTTTTGGAAAGCTCCTTGGGGGGGGAGGGGGGCGATAAAATATTTGAATTAAAAGAACTAGCCCATAAGATGTGAAAAAGTTTCTAAAAACTCTTGTGAACAGCACACCTTCCCAAAGAACTGTAAGGTAAAATGATAAGTATCAACTACACTATCCCTCTCCATATGCCAGTGTTTCAAGTAGGAATGCAAGTGATATAACCTGTAAGACTGATCTTAAAATATCTTCAAATATGCTACTGGTACATCCTATAACTAGGGTTTTTTCAGAGAAAGAGAAGTGCATAGAACTTCTGATAGACCACAAACCCAACACAGTTACTTTCTTTTCCACTCATCTAAACTAACAGGCAAAAAGCTCCACACAATAAAACACAAAATAAATGTACTCATCACATATCTCAAGTAATCTTTTAGAGGCCCACTCTCCCGTATTCTTTATTATATTTTATATTCCTTTGAAAGTTGGCTTCCATCCTTAGAAAAAGGTAATTTGTCTTAGTCCTCCTACCCTTCCTAAAAAAAAAAAAAAAAAAAAAAAAAGCAGAGAAAAAGGAATTTCTCCTGAATTGCCCTGAAACAGGAAATAGAATATAAATGAACTTATTTTCTGCTTATTTGTACAATTTAAAATAATAAAATTCACTCCACACTTCAAACCTCTACAAGGACACTTTGCCTAAAGTGAAAGTAGTTCCACATGGACCATTTTGTGCTTGTCTAATGTGTAAATGTGCTGTTTCATGTTGAAGTAAATTCAAGCAACTATACGGTGCATATACAGTAACTCAGCTATCACCTGAGCCCCACAAGTGCCATGCCCTAAGGCATGCTACAGGCCATGCTTCATACAGCAAGCAAAGTATTTTCAGTGGACTATCTGCAGTGGTGCAGCATATAACAGAATATATATTCTAGACCTGGTAAAGAATAATGTTCCAGAAATTTTTTTTTTTTCTGGAAGACACAAAGATAACACATTGTGAAGCCTTTTTTTTTTGAGTGTTTTAGCCACATGTTAAAGCACACAAAGTTTTACTACAAAGTTCTGGGTACAAAGCTTTTCCTTGATTTATTTGCACTTTTCCATGAACACTTTCTATTGGCTTTCCCAGAATAGGAATATTAATGACAGCACATCACCATCTTCCCACAAGTGGTGAAGTAGTGCTGACAAATCACATATGGGTATGACACTATGAATAAGGCTCCACAATGACTAGTACCAGGCAGCACAGAGCACTATTAATACACAGCATAACAATGACAGTCTGAACTGCATCTCCTCAAGGAAAGGCAAGATAACAGCAATTTTCCAGCTTCAGGAGGTAGCAAAATGGTACCAGATCATTTTATGGCACCTGGAACCAGTTATCCCAATGTCTTTTGGTTTAGTCACATACAACTGCAATGCCAGTGGGGTGCACCACTGTGCATGCAGGGAAGAGAACACAAGTGGTGTGGAGAGCAGGTGCTACGTCTCATCATCAGCATTTGCATCAGCAGCCCTGCCTGTGCCCAGGTCTCCTGCCACTAGTCCAGACCTTGGCCTGACTCCTAGCCTGGCCTCAGCCAGTTCCCCAGAAGAGCCTAATGCCCAGGGCTGGGGCTCCTCCTACCACCTTCCAGCTGCCCTGCTCCTGGCAGTGGGACCTTTCCCTGACACCCCTTAGAGAACAACTCCAGCTGCCAGCCCTAGCCCACAGGGAGCCATTGTCCCACATAATGCCTAGGCAGCAACCAATTTGAGAGTAAAAGAGATGGGGTGACCACAAATACCTATTCAATAAAGCAAAGAAATGTTCATGATTTGTGCAATAAACCCAAAAGCTCTTGTTATACTTTATGACAGATTTATAATTTCTAGTTTTGCAAGTCAAACTGTACAGCTTTAAATGCTCAGAGTGGTGCCAGGTAAATCCAAGTGTGATTTTTAAATTTTATTTATTTATTGTACTTTTATTTTTTAAGTGTTCTAGTTGATTTGTTTCACAGAGTAAAGCACCTCACCAAGATGAAGGCTCTTTGTACAAAAGCACCTACATCATGCATCTGTAATCATACCCTGTAAATGGCATAAGCAAAAGAAAGGAGTGACATTTTTTCCTCTTGATCACAACAGAATAAACAACATTTTAAAGGTTAAATTATTCAAATTCTACGGTTACCTGTAAAAAAAAAAAAAAAAAAAAAAAAAAAAAAAGACATCTCTGCTGTACCTTCAGATTTCTAACATCCAATTATTTTGATTTTTTTTTATCCTGTTCCAGGCTTCCTGACTACTGCTGCATAAGGGGCAAAAAAAAAAAAAAAAAAAAGTGTTGTAACTAGTGGCAACTCATTTACTTCCACTGATAACTACAGCTCCAAATACAAGTCTTTCAGCTCAACTTGGAGAAATTAGATGAACTACACAACAAGTTAGTAAATCAGAAACAGACAACACCTAAATGTATATCTCAAGGACTTGTGCACTAAGAAAATCCTGCTTGGGTGTCAGCTTTAACTATTTAAGGTCAGACAAATGTCAGGGGAAGAAATATGCAATGGTATATAAAACAGTTTCTGAACAGATTAAGAAAAAAACCCCAAAATTAGGCAATTCAGTTTGAAAACCAGTTTTAGTTGATGTAAATCTCTGGAACCCACTGTTGCTGATGCAGCCTCAAGGTTGATGGAATAATACTGGCTCACACCAACAAAAAATCTGACCCTTCAATGACAAAAGAGACTGTATGGTATTCAGAAATCATATAACTTAAAGGGTTTACTGTTTATTCACTTTCTGATCCTGTGTTTGTCTATAAAAAAAAGTAAACCAAAACTAAACAAGGGATTCTGAGAAGCACCTACGTGTGATTGTGCAAGAATTTAACACAAAGACTTCCCTTCCTTAGAATCTTTGCTGTCGATCCCTACAGCCCACTTCCTCTGCTTCCCAGGAGCACCTCTGCTTCTTATCTTTCTGCCTCCTAGCTTTGGTTTTGCATTGATTATCCAAGATGCAGGTTTCAGGTTTACACATGAAAAGTCACTGTTCTTTATCTTAAAAAATGCAACAACTTGAGAAACTGAAAAGCAACAGAGTATGACAATCCAAATAATTCTGTCTATTCCTCGTTGAAAACTATTCTTTTACACAACCCGGCCTTTTGATTCAGATCATTCTTTTACCCCACTTTCTGATGCTCCTCCATTTCTCTCAGATTGTAACACCATTAATTCTTTCACAGTCATGAAAAATAACTAAAAGGAATCAGGGGAAACAGCCATACCCCACTGTGTAAAGTAGCATTATGACTGAGCTCATAAAAGAAATGCTGACTGAGGAATTTAAAGTTTTTCAAAACTTTTGATCTTGTTTATACATGTGAAGGTTTGATGTGAAAGCCTGATGTCAACTGTAAAGTGAAACATCTCTCAAGACAAAAATAAAAGTCATACCTCCTGTTGAAACATACCCAGTGATAACCAATAACTTTCTGATCTTGAAGGGAACATCATGGAAGTGTCTTGCATTTAATATTATCTTATGCCAAGCAGCCCTACTTTTTCTTATCATTATATTTTCTTCATAGATAAGTGTTTAGTTTCACACATTCAACAAAAAAGAAAGTTTCTGGAACAGATCTTCAGTAAGCCTTATTAGAACAACTACCCCATTATATTTGCATTGCACATGGGTCCTGAGATAACATGCTGTTTTGTGAGGACCCATTTGCAATTTATATATAACAATTGCTCTTTTCATTTGTGATAATCACAGTTATTAGTAAGCAGATCCATAATAACCCTATCATATTTAACTCTGAGCTCTTAACTCAGCTGTGGAAAATCTGAGTCTGTAATTTCAAATACTTCTAGATTTAATATGTTTTCCATATCTATTACTTTTAACCTTGTTTGCAAAGTATGAGTAAAAAAAAGTTTTTTAATATTTAAGTATTATACACAAAAAAGAACTGTAGTGCAAATTAGTAAAGTTTTTTGCTTCTTGTGATGGTATTACAAGGTATAAACCAAGATCTAGCATCTAACTGGATTTGTTAAAAACTGAATAACTTTATGTGATGTTGTTATTCTGGTGATAATAGACAAATGATATTTAAAACACTTCACCATTAAAAGGATGCTGGTAGTCTTTGTTTCTAACAAAATAGTCTTTATAAGTATATGCAAAACTCTAGCAAATAAGATACAGTATTGATTCTATAAAACAAAAGAATGACTTGTGTATTTGCTTCTGGTGTTGAAAGAAAGGGCTTTGGAAATGGCATCATTATGGAATTGTTTTGAGTTGGATTTGAGGGTTGTTGAGGGGGGTTGGGGAAAAGGTTGTTCTCATTTTTAAAGAGAAATTCAGAGACAGTCTAGATATGCCACACGTGAAAAAGAACTGCCGTTCAAATGTCACTCATGACCTGACACAGACAGGAAAAGGATGACATATATTTTAACACATACAGAAAGGCTAGAGAAATATATTTTACCTTCAGCTAGTTATTCATCTTTTGTGTATTCAGAAAGGTTCAAAATGCATTCCTATACAGCTGTCAATGTTCTTCTAATGAACCCTTCACTAATATCCATAGCAAGGAATGTAAGAGAATCATTATATTTGCATGGAGTAACATAAAACAAATGTTCAAAAATCAGAAAAGATTACAGGATAATTTGTTTGTATTTGCAGTGTTAGCATTTATTTTACTTCTGACATTGACCAGAGATTCAGATGAATTTGTATATATGTTTTTAAAATATCACTACTTGATAAAGGGAAGTATGACAGTACATCATCAGCAGAGTATTTCATGGATTTCTATATTCACAAATACATTAACCCCATATGTGAATTGTATACGTTACAGGGAAATAAGGTGAGAAACCTTGTGTAAAAATATTAAAATTTTAGTGATAATAAAACAAATGAAGTCCTTTAGTACCCATGAACAAAAACTAGCGGAGAATGCAAAAAAGTGGCATACAGAAAAGCCATATGGGAGAAAAGAATATTCCCAAGTGTGCTGGAAAACCACGATTTTCCAGTGCAGGTGATGAACTATATTGTATATTTGCAAAGTATATTATTTGCATTTCAGATTTCTTAAAGTCAGTGGGTTCTCCCTAAAGGCTCCATAAAAGGGATGAGTATTCAAGAGTTATTTGAATGAAGACAAAAGAGAGGGATTTGACTCATGAATAGATGCCTACAAAAGTTAACAGTGAGATCCAGTGGAGAAAGATATTAGGGCAAAATAGAGAACAAGAGATCAGTAAGAGACACTCTTAGTAAAGAGACTTAGAGAATATGCAATCTATAAAAATAAGTGATTGCAGAGCTCAGAAGAACTCTGCAGAAGATGGTTTTCAGTCTAATATAAAGTCAGTTTGCATTAACAGGAGTCTTTTCATTGACTACAAGGGATTTCCTATCAGACCATATGAATTTCACCTTTATGATCTGAAGGATTTATTTTTTCTTTAAGACATGCTAACAGGAATGCAGCCTGTACCAAAATATAATTAAATAATGTAAACTGTGCATCTGTGGTTTCACTGTCCAACTCACAGTCCATACCTTCCATCAAAGGTTACATAAAGTGATAAATGAATGCTCTGACAACTTCAAAAATAGTATGTGCTAATGTGCAGAACTATTCTGTTCTTTTCCAAACACAGATCAGCAAGCAGAACTTACTAAATGTTACTGGGCCTGTTGCAATTTCAATCTGCTAAAGTTGCCTCACTGGAATTCAGTGAATCATAAATTAACACAAAGAACAAAGACTCTCCACATAATCTAGACTGTATTTTCTGTGTATACAGATAGTTAAATCCTATTTAAACTGACAGCATTTATGACATACAATATTATACAGTCAAATGAACTGCCCATATACTAAAAAGTGAACGTAATTCTTCTTCCTGAAATTGAGAGTTGTGTAGGTGGTATCCCATCCAAATTTAGGTTGGGTGTACTACAATTCTAATAGCAGGTAATCTGAAGTGCTCATTAGAGATATGCAAATAATTCATTACCTAAGTGTGTCTAATTTAACCATATTTTCCCCTTGAATGAAGCCTGCCTTCATGAAAATTAGTTATCCAGCCCACACACTTCCAATACTGTCGGCACTTTCAGTTTACATTTGAAAATTTTTTTTAGAATTCTAAAAATTACTTTCTCTGTCTTCTCTTCTGATCTCCACTGGGTATTTATATGCAGCAAGTATAATTATGCTTTTGGCAAGCTAGTGGAAATTAAACCCTTATGAGCAAAGAAAGGAGGGTAAGGAAGCAAGGAACAGGAAGAAAATCTGGTTTAAAGTGAACTTATCACAAGCTTACTGGTATATAAGCAGAAGGGAGCTACATATTGGAATCTTGCAGCACATTTCTAGGGGATGGTGGTATTTGGCTCATGGTCAGTGAAAGCTGAGGATGGGTATTTTATTGATTTGAAAAAGGAGAGTATCTACTGGAAGATACAAAAGGAATGATTTTGGCAAGTTGTGTTGTTTTAAATACCAAATCATCTGATCCTAAAAATTCAGTGTCACAGACAAACAGAGATGTATCTTTTATGGTAGATCCTGCCACACTACATACAGTATGCTCTGAGCTCTGATTTTCATATATATCATGTCTGCATTTCTTTCCTCAACAACTGCTAGTATACCACCCTTCTGTCTGTTTTTATTGAAAACTCCTTAAGGCTTTGTTCTCTCAAGAGTTGTAAACACTGAACTCAAAGTGAAGCAAAAAGTAGATGAGGTATTTGGTGGAAATTCAGCAGTGTAATATTTTCCTGCCTTCACACAGTTCACCAACTCACAGTACTCAGGAGCCTGAGAGCTAGCAAATCTTGTCATGTGGTGTACAGATGCACTGCTCCAAGGAAGGAAAAGCCTTTTCTCTCAAACCTTAGAAAAGGACCAAAAAGAAGCCTATTCCAATCAATGACTAAATACAGTCTACAGAGTGTGTCCTGCCAATGGCCATGGAAGTTTCTACAGTGACGCCAAAGGTAGCCCCTGACTGCTGTACTCACAGGACAAGTCTGGGATGCATACAATTAATTTTTGAAGAAGATTCTGTGACACCACCCCACCTTTACTGGCTGAGCAGAGCAACACCAACCACTCATCCTGTGCCAGCATGTCTCTAGCAGCAGTCCTCACACTCTCAAATACAACCTTAACAGTTTGCACAGTGGCAAGATTTTCTACTCAGATGTGTCCTTTCACAGTTAATTCCTCTTGAAGAAGCAGCCACCATAAATCTCATAAAAATTTCACTCCACAGAAAAAACTGACAGTCTCAGCTGTCTAATTAGAACAAAGAAAGGCCACTTTCAATGGCTGAAATGTCAGCAGCATAATTCCACAATAGCTTTAGCAGACAAAGGTATTCTGTGAAACCATCTGAAATTGTTTTGTAGTGTGTATGATCCATGGGCTTGTTTCACAAAATATATGTTGAAACGTGTGCACCACAGATGAGAAAAATCACAGCCACAAACAGTTAATAGGTTCCTTCATCTATCAATACTCTTTTGTCATTGCAGTATACTTCTGCCTACAGTAGCAGTCAAATATAATTTGTAACCAGCTGTAAGAGAAACTATGAAGAGAATGCCTCTTGGTACTTCTCTTCAAACCCCCTTGCCTCTGAAATGGAATAAACAAAATTTTGATTACTGCAAGAATGTGTGTTTTGCACACAGAAGCCACAGAAAGCAGCATTACCACAAGACTGATGGGAAAGTACAATAAAAATAAATCAGAATGAAAGACAGCACTGTGGTTAATACATAAAGATGGAAAGATGGAATGAAAGGTTAAGAGGTGGGAGCTAAATGATTATTGTCCTATCATATTTTAAGAGCCTGATCTTCAGTTTGCAAAGGTAAACACAGGTCCATATTTCTAACCTTAATAATTACTTATGAAGGTGCTGTGTGTCAGTCACTTGGCAGAACAAGACTTAAAATAACAAAACATGTTTTATAAGAACATTGTGTAAAGCGAAAGTTAAACTACGTTATTTATTTTACAGGTTTCTTGGTTGTCAGCAAATGATGCAACAGAGAACTACATTTAAGCAGGGTAGGAAACTGTTAAACAAACATAATCACATCATATGATAAGAAATGGCTAAACAATTTCATCGGGGAAGAGGGAGAGTATGACCTATTAGCAATAAATCAGTATCTGAGTTGTGAGTTTAATCACCATTTTGAGAAGCATGGAAAGTTGCAGCCAGAAAAACTGTCCTGCCAGTAGAAAAAAAAAAAAGAAAAACGAAAAAGGATTAAAAACAATATGAAGATGCCTCAACATATCATAGCCAGAAAAAAATTGTTTTACTGAATAAATTCTGCATTTGGCAGTCAAAATTGTTTCAGAGTAAATAAAGTTTGAATAGTGCTGGAATAGGTGAAAAGCTTTGTCAAGCGAAGTTAAGACGACACTACTACAAAACAAATAAAAAATGACAGGGAAGTCACTGAGAAAAATGGCATTTTCCTCATTACTGAAAGCTCTATTCAGCTTCCCTGACAAATTCCTCTGACCGTGTATTCACTGACCCCAAAAAATGTTTGGGTCTATGCTTGCTGCAGTAGATGAACTGCCAATGAATCCAAAAGAAAGTTTTAAGAACTCCCATCAGGGCAGTTAGTCATGCCAGGGATGTTCTGTCAAGGAGCCTGGAGAACAAAAGTGCTGAGAGGCCCAATTCTCACTGTATTTGTCTCCCATTCTGCAATGGGGACAGCCTGAAGTATCCCAAATGCTACCAGAGCCACAGATTCTAAAACTAAAAGTAGCTGATCACTGAATTGAACTTGCTGGTCTGTCAAGAATGCCAGCTTCATTGAGCAACTGCAGGGAACCCATTTAAACTCAGAAAAAATCGTGCTAGCACTCATGAAACTTTTTTTTTTAAATTTTTGATTCAGCAATTTTTTTCATCCAGTTCATACTGAATGTTTTCTCAAATGATAAGACTCTCAAATGTGGATTCCTTTTTGTTTTAATAGTCTCCAGGGTCACAGGCTGTTTAAATCAATTGATAGAGCTTTCATCTCTACCTTTTGGAGTTCTTATGGTTTTCTTCATACATTTAGTCCAACGCTGGTATTCATTACTTGCATTATTAGACCTGGTTATCACCCTTTTACCATAAAAAACCCCACAATAATTTGAAAGCAAAAGTTAGAATACCAGTTGTCTAGTTTGCTAGTTTTTATACAGCCCATGCAACTCTGTGAGAAGCTTAACTGATGAAGCTCAGTTTAATATGGCTTTATGTCTGGCATTTCAATTATCCCAGCAAGCAGTGTTTTTCAAGGCTTAGGGGGTTCATCAGCTCTCTCTTGTGAGCATTCGGATGTCTAAAAGTATAGTTTATATACTCTCTATATACTGTATAAAGTCCATGCTTTACAAATATCTCTGACAAATTTGTGGTACTTATCAGAAGAGAGACAAAACATGTCTAGGAGATTGGTACATTAGTAATTATCAAAGTTACAAAGAGCTTTTAAAAGGCAAGTAAATGTTTTTTTCTTCTGAATACATTCTCTTACCAAACAATTCTATTCCTGCAAATTCAATCTTCTGCAGAATCCCAAATATGCTCCTGTGCCTGTTTCCCTGTACAGTACCAAGTTTTATTCTAAGTCCTTGAAGCAAGATTGCTTTCTGTCTAAGTGAAGCTTTCACCTCTCCTTCACAGCAAGAAATTATTACTTATGAGACTTATGAGACGATTAAAATGCATTTTATGTATTTTTCAGGCAGGATTATTAGCTGTAAGATTAATATGCACCTCCAGTTTCAGAGGCCACACTGCCTCTTTAAAAAGAAGCACTTTCACTTTTGGTCATTTATCAAGAATTATGCAAGGTAATACCTTTCACCTGGAATAAACAGTGAAAAGAAAATCTCTAAGACTGTAACTATCTACTAACATAGCTTTACCTTTGCAAACTATCTGTGTTTTTTCCCCTTAATTTAATATTACTACTAAATTTAGTGGCCATACAATCTTGAATCTGCAAGATACTAAAAGATATACACAAATCCCAAACTATGTTTTAAAAAAAAAAAAAAAAGTTTCCTTCAGTTTTGTGACTTTTGTTATCCTGAGCAATGTAATCATATTTCATATGACATTTTATATCTTTTGTTTGTCAAAAAGATAGAAAAATCCATTTTCTACTTTTTTGGAAGTGACAACTCTCATAAATAAATATTTACTGCAGGTAAATATTTTTGTCTGACCATAAAAATGAAAAAGTCATAGAGTTGTTTTTTTCTCGCAGATTGAAAAAATGGTTATCTATTCTACGGCACACATACACCAGAGAGTGAAAATCTGCAGTGAGGACTGGCAAGATGATGTGTTTCTTACACACTATGCATGAATGTTCCCTGTCTTACTGCAATGACCTTATGATCCCTGGTGCCAAGTGCTCAAGTCCCAGCTGTGGATTTAAACTCAATCTCGTTTTGAGTTTCCATTCTGTTGGCAGCAGAGTCATTCTTCACTGCACTGCTCAAGCCAGAATAGGCTTCCTGACTCGGAGGCAGACTCAGATAAGCAATGGCTATAAGAGAAGTTGTAATTGCACAAGCTCTTTCTTTCCCCCAGCAGGTATAACTACAAATGAGCATCACTGAAAATTCTTCTGAGCCTTAACAGGGTAGATAACCTCACAGGCAATTGTGAATCTAACACAGTGTCCAGATTAGCAAAGCAGACAGAAAAATGGCTTGTTATTTAACCCCTTCCCAGCAAACATGGATTTTTGTAGTAGGTGGTTTGGGTTTTGGCTTTGTTTTTTTGTTTGGTTGGGTTTTTTTTTTTTTGGTTGGTTGGTTGTGTTTTGTTTGCCTTTGTTGGTTTTTTTTTTGGTTGGATGGTTTGGGGGTGTTTTTTGTTTGATCAGTTTGTGGGTTTTTTTGTGTCTATGTTCTTTTTTTGTTTGTGGGGTTTTTTTTTTGTTAATGTTGGTTTGGTTTGGGTTTTTGGTTCGGATTTTTTGTTGGTTTTTGTTGTTGTTGTTGTTGTTGCTTTTGGGGGGTTGTGGGGGGGTTGTTTGATTTTTGGGTTTTTTTGGGGTTTTTGTTTGTTTGTTTGTTTGTTTTAAGATAGCCTTCTGGAGTAAGGAAGATGAGTAGGTCTAGCCTGAATATTTCTGAAAGCTGCACAGCTGAAATTATACAGCAGACAGTTCACATCACAAAATCGGGTAACCAGAAATTAGGGAATGCCAGAACGACAAATTTTCTGTTTTCCCCTCTCTGTACATTTCTCTTTTCTTTTCCTCTCTCTGTTCTTAAATGTTGCAAATGACATCTGCAATTTCTTCCCAGTGAGTGTACAGACCACGCACTGCTTGTTAAACAGCAGCTAGTCTGTGCTTACTTTATCCTCACTATTCAGTGAATACACCATTCACCCATCCAATATGCAGTACAAATCATGACTTGATACCAAAATATTCCTTGAGGGCTTTGATTCTCTCACTTGAGTTTTTAGTTCTTTCTAAACATTAACAGATTTATCCACACATCATCACTGTACTGTATGTGGTAGCATTGCTGGGCATACTTCACAAAAGAAGGCTGATTGTGCATTTGTTGAAACTAAAAAAAAAAGGGAGGTGCAAAATAAATTTCAGTGCTCCAGGGTCTCAACTTTTCCAGCAGCTGGCACTGCACAGCCTCCCATAGGCTCTGAACAGATACGTTTTCAGGCAATGAAGAGGGTGACAGCATATCTGACATAGGCAGCTGACCTGGCTTTCTCACCATCAATAGCAGAGCAAGCCTACAGATGAAAGGTTCCAACCTTTCAGTGATTATTTTCTAACTCTGAGCTTCTAGTTCATAGTTCTTGTCCAACTCTGAGCTTCTCATCAACATTTTACTCAGTCACCATTCCTATCCAGTCTCTGCTACTGCTCCCCCAGATCCATGAGCCCTGTTAACCGTACCAATATTATTTGCCATCTTTTCTCTCACCTCCAGTTTTAACATTGCTGTCTAGCTGCAACTGCAGTTGGCACCACCCATGTGCCACTCTGTGCCTCTCAGGTGGCTCCTGATTTATCCACACATCAAGGAAGAGCTTCCTCTTCCTTCGATGATCAAGATATCTCTTTCATACAAGTCCCCCATTTTCTACTCCACACCTGCTCATCACCTCACTGCAACCGAGCCAGTCTGCAATTCTCAGTTCTTTTTGGACATCAACTGGATGAATACTGAAAACACAGAAGACAATCTCCCTCTGGAGACCAAGAGCCCTCTGCAAGTATCACACTGGAAGAAAAGAGATGCTTACCCTCATATAAATGGATATAGCTATTTAGGGATGGTTCATGTGCAGTCAGGTCACACCAGTGATTTTTGAGAGATAAAGCAAGCTCAATTCAGACACAAATCACAGACTTTATCTGCCAAATTCTAATGCTGCTGCTCAGCCAGGGCAAACTGAGGTATTTTTAAATGTGAATGAGTGGACTGTGGGTGGTTTTCCAAAAGAAAGAGCAAAAGATACATTCTTACAAATTCTAGATTCATTTTTCAAAGCACAGAGGGGCTACACTTCCTCTAGCACACAGTTACAAGTGGTGTTAAAATTTAATTTTAATAATATATTTTGCCTCTCAACATTTTCAAAAATTTGAGGCTAGGCAGATCTTGGCAAGGGAAAATGTCAGGGAACTTAATTTTGACAAAGTTATAAAGAACTGACGACAGTCTCCTAGTGAAAGGATTTTTATTCAAGAAATTGTATTATCACTTCACTTAGGAGAGTTTACTTATATAGTTAAAATTTCTGGATTTGCTTAACAGTAATGAATCCCTGTGCTGATACATTCACTCATCCTGAAAATTTCAAACAGCTTTTAGAGGCAAAATTATTGTACTTGATGGCCCTAACTAAGGATTCCTGATACATCCCAATTTCTATTTCACTTTAGCAGATTTTAGCCAAGTAAAGCATAAACTCTTGTTCTTTGTTATGACAGCGGATTAGTTAGACCTCCCAAGCTAGCAGTCCATCTGCTCTGCCAGCTAATGCTATTGTCCTAGAGACACCACCTCCTTCATTGTTCCACCGAGCAATCCACGCCAGCTCTTTTCTCAGCTGACACTGACAAGTACATGTCAACCCGTTTGCATTCTCCCGGACACATCTGTGACATTGAGTACAGGCTTTCACAGTTTCAGGCAGTTAAAGGCCTATTAAGAGCAAGGAAATACATTACTATAAAAATACAGGTATACACAAGCTTTTAATTACACCATATTAGTTTATCTCATCAATGCAATGTCCAGATTTACATGTTTACTTTGCTCCCTTCTACCCTTCTCTTCCTAATGACATGCTAGTTAGCACTGTCATCTGAAACAAAATGTTTAAAAGCATTCTGCAAATTTAAAAAACACTTACCTATAAAGAAAATTGGATTCCCTAGCATAACATGTTCTGGCAATTTTTTAAATAGATATAAGAGTAGAATCTCTTTCACTGAAGACTGCTTTTCAGGTTGAATCCATAAAATGTAAGGACCAAAATAAGGAAATCAATTCTACCAGAAGGTCCCTGAAAAGCTCTTGCTAAATGAACTGATGCAATCTCAGTACAGGACTTATAGTGTGCAATGACAACAAAATTCTCATTACTGTCAACACTTCAATGAAAAAGCAAGAGACACAGTGAAACTATAGTTGTTGCAGGTGGCAGAAATGCAAGATTATTGATAAGACGTGGATCAAATTCCATGCTATATCCCTTGCCATGTCTAACATAGCTTGACTCAAACCTTAAGTGACCTTCATGTGATCAAAAATATATGCCAATGCCAAGTAGTTAATGAGACAAACCAATTTAGATATAATAAAAGCATTATACTTCAAAACAGCAGGCTAAAATTGAAGTTGCTGCCTACAACACATAAGTATTTAAGGACAGAAACAATACACATTCCTTGTTGGCACACTGTCTGTAAAAGATACTAACAAATATACCATCTACTTTTGCTGATTCACCAGGCTCTTAGGGATTGTTATTTACTGGATATTCCAAAAATGAACCAAGACTCCAAACCAGAAATGTAAACAGCATCTCTCTGGCATGCCAGACCACATTCTCAATGTGTCCTTCAAATGCCTCCTATGCTGGCTCTCAGCCTCTGATGGGGAACCACAATGACCACAGTTGTTGGACCAGGGAAACAGGTGATAGATACTACCTTTAAAACAGTAAAATAAGGAGGAAATCCAATGCATTCTCTGCAGATAGCGTGAACTCTTTTAAAATCTTAATTTCATTTACGTCAATGTAAACCCGTCTTGGGAGATTTCTCTAGAGTGAATTCTGCCTCCAAATAGGAGGCATTTGACAATTATCCACCAGTGTCCCAGTTTAAGTAAATTTGTTTTAAATTGGAACAAGTTGTTATGTGGAAGGGGGAGTTAAAGGAGGCTGTAGTTTTGCCTGAGACACATGATTAGATTTAAGCACTGAAAGGGAAGGTCCCATCCTCTGGACACAGGCTGACAGGGCCGCAGAGCTGCCTTTTTGTTTTCCTCCTCCGTCTCATTCTTTTTTTTTTTTCCCTTTTGCTTTTTGCTGAAAAGCATTTCAGCAAATGAAAAATCTTAATTATATTTTATACAAAGAGGGCAAAAGCATTCGTAATTTGTTTTAACACAAGTAAGCGAGCAAGGTGACACATAATCAAGCATTCCCAGACTGATAAAAATGGTTTTCTGACAAGTCCTGCTCTGCATTTATGATGTAAGAATTCTCCTTTATTATTCCTTTTTATTTTTTTTCACGCAGACCACTGTGACCCATGCCGATCTTTGTGAATGTAGAGGGCAGTCCCTTCCATCTCAGCAAATCTTTTCCTTAAGCATATAAAAAGTCTGTTCATTAAACATGCAAACAGAAAACATTCCTCAGTGAAGAAACTGTTTTTTTCTGATTCATTTACAGCAACCCAAAGAACAGTGCTGAAAAGGTTCAAGGAAGCCAGCGAATCAACAGCATTTCCTTCTTCCAACAAGAGGTACTAGATACACTTGGATATCAGGCAACAGAGAATGAAATAGGAATATTTTCACACAAATTATTCTATGAGATAAAGAATCCTACGTGTATCTATATATATCAGCTGAACTTTGCATTGTAATCATGAATGGCTTTCCCAACTCCGGTGTTAACTGAACAAAAAATATCCATCTGGTCCTAACTGCAAAAGTGTAGGAGACCTGTCTTCAACAGCAACACAGTTCTTCTGAATTACAAAGCATCACAGCTCCCCTAGATTAGAAAACAGCAGACTGGAAAATTGCAGGAGATTGGTTTCTACAGACTCTTTGTTTACAACTGCAGTCAGTAACAAGACAGCTAGGGCTCGTCCTGCAAAGGAGCTTGCCTGAAGCAAGTGCCCTGGAGTCAAGCAAGGATATTCACTTTGGTCCAATAGTAGATCTCTAATAGATCAGTGTGGTAAGTCTGGAATTCTGTCTTCCTCCCTGCCCATGTCCAATTTTTAGCATTATTATTGTTTTTGTTTAGGCAAGCAGCCTAAGTATCATTAAGGAGACTAGAATCTTGGCTGTGTTTAATAAAAAAATTATGTGGAGAGAAAAAAAAATCCAAGAAGTAATGAAATAACAAGGAATTACTATAAAAAAGCCCTCATAATCAGATACTGCTTTTATCACATCATATGCATTAAACTTCTCTGAACTGATGTCCTTTTCATCCTAATGTACTAAATTAAATATCTGCTCCTTGTAGAATTTGATTCATCTAAACTAGATTAAAATCAAATCATGAACAAAATCAATTTCACTTAAAGTACAATAATCCCAGCCCACTAAGGCCCCCTTCTAGTAATCACAATAAATACTGTCTCTACTACCATTGCCATCCTTTATTTTTCCCTCCAGCCTTTCACTGAATGTATAATTTTCATATCATATTATAAATTAGGACCTTGTATATCTTATTCACATCTTATTAGAGCAAGTTGGCCAAGATGCCAGAGGCAAGACAACCTTATTCAAACATTCCTCTAGGGTTTTCAGGTCAAGTCATTTTTTAAATTGGGATTGGTATAAACCCCAAGGGATTTCTTGATTTAAGAAAGAACTACAAATATTTAAGCTGTCTTGGGGGGATTATGCTGACATTGGATCGTGGGATTACCTCCTGCATAAGACTCAAAGGATTTGGACTGGTTCGGCATCTCGTCAGAAAACTGGGCAAAAATGCTTCTTATGTGAAGTTAATCAGATATTCAATCATTCCTCACTGTAAGCATGTCAAAAGGTAGCAAACAAAGGGCGAGGGAAGCAGTTGCTTTGAGATGTATAGGAAACAGAAGCAATCCTCAGACATACTGTAGTGTTTTGGCTTCTTTGTAAGGAAATGCAATTCCTCATGACAGTTGGCCAAAATCCTGAAAAAAAAGCTTCAAATCAGTTATATACCAACCATCTCAGAGCTTGCCCCTTGGATTTGCAGATGATCACTACCAGCATGGTGGTATCTAATTAAATATTTTATTAATAATTAATAACACTTGGCACTTCTATGACAGAGCACCATTTGTCTCGGAGCACTTTAGTCTAATAACCAAGTCTGACAACAGCCTACAAAAACAGGAAGCTGTGACTGTAGCTGATGTAGCTGGAACTGCAAGAAGGTTTGAGGCAAACCCCCCTCTGTCCTAGTCAGATTGAGGCTCTGACTCAGGTCTGAGGCCAGGCTTGAATTGCAGTTGAAACCATCCTGTCAAGAACAGCACTTCAATAAATTCCCTGACCATCAAAAGTAAGTGTGAAAAATGTCACTCTCCTTCAGTAATTTCCTTCTGTCCTTTCTTTTTTCTCCTCCTAAAGCAGAAGTTAGAGGAAGAAAATGACAGGAGTTAAAGTTTTTCACTACTGGAACAATAAAAGCAATAATAGCCAGAAACATCCAGAAATAAAATGGCTACTTGAGAACTGTATTTGCTTGGTTCTGCCAAATGTAAAGGGTCAGTGCCAGACCATCATACTGAGAAAAATACTGCAATGAAAAATGGATTTTTTTTACAGATGGAATGTTGAAAGTCACTCTCAGAAAGGAGTAATGATGTCTTGTCAAACATGGATCCAATCCCCTCAACTGAAGTACATTACTTTATAAATTTATGCAACAAATAAAAAGCAAATCACAATTTTAACCTCACATATGTTAATTGTCCAGTGTGGAAAACTGAAGGAATTTTTTTGTATGTTTGTTTCCCTGCAGCTCATTCAGTTGAGAATTAGCTTCTTCAAAGGCATGTTCTTTATTCCCTCATCCAACTACGGCATCATCAGACACATCTCTACCTGTGTAGCCTCATATATACCCTATCAAGTACAACATACTTGCGTGAAGACACAATCAAGCTTAGTTTCAAACAGCAGAGACAGAAGATAAAGCCGACTAGACTGTAATAGTCTCTCAATTTCAAACACAGGCTTTCTTCTTCATATCTTTAGGACAATGCAGGAATCACACTGTACATAAAAACAAAGATTTCCTATGCTGGAGGGATTAAAAAAAAAAAAAAAAAAAAAAAGGGAAGAGAAAAAACCCCAATCCTAACTAAACTTGACAGGAAACTACTCTCCACTCACTCATGAAGAGATTCCAGCATCACTGACAACAAGCCCTTCTGATTGGGGTCAGTCACTTTTCAAGCCCAAGGGAATAGTCTTTTCCACCTTCAATCACAATCTCATAACTCCTCTATAAATAAACATACTAAGGAATAAAAAACAAAAAGGAGAGAGAACCAGCAGTCACAATCCACATACAACATAAACTGCATCAATAATGTTTGTATTCTAGGAATTCTGGAGAGAGAGAATCAGTCTTCTTCACAGAGTTGAAACAAGCTTTATTTGAACTATGTTTATAATTTGGAATGGTTTGGTAATTTTACAAGAACATCTGCTCAGACAAATGCATATAAACACTAAATACCATCTAAGAAGCTTCTAACTTTTAATGCTCAAAACTGGAATAGTATGTGTCAGATTTTTAATTAACACAAAAATTAAAGTTCTTTTTTAATGCTTATTTTGGATAAGATTTTGGTGCTTAGAATTCCAAGGAACCTTTTTTTTTTTTTTTCATTGAATCTACAACTGAATTTTCAATCAGTTTTTCTTAAAAAAGGAAAACATAATTCCCGGTGATTAAGCAAAAAGTGTGACTTACGTCATGTTAGTCATATTCCAAGATACTGGTAATTCTACAGGGGAGAAACAACACTGTTAATTCCTAGCACTGTGTATCCCGAGGCAATCCTATGTGAGGTCTAGGAGTGTGTGGAGAGGGGGAAGATGGAAGAGGATGCCAGAGATTAACATTAAGAGCTTTCAATTTATGGATCACAAACAGTTATACTGAACACTTATAAACTCAAATGTTTATGTGGCTTTTTCTTGTAAAGAATTCTTCAACCATTTTATCTTTTAAAGTATTTTATATGAATAGGAAATGCCTTTGGGCATTCTTAAATCATCAAAGAAAAATCCATCCAAGTATTTCTAAATTTCTTTTTTGATATTTAAAAATTAATCTGCATCCGTGGCTATAGATTAGTTTATAGATACAGAGAAAGTCTCAGTATCAAAATACCTGAAGGTATCTCTTGTAATAGAAGTATTTCTGGGATGAAAAAAAAAAAAAAAAATCACTACTTTGGAATTCCATTCCAGTACCCCAGGTACTGTTTACTAAATACAAGAGAGACTTCCAATTTTTTTTCCACACATGCCATAAGTGGCAGAAAGGAAGTATCCTAACATTATAGAAATCAACCACTGTTAGAATTTCCGGACAACAGCTCATCCATCTTCCTAATGTAATGCAGGATAAGTATGCCTACTAGATATTTGCCTTATACTTAAAGACTTGGAGAAAAAAGTATTTCACAGTGTCCTTCATAACCTGTCTCAATGCTTGGGGAGTCTTGTTAGTTAAAACTACTGAATGATGTCATATTTTGTCTAAGATCTATGCAGGCAACCAGTGAATTGCGTTCTGTGTTCAGCACAAGTACTTAGCTATTCCTTTAGTATTAACCCTGGTGGTGGTCATATGACATCTGCCACTGGCTGTCTGAATAGTTAAAATATAAAACACATGAGGTGAAGTACTGTCACACAATTATCAATACTGACTCCTTTAGTGGTGCCAAATAGTGTCCCCAAGTAGTGCAATTTCCAAAGCAGGCAATCCTCTTTCAGAGGAGAGTTAAAGAACATGGGAAAATTTAGCCATATTGATGCAAACTGTGTTGCATTATCTGAGGGCCAAATAATGGACCTGACTGTGTTTTTTTTACTAATACATAGTGCTAGCCAAAGGGAGAGAACATGTTTCTGTTAGAAAATAAGTCAAACTAATTAATGCTATCCTGTTTTTCTGCCAATGTAGAGGCATAAAATTAGCATACTGTAAATATTTAAGATGATATTACATTTCCTCAGTGAAATCATAATTCTAATCTGTTCCAAACAAAAGTACACGCCAACTCCTTGAAAGAAGAAAAACCTTCACCCTATTGAGCACCTAATTTATTAATAAAAAGAGCAATCTAAAATTAATATTGTTTTAGATGAAACTTGACCCTTTTTCCCAGTGTTCTGGAAATCCATGGTATCAAACTTGAAAGGTTTAACCATTTCCCTTGTACCTGGGTCGTTGTATACGGCAGCTGCCCCAACAAATCTCACTCAATGCTTTCTCAGCAGGTTCATTATCTGATTTAATATTGCCAGAACAACACACAGCGATGTTCCATGAAAAGGGACACTGTTTATTTTATCACATGCCAAAAAAATCTGCCTTTTTCACAGGAGGCTTAAAGCTTAATGGTGAAGGATATACTTTCTCTTGTTGTACTGGTCTAACTCCACTGCTGGTAACAGCAGTGCATGTCATGGCCTGCAGCCACTCTTCTAATCATAATGCCAATTAGCTCAGGATAAAAGAAAGAAGGATTAAACCTTTGCAATACTCAGTGGTGACATATCTGTCTGGCACCCAGTTGCAGACTGGGTAGGTCAGTGTTATGTTGTCAGGTTCCCCTTGCACTTTAAAGTGCTTAAGAATAGCTTTACAAAAGCCAGCAGCCTGAACAAAAGAGTTGCAGAAAGTAATCAATGGAAGAAGAAGATGCATGTATCCCACCTCTTGAATAGTACGTTATTCAGCTTCAGGTTGTGGAGCCTCCTAGCACACTGCCTCCCCTTCTTCAGTCAAGTGCTCCGAAAGGAATAAGAGTCATATAATTTCTTTAATGCTGAAGCAAAACTAAAGAACAAGAAATTTCATCTGTCCTTGCTACTTCTCCTTCTCCATGCAAGCATGCATACTGTCCTGGGTATGATTCTTAATTGACAGGCTCTCTGCACAAGTGAGAGACTCATCCTGAGAAAACTGACAATAAGGGGTCCCAGAAGGAAGAATACCTGATTTAAAAATACCAGATTCAAAAGGCAGGGCTTTTAACAAACCAGAAGCTTCAGCATATGAACAGATATATGCATTTATCATTGCAGCACTGTTAGAGGTTTTATCAGCAGATATTTTGGCACATGAAAACTTCAACACAATAGTATCTATCAAGAGTTTTCCAGATTTCATTCCCATCTGAGTGCTGAACATACCCATATATTCTGGGATTTAAGTGACTGAAGACTTATAGCCCATTTGTGGGTTATTTAGCTATGGCTTAGGTAACTGTCAAAGCTTGAGGAACTCAGTTGTCTGGAAAAACTCATAAGAATATTCAGGAACTCACTTGTATATGACATGAATCAACTCCTCTGATGACATTTGGAAATAGAGCAATCATTTCCCAGCACTGGCAAAGTAACATATTGGTAGCTACTCCGAAATTCCGCTGGGTGTTTGAAAGGTGTTGTATCATGTTGAAGCATCTGACATTTCATGTTTTCTTACTAATTAATCCAAATTTATTAAAGGCACTAAAGCAAGTGTTTTCATTAAAATCTAGTCAGAACATATCTTTCAAAGATTTTTCAAATGAATTCTAATCACCTGCAGTACAACTTAAAGTTAATTTTTCAAATATTTTCTTACCATTTTATAGCTTTGAGTTTCTTTGATGTCTCGTTTTTATGAACATACATCACATGAAGCTGCTGGTTTCATTTTCTAGTGCACATAATCATGTTAACTGGTAGTTAATTCGTTTTTAATTGTTAGAATTACATTTTCACAGAACCTTTAATCATTTTGAAAATGTTTTCTCCAGCCTGTTTACCAGGCAAAGGTTTTGATCTATGCAACAGGAGATCTCTGCAATAGGAGATTTAATAAAATTGATTAATTTAATGAAATTGTTATCCCATTTAAAGGTGGCAGATTTATCTGTCACAAAATCACAAAAGATTTAACTTGATGCATATGGAAAAATATAAATGGTCTAGGATGACCCTGCTTGAGCAGGGAGATTGGACCAGGTGACCCACTGTTGTCCATTCCAACCTCACCCATTCTGTGATTCTGTGAACTGTATTAAAAATAAATTTATAAACAGAAATCCAAAAAGATTCTCTTACAGGTAATAATGTTGGGATATTAGGAGGATTTAATACAATCCTTTGCATTCAGTTCCTTGAAAAACTCACATGCCCATGAGTTTTCTTTTTCAAGATAAGAACTCAGTTTTGAAGACCTAGCTTCAGTTTTGAAGCAATGTGGGCAGGGGCTATGCAAGCCTCATCCCATATATCTGGTGTTAGACAGCATCTGAGTCATTAGCTCAGTCATGACCAAACTATTCACCAACTATTTCTGACCGTCGCTTGGACAGAAATTCTTTATCCCATCAAATAAGTTTGATTTTTTTGTAACCAGCCTAGGTGGAAATCACAGAAAGGCCACAATAGCTTTTCATTTGCAATGTTAGGCCTGTTTTGAACTTGGTATTTTTAACCACAGCAATAAACATCCAGCAGCATCCAATTTTGCTGTGTTACTGCTTGGGTCTTCACTGCCCTCACTGCCCTCCTCCAACCAGGCACAGCTGCCGTGTGGATGACAGTTACAATATTAATAAACAAGAAAAGGGAAAATGGAAGCAAGCAGGCAAAGAAACATCGCCTTACAGCCTTGCCAAGCTTGCTCCCTTGCCTTTTGCTTTTCTCAGACTGGGTAAAGCCAGTAACTAATGGAGCCTGGAGACAAAAGAGGAGTGCTGGGAAAGGGGGGAGGGATGGGGGGGCACGCTGATCACCAGACACTGCTCTGTATAAAAAAAATACCCCACTGATGTTAAAATGCATCATAATTTATACATTTCAGCCCCAAATTAACTGCTTTGCTGCAGTCTACAGTCATTGTGTGAGTCGTCAAGACTGAAACAATTATGTGCTCAAAGGATGTAAGATACCAGCTGTAGATTTAATGCTAACTCAAATTTGTTCCTACTCTAGGACTGTCACGTGAAGATATGAATCTCCTCAAATTCCCTGTAAAGAATAGCTCCAGCATCTGACCTAGACAGTGTCTCCCCAGAAAAACTCCCTCTAAAATGCAGGATTGTCTTTAGGATGCCATTAAGTATAAGGCAGTATCTTCATTTGCCTTTGTGCATCAGTAGCTAGTTCATTATTCTCTACAGCTTTTGAGTAATTCCTCATATAGGGGGAAAAAAATATAAAGTGTAAATCCACCTCGCTGTGCAGCTGTTCTTAGTGGCTTAAAAAGAAGCATCATTGACAGGCTTTTAGAGGCAGCTGCATCCTGTCCTCTCAGCCTTAAGGAATTGCTTCGAGTAGGGCTAGCTCGTGGGAAGGAGGAAAGGCTGCCCCTGCTGCTGAAAAGGCTGGGGATACAAAGTAACTAAATTATGCAAGAAGTCTAGTAAAAATATGGGGTGAAGGAGCATGAAAATTCAGAGATCATGAAGATCTATGGAGAATACAAAACATTTTTAATAGAAGAAATCAAGTGTAGTATGTGGAAAAAGCAGAATGGGAAAAATTATTTGGAGCATTGTGATACATCTCAAAATTGGACTTTCCAGAAGAACTTGGCTTATTATCTAATGAACCACTGGGTTATTCCGAGTGGCAAAATAAATATGCTTAATTTTAAATGACACTTTAGTTCATCTATCTTCCCTTTGTAAATCCATCTCTTTATAGATATTATAGAATGGTTTGGGTTGGAAGGGACCATCTAGTTCCAACCTCCCTGTAGTGAGCAGGGAACATTCCACTAGGCCAGGTTACTCAGAGCCCTATTCAAGTAGGAGTGTCTGTAAATAGAAATAAAAATATGCCAATTAATGTATTTAACCTCTACCTGTTGCTAAGTATTTCTATGTGTACAGTAACTTGTGAATATTTATGCTGGGAAAAAAAAATCTATTCTAACCATCAGCTAAAAGTTGTCATTAGGCTCTTGAAATTGGTAACCTTGCTACAGATACACTCATAGAAGGATGACCTTTTATTTTTAGGTGAGTCTAGCAACAAATCATTGAATTATGAATAAACGTAGCTTTGATATTTCCAACCTTTTTCCAACCCTTTTAGGCTAGATTTATTTCAGTGACTATTATAACGTTACATTGTTTACAGTAATTGAACTGAGCAATCAACACAAACACAATGTGTTTGAGAGCTTCTCCAATTGTGTTACAACAGTCATTTATTAAATTACACACAGATGTCATTCAACTCCTTGAAAGGACTGCCCTTGAGTTCAAGCCTGAATTACATGTATACATTGGCATTCTATTATTAATCTTTCAGCCCTTTTTACTTTGTCTTACAATATCAAAATGGATTTTCAGTTTTCCATATTTCAGCAGAATGAATGTGGTCTTCTTTGGAATGGGGACCTGGGTGATAGAACTGAATCATGATTATAAACCAAAGCATATTTCTGCTTCTAATTCAAAATCAGTTGGGGAATTTAACATCACCTCATTTTTCTGTTTTTTCCCTTTCATTTTGTACTTCTTCAATCTGTCTCATTGTGCCACAGTTACAATTTTACTTTCTGACACAATGCAACCATTTCCTCCTAACACTATTGCCTACCAAAACAGAAAACTAAACTGAACATAGATGCCCAGACTGTAGCAACTTTTAACTCAGAAGAAAACTCAGTGAATCAAACTGAAAGACATTCTTTTTCCCTTTTTCAGCTACTAACAATCTGTGTCAGTGAAGTTCCACATACTAAAAAGCAATTGTCAAGGTTAGAAAAAACCTCCAAGATCATGGAGTCCAACTGTTAACCTAGCACTGTCATGTTCACCACTAAACCATATCCCCAAGTGCCATCCAAATATTTTTGAACACTTTCAGGGATGTTGTTTTCACTACTCACCTGGGCAGCTTGTTCCAATGCCTTACTACCCCTTCGGTGAAGTAATTTTTCCAAATACTTAAGCTAAACCACTCCTGGTGCAACTTGTGGTAATTTCCTCTTCTCCCATTACTTATTAACTGAGAAGAAACTGCCACCCACCTCACCACAGCCTCGTTTTAGGTAGTTGTAGAGAGTGATAAGGTCTGCCCTGGGCCTCCTTTTCTCCAGGCTAAACAGCAACAGCTCCCTTAGCTGCTCCTTGTAACACTTGCTCTCTAATCCTTTCACCAGCTTTACTGCCCTTCTTTGGAGACACTCCAGCACCTATACTCAAGAAGCTCTGAAAGTGTAAAGAAATTGTTTTAGTTAAACTCCAACTAGAATTTGCAAAAGGTTCCGCAAAGGTTCCTGTTGTACTGTTCAAGGAGTTCTAGAGCAGTTACGAGTGCAGTTAGAGGACTTCAAAGGTATTTCATTCCCTTCTGAATTCCACTTCACTTGGAGGATTCACTCTGTGCCAGAAGTAAGAGTTAAATATAACCTGACATACCCTGATTTAGGCCAGTTGTCTCTCTCCATTTAGGGATAAGGCAGCACATGCTAGTCACAGAACTTCTACAAAACAACCTGGCAAGTCCAAATTACTTTTATTGTAATGTTGGATGGGCAAACTCTGACAGTAGACTCCATTTTTTTTTCCTCCATAAATCTGTCATGAAGTTCTAGCTTGACCCTGAAGTGCAAACAGAATTTAGACATAATCTGACCCATACTGAGTAATGGGACTCTAGAGAAGGTAGGATTGGAACCCATTTCTGTGGCTTCCAGTTCTGAAATGCTAGTTGGGGATCAATGCTACAGTAATTAAACACCCAATGACTCAATGGTTAAAACAAAGAATGACATTATTTTATCCAGTTTTTATTAATAAAAAGTCTTCCTTTGTCCCCTTACATGCTAGAGGAAAGATATATTTGTACAGGGTTACTGAGTAGGCACAAGAGGAAGAAGGAGAATAACACCTCATGTTTTCCTAAGTATTGGGTGACCTGAGGAGCTTTTATCTCCTTGGATGACTGCATCCCCACGACCTACCCCTGGAGACTAGTAAATAGCCTGAAATACTGCATAAGCATGCAGACTTCCAGAAGGAGAAGAGAAAGTTCTATCAGGGCGTAAAGACTCTCCACACTGGGATATTCTGCCTATTCCAAGCTTAAATCATTCATATGCCTTCAGCAGGCATTGCTCAAGCACCTCATGTCCTCCAGTCTCCCTCCCAGAAGGCTTCAAGAGACATTTGAGTCATTTGTTGTAAATCAAAGTGTAGGGACAGCATGGAATTAGGACATATACTTAATAGTGGAAAAATATCAATATATTTCTCTTAGGTAGATTAAATTACATTCCTTTTTTTTTTCACTGCAATAAGTTATGCAGGTTTAGAGAACTAACAAGTGTTATGGATGCTGTAGCAGATATACAATGTAACATTTCCAATTTGCAGTCCCAATGTGCACTGGCCTGGCCCTACGATTTAACAGCTAGGACTTAATTGTCTTCTAGTCATTACTCTTAAAATGCAGAAGCTCTTTCTTTTTAATGTCCGTTTATAGTCTCTCTTGTCGTTTTCCTAGCAACAGTGTCCTAGTACCTGAGGTAATCATTTATACAGTGCAAAGCTGCTACTTTGGAAAACAAAATCAAAAGTTACTGCACATTAAAAAACAGTGCTCCAAAGAGAAAAAGAATTTATTAGACAACTTTTATAGTAACAAAACCAGGAGACATGATTCCTAAGCTCAGCTGACTGTTCTGTGTCCAGTACCAGGGGTTATACACAGAACCAGTCTGACAGGCCAAAGTATTTATGGCTGTCACATACCACAAGAGTATACGTCATAGCAGGTGATGCTAAATAGAAATGCTCTTACCCTTTCAGCCCCACCAGGAAATATGTACCTGCACACAGATACCCCCTGGATCTTAGGGAAATCATTATAGTGATGTATCTCTAATTCACTTGGTTTGAGTTGAGAGAAGGCAAAAAGGCAAAACTGTACAGGTCACTGCAACAGTTAGTCTCTTCAAGGCCCACTGGAAAGGCTGTGTACCTTGTACCTTAGCAGTCTCTGCCATACACCTTTTCACAAGGCAGCAGCCTTTGCTTCACTGCACTCCAGTTCTCCCAGGCAGAGGTCCTTGCCTCAAAATGTAAACCTACAGGTAGTATTAATGCCATACTTCTTACAGTCTTTTTCAGTCCTTGCATTTAAGGTATGCACTGAATCTGCCCCAGGGCATGTGCAAATTAAGAAAACTAGATTTCTGGTATTTCCCAACTGGCACACTAGCATAATGTTAAACCACTCTATTCCTGAGTCTACGTATGCTGCACAGAGGGAGTATAAAGCTTAATTAATTCATGTTTGTAGAGTGTGAGCTTCTCAATAGAAAGACATTGTGTAAGTAGAACTTACTCCTATTAAATCAGGTATTGGGGGAAATGATCACACTTTGTGGACTGGAGCTTGTTCCTCTGTTCTTTAAATAGCAAGAACGCAGGAAGCAACGTCAATGGAGACTGCATTCCTCATCACACATTAGTTTATTCAGAAAGTTCAAGCCAAAATGAATTCTCTTGGCACCTGTTCTGGCACATTGTGCTGCAAACCTGAGCTAGGGACAGGATCCACTTTTTGTAAGTGCAGACATTTCCTGGGTCCTATGTGTGGTCTCCGTGGAGGATGAATCAGTTGTCATGGGTACTTTGTTTATAGCCCCACCGACTGGAACTGGCATCTGCTACAAAATGACATTGTCTTATTGAAAGCAAAGTACTTAGGAGCAGATCCTGGTTAACGGGATGCAAGAACTTTGAGGGAGGAAAAACGAGGCCAAAGGGAATGAAGAGAAGGAACTAGAAAAAGAAATCTCAGTATTAGCAGAAAGAGAATTACAACTTTGGTACAGATAAGTGAACTGCTTATGTAAATAATTCTAAAATTAGTTATCACAGTCTGGTAATTTGCCTCAGTGCCAAATATGTGCAGTTATTTTTCACGTTTGTTAATGTTATAATGCTATTTCAAGTAAACTAAGTACCAAAAAGTATATGAATTCCCAATCATAATCACTGAATTCTTGTTTGAGCTGAAACAAGTCACTTAACCTTCCTCACAGTGTGAAATAATAAGACATGTCTGTTTAGAATGTCTTTTGTGGTGCTTTAGCAGAGGCTGTCACTTTTCAAGTAGGACACTACCACAGAAAGCACAGAGGTGAGATCCTAAGTCTTATTAGTTACACTGTTACTGGTGTGAAAGAGTAGTGAGGATAAGTAAGGACAATGATCACTTTATGCTTTGTCACAGCGCTACTTCATGCGTCACCACTTCCTTTATCAGAACTTATCTTAGTCATAAAAGTGGTTCCAAGCAAACATGAAAGGTAACAAGCAAGAACAGAAAATGAAAGAGCAATTTTACACTGTTGTGTCCTTTCTTAGCCACTCACACCGCTCAGAATATCACTGCGCTCACTTTAGTGTTACATTGCCATTTTTTACCTCCCTTTCTTTTTCACTACAGACTTCCTTTGTATCTAGGGCGTGAGTTGCAATGCTTTGGCATAATATTAAAGCACTGAGATGAAGAAATCCCAGATCAGTAGCTTTGATACAATATATCATTTTTATTTTATCATTACAGCATCTGAACATCTCTTCTATGGTTGTTCATCAGAGAAAGTAGGTGTACGCATGTGTCTGCATGTATGTGTGTGTGTACATGTAATGATGATGCCCAGTCAAAAATACCTACAACTTATCAGCCCCATAAAAACTAGAAGCCACAGATGTTATAGAAAAAGAAAACTAAGGCTTTCTTGGCTGCCAAGGCAGGGAGGGAAGCAAGAACTATCCCAAATGCCCATGAAACCATATTCCTGAAGCTCATATTCCATATATGTTTACCACCTAACCTTTTACCTAACTTCAGCTTTATATTATAAAACAAGTATCATATAATTTAGACAATGCATATGGTAGAAAGCCTCTCCAATTCCAATTCACCTTTCTCTAACTTCACAAGGAATGTTTAGTCAGTCTATCCAGATCCTACAGATTACTTTGCAGACTTCTTTTCAGCTGTCATCTGAGCAAAATTTTAAAGAGATGCCACAGAACCTACCAAAAGTGGATTTTGAAAAGATTTATCAAAGTTGCTCTGTCTAGAGATACAACTGGAACACCTTCTTTCTGGAATTAGAGACAGGTTTCAAATTTGCTTGAGGCATGTGTTGTTTTCCATTGCTCATTTTCCCACACTTTAAAATGCATGTACATATAGAGAGCAATTCTTGGTAGTAACCAGAAAAATGGTCTAAATGAACAAAATTTGTGTATTCCTGCAATTAAAGAAGTTACAAAGCCCCAGGGAAATTACTCGAACATCCTCTCCCCCATTAATAAATCCACTAGGAGTGTCAGGGTCTTTATGTCTCACCAACCTTGATGGATAAGTTCAGCACAATCAACAACAGACAGAAAAAATGGGAGGGGGTTTAATCACAAATGTGAGCATTACCAAAGTAAGCAAAAGTGAAAGGTTAGTTTAAACACAGAAACCATCTATGCAGCAGTGCAGGAATTAAGGGATAACCCTTCTGATATTCTTTAGTATTTTGTGGTCTGTCAACTATAACACCATTAGTGTATTTGCAGAACTTAAGAAGACCTAGCACTTTAAACAGAAGGATTTGCATGCATTTATGAAAATACAGCACTGCCAAAATATCCCTGCAAATTAACTGAATGAATGCACTGTTGCTGTATAAGGTTAGTAAACAGCAGGACATGATTCTTATAGAAACGATACAGTATCACAGTTTTGGAATACAATTATTTATTACTTGCTCTTCCAAAAATAAAGGAAGAGAATAAAGAAAGGGGAAAAATCCAAACAGGTAATGCAAACCCACTTGTACTGAAGTGCCATAAAGCAGCCAAAGCATACAGCAGCCAGCCAGATCTTTTCATTTACTCTCACAGAAATCACTCCAGACTTTTTACAAAACAAAGCAAACAGTGAATATATAATTGTGCAACATTGTTTTAAATTAAAGAAATTCAATGGTACAACAGCTGAATGGTTATAACATCAATGTGGAGGCCTTTTTTCAGCTTGCCTTTTTCTTGTTTTCAAGCTAATATTCATCAGTACTCATGTGTTTTCATCTCTCTTACTAGAGGGGTGTACACTATAATGAACAGAGTGGTTTTAGAAAGGAAGAAGGTAGATAACCACATTTTCAAGGAAAAATACTAAAATGTTTTCTGAGTGTTCTACTGAAAGTGATTGAAAGGTTCCCACATAGTGATGAAAGAAGGAATAGATCCACGCCTTGGTATACTCTATAGTCAAGATTTTGCATATGTAAGATCATGAACAATTTTTCAATATATCGACAGTTTCTATAAAAGGGAAAGTGAAGAGGACACTATTGACTTAAATAAAAGGAAACGCAGGTTAGACACTAAGAAAAAAACAGCTTTCCAAGAGCAAGGATAATGATGGACTGACAAGTTTACATAAAAAGGGACCACTATTTTCCACCACTGCAAGTTCAGGGGTTTTTTTAAATGTATATAAAATATTTATCAGGAAGTGTTTATAGACAGGTGAATCTGTTTTTTGGCAGACAACTTTCTTGACTGGGTGATCTTTTTTTGTCTTCTGTCAGAGAAAACTAAGAAGATATGACAATAGAAGAAAAGAGAGATGGGAAGAGAGAAAGCTCTTTTGGTTTATTTATAAACATTCACATGGGGTTTGGAATCACTACTCTTAAAGATGACTTGTTCATGATACACAACTCAGAATCTTGTTCAGAATGAGGGAAAAATTTAAACTTATGTGCCAAACCATAGATGTCATTACAGAGAACAGAGCTATAGTGTGATGCTGTCCATGACCTAAAAGGAAATTCTGGTCATGACACTCCACTTGACCCTGTCTCACTTTCACAGTACATAAAATAATATTCATTCTTGTTCATATACTTCCAGGTCCCCTGGTGCAAATCCCAAGTCAGAGATACATATTATTATATTGTTACTGTTGTTGCATAAGCCATTTAATGATGAAAATAAAATCTTCAATGAAAATACGTCTTTGGACAACTCCATCTTCTGGGCATTCACTCAACAACACTACCACTACCAGGAAAATAATCAGTGCTAGCAAATGTACCAAGACACTAAAAGTCAACCACCTGTGAAGCTTCACAAATACTCCCTTGAATAGTTATATACTTAGAAAACCAGGACTAGGCTCTCCCAAACTATATTATAAACAAAGTTTAGGATTTAAAAGTATTCTTTACAGGCCATTTTCCTGCACTCACCTTCTTTCGTAGATTAGCAAATTTTAATAATATAGACGTGGGTCACTCCATGACAGTTGACCTCATTGGCATCAATAGTCCCAGGCACATTTAATTTCCTAGTGAAAATCTTGCCAAGCAGCTCTTACATTAAATAAACTAATTTTTATTCTAGCTTAAGCCAAAAAGAAAGTAAATGGTTTCATTTAATAAAAGTTTGCTGCAGTTAATTGGCTCCAATTTTACTTCTTAATCTACTGACTCTGTCCTTTAACTAAATGACAGCTTGATGTGCAAAGATTTATGAACCCTTTGGTTACTACAAAGTAGGTGTAACATCCTCACATTTGAGATATACACACATAACCTTACAATATTCTGTTAAGTCAATCCACTCAAATTATGTACTTTTCAAGACCAACTGTTTCTTTTTTTTTAAAATACCCATGTCTGCAATATTGTTTATCAAGTATATAAGCTTTAGCTGGCTCCCCTTTAGCATAAAAATTCTTTTTCTAGCAGTGCAAACAAACTCAGAAATAAAAACTTGGAATCACTCTTATTGCTTCAGAAAGGTGTTTACCATTTTTAATGATTGGAAAGTTGACTGCATTTATATGGCCCAGCCTAGTGGTAAATCTGCTTTATTACGCTACCACCGTATATCACAGTCAGGTAAAATTTTAGCTTTGTAATATGACAATTTTGGGTTTCAGACTACTCATTTGTAGCACATGGTGACTTTTAACAAAAACTTGTCTATCCATGGCAGTGAGATGTAAGTGGACTTAAAAAGCAGGTAAGTGGTCCTCACAAACTGACAATACAGGACAATACACATCTCATTCAAATGACAAGTACACAGATTAATAACTAATGTATTATTAATACATATTTATTTCCTCTTCTGTGTTCAGTTTTATAGCAGGATGCATAATTAATGTACTATTTTAATCATGTTATAATAACAAGTCTCACAAAAGCAATACACAACTGGGTTTTGTACAGTTAGCTATGTCTAGTGGGAAGAATTTTCATGTCAACTATAAATATATAATTAGAAAGATAAACAAAATGCATGTCACTGGTATTATTAAGGCAAAATGTCTTTCTATAGTTTTATTAAATATTAACTAGAGACACCCTATGGTTTTGTATCTGCTGTTTGTTTTTAAACAAGCCACTTGAAAGAGAATGGATTGAAAAAACTCAGCTACTGAATTTCTGCCCTGGCCTACTTCTTATAAGGTTTGATGTGCCTCAGTGGTTTATTTCTCATAAGCAGCTCGCCCAGCAATGGGGAAAGCGAACTGACAAGAAAAATGGTTGGCAGGGGGAAAAAAAGGGGGGGATGGACGGAAGCACTGATTTCTCTAAATGGAGAATGCAAGTCTACACACTCTAACAACAAAATGCACGGGTAAACAAGAAAAAGCACTAGCCCTAGGACTGGCAGTCAACTGTAACTCCTGATAAAGTAAATGCATGGGATTTGGCATCTATCTATGAAGACTGTTGTGCTTCTGCCCTTGTAGCAGGACACCTTTGTAAAGATCTGCACTGAAGTTTAGTTAGGTGACCCTAAAATGAAGTGCTGCATTACTTTCATATGTTATTTCCTGTTATCTACTGTTAATGTTTCATTAAACATAAAAAAACCTCCCAATAATGACCAAATTATATCATTAAATTTACTTAGCATCAACTAAATCAGTACTACATGATAAGAAACTCCTCTAGTAACAACAAAAGACTTGAATTTTTTAATCTTCTTAATTGTATAGGCTATTATTTAAGAAATAAATCAATAGCATTCTAATACATTAAAGTGACACTAGCAAGGTCCTTTAAAATCTAAACCCAGCAATAACCAGCAGAACTTTTGTCCTTCAGAAAAGTGGTAACTCTTAGAATTAGAAAATACTTTGCTGGCTTTCTATGTGAAACATTGATATCTCTGTTTCTTGCTGTATTCTGTCACCATTGTGGCTGTTCGCACATTTATTTAATTGCGTGAAACAGCTTAAGACAAACATGAATGTTGATTCCAGTGGACAACACAGTACTGCTCATGTCCATGATGTAACCTTAGCAATGGTGAAAAGGTGGCAGAGTTTCCATAGTAATGACTGAAAAGAAATTTCTATTGACTATAAAGTATAACATGTGGGACTGTTTATCTGGCAGTTCTGTGTATTTCTTTGCACAGAGTTGGCAGTTTTGGTTAAGGGAAGATAAAATGATAACCAAGAAGCCAAGCTGAATCCCTCCAAAGTCAGTAAAGCCTGAAAAGACACCATAGAAATAAAGAAGAGAAAGACTGTTTTGGGAAGGAGCTGGATAAAGGAATGTGATAAATCCCAGCTTTGGCATAGCACAGCTTCATGTACTTCTTTAAACTGGGCTGTGTCAGACACACCAACATCTGTATTTTTCATTTCAACTGTAAATAGTCAGGTTTGAACATTCAATTTCAGTGGGCAGGTATGTGATGTCTTTTACTATTATCTTGGTCTTCATTTTCTGTTCTCTGTGATTTTCCACTGTGTCCATCATTGATGAACTTTGAAATTCCCCTCAAGCTTTTAATCTCTACCTGTAAAATATGAATTTTCTTTCATCTTATACATTCCATGTCTGTAACATGGAAATTTCTCATTCTGATGGTCATGTCTGCTGTCATAATCAGTTGACAACAGAATGCATATTACTATTCTTCTTTTTGTTTATTTTTTAAATAAGAATTTTTCTTGGGTTACTTGCAAGGAATGGGATAGAAGAATATAAAACTGTAAAGAGAATGCTTCCAAAGACATACTTTTTGAAAAATTAGTATCACTTGGGACTGCCTGCAGCTTAGAAAGTTAAAATGAATCAACTAAAACGAAGAAGTTAATGCAGAGAAATTAAGACACACGAAGCTATAGGTAGATGCACTCATTCTAAATTAAAATGCCTTTATTTTTCTGTAGTTTAATCCTCCCTTAAGCACTCCACTTTTCAATAAGTTTCCATATAGAGGCTTAATGGTCCTTAATTTTGCTGCATTAACTTCATACTTTTAGTTGTTCTCCCACGTACGATTGCCATAAGATATCTAACTACCACATTTACTTGGTGATTGTACAGTTAGGAACATAGAAGGCACATTTAAGTGCTGCCATTTATAACAGCATTAATTTGAACCTCAAAACTATTAATACAGAAATATTAATGCAAAATTATGGGCACTTCAAAGCTTCATTTTAAAATCTGGACAACTTTTTTAAACAGTTATTTTCAATAGAATATCTCAAAACATTCTGCAAAATATGCAAATATTGTTGTTACTATTCTTCTGAAGTGAAGCACCACAGTTCAGGGTTAAACCTACAAAGGAACTTTATAGATCTTCCCAAGTTTGTCACTTCCTGGGCAAATGCTCCAAAAGAAAGAGAGCACCACTTTAAATTCTAAATGTGTTTGAATGAAACTGGCTGTGGTCATGATTATTTGCAGCTAAACTCACTGCTGCCTGTGTGTGTGTGTGTTTAGCTCCGTTGCAGAGCACCTGTCCAGATCAGATACCCATAGGATTTAAGCACAAGGATGTTTACTTTGTGAATCTAAATCGGGTAAAGTGCATGCTGGATTGCTCTTCCAAGATAGCAACACTTCTGAAAAAATCCTGACAAAGTTCTTCAGGCTCATTTGGGATTTTGAAAAATGAAAACTCACACCACCAAGTGTCTAATTAAGATGAAAACCATGAAATATGCTACTAAGTGTGAGTAAAATGACTAGTGAGTAGTTGAGAAGTTGATAATGGCATAGAGATGTTTTCCAGGATGAAAGCTAGTCCAGGTTGAAAGAACAGTGCTTTCTGGCATAATTAAATATCTCTCAGATTGTCTTTTGCGGGAAAGAAAAGAAATAAGGCATTCAGTTCTACAATACAATGGAAAAATACCTGCTTTATGACAAAAATATCCCCTAGAACTAGCCAGTAAAATTGGTAGTGTCTTTAGCAATTTTGGCACCAAGGACTCGCTGATACAGGAATTGTGAGACAGAGAGATGAGACAGAAGATTTAGCCTAAAAAAAAAGAAGGAACAACAAAAACAAAAACACAAGGAAGCTAAAACATTTAAAGAAATGGACTTTTTTTTATTTTTTTTTTTTAGACTATTAGGGGGAAAAAAAAGAGGAATAAACAGTTTATCTTAGATATGCAGAGGGAAGCAAAAAGAACAAAGTTTACAACTAAGGTTATGGTCCCAGTAGGCGTGAGGGATAGTGAAGTTGTAAATGGAGACAGAAGGAAGGCAGAGGAGAGGGACTGAGGGGAGAGATAAGAAATGGTTTATGTTACAAAAACTATGAATGTCATGCACTTCCCTTTCCCCCTTTCAGCTTAACAAGTGTTCTGAACTACAAGAAACATGGATGTTATCAGAAAGGTAAGGTCTTCCCAAGGGACTACTGGCATGAAAGGATTATTCCTTTTTACTTCCCTAAAACTGACAAGTGCACTTCTATAAACAATGTTCTGCTCTTAAATCATCTAATTTATACTTTAATAATTCAGAGATTTCAGAAGATGTTTACCAAAACAATATTTACTGCAGATGCAGAACAAAAAAATAAAAAACACAAACCCTCAAAAAAAACCCCAAGAGAAACAGCATTTTCAGCTCCAAAGTTATGAATGGGAAGTAAATAGATACATCACTTCAGATGTATTGCATGATTGCATACGAGTGATACAAATATGTACCAATATAGACAACAAACATCATATTCGTACTTGAACTCAAGTGTAAGCAAAAGCCGATTAAACTGCCCTTTTCCCCTTCCTCTTTCACTCAGGGCTCAGTTCCCACTCCTGACTTGCGAGTACCAGTGTTCATCTCACCCCACAGGAAGGCATGAGAAAAGATCTTACTATGTTTTGGTATGGTTCGTTATCTGTGGACATGGCAAGCAGCAATAGCTCACAGATGTGAGAGAGCAGAGGATGGGAAGTTGGACCTGAAGGGGAGGCAGAAGATACTGCAAGGCAGATTTTGCTGGTTCATACTGCCAGGGACCCTCAGCAGAGAGGACTTTTTTCTGTAAGCATCAAGTGTGTGTTTGCAATTCTGCAGCCGCAGAGTTTAAATCTGTTTTTTTCTCATTTTATTTTTTTCAGTTACTCCAGAGTTGATCCATATACGTGAAGTACATTTATGCACCATTAATGGCTTTCATTACGGTTCTGTAATTTATTTCACATCAAGGTGAAGTGTGAAGGACAGTTCTCAGTTCTCAAAATCGTTCTGTTGTTTCCTTCTATTACTATTTCACAGTTTCTTTTTCCCTTCTCTTTCAAAATCCAATAGTACAATCAGTGTGTAAAGTTAGTATTGCTGAAATGAACATTTCTGTGATGCATTTCATTTTAGTTATTGGAAGTTTTCTCTCCACTGATGTTTGCTACCAAGCAAGAAAAGAGAAACAAACCTGTCTTTTAAACTGTGCCATGTAAAAATCAATTAAAGAAGACAATAATACTGCTAACATTTTCAAAATGAAAGCACCTATATCTGGAATTACTGTGTGCTTACTGCATACACAGAATTATCAGTCTTTCTCTTAAGTTTCAATGGCTTTACCCTCTCTATGCCTACAGCATTTTCACCTTACAGTGGTTCTGATAACATCCTCAATGGATTGGGAAATTTATCAAGTTGAGGTGTTACAGAAAATCATTCTTTATGTTGCTTTAAGAAAGCGGATATAATCTATCACTCAAAATATTTTAGCTTTAAATAATACTGGTTCTTCCTAAGTCTCTTGTGAAAAAATACAATCCACTACAACTGAAGAGAAAGTATTGGAATCATGCAACATCTTGCAAAACTGGCAGAGAAAAATTAGGACAGGAAGAATTTACCTACGATACTCCTAATAACTGCCATCATCTGCAATGCAAGCCTCTCCTGCCCATAAGAGAGACTTCATTTTTAAATACTAAGAAGCTCACTCATGGGAGGAGTCTCTTCAAAATTTTTTGACTATGCCCCTAGTTTCTTCCAAGCTTCCATGTTCATTCAAGCACAGCACAGCTATGGCAGAAATGGGTGTTATTTTTCTTTAGGAATCTTTCTGTTCCTATGTCTGCTTAAAGTCTTTTGTCACCTAAGAATTGTGACGTGTTGATACTCCAAGTTTTTGAAAAAAATGCCATCCTTTAAAAAAACACACAGTCAAAGAACCTTCTAAATACTTTATTATTAATTTAGGATTATTACCAGAATATACGCAAAGAAGAATTTCAGAATAAAGAAATTATCATATTCTGAAGAGATGATAGGTAATTATAATTATCATCCAAGTTCCAACTTCCTATCACCCACAGAGAATGACCCTATCCAATTTATTCCTTTCCAGGGGTGGGGTTATGCTCCTCTCAACAAAAGTTAGATTTTTCCCACAGCTGATGGCAGCAGATACTATCAGAAGATATTCAGTCCCTCTAATCCTAAATTCATACCTGTTAACCAAGTTGGGATGGAGTGCCAATATGCTGAAAGGCAGGAGGGCTCTGCAGACGGACCTGAATAGGCTGGATAGATGGGCCAAATCCAATAGTATGAAGTCCAGCAAGGCCAAGTGCTGGGTTCTGCACTTTGGCCACAACACCTCCTGCAGCACTACAGGCTGGGGACAGAGTGGCTGGAAAGTGGCCAGGCAGAAAGGGACCTGAAGGTTATAATCAACAGGAAGCTGAACATGAACCAACAGTGTGCCCAGGTAGCCAAGAAGGCCAATGGCATCCTGGTCTGTATTAGGAACAGTGTGGCCAGCAGGAGCTGGAAGATCCTTCCCCTGTACTCAGCGCTGGTGAGGCCACAGCTGGAGTACTGTGTCCAGTTTTGGGCCCCTCGGATCAGGAAGGATACTGAGGTGCTGGAGCAGGTCCACAGAAGAGCAACCAGGCTGGTGAAGGGATTTGAGGACAAGTCCTGTGAGGAGAGGCTGAGGGAGCTGGGGTTGTTCAGTCTGGAGAAGAGGAGGCTCAAGGGAGACCTCATCACTCTCTACAACTCCCTGAAAGGAGGGTGGAGGGAGGTGAGTGTCAGTCTCTTCTCCCAGGCAGTCAGCAGTAGGACAAGAGGGTATGGGCTTAAGCCGTGCCAGAGAGGTTTAAATTGGACATCAGGAAGAAATTCTTTACAGAAAGAGTGATCAGAGATGTTGGAATGGTCTGCCCAGGGAAGTGGTGTAGTCACTGCCCCCAGAGGTGTTAAAAAAAGACTTAGTTCCGTGTTCTAGTTGACAACATGGTGTTGGGTCATAGGTTGGACTCGATCTCAGAAGTCTTTTCCAACCTAGTTGATTCTGTGATTCTGTAAACAGCCTATAAATCTGTATCCTGTCTTTTCCTAAAAGATCACTTCCAAATTCAATGTGATTTAATACCTTTTGCAAGACTTCAGACTACCTCTGAAATTAGGTTGTTGTCTACACCTAGATGTTAAGAGCTGGGAAAGGGTCAGACAGACAGATTTCTCTCAGAGACCTTGTCTACACAGAAGCATGCAGCAAAATTATTCTGCTTTAAATTCTTAAAGTGGATTATTTAAACTATATTAAGTATCAGGTAGCTGTAATTCATTTGGAAGGGAGTTAAGTTAAACCAAATCATGGCATTTTTTATTCTGAATGAACATCTATACAAGGACTTAATTAGGTTTAACTAATCCACTTTAAATTCGTTTTTACAGATTAATTCTCCTGAACATCTCCATGTAAATAAGCTTTCAGTGAGCTAAATGTATTTTCATTCTGTTTCAAACATGGATTGTGTTTTAGTATGTATTTTCTTGTTAAACTCTGAGTATCAGAATATATGACAGAGACAACATGGCACTAATCCATTTAAATGTCACTAGTAAACTGACTGGCTTTTTTTACTTTTAATGAAATAGTAATTTTTTAAAAAAAAAAGATTGGTTATTTAAAGTAATGTTTCACCAGCACTGTGATGACAAAAAGAGGTGTGTCGGTTTTTGTAACTCTCCTCAATTTTTCCTTGTTTTGTGCTGTAAAATCCTATTTGGACAATAAACAAACATTATCAGACAGGCCTGCTTACCAAAGGCCTTATTCCAGTTCATCTTTACCTTGTTAAGTAGCAAAACAGCCAGACCCAAATGAAAAACAAATTTGAAACTGGTTATTCTCGAGTACAGGCATTTTGAACACAAAGATTTAATTTGAATTAATATTTGGAGAAATCCATACAAATATCTTTAAGAAAAAGACAAACCTACACTTAATTTCCTTAGAAAAAAGCAAGGAAAATGAATCCTACAAAGAAAAAAAAATCAAGGCATGAGATGTGGTTTAAAAGGATCCTTGTACATTTAAGAAAAAATTATTCCTTTATCTCCATGGGAACATAGTAACCTCAATGTTTTGGAAGCAGGAGAGGGTAATGAATGTGGCCTCCATGCTCAGTTCTATCTTAGCTTTTTTAGTTTAATTTGGGGCAATTAATTTCCCTTCCTGTACCTCACTTTCCCAACAAGTAAATGGTGGCTATCAATACTGAATTCCTCTACAAAATGCTCTCAGATCTATGGTTCAAAATGTGTAAGAAAAAGAGAATACTGCATTACTGGTTTAGTATTAAGTATGAAACAACTGACACGATATAACCAACAGATATGTGTACAAACTTTTAGCAGGGAAAAAGTCGTGTACAAGGATAAAAAGTGCAAACTGATATATTTGCAATAGAAGACTAAAATCATAAAGCTTCTGAAAAGTAATGAACCTAATACTTCTAGATTTCAACAAAATGCATTACAGCAAAGCTTAAAAGGGAAATGGACTGGGGGGATTAAGGAAATTATGTTCAGGTCACATGAATTGATGATAAATATATTAATACTACAGTATTCACCTCCAACTGACTGCTTGGAAAACGGTGAAACATTATAAACACAAAGGTCATTGCAGCCAAGAAATGAGGTGGATTCCCAAGATGGAGTCACTAAACACCGAAAACCCTCAGTAGTAAAATAAAGAGCTGTAACATAAAAGTTCTTTCAAATAATTCTCCTTGTTGCTGAGCTGGCTTTACTCAAACCCAGCTACAGGCAGAATTAGGTGTATGGTGTAAAGTCTAGGGCACTTAATGACATCAGCTTCAGTGAGGAGAGAGTAAAAAATTTTCAATTCTTCACCACCCCAAAACAACTGTCAGACAAGGAAAACAAAATAATGAATCTGAACACCAGAATACAACTTTGAATTAAGCAGTTAGCAGTAGTATAATATGTATTATCACATATATATATATATGTTTTATAGCTTAGTGCTATGAGCAACTTCAGTGTTTTCTAATGTCAAAGTCATAAGAGGTTGTATTTTTTTTTTTTTTAACCCAATACAGCAGAGGTCTCCTCAGCTTAAATAAAGCATTTTTGGAGCTGCTCACTTCAATTTTAAAGCTGCTGAAAAAATGTTTACCACATTCTTTTGCCTCATTATTTTGCCTTATTATTCACTCTTTTTTTTATTTTTTTTTTAATTGTTATTTTTAAGAGACACATCTTCACATTAGTATCTTACTGTGAAACACAAATTTCTCACGAAAAAAGGAAAGGCTATCAGCACCATAGTCCTTGCTCCATCAACCTCCATCATTGCTTTTTACATTATTTGATGACTGAAGACTTTTCATGGTAGGGTATGGAGGCAGGAAAGTGGGAGAAAATACACATGTTCCAGTTTTATTCCAAATTTATAGTAAAATTTATTTCCCTGCTCTCCTGGCCCAGAGTCCACATGCCTTCTCTAAAGCAAAGGCATGATTTGGCCTGGTTTACCCTCTGTCTGAGCTACACAAATGGTTTGTATCTGAAGCTCAGTAAGGAACAAGCTTTAGCAGCACTGCAAGTACTGACATACAGCAGTAATATTTCTGAAATAGAAGAATATTCTGCCATTTTCTTCTCCCTTATTTCAAAAGAGCCTATTCCTCTTTTTAAGCGTGGGTGCCACACTCTTTTCTATGGTCTATGACCTGTGTACATTTCAAAAAAATATGCCAGTCTTGTACTTTTTTACTGCCACTCAGAAGTGAAATATTTCTCTTTTTTTTTTTACATTTTTTTCCCCTAAACAGCGATTGTTGAAGTTATCTGACAACCTATAGCTTGTCACACAAAGCAGAGGAAAAAGCTTGAAGGGACCCGTGGTGAAAACAACAGGTCTAAGTGGAACACAATATAAGGGGCTGACACTGAAAACTGGAAAACATTCATGTCTGCCAGTTGCAAACAGAGAAGGAGAGAGACAAGTCTAAGCATAACTTAAAATACACTTAAACCCTTCATTTAGCTTCTTATAAGACCAAGGGTTAAAAATAAGTTTGACACCTTGTTCTATTGCCTGTGCTCACCCTCAGGTAATAAATGAACCAATGAAATATAATAATGGGTCCCTCTGAGCCATGACACTGCATGACATCTATTACATACCTCAGGAATATCAGATGTACTCTTATGGGCAATTTAAAATCACTAACATGAGTTTTAAAAAAATGCAGCAGCCACAACATTTTTAAGTGGTTTTATTTATTCTCACATTTTTTTCTTTAATGATTTATCAGATTATCTGTACATCAAGAAGTATTTATTTTCTTTCTAAATAATGCCTGTATGAAAATATCTAAATAAAAGTATCTAGTATTCTCACAGCTGCTCTTACACCTTGATCATAGGTTTTTCACACACCATCACTGCTTTCCTTAGTTCATTGGTTGCTCTGGAAAGTAAATAAAATGTATATTGTCATATAGCTTTGACTGTTAATGTCTCACAGTCACTTCGTATGAGAGTAAATAAAAAAATAAAGAGGCATTAAAGAACCTCTTGAAAATAAACCCCATGTGATTTTTGCGCTAAGGAGCTAAACTTGACTCTGCTATATTGATTTAATGACAATTAATACTGAAAGTCTTCCCTTTAAAATTTTCATTTGTATAATGCCATGAAAATTTAGATGTATATCCCTATGAGCTACTCATACAATAATTCCTATTAAGGCTAATGAAACATAATAATAAGCCACAATTCTGGCATGTTAAGAGTTTTGCTTAAAGTGGTGTATAAACACCCTGAATTAAAATACAAAACACACATAAGAATTAAGTGTTATTATTCCAATTTAATACGTAAGAAAACAGGCACTGCAGGATTGGTTTGCAGAGTTTAATATGCAGGTTTCATTCCAGAAAAGAATTATGACAAGTAGCAGGATTAAAAAATGTCCTTAAAATTTAACATGCCCTAAACACTTTCCTGATTGAGTCCTGGGTGTGCGTCAGTGACAAAGCTGTAACACAAAACTTTGGCTGCCAGCCTGAGCTCCCAGCCATTTGTGCAGCCAAGGTAAAGCACTGGTTTAACAACTGTGTATGCTGAGCGCAGATATTGTTCAGCAAGCAGTAAAAAGCATGAAACGATAAAGAATGGCTTATAAGGTAAGCACTGTAGCTTCTCCTTGGTTTTGAAAAACAGTAATTCAGATTTCTTCCAAAATGGTGTTCTCTCTCTGTTCTACATTCGTCTCCCTATTCTTTCCTTTCCTTTCCTTCTCTTTAAAAGCTGCTAACATCAGCTGCTTCTTTGTGGATTTTTCTTTTTGCTTCACTGCCTACAAATTGCTCTAAGCTCTTCATTCCCTATGAACCTGTTCAGCTGGAGGAGAACAGCTGTACAGCAGGCTGTTCCTAGTACACCTCTGGAAAATGTACAGGAAAATGTTAACAAGCCATATAGACTAAAGTTTTTTGTCTTCTGAAGATTTGAGTGGGGATATAGATTTAAATATATTTAAACCTGCATGCATCTAAGCAAATGTACAGTTGGGAAAGATAAATAATCATTAAAGTACTAGGTACATTTCTCCAGAGAGTAAAAAGTCTAAAATTCTCAGTCTCTGATTTATATCCTCCAGGGGTGTCGGACGATGTCTAACCACGTCAATTGGAGTGGAAAAACACTGCATGTCAGCACAAGAAGGCCTGATTTCTCTAAAACAAATGTCTTTTTAGTTCCTTACCTCCTCAACCCCCTCCCCTACACAAGAAAAGTGTTCACTGAACTAATTCAAATTGTTCAATTTCTTACTTAGGTTCCAAAGATAATGAACAATAATATTCATTTTACCTCAGAAGATAAATATATTTGCAGAAAAATCATAGTTGTTTTATTTTTCTGGTTTTGTTTTAGTAATCAAAAACACTAAGATGAGAATCTTGATTATAGGCCTCTAAAAAAAGGACAAATGTATACAGGGTATGAGAGAGAATACATGAAAAGGACAAAATGATGCTTCTAGCTGAAGAAAATTGACCCTGGGTTTCTGAGCAAAAGTTCAAAGAAGGAGATGGAAAATTTGCTACTGACTTCTAAGTATTATGTCTAAAGGACCTGGTTTAATCCAGGAATAAACTTCCTTTTCCCCTGACATGGACCTGTCAGTTCAAACACATAATACATGCAAGGTAAATCATCATTTCTAATGGCAATGTTATTGCTGTGCTTTATGTATCTACATAAAAATGCTGGATAAATCAACCTACATTAAAGGGGTAACACCAATGACTGTAGTGGTGTTCTTAGTTCTCCTTAGAGGGTTTTAGATTTGCCAGATGTTTAATTTTTTTCTGATATACGTCCTTAATGGAAGCTTTCACTAGAGCAATATTCCTCCAGTTTTAGAAAACAAGGATTTTTTTTTTCTTTAAACACCTTTATCTTGGAGAAACAAACATGAGAGGAGCTAAAATGAATGACCCCAAACAACGTAAGAATTATTCCATTTTGATTCTTTAGTAACATCATAATACAGTTTTTTGGACCCTTTTCCTTTCTTTTTCCTTCTTTCTTCTTGTTTTCCATTTCTTTCTCTAAATTTGAGGCAATGTTCCCCTACTGGTCTCTCCAGGCTGCCAAGGACAAGGGGAAGGAGGTGGAGACATTTATGTCCTCCTCCTCATACTAACTGGTTGCCCTTCATCCTGACATTAAAACACCTCAAACAGGGCACTTCTGAGACAAGCAGGAGACCTCAGTTAGTCTGGGGAATCTGAAGGAGGTGAAACATTATTTATGCTATGACTAGAAACTAGAATGTTTGGAGATCCCAGTACACCTGGAGATCCTACTGCTACAGACTTCACCATGGCCAGTGTTCTTGGGTCTCTGAAGAACTCCACAAAGACCTACTGATCCTTGTCTGAAATGTTTAATGGTGTTAGGATACTTGAAGAATCATAAAAGACTCAGCATTAAAAGATTTTGGTATAGCCCATCAGTACTGGAAAACACAGCATTTTTAAAGCTGATGTCATCCAGTGCTCACACATAGGAGATCACACTACAATCTGAAAATCAAATAAAAGCCTAGAGCAAACCCCTAATAAAACACGAAATAATAACTGCAGGATGGCTCATTAACTTCCAAAGTTCCTAAGAGGTTGGAGATCTCTGAAATGTCTGTCCTTCTGCAGTGCCTGCAAGCCTGATATGAGATTTAATGAGTTCTCTGTATCAACACAAAAATAAAGAAATATTTTCTGGTTTACAATTCATCTAGTTGTCTTCTTACCTCTCTAAAAATACAGCTATGCCAGAGATTTCAACGCAGTTTTACAGAACAGTGTTCTGTTTCAGTAAAATGAATAGGACCAATAACTTTTTAACAGTTAAAAATTGATGCTTTTACACAGTAGAGAAAAAATTGCAAATTAAATTTATTCTAGAATCCATTTTTATTACTGGTTTTCTCCAAGAAAAATAAAATCAATAAGAGGCAGGATTTCTCAATATGTGTAGCGGGTCTTAACACTTCAGCATTCAAAGGGTTGAGATTTACTTCACTGAATTCTAGACCATGACAAGAAAATCTTCTTAAGATGATGAGTTATGCACTGATAATTCTGGACAGAGCATGTTCAATATCTACTGTAATCATACATAGATTTTTATTTTATTTCTACTTCAGAATTACCTTGGAAAATTACAATATCAAACTGAGAGTAAAGAAATGCAAAAGCTTCTAAATGCAAAGAGAACAATCTGTTACATTTTTAAAAAGTCTATTAGAAAATAACTGTAATGGGTATGAATGTTAGATGAACCCCCTGTGACTGTGGGTGGAGAAGGACTGCAATAATTTCAGTCCTTTTCAAAAATACTGAGCAAATATTGTGGACCTGCTGCTACGGCCTTCTAATTTTCAGACTCCAGCTAAACGACTAAGCTACCTCTCAAACTAACCAAAAAGAACAAAAGAACTGGTGGGGTTTAATTAATATTTGTTGTAAAAATCTGACCATAAAAACTGTCCTTGATACTGCATTATTAGGTTTGCATCTTAATTTTTCATGGAGTTTTGTAATTTTATTTTCAACTGTTTCTTTTTTAAAAGTGAAGAATTCAAAATTAGAGGTTACTAAATAGATTGGTACATAAAAAAAATCATTGTTAATACCTGGAACTTAAGGTTGATAAAAAGGTACAGTAAAACAGGAAAGTATGATTCCATTACTGAGGAAAACTGGTTGTTAAAATTAATGTATTTGAATCAGAGAACAATGTTTACACACGTACTGTGGTACATACTGGATAGTTACTTACACCTTGAAAATCAGAGATTCTATTTTGATTGCCAAGTAATTTTAGCATCAAGTTCTACTCCAACAATTAGACTGACTCCAAAGCAAGCTCTCTGCACCAGGCTTCAGCATCAGCTAAATTTTACTCAGCATTTGCACAAACCTGCAATTTAATCAACAGATAAATGCAAAAGAGTTTCACTGGTAAGGTTTAAAGAATAATTCAGGATTTGCACAAAATCGTCTCATGCTACACTGCTCCCAACTAAACAATTAAATTTGTGACCTTGTTTAGATAGATTGTTTTCAGTTAATGGGAGGCTGATGGGACTCCTGCCTCCAGTCAGTTCAGATTTAGTGGAAAGGCTATGCATCTTCTGGAAGATGGTGAAAGAATTCTGTAAATATGACACCAATGGAGGGATTAACACAGTATGTTTTCACAGAATCCCAGAATATGCCAAGCTGGAAGGGACCCACAAAGATCACTGAGTTCAGCTCCTGGACCTGCACAAGACTATCCCCAAGAGTCACATCATGTGCCTGAGAGCATTGTCCAAGAACTTCCTGAACTCTGTCAGACTTGGTGCTGCGACCACTTGACTAGGGAGCCTGTTCCAATGTCCAATCACCCTCTGGGTGAAGAACCTCTTTCTAATATCCAACCTAAACCTCCCCTGACACAACTTCAGGCCATTCCCTTGGGTTCTGTCACTGGTCACCATAGAGATCAGTGCCTGCCCTCCTCTTCTCCTCACAAGAAAGTTGCTGACTGTAATGAGGTCTCCCCTCAGTCTCCTCTCCTCCAGGCTGAACAGACCAAGTGACCTCAGCTGTTCCTCATACAGGTTCTCCTCAAGGCTCTTTTTGTTTCCCTCCTTTGGATGCTCTCCAATAGTTTAATACCATTCTTAAATTGCAGTGCACAAAAGTGCACAGAGTGTTCAAGGAGAGGCTGCCCCAGTGCAGAGCAGAGTGGGACATTCCCCTCCCTTGACTGGCAGGGCGATGCTGTGCCTGATTCCCCCCAGGACACAGCTGGTCCTCCTGGCTACCAGGGTACTGCTGACTCATATTTAACTTGCCATTGACCAGGACTCCCAGGTCCCTTTCCACAGCACTGTTTTCCAGCATCTCATTCAAAGCCATAAAATGAAATAGTTTACCATTAGATGCTTGGGTTTTGGTTTTTGCTTTGTGGGCCTGTAACTATTAAGCTAGCCAAAACAGTATTTAATGAATAGAATGATGAAAGCTACAACATATATATATTCTAGCATATGTTGTCAACTCTTTCAGGTTTAGCTTGGGGAGATTGATTTCACCCTTGTGTTATGTGGGGCTGTGATAAGTTACCATTATCTATGCTCAGAATTACATGTCTGATGATGCTAAGAAACAGCACGGATGCTAAGTGCCCAAGGCTGTAACAGCATTTGACTCATTTCACTCCTGTGCTGCCTACAGCAAGTTAGCACCTGACATATCTAACCAAGCAACAGCAAGCAGTTAATGGGATTCAGTGAACAAAATTAAAAAAAAAAAAAAAGGCAAGTCCACCTGGTGCAGTAACCTTATGCTACATTTTAGGTAGATTTATTAAAATCTCACAAATAATTTATATATCTTTGCCATAAAATTTAGTTATCATAGGTTTAGTCTGCAAGTGCTTATGGTACACTATCAGCCACTTTACAACATGTAAGTTTTTCTTCCAAGTTGTCTAGTTACAACAAAAAAAAAGTCTTTATATATTCATCCTGAAGAACACATATTGTAAATTGTGATTCTTCCACTGTCATTTCCCTCCTATATACACAGCAAAAGACAAATCTCTCTTCCAGCTTTGGAGTCTTCCTTTAAGTTCCCTAGGGCAGATTTTCAGCACTGTAAACTTCAGTCTCGTCTAGCCAGAAAGTTCTTCTTTCCAGAGACTAATAGTAAATATGAGTATTTACAAAGTTTTTATCATCATGTTCAATACTCTTGTCCCACCTGAAGACAAAAGGATCCGGGAGTATATTCTCTTGATTGTCAACATTACCATTCTTCAGCTCATAGGTAGCCTGCAAATTGCATATACAACGGTAAAACTTCAGATGCTAGAGAAATTTTAAAGGACTCACTTCATGAAAATTCTGTGTCTGCTCTTAATTGCTTTAAAGCATCTTCATTCATCTTGCAGTGATGTTACTGCCACAGATATCATCAAATATGATTTTTATTTTTTAGTTTATTTTTAATTCTACTAATGAGATTTTCATGTAAAAAATCATTCAGAGATTATACTGCTCAAGTTACAAAGGCAGAAAGAGAAATGTATTTGCAGTAGCATACTCCTCAGTAAAGACCTGTATTGATTCAATTGCAGGGGTGGCATTGTGGCCAGTTTACGTGCTGACAGGAGAGAATGGAATGGAATGGAATGGAACTATTCTATTTGGAAGGGACCTCAAACAATTACCCTGTCCAATTGCCTGACCAATTCAGGGCTGAACAAAAGTTAAAGCATGTTGTTAAGGGCATTGTCCAAATGCCTTTTAAGCACTGACCAGCCTGGGGCATCAGCCACCTCTCTAGGGAGCCTTGTTCCAGTGTTTGACCACCCTCTCAAAGAAGTGCTTTCTAATGTCCGTTCTAAACCTCCCTGGTGCAGCTTTGAACCGTTCCCATGAGTCCTCCCCTAGGGAGAATATCTGCAAAGTATTTTTTTTTTTAAACAGTACCAGGAGTATATCAAAAGGAATTATATTTAAAAAATTATGAAATTTAAACACATCAAGGACAAGTAGTCCAAGTTAATTCTGAAAGAGATAAGATTGTGCTGTTAAGATTGTGCTGTTATTGTTACTCTCATTTTAATCATTTTAATACATGCATGTTAATATCATGCTTCATGACACTCTTCTCTTGTGGTAGAACAGTTAATACTGAAAAATGTTTAAATGTAATAAAACTATTCCAGAGTATAAAAGGTCCTCTTGTAACAGACTAAAGGATCAAGAACACTCACACCATCAAATCCTCTGACTGACTGATCACGCCAAAATGATTTCCAATTGCTGAAGTGTTCCCTTTCATTGTGTGAATAATGAGGGGCTGAATGTGTCACTCAGCAAAAACAAAACTGTTAAGTTTCTTGAATTTAACTTTTCCTGGCTTAGGCTTGAATGCCTTTTTTTTTTTTTTTTCTTTTTTTAAATAATGTGTATTTACTGGTATAAGACTTTCCAGGAATACCAGCAATTTGACTTTTGGCATGAACATGAATACTGGAAGGTCAATGAAAAAAAAAAATCCCTTCTGTGGACATATTAAACTGGTGTACCGGGAGGACAAAACATAATTAAAATATCTGCATCCTGCACTAATCAAACTGAAACTGTTCAAACTGACTAAGAGGAGTACAAAGGAAAGAGCTGTTCTACCATCCAACAGAGAAAAAAAAGTTACTGACAGATGTGAAGCATTTAATGTCTTCTTTGCACTAGTTTTAATTAAAAAGGTCAACAGTGAGAAGGTGACTAGCAAAATTAATACAAACAACAAAAGAATGATTTCAATTAAAAAATATAGACAGACAAGGTTACAGAGTACTTAAGTAAATTAGTTTTCAGAACAGATGTTCCTGATGAACTTTCTCCTAGGGTACTTAGAGAACTGATAAAGCCATCTCAGAACCATGTTGCCATAAGAAAAGCAATCTGTGAAGGCCACATGAAGTATCAATAAAATGTAAAAGGTTAAAACATAATATTCATCTTCAAAAAAGTAAGGAAGCATGAACTTAGAAATAACAAATTTTTCTGTCACCTATTAAGTCCCAGAAAAGTCCTGGAACAAATGAACAACATGATTTTTAAGAAGCGCGAAATATGAAAAGGATGTAAGAAAAGATGAAAATCAATTAGTTAAGAATTAGTCAATCCTTTAAGATCACAACAAGTCAACAGAATTCAATATCTCCACAAAACAGTAACAGACCTTGTGAAGAGGCGAGTCACGAGCAAGGTCATTTATGTGTGTACCCCTGGCCCCTGAGAAAATCCTCAAACATAAAAAAAGGAAAGTTTGTCTCAGTATTACTAACAAAACTGATTACATATAGTGTAATCATACCTACACTGTTGCTAAAAATGTTTTGGGTTTTTTCCTTTTTTTTTTCCCCTCTAGCAGGCCTGCTTGCAGTTTTAACATTGAGTCAAGGAGTGAGTGCTTATTGCATTTAAAGACTACATATAACTGGGCCTGCCAGTGGCCCAGTTAGGGCCAGTCAGAATGGAAGATCAGTCAGAATGCAAAGTTCTGAAAGGCAGGAACAAATCTAGATATAGTAAAATTACATGGGTAGAGGTTTTTCAAGGAAGAATCTAGAGATCCAGTCTCAATCCAATCTGGAAAGCGTGTCATTCTGTTTCAAGAAACACATCTTGGATATGTAAAACTGAAAAGCATCTGTAGGATACAAAAGATAAATCTTTTGCTGTGTTCCATTTTTGGGAAAACTATAGATGGATGGTTTCTGTCCTGTTTGGGGCAGCTCAAAGACACAAACCAACAGAAAAAAGTCAAAAGAAAAACTATCATGAGTCTGACTAACAAGGAAAGATTTGAGATTTAACACCCTGAGACTGTTAAAGCTAAAGAAGAAGATGTTGAAGATAAAGATGATAGTAATCTTTTAATGTATAGACATTGAGGTAGGTCTAAATAGGAATGTCTTGCCCATGATAAAGAACTAGTCAAATTAAATTGCACCAAGATGCTGAAAAGCTCTCCAACAGTAAGAAAGATTACTGAAACACTAAAACAGATTGTTAAGCAAGCTTTGGAATTCCCACTGTTGGGTGTCTTTAAGAAACAAACATCTGTCAGGAATGACCTAGGTATAGTTAATCCTGCTTTAGAAGGCACTGGATCATCAACCATATTATTATTCCCAATCTTTTTTTCCATGCATACTGGAGGAAAAAAAACTTTTTTGAAGATAAGTTCCTGTATTCCTTTACACACCCAGTTTGTCAGAAATACTAGCTGTCTGTTTAAGAACTACTATAAATCATTTCTGCAGAGTCAAGCCCTTACCTCTGTAATGCCATAGGTAGCTAGCTATATCTGAAATTATAGAGAACTCTGGAATTCTTTGCTACTTTCTCAACCATTACTTCATCAGATCATTTGTTTCCAGACTGGAGAATAAATCAGGTTCAGACAGATTCAAATTCCACTGAAAAATTGCAAGAGTGATTCGAATATAGTATTTTAAAGCTCATGCATACAGTTTGAATACAAAACTCAAAACTGAATATAGGAAATTCAGCTATGAAACTTGAAATGTCTACAAAAACTGATGCTATAAAAATACTTGCACACAGAATGATGTGATAATGAACCATACATCAGAAAAAAATTAGAGCAGAAAACATGAAAGGAAAACATATTTTAACTCAAATGGACACCTGTAACAATGTTCAAAACTATTAATTACATGAATTCCAGGTCAGAGCACACAATAGATGCCTACAAAAATAAAACAAGAAAGGGTCTCCTTCCACTCAAAATTGGACTATTGCAAGTACTTCTAAATCAGTGTCTCATCTAGTGCAGTACAATTAACTCAAATGAGCATACTATAAACAGCACTATTAAGAAATTTCAGGGCTTTGACTAAATGAAGAAAAATTCAGCTACAGTCATCACACAAATCTTAATTAAGGCCGCTTTCTCTGACATACAAAAAGAAAACAAAATCTCAACCCTTAGAGAAGTTGCTGCTATTGTTGGCAACCAGTAAGTCAACAGTTACATCACTGGGGTCATCTACAAAACAAACTTTTTTGTACGTGTAACCTATTCTCTCTAGCTCTACCTTCTCATCATGAGTCCAGTATTATAATAACTGTATAAGTAATGGATATACACATATACAGGCATTTAAATGCGTGGTACAGCACACCATGTCGGAACATTAATTGTTGCAAACAACAACATTTCTGTTCTTTTTTTTTTTTCTCTTCCAATCAATTTTGGTATTTTTTATTATAGATTATCAACACATTCTTACGTTTTTAATTTAAGTTCATGGTATCTGTTTTCAGAATATTTCAATCATTTCACAAGTAATATCATTTCACAGCAGTATATCTGCTCCATTTTTATTACAAAATTCTCCTTGATAAGAAAGGCTTCAAAATGTCAATTTATGTTTTCTAATTTTCCATCTTCTTATTTTACATATTTGAAACATTCAGAGCAGAGTATCATGCAAATTTTACATTAAAGAAAAATAGTGGCAAGAAAAGGGATACTGTAAAATAACATTGCCATATCTAAACACATGGCTTGAATATTCATTACTCCAAAATTAGAAAGTACTATTCAGAAAAAAAATAACTTTAAATCCTATGAATGTGACACACAGACTTCCAGCATAGATAGGTACATATGCTGGATTCCAGATCTATTATTATCCCTAGATTCCACAGACAACAAATTAAGCCATAAAGAGGATGCAATGTACCATCAGGGGTGGAGAAAATGCCAGGGCATTTCCTGAATGGGACAAAATGGATAGTCTTTAACCCAGGTAAAAGAAAGTTTCATGCCACATTAAGGATTTCTTTCACTCAGGATTGAAAAACCCGTGGTAGCAAAGGGTTTAATGGCATCCCTACTTCTCAGAGTTGCATCAAAGCACCCACTATGGACCATGAGGACTGCAGACTGCAAACTAATTCTGTGTGACCTGTTACAAACTCTTGCTGGGTCTTTTGTTAAGAGCATTTTCTTAATGACTTCAAGAGCTGAAGTTTCCCTGAGAATAAAACAAGTGAAGAAATAACATACAGCTGTATTATCCTATGCAGATGAACCAGTCTTGCTTAGTCTAGACCAGAGAAAATGTGAAGATATGCTCTAAAACACTGACTTTTTAATAGTCTGTCTCAAAGGATAGCCTTTATTGTATCTTTGACCAAAATCACATGAGAGAAGAGAGGATATTAAAAGCAATCGCTTTATATTATTTCTATATGCATACAATTTCCTTATATTTATCATTATAAATTAACATATTGTAAGACAATGGCAGAAAGATCACATTCAACCGGTGGCAAATCCGATCAAAGAAAATACCTGATATTTAAGACACTGTGATAATCAGCTCTACTGGATAGTCAAGCCTATGAAATTCAACATATTTTGTTCTGTACTGATCTACATCAATACAATGTTATACTGAGTTCCTTTTAGTCAAATACCTGAGTTACAAGAAGCAATTGACTATAAAGCAAGCCTCTGAAAACGTTTCCATTGCATTTGTCACTGCAATAAATGAATAAATCTTTCAAATCACTACTTCTGGTGGATTCCTAAAAACCCTCACCATGAAACCTGAATTATGGTATTCTGAGACATAGAAGGTTGCTTCTTGACAAACAACAAGCATGTTAATTGTCTTGCTTTATCTTTCATCCTTGGTAATTGCTTTTGTTCCACATGGTGACAAGTTAAGTGCCTTCTATTTGCATGCAAAAAAGCAGCGTGATTTTCTGATACCACAACTGCCCACATTTTGTGTCAAGCAAGAAGCTGGATTACCAAATCAAGCACAGTTATGTGGGCAACATCATGAAAACTTTTGCTAAAATTTTCCTTTGCCACTATTACAGATAAAAATAGTGGAAAAGACTCTATCAAATAAATGTTTCTTAGCTTTTTACAGGACTGTTGAGATTGTCATTTCTCTGTGCTCTGCTTAGAGTAACAGGTGCTGACCATTCAGAAAATCAGGTCCACGCAAAAGCAATTCAGTCTCCTGCCTGTGGAGCCAGTATATGCAAAGGAAAGATCAAAAAGAGCAGGAATGTTAAGCCAGATGATAACAAAACAACAGTGCCCCCTTCTCCTCCAGCTTCACCCTATGCTTATGCTACTTTAACCTTGTCTTGCCGCAAAGACCAATTTATTGGTTTCTTCCTTTCCTGGATGTTACAAAAAATAAAGGTAATATAGTGAGAACAATAAAATTGGGGAAAAAATCCTGGTGTATGCAATAACCAATGAAAAGCCATGTTATGCTTGATATAGTGTTTTATAATCAAAGGAAGGAAACTACCACTTTTGGACATTTTGTCAGTAAGGAAAAAAGCATGGTACAAGTCTTAAACACCATTTTCTGAACAGTTAAAACTATGGTCAACACCATTTCAGCTAATTCCTAGAGCAAATAAATTTTACCCAAATCATTTATTACTGGTCTGGAACACAGAGAGGTTGTCCCAAAGGTTAATTTAATTTCTCCCAATTTAACCCATTTTCTAAAACCCACACAAATTTCCACAAGGATATGGGGAAACAAATCACTAAAGTATCAAACAGTTTTACTAATTCTTTGTCATCCCACCCAGTACTTAGGTAGAACATTCACGAATATTCCAATGTCTTGTTAAGGTAAAATTAAAGTAATAAACTTGGAAAACAGGTTTTCTTTAAAATAAAATGAAAAATATAACATTATCACAGACTACTTTTTTTCAATTCATTTTGAATTCAAAGCTTAGGTATAAACATTTGAGATAACAAACTTGTGAGAGCAATAACCAAAATACTGTGAGGTTGAGCTAAAGTAGGAAGATAGTAAATTAAAATAACTTGTCTTGATAAGCAAAAAGGGATTAAACATAGTGAAATATTGGAGAATATATTTAATCTTTACCCTCTATGTAATATTTCAATCTAAGGAGTCAAATTAAATGCTAAGGTTATGTACTTCAGCAATTATGTCATATTTAAATAACACAAATTTCATACCCTGTACTTCAGTTTACAAATCACCACATTAGTAGGTATTATACAAATTTTCCCTTTAAGTTAACCCTGAGCACATTTTTCACCTTGGAATGCAGCCACAGCCTCTAACCACTATCTTCTATTAGCAGCTATCCTTTCTCCCATTCAAGTGTATAGATCTGTCAGACAAACACATGCACACACACTAAAGGAACTTCATAGTTTTTGGAAATAATGCACAGATCAGACTGTTACTCTGGTATTTTGAGACCCTCAAAGAAAATTCCTTGACTGAAAAGGCGGGAAGAACATATTCTGAGCACAGCAACAGAGTATAATTTAAAAAAAAAAAAAAAAAAAAAAAAAAAAAAAAAAAAAAAAAAGCGCATCCATTATTTTTCAGTCTTCATCTTATGAAGTTACATTATACAATTACAACTCCCAGAAAAGGAGAAATTACCTAAAATTAGATTTCTGATAGTGTTACAGAACTTCCAACAATAATCATAGGCTTCTCCTAAATAAAGGGTGGAACTGGATCTGCCATATTCTGAACTTTGTCTTAATGGTTTTCATCTTTTGTACTTTATGGCTACAATAAATATTTTATGGAGTATCAGTGTAGAAAACTCTTCAGGGAAAGCAGTCTAAGAGATTCTTATGAATCAATGTTTCCTTATGCATATTTACTTTTCCTCACAATGCTCTGAAAAGTGGCAGGTTTTTTTTTTTTTTTAAATCAAAGCTTCACTTCTTCCCTTACATAAAAGGCCAAAGCAAGAACAGATTGTGAAGCCATTATATTCATGGAGAGAAAAAGAGAGGTTAATTCAAAATTCTATGGTCTGTTGAACCCAATATCCACATGTTCCCCAAAGCAACAACAAACGCACCACGGAAACTCAATCAAGGCATCAAACCCACTACAGCAAATGTGTTGTGCCAACCCATTATTAATGTTGCCTCTCAGGGAAATTCCATATCAGCATGAACTTGCTGAAAATATTTTTCACAAATTCACATTATACTATTTCCTTGACATTAAATGCCAAAGATGGCAAATTAGGAGAGGCCTGAGAGACAGAAGACATTCAAGGATGTGTTCTGTTCACAGAACCAAACCAGTGAACAAATAGCACATGTACATTCAGAAAGGCTTTAATACACTGACAGTAGCTTTTAGCAAATTTGACAGGTTATAGATAAGGAAGTTGTCCTTGTGAAGGGAGCTTCTATGGACTCATTCTCCTGTATTCCTCCCCATGCCAATCACAGGAACAGGAGTGAAGTATCAGTGAACAAACATAGCCAAATCATGCTATTCAGCACAAGCGTATGGAGCTTAATTGTGTTCCCTTGCATCTTTCCCTACTGCCAAATAAAAACACCATTGTCCTTGCTGAAGAATCCCCTTTCATGTCTCAAGGATCTCTGCCAACTTAGTTGTGAGAGTCACACTGCATGCCCGAGTGGAAGTGACGGAATATCATGTCTTCAGATTCATCCCTTCACCCTCATTTTGTCAATACAATTTGAATGCAGCAAGCATTGCTGAATACACTGAGAAAGATCATTCAGCGGGTGTTTACACACACACACAAAAAATAAACACACCATGCTACAATTTGATGCAAGCTACATGCATGTAATTCAAAAATGCACGCTAACTGCACCTCAGCCTCACAGTTACATAGCACTAATCTCATCTGAGGTGATAGTGCAAACATCCACTTCCATAGAGGAACAGCTGCAGTAGGTGGGAGGGGGAGGAAGAAGGGAAATACTTTCCATAACGTGACCTAATTAAAACTGTAGATTATAAAGGAAATTGATAGCACAAAGGTTCAAATATTAAACATATATTTTTTTAAAGCTTCAAAATAATGTTGTGATGTGAGTATTCATTAACAGGCTTTGTGAGGTGTGAGAATATTGGAAGAAATTTCACAAGAATTTTCTGTGTTGCCAATGACTGAACAATTTTGAAATTCCTTAATTCATTTTCAGAAAAAATGTTATTTGATAAAACATCAGCAACATTAAAACATGTCATGTATGAAGCTCTTTTAAGTTATTATGGGTATCACTGATAAATCAGTCACAGCTAAATCTGTCACATACAAACATTATTTAGTAATCAAACTCAAATTTTATATAGGGCGTTACCTTTTTTTAATTCTGATAAGACTAATTATTAAAGTAAAACAGGATGTAGAATAGCATTTTCACTGAGGTGAAAGGAAAAAGTGACTTTGGTGAAGTAATAAATAGACCATGGAATTATGAAAAACACAATAAGGATAATTCATTCAGTAGGAGAACAAATAGAATTTTGTATTCATTTCTTTAAATGTCTGCACTGAAAAATCAGCTCTTGGCATGTGTCACACAACTGGGACAAAATGAGTCTGTAATTTCATTCGGTGCTCCAGTTGGATTTGATTTCCTAACACCTCCTGCAATAAGGACAAACTGTTGTTTTTGCAGAAGTCTGGGCAACTAACCCTACAGAAAGCCTCTCAAAACACACTGATTGGGAATGGAGGAAACTGTGAAATGCACAAGCCAACAGTTTTATTTGGTAATAAATTCTATCTTTTGGCATAATTGCCATATGGCATATTATTTTCTCTTTTTTTCGATGTTTAGCAGTTTTTCATTAGAAAATAGTGTTTTCTTCTGTTTTGAAAAATCCCTTTATTAGGGCAAACATATTTTCTTACTTTCCTTTAAAGCCCAAGAGCCTGTCAAAGGTAAGCTCATATTCACAATATCTTGCTAGGCTGACATATATTTTGTTCCAAATGTTGAAGAAGAAAGCAATATTCAGATGAAGATGCACCAGAATCAGAACTGTAAATTAAATCAAACACATTAAAAAATGAGATTTATAGCACATTTGCTTCTTCAGTCTACAGCACATTTATTCTAAATACCTCTTCCTAATGAGTAATTTTCTGGATGTCATCACAATTTACTAGGGTCAGCATCCAAGTGTACTACAAGCAACATATTTAAATCAGTTTATTTGGTCAGGAAAGAGCAATATAACCTGGCATATATCAAGAAATTATTAATTTGTCTGTACTCAGGGACAAAAATATAGCTACTGTAATAGAGGAGCAGCAAGTCGGAAGCAAAGTACCCTTTTGATAACATAAATGAGATTCTTAAAAAGATGTTGAATAAATACAGATCTAGAGTCACTATTCCAAGGAAGATAGTAGGCTTCTAGCTGCTAAATGTAAGTGTTTGGACTCAGACTGTGAGAAGCATGTGAGAACCAGTCTGGACGAAGGTCTAGACTAATCTGCATGCATCAGGCAACCTGAGAAAAACCCTGTCCTCTGGTTCTTACTCCCTCTTTGCACCCAAAGCACTTGACACCCTTTATCAAAATATTTCCATGTGGTCCAAGAAGGGAACACAGAGACAGGATAATGAGACAGCTTTCAGTTTCTCACTCTTCCACTCTATAGAGCAAAACCAGCTATCCTGTTAATGCTAAGAAGGACAAAATCTTACATGAATTGAAGAAAGGTATCACGTGACTCTGTAGGCTTGTAGTTCCCCATTCATTACCATGTGCAGCATATTAGAAGAAAGGAGGCTATTTCTTTAAAAGAAAGCATGAAAATACATAAAATAGTAACTATCCTAATTTCTCAATTCAGTGGGAGTTTTGGTATGTGCTAAACTTGCAGTAAAAATGAGTTATGAAAATAACTGTCATAAAGGCCATTTTAAAAACATGAATAATTCAAATAAGTTCCTAATTTTTCCTCAAAAAATAATAAATTCTCTAGCTTGTACAATTAATGCAGCTGAAATAGTGAGACTTTTAAAGCAGCCACTTATTCTATACAATAACATTTCATTGGAATTTTTATTGTGTTTATTTTCATGGATCTCAATAGACAATACATCCTGTGCAAGGAAAAAATGTAACTCATTTTACCAACCGTGCACAGTCAAAGAGAGATGGAATTTGCACTTCACATGTTGTGAACGAAAATTGAGAATATATGTAATAAGCATCTCTAAACCTTAATGAGTTATTGAGCTGTGTATCTCCTAGTGTGTCAGTGATTCTTTTTAATTTATTTTCTAGTTTCAGCACAACTTTTCTCTAGGAAAAGAAAGCCCGAGTGACATTAAAATGAAACTATATAATGAAGTAAAATTAATAAAAAGCAAATACTATTGAAATTAAAACCGTATTTGCCCCAGGGTGAATGCATGGTGAGAATAAAGCCAGGAGTGGCTATGGCACTGAAGCTCCAGCTAGAATCATCCCTGAGACTTCACAGTTATTCTCTCCAGAGGCACATAAGCATACAGAGCCAGGAATGATAGCTGCTGCTTAAAATACTGAACATTTTTAAACATCAAAGGGAAATAATTTTATTTCCCCTCAAGATTAAATGAAGAAACTCAAACAAAATAGGTAACTTGTCCTCACAGTTCTTCCAGCAACAACAATTTTAGCAAAACCCCTAGCTCAGAATTGGATGGAAAACATCTAAATAACAAATAGAAGCCAGAAAGAAGTATGTATATATGGGATAGAAATACAAATACTATTACATAGATTGAAAAAAAAATAAATCTAGAAGATAGAGAACAAAAACTGTGGACCCAGGATTCTGTTCAAATAAAGGGCAGGGTTTGGGAAGCCACAGTTTCCCTCTTCCACAACAGGTTTACCATGGAACTTCTGCTAAATGGCTCAGGGCAAGCAACTTCTTTTGTGGGCTTTTCACATCGAGAGCTGCAAGATAACTCTACCAATACGAAAATAATTCTTACTATGTTTACAAGTTCATGTCTTCCAGATCTGCAGTGACAGCAATATCACAAAACAGTTGTGCTTAATCATCTTTGCCACTGAAAAGCTTTTCTGAACATCTAACCTGAAAAAAAACTTCCTTCTATTTAAAAATCAGTGTTTTTTTCTTATCTAAGTTGGCTTACTCACACTCTCCAGTGATCCTAGTATAGAGACATATCACAGCTGAGCTACATCAACAGATAGTATCTGATTACATGTCAGTTAACCTTGGCTAAGGGTACTCACAAAGTCTCTTGTTGAAGCTCAGAGGTTGTGCAGTCACCATGAAGCTTCTCTAACTCAGTCATACACCTGATGCAGGCATGAAATCAATTTCCTTGCCTTCTCAGGACTGAGCACCTCCTTCTCTAGTCCATTCAAATCCATGAAAAAGGCTTGCTAGATCAGTTTCCATAGTGAGCACTCTTGGATCGCGTCTAAAAGTTTGGTACCACACACGAAGTTTGAAGCAGTGGTTGCTGTTTTATCTAACAGGCTAGGCACATATTCTGAACTGGGCTGAAGCTGCTTTCTTGATGGGAATGAAAATTATGTTTCCCACTCCCACAGGAACATCTTCACACACAAATTGCATGACCTACGCAGTGAAGATAAAACTAAGGAAAACTTAATAGTAGCATTTCACCACTACATTCAGGGACAATGAGAGGTGGTTGGAAAAGCAGGCTAATGATCCAGACTTATCAACTCAAGAGATAACAGCCATTGCTCAAAGAATATTCACATAAAGTGATGAATTTGTTGTCATTATCCCAGAAATGCATATCACCTTGCTATTGCTTTGCATGGTACAGTCCTACAGTCCTGTTAGCTACAGCACTACCCTGCAAACCTCAGTAGAGCCCTTCTGGCGAAGTACTAGGGGAGAGTATCTAATGATACCAAATCTGCTAGACTTGAAAATTATGTCCCAACAAAAAAGGCTTAAACACACCATGCACACAGAGAGCTGCAAAGAGAAAAAAGTACTGGATATAGACACAGATGCTTTCTAACATCTTCTATTCATCCTGAAATAAAGTAAAGCTCCTGATGAAATTGCACAATTTTGAAGAGTTAGGGGAAAAAAATCTGGCTAGTAAATGAAAATGCAAATTTATGTTCCCACTCAGAGACTAATATAAAAATCTAGTCCCTTCCTTCAGTTTTCCTCTACTTATTATTCACTAGATATTTGACTGTGCTGGCTAAATGTGATCCTATCCACTCATTTACACCTACATCAGGAGTATCTGGCAAATTCAGCTTCCTGAAGTATGATAAGTTTCTTCTGTGAGCAATTAAGCTTAGCCATGAAGAGAAGCTACCTGCTTTCACAGGCTTCCAGAGAGATCCTACCTGCTCGCGCACCTTAAATTTCTTCAGTAACTGCATCAAAATACATGCATCTAGGTCAGGAGAAATAGTTCAGTAGGCATCAGATATTAAAGCAAAAATTAGATGGCAACATTAGAAAACTGCTCCTGAGCACTTTCAGAAAGATAACCAACACAACTTTCTACAGCCATGTATTGTGATAATATGATAATGTGAGGGGGAATTGGTTGTTTTAATTTTTCTTTCTCTTTTACCATCCAACTCTATTCTAATTGGCAATAAATCAGAAGCTTTTTTTCCCAGTCAAGTCTGTCTCGCCTGTGATGGTAACTGGTAACCGATCTCCCTGTCTTTCCCTTGACCCATGAGGTTTTGCTCCTTATTTCCTGTCTGTGCTGCTGAAGAGTAGTGAGAGAACCACTGGCTGGGCCTCTGGCCAAGATCTACCCACGACACTTCAATACACTAAAGATTTTCACACACTTAAGGTCCTGCTTCTGAAGACACGGGGAAGAGTCTCTGTTTTAACAGAGTTCAACAGTTGCACTCCCAGAGAAGACTTTAGCCCCATCAGGATCAAAAAGTTAGATATTCTTCTGCCTCCTTTTTCTGAGGGTGTGATCTGACAGAAACTCTCAAGCACCTGTAGCAGATGGAGGTCTATATAGAGTGCCAGTGTAAGCACCACTTATAAAATAAAACCTGGCTGCAGGAAGAACCAGTGGTCCCAATTACCTAGTAGTTCAAGGACTGATGTAATGTGAGAAAATACAGTTCAATTCTTTTCCAAGAGCATTCAAACTCCTATTGCCAAGCAAAGTGCCATACTCATCAGACTATGAGCTATGATGGGGTATTTTTAATTTGTGCTGCTGAAATCATGCATGATGATTCATAAGACTCTGCCTCCTCCCTTCTATTAGCTTGATTAAATTGCTCTCTCCTCGTGGCAGTAAATTTTGTGAGTTTCACCCCAGTCACAGCATTTTCCCTGTGCACTACATGGGTGGCTACAGATCTAGCCAAGGTTCAGCCTTGGACACGCATGCGAGAGTTTGGCATGGTCATGCTCGGGATACAGCCGCTGCTTCCTTTTTCACATCTCAGCATGACTGCTTCCTCTACAACTTAAATTAGAAAAATAAGCACTGTTGAGAATTTAATGATGTCTTTGCCTTTCACTGACAACAGATTACACTTGTTAAAGAGTTTTTTGTTTGCTATTGTTTTACATCTAGTTTCCAGCACAAGCTGTTTTTATACACTTCTTTCCATTCAGTCAAGCAAGAACAGCTATAGCAGCAGCTTGAAAAAAATGCTTCTTATTCATTTTCCTTTACTGCCTGGGAACCAGATTTATGAAACAGATATTAACTATTTTATATTAAAGAATTTCCCCCTCCCTTCACCACTAGCCCTGCATTTTCTGTTACCACTGGAAGGGGAGTAAGTCTGTTTATGTGAGCCAGGGCACTCCTGAAAACAAGATTATAAATCTCAAGTGGCTACAGCAGGGAAATATTTATTTTGTTTAAAATAAATGGAGAAACCCTTGGATTATAATTGGAGTCATATGTTATAAATCACTTTATTGAATAACACAGCCTTGGAACAATCACTGTCCTGGGACACAGCTTTCTATTACATAGTGAAAGTTCCACAAAACCACCTACAGTTGATGTTGCTAAGAATAAACATTAAAAACCAGAAATGCTTTTGCTTTCTTCTTGATGGCCCTTTTTAAATGGCTTTGGGCCTAACCCTTAGGAATTACACAAGCCAGACAAACTAAAAGCTATCTTGAAGGCTAAACCAATCAGAATTTCTTTTATGCCCTCTTCTGAAATGGTGCTTTCTCTGCTATCATTAACGTATTATCTTCCATTAGTGGAGCTTTTGCTTTTCATGCTATGAGAACCTAAACTCCAGACAGAAATGCTAAGATGCTATATGTGCAGGATAGGACTCCCCTGTGCTTGTTAACAGTATAAAGAAAAAAGCAAACACCAAATCTTATTATCATCAGAAGGGTAAGAGAATTTCAGGAATTAAAAATAAAAATAGAGACAAAAAACCCACACACATGGAGAGTCCTCACTTTCAAAATAGGGGCAGTTAGATACCCTGAATTTTTCACCACTCCAGACAAGTCAATCAAAGATAAAACAATGCAAGAATATCTGAGTGACACTTCAAGCTGCATTCATAAGCAACCTGCCTCATTCAAAGTCAATGAAGAGACAGGACTTACAATCCCACACTGGAAAGTTATTGAAATGTGACTGACATCTCAAAGGAAAAGTGTCAACAGGATAGCATGACCCTGTGCTGAAACACTGCAAGGTTAATCAAAGTTATGGCAGTTGGGAGCTAGAAAGGCCCTACCTTAGACCGAATTCTCGTAGTCACATTAATGATTGGGCCACTATCTAATTTTCACATCCTTTCCCACTGACATTAGCACCCCAAGTTTGTATAATTTGTCCACTCTTCCTTTTGATATCATTTTAGAAAGGCATTGGTGATGTTGCCTGTGAGAAGTTTTATACATCTGAGCAACGATGGGTTTCCCTTTTCCTCCTCTGGGACTCACTGTGCTGTTAACATATGATCTAAGATAGTAAATATACCATTGGGAGATTAAAATACAGTGCTACAAATTGTAGAGTTATAGCTCATAAGAGAGTAGATAAAGTCTAAGAGTATCAGCAGAATTCATCTGAGCTTCCACAGAGCAATAAAGGGAGTAGGCAAATGCTCAGACTGTTTTTTAAAATTCCTATCTCCCTATATCTGAAGAGTTCGTAACAAGTCATTATTTACCAGTATCCCGTCAGTAAATATATAACATGGACCTATCTCCTTCTCTCACCACTCCACCCACCACCTTATTTTTTAGCTCTATAGAGAAAATATCGATTTTCCCAGAGGTTTATGTAAATATGTCAGTAACTATCATCTTTAATCAGTGCTGTCATGGTTAAAATGTAGATCAGAACGATCCATTAATCTAACCACGCTCTGCAAAGAAACAAAGCTAGTAATACAGATAAACTAAGAAATACAGGATACAGCCAATGCAATAGTTATGTTGATATGCTTGTTCATGATTACAAAATGTAATATATATATTTATATATAAGGGAATTATCTGGTTTATTTTCTCCCTGAATGGCATCTTTTTCCTTTCTTGACTTTACTTCATATGTTTCTTGTTTTTCTTATTCTGTCAGCCCATAGCAATATCTCACAGATACAAATAGCACCTTCTTGACACTGCATATCATTAGCTAAAAATGCTAGTGGCCCTATTCTGTTGGTTTCCTTCCCTCCTCCTTCTCCTTTTCTAGAAGGCAAATAGTCTAGAAAGTAAATATGCTTTTTCCTTAGAGCCTAAGGACCTACAAATCTTCTTCCTTTCACAGACTCTCTGTCTCATTTCTAAATCACTGCTGCACTGAATGTCACATAACATTTCCATTATGGAATAAGTCCTCCAGTCAATTATTTAATTAAGGAAGATTTCCAAATAATATCCCTTTCCCCAGTAAAGAATATAAGAGCAATATGATAACAAAATATTTATTCCTTTATTATTAATATTTTTTAAACTAATTCTGGAGAAACTTCAGATGGGGGAAAGATCACCTTGGGAATATATTATATCAAACATGACCAGGAAGGACTTTTCTTTTAGGAAGAATAATGGCTTAATGTTTAATTAATCCTATCCATTTCTGCATTTATGGGAAGGCGGAGAAGAAGAGTCTGCTTTATAATGTGGAAAATTAAATATTAAAAACTTTGTGCCTACTTGACTTTACATTTTCTTGTTATGAATGGGTATTTTCACTTTATTTCACTTTCTTCAAACTACAAGAGACAGAAGCAATTACTGCAGCTCTGTTGAACAAAGGTATTCTCAATGTACAAATTCTGATACTTCCTTGCCAATCCCAAAACAAAACAAAAAAATTGAAAACCATTTAAAGTATTAATGGAACCTTTGAAATTCACAATCAAAGTGACATAGGTTACTCAAGATTAGAGAAGACCAAGGAGAACTTCAGAAAAGCTGAATAAAGTCATGCATTTAAGAAACTCAACAGATAAAATTCAGTGTAGACAAGAGCCAATACACACGGGATGAAATAATGGTAATTGCCCCTAGGTACAAATGGGTTCTAAATTAAGTGCACCTATTCAGAGAGAAAGATGTAGAAAGTACTTTGGACAGTTTAATAAAACCATTTGTTCCATGTACAACAGTAGTCAAAAAGCGCTGCAATATTATTAAGGTCTGAAGAATTCAGAGTACTAAAAGACATAACAATAATGAAAATAAGACCTTTAAATAGAGTGATCTTAAATAGTCTATGTTCTTGCCTTGCCTCAAAAAGCAGAATTTAAAAAAAAAGTCCATCCAGAGAAAAGCAGCAAAATAATGAAGATGATTAAACATATGACAGCTGCTGAGCCGGGAGAAAGGATGGAGTAGAGGTCTGAATGGCCTCTCTGAGCCACTCATCTAGCAGCCATTTCCTCTGCTTTCTGAGCTTCTTCTACACTTCTGAGCGGGACCTCTCAAAAGTGCCCTGGTATCACACTGCCACAAGAGCCCTGACTCTGTCACTCCATCACAGAGCCCATTCTGAGTCTCAGTACCCATAAGGTTCACAGCCCTGCCTCACTCATGACTGCATCTCCATGCTGTGCCTGTAGCCTAAGCACCTTGCACCAGGAAGAGGCGAGATGCTGAGGACACCCACCCTCACCTTCCTACACACTGCACAAACAACACAGCAGGGCAGGCTCAAGCCCAGATGCTCAAATGTGTACTTTTTCGTATATACTACCAGAAGTGGTACAAATAATGAAATGTTTATTGTGGGCCTCAGATACTGCTGAGTGGAAAATTCTAAAAGGAAACTTCTTCCACATTTCTCGCAAAGCACATTGGTTCTTTCTATCCCTTGTGCCAGCCATCTTTCTTCAACTTCATCCTCACTCATGTCCTTCTCATTTTTCTCCTGTATCCACTTTTGACTCAGTTATCCTTCCTTTCCCATTCTCTTTGTTCACTCCCTACCTTCTGTGCCTCTTGTTTTCACAAAGGTCCTGGAGGTTAAACAGAGCCTAGACCGAATACACTTTTAAGCCTCCCTTAGTAAATCATCTTTCTCTTCCACTGCTGAGTGCTTGATATTTCTCTGGAGAGATGCAGCCCAGGGTGCTGCCAGCAATTGGCTGCATGCTGTGTTACATCCAATACTCTTAGATCTGACTTGTTCAATTCACGTTCAGACCCAAGACTGACTACAATATTAAAATCCACTTTCTTGTCCTATCTGTTAGCAGCCAATTCCTCACCTCCTGATTTTGGAGTAGGAATGCCCTCATGTACACACTTCTTGCTCTGTATGGAAAAAAATTATCATAACTGAACTTAAATTTATCATTGATTTAGTGAGAATTCACATGGAGAACCTTGACCATGGAATACACTCTGGTTCACATTAAAATTCAGGAATGTCACACAGCCTTACCAGGAAAATATTAGTTGCTGCATTTAGCTTTTTGTTTCTCAGTTTCATTTGATCTACTGCCCATGCCACCACTGCATTCTGACCTCCTTCTTTCACTCAAATAATGCTGCTGTGTAAATGAACTTCCTTTCTCCCTATGACCACTTAAATTTTTTACTTCTCATGTTCCCAGACCTCTGCTCATACTCTTCCAGAATATCTGGTGATAAGTCTTTGTCCTTATCAATTACTGCCAATCTTCCACCTTCTTCCATGCTGGGATTTTTTCCCTCTTTCCAGAATCACAGAATGGGTGAAGTTGGAAGGGGCCACAGTGGGTCATCTGGTCCACCTCTTTGCTCAGTCAGGGTCATCCTAGAGCACATTGCACAGGATTGTAACCAGATGGTTCTTGAATGTCTCCAGGGAGACAGACTCCACAACCACTCTGGGAAATCTGTTTCCAGCACATGGTTATGAGCACAGTGAGGAAGTTCATCCTCATATTCAGGTGGAATTTCCTGTGCATCAATTTCTTCCCTTTGTGTCTTGTCGTATTGATTGGGACCACAAGAAGAGCCTGGCTCCATCCTTCTGACAACCTCTCTTCAGATACTTACAGACATTGATGAGATCCCCTCAGTCATCTCTTTTTGAGACTGAACAGGCCCAGCTCTCTCAGCTTTTTCAATGGTAATGAGCAAGAATAATAGCCAAAGCGTGCCACTCAAGTGTCTTTACCATAAACTCCATTGAATTCTAGCAACTTTGCATTTGGTTTACATTATGGTGTTACATTATGCACCTAGTAACAACTGTGACAGCTGTGCACAAATGTCAAAGGACACAAACCTCTGTAAATACACAACACTAAGAACAGTCCATCCAGAATAGTCACTGAGGCAACTTTCATTTTATATCATTGCCCGTAAGTGGGACCTAGCACGGACAGCCCTGACAGGCAGCTATATCCTTCTCTTCCTATCTGTAAAACAAGATTAGTCAAGGTTATCTCCTATAAAAAGCTTTTAAATCTATGCAAACAAATGCCAAAGTAAGCACTGAGGGGTTTTTTTTCCTTTTTTTTTTTTTTTTTAAACACTCAGAGGTTTTAAACAAGCCATTCTGACAGAGCCAACTCCAAGGTTATACTTGAGCTCTGAAACTTCTATTTCATAGGTATGTGTAGCCAATATCTTGTGTAAATATATTGGTTTCTATGTGTCCCAGGTGTTCTGAAGCTGGATGTTTGGTTGTAACCAAAGAGAGTATTTTTAACTGCAAAAGCCCCTGACTTTTCCACAAAAGAGGGACATCATTGTAGAGACACTAATTCACTGTGAAATGTAAAAAAATGGATTTGTCTGGCAAGGAATTTTTAATTACAGAAATCTGGGAAAAAAATAAATGTTTTTGATCTAAATCAGATATTGCAGCCAATAAACTGAGGATCAGAAACAGGCAAGAAGTTGGCCTCCCTTCTAATGAAAGTCCATTAGGGATGCCGATAGACTGTGACTGCTTTCTTACTAAGTTTATTAATTAGGACCCTCAGGAAATTCAAAAGCAAAAAAGAGGGCAAGAGGAATGTTTGCCAGAATTGCTGGAGCATGTGCCAGACCTCCTCACTTTTAAGACATGTACACAAACCAGTAACATTTTATCTATTCCAGCACAACTGAGCTCAGTGGGAAAATTCCACTGAGCTCAGTTCACGTATCAATTTACACTTAAGGGTAAAGTGGTTAAGTGTCTTGTCTAATTGAATTGTTTTTATTACTGCTTCTGGTTTGTCTGAACAGCATGACATTCAGTACATGAGTAGCATACATGAGTACATGAGTGGCATACATGAGTAGCACAAAAAAGTTAATTATGTAGGAAGTTATTAAAAAGCAGGAAAAAAATCCCCTTTTTTTTCTTACTGCATATTTTCACATTTTCTAGAAGCATATTTGCGTCTTCCAGACACTGCTTCTAACATCCATAAAGAGCAGCACCCTGAATGCCAACTAGGTGGTTTGGGGTTTTTTGTTTGTGAGTTTGTTTTTGTTTTGTTCTTTGGAGTTTTTTTTCCCTTTTTGGAAAAAAAAGTCTAAATGGTTAAAAACAAAGGGGGAGGGGAAGAAAAAGAAAAAATCTTGGGCAGAGGCTATGCCATTCTTGATTTAGATCTGCCTGATTCTGATAGCTCAGTGATTACAGAATTCATTTTTAGAGCAAGTAATTCATGGAGGTTGCTTAAAAAATAAATATGCATTTCTGATCTGAAATATTCAATCTGTTGTGACAAGAGCCAAAGGCGTGCAGACCTTTGAAGTACTCCATTTACTTTATTGATGCTCCCTTCTAGGATAAGGGATACCCAAAATACTCCAAAAGGTTCATAATCATTAAAGCAATTTGTATTTGAACTAACACTTGATTAAACATTTTTAACATAGAAATCTCAGAATTGGTTAAATAAAACAGAAATAAAACAGTATTATAAAGAATGTCCCATTTGCTGTATCCCGAGTCATATATTTGAAAGCAATTCCTTCTCCCCAGGCTTTGTTTCAGACCAGATGACTCAATCTGGGTTGCAGCACACTCTGTGCAGTACCCTCTAGGTCCCTCAGAAGTTTTTACTTCTGCATCACATCAGGTCTCTGCACTTTTCATCAGTTCCCTGCCCTCTGCCTGTGTTACAGCTCCTGCTTAGCTACCACGTGCTCTGGTACCTTCCCTACTCAAGAAAATAAACCTACCTCACTTCTACCTCGCCACTCCCTTTACACAGAACAAAGAAATGAAAATAAATTACATTCATCACACACATACATTTCAGAACCAGTGCTGTTCTCTGTTGTTCTCACAAAACATCAATGCAGGCAAAGAGAGCTCCATGACAATAACTGGGAGAACCAGAGTGGAACATACATCACTGTCTGCATCAGGGGCTGTTTTATATGCTCCATGTAGGGATCTAAAGGGGTGACATTCCAGTGGACAAATGGTGTTTCAAAATAATACTAATTTATTCTGCAGCCTTGCACGATCTGCCATGAGAGCTAGAGGCCACAGATTGAACAGTATTACAGATCTCTCCAGCACAGACTCTTCTCCTACAAATGCAGAATTAAGTATTCATGAGGACATTTCAGAGGCCTAAAATGACTGTAGAGCTTTCAAGATGTGACACTCTGAACTAAGATACAGTCAAGTAACAAGTTATAAACTGGAAAGGCAAAATTTATCTCTTGAATAAAACAGATACTTACAATTATTTTATCCCTATCTTTACTTTCACAAATTTAATGAACTTAATTTCCAAAAAGGAACAGAACTAATTCACCAAAAAAACCTCGCAAAACTAAAACAAACAAAACCAAAAACCAAAAGGAAACATTAATGACTGGCACTAAACAGAACAGCTCTAGTTCCTTCCAGCTTTTCATTTTTTAATCTAAGCATACAAGAAAATGGCTGCTAGTTACACTTTTCTGATCAGTACAGGATTGTCTTCTAAAATAAAAAGCTTTTGAAGCTCAGCTTGATCCTTCATAACAAACATTTTCTAGAGAACACAATTTTTGATACAAATTTTTATTACATACTTTTTTTTAGCACTGCCAGTGACTGCAAAAAAACACCCTAGAAACTAAAACTAAAAAAAATTGCTTTTTACTCAACCCACGTGCACCAAGTTCCACCAGAAGTTTCCTTAAACAGAGCAGTATGGAAACAATTTAACAGAGGTAACCTACAGTACTCCACCACAGCTGGGCTCTTCCTGAAGAATCAGGCTACACTCACAGTTAGCTATATTCATTGGGATAGCAATAATACACGTTCTTTTACAGGAATAAAGCAGATGGAAACTCAGTGTAGCAATACCGAGAAAGTCACAAACTACCTTGACTTAAATTCCTCCATGCCAGGAATACTGAAGTCCAGAGATGAATGGCAAAAATCAAGCACAGGGCACTCTCAGTCCAGCTATCCTGAACTCATGCTAGTCTCCAGTACAGAGAATCATGGTGGAATATAAATGTGATTTTGCAGATTTGCTGGACACTCAAGGAATACTCTCTGCAGTGATTAGTCAATGAATGAGCTCTTTGCTAGCATGTGACTTCACTCTGTTGCATGGACTGCGCTCACTGTGAACAAGTGCAAACCTGTATGCCGGTTATACACTGACTTCAGATTCACTGTACCTCATTTTTTCTTACTTTGCATGTGAAATCAAGATAAACTGTGCCCACTAAAACCATTCTCACTCAAAATCTTTCTCCCATAAGCTTATATTTGACATTCCTGAATAATGGAATGGAGGTTAGTCCTTAACTGAATCAAATTACAGGACACTGCTTCTTATTTGAGAGAGATTGCTCGGAGACAAAAAGTATAACTTCAGTTTTTCTTATTATGTGGAAAGGGAAGGAGGAGGGAGGCATTTATTTGTTTCTTTGGCTGGAAGGGTATTTTATTACACATAAGGCAGAGAACACATTGACGTATTTATTTCCCAAGGGAAGTGACAAATCAGTATATACCAGGAGAAACTTTGTCACTTGTCCTAGAACAATCCCCTCTGCTGCTCTGGGTGACTGCATATGCTCTGCCAACAATTTTATTGTTATTTTTTTGTACAGCTTTTATGATGTTTGCCATTAGGTTACCAACATCACAGATAAAACACCCCCCACACAGAGCTAACACAGAGATATACTCAGCAACTTGAGTTCTGATTTCTTTCTCAACTTAGAGAAAAATTGAAGTGGATTTATTTTTCTCTCCCTGGCATCTTCAATACCTCTTTTTCACTCAAAGTACTATGATACATATAATGTTTTTCAGCCTAATATTTACAAATAAATCTTGGAAACAAATCAGTGCTAGTGTATTAGTTTATCAAATCTTTTTTATATATACCTTCTTAAATATCCCATTACTGTCGCACATAAGACTAACACACTGGCTATGGATGTACCATTTTGGTACTTTAAGTTTAAAAAAAATCCTTTAAAAAATTAGGCAGTCAAGGTTGTTCTACCAAGTCATTTGTTCTACAAATACCATAGTTAATAGTAAAAGCTTCCAAAGAAATTATTTTTCACACAGGAAACTATTATCTTTGTGTGTGTATTTAGGTAATTACACTAATTTTTTGTTACTTGTAAATTTGCGTTAAATTATAAAAATTATAATTCTTTACTTTGCTACCTATAAACATCCTTTTGTTTTTTGGTGGGTTTTTTTTGTGTTTGTTTTTTTTTTGTTTTGTTTTTTTTTTTTTTTGTTTTGTTTTTTTTTTTTTTTTTGAGTTCAGGTTTATTTAAAGCACATAATACCATAACTGTATACAATGCCCTAAGTACTGCATTCCAAGCCAGAGGCTCTGCACTAAGAATGTGTCCTTTCCACTCTAAGGCAATAAAGAAAATGTGTCATGTCAGTCTCCTTAATCATTTTACTGTTTTCACCTTGTGTTTTTTTATGTTGGTAAAGTGCTGAATTGTGTGGGTGTCATGGAGGTATGTGAAAACAGCTTCACTCAGGCAACAAAATCTGACATACTTTTTAACTGGCAGCTAAATACAGTGGCCAAAACTAACAAACATCAAAGGTGACCATGGCAATGGTGTTTCACAGGTTATGGACTCACTGAGCCTATTGGGGATATTGTTATTACATGTACAAGGATGATGACCCAAAGTGTGCACTCATGCACTGACACACGCAGAGTCAGACCAGCAGATCAAGTCGCTCCACCCAAAGGGCCAAAGGACCACTCAGGGACATCCAGTGGAAAAACAGTCACTCACCTGGGGGTGGTGAGGGCATCTGTACCAGGAAGTCTCTGTGGATAGTGTCCCAGTTTCCAGGGCAAGACTTCACCTCACAGACCTGCTCCCTCCAGGGAACCTATGGGCTGGTCAGCTAGGGCTCATGACCATACACGATCATGGTCCAGGCCTGGTCTCTGCACCAGGACTCTCCTTGGCTGGGGGCCCTCTCTGTTGGCCAAGAGGTCCCACCCTTCTCACTGCCCCCCATTGGGTGTGGTGTCATGGGTTGTGGTTCATCTGCCTATTGTGGTTTAACCCTGGCCATCAGCTCAGACTCACACAGATGCTTGGCTCACTCCCTTCTGACGGGATGGGTGAGAGAACTGGAAGGGTAAAAGTGAGAGACTTTGAGATAAAACTTTGAAATCAGGTTGAGATAAAGACAGTTTAACAGATAAAGAAAAGCAGAGCAAAACAAGAAATTTATTCACTACTTCCCATGGATGGGCAGCTCCAGGAGAGCAGGGCTCCATCACACGCAACAGTAGCTTCTTTTGCTCTCTTAGCTGGGTGCAAAGAGGCCTGGACTCTGTGTAAGAATTGCTCAGTAATAGCTAAAACATCTCCAAATTATCAACACCATTTTCAGCACAAATCCAAAACACAGCCTCATACCAGCTACTTCGAGGAAAATTAACTCTTCCCTAGCCAAAACCAGCACACTGCCAGAGCTGGTATGGTGTGGTGCTGTTAAGACACAAAAATAAGGGCATGAAAGGCTGGTGGTGACCACATATCAGTCAGCAGTGCTGTGTGTCGACTCACTGTGTGATACACTCCTGCCCCATTGGGGTTTGCTGTGGTGGTTGTTTGTGCTTGGGGGCTTTTTTTTGGGGGGGGGGAGAAGGTGTTTTTTTAAGTTTCCATAAGAGGCAAGCAGGCACCTCTATGGAAACATTTTCCCTCAGAAAGCTGGGACATCTAGTGACTAATAAAATGGAATGAACCAAATTAGATCAATGGGTCAAATTCATTTTGAAAGTAAAAGAGCATGATTCCATTTCTTTCAATGCAATTCAATTAAATTCAGGATTTTAGTAAATCACCATAATATAAAGAGATCTTATGTGATATTTCATATCTGGCAAGTATGGAACTGATAGAATAAATGACAAAATCTGTCCATGCAAAGTATGTCATCTTCAACAAGCTGCTGCCTTGATTATAAAAGCTGCTAGAACTTGTAACTTGTTCCGTATCAGTAATATATATGCAAGCAGCTGATTCATGAGTAATTTACTTGAATCGGGTCTCTTCATTGCCACACTTCAGCTGGGAATGAAAATACAAAAGTTGTTTGGCACAGCAGAAAGCTCTCTTAGCTGGAGAAAAGCTGTTGGATCCCACTGTTCATAGTATTTGATCTTAAAACACTAGAGGGCTACACACCTTGAAATGTCTTTACAGTTCTATCCTGTTATGCAAGCTGGCTTTCATGGTCTCTGCTGTCTAAACAGATTTCAAATTTTGCTTTCTTGTAGTGTTGCTACCCCATGGCTCCCATTCTGCAATGGCAGAGGTAGCATTACTGCTGCCTCTCAGCTTCAGTTCAATTTGCAATAGGAAAGTAAGGAGGCTTTTTTCCAGAATTTTCTTCCATTTAAAATAAGCATATTGTAGTCTTCTAAAACACTATCCTCACTCACACTGGCTTTATTTCAGGTTCAATACTGAAGTCACATAAGTGAAAAAAAGACTCATACAATGAGGATAAACAAAATCTTCACAGGGGAACTTCAATTTCCATTTTGTATATGAGACTGATTGACCTAAGTGAAGATTCCTATTGTAGCAACAGATTATTCGTTGTGATAAACTGTCCTTCGTCTCACCTTTGCTGAGGCAGAAGTGAGAATAAAATGACTGAGTAAAGAACTGCAAATATTCCCTCCTCTTTTTTTATCTCCCTCCTCAATAAAAGGAAGGAATAGTCAGTCCGAGGTAAGTTGCACATTTCATATTTGTTACCAGGATTTATCACATATTTTGTAGCCTCTTCTGTGCTTTTAGGCTCTTACTTATAGGAATGCATGAGCATTTTGAAGAAGAAAGCCATGTGGCTTGTAAATAAAATATACATGCAACTCCCTAGTTGCAGGGAAGAGTTTGAAAATTTCACCCAGATGGACTTAAACTGTTCTAAAACCAAAAGGTGAACTACATAAATATGAACTCAGTTATTTTTATACTCCAAATGTTCTCTGAGAAGTCTGGAGTGCTCGAGGTTGTCACTGTTTGTTTTTCTTGCCAACAGACTACTGAATTGTGATCTCTGTTTTGCTGGAGGAAGGTAAAGGCAAATTAAAGTCACTGAGTCTGTCTACAGTGGGTCACCTTGAAAGGGGCAACCCTTAAAGAAGCTAGTTCTCTTTGGAAGATGGTTTCTAAGCAAGAAAGACTCAGGAGGACAAAGCAAAAAATATATTGAGAAGATAAACACATAAAGCAGGTATTTTCTAGTAAAGCAATATATGCAATCAGATAAATATGAGAAGGCATGCAGTTACCCAGCCATTGACTTGAGGGAAGAAAGACTTCAGCAGTTCATTTTATTTGCAACAATGTGAAGGAAGTTAGTTATGCACGCTCCTTGAAACTCGCCCAAGAGCACAGTTTAGAGGGGAGAGAGGTGGGGAAAAAGACAGCTTTATAGCAGAGAAACATTCAGTAATCTGTAAAGGAGAGCTGAAAATGAATGCAACAAAACCAAACTTCCCTACAAAGCCAAGGGACTGGTGTTATCTAAATTATATATTCAAAATATAATTTCAAAATTTGATTTAACCTTCAAAGTTATTTAGTGCATTTGATGACATTCATAATCAAAACTGATAAATTCTGTTGAACTAAAAAGATTTTTTTAATATTTCTTACCAAGTATTTTAAATTGGTATTCAAAAATAAAGGATGTATTTAGGTCAAGTTCTATGTATTTTAGTTTCATCGGAGTTCATTAATACTTTACAAAGTAATTCCTAGAAACTTATGAAATGAAAGTTAAACTACATATGATCAATAAGGTTCCCAAACCTTGCAGGCATATTATCAACTGCACATAGTTTAAATCCCATAACAGAAGTTAAATCCTTAAAATCACCTCACTTCTTTTATTTATCAGAGGCAGATGAGTTCTGGCTGACAGTAAAATTGGGAGAAAGACAGAAATTATTCCATTATTTCATTATTTAATTATTTGACTCTTAACAGTTTAAAAAACCCCAATTGTCATTCTCCTTCTTTTAAAGAACATAAGATCTTCATCTGGTTACTCTGATCAGTTCATAAACAATTAGTGTAATAACCCTATCCTCATGTGACTTACCCTGATGTGCAGCTGAGATTTTGGGAAGCAAAGTTATCATGCTCTTATTAACTAAAAACCCACCCGTAGTGGTTAAAAGTATGTCACAAATTATGGATAATTCACCTTAAATCCACTCTCTCTGTTTCTGATAGGCAAGACTAAGTTACTTTTATCTTTTGGGTTTAGACAAGGCAGATGAATTTTGAGGACAGGTATTTATATTTCTTTTCATAGCCCCTAATTTGATCTTCCTTGTCTTTCAGCTGTGGACTACAATAACCTCTCCTGTTCCAAAGCTCATCTTCAAAACAAGAATGTTTAATGCATCACTATACATCTAGATTTAGAGAATAACTATATTATACTCATTAGTTTTTCACAGCAGGCCTCTAATGTTTTCTCCTTCCTTTTCCTCTCTTGCTTGAGTGGAATAACAGTGGACACCTCACAGATGAAAGTTTGCTTTGGAAGAACTGCAATAGTAAGTATTCAAAACCTAGTTCTCCACCTTTCCATTCATAGATAACTACAGAAGGAGTGAGTGAATCGAATATATGTCCCTAAAAATACCTGAATCTTTTTTCACATCTGTCCTCATTTTTGTCATTGTTTTTATAAATGTAGGCCACATGGGGCCTCCAGACAATCCCTCTTTACTTTTCCAGTATACATGCATCCTAAAACCATTTCTGCCCTGACCACAAAAATATACACATAAAGTCACATGAAGATGAAGATGTACTGCTCCAAAGAAAGATGCAAGAGACCTTTCTTCCTTCAGTCTAGTCACACAGAAACTTGGCTGATCACAGTAAACTCTGAAAACAAGTCATTCAAGTATTTTTAAGGTGTTGAAGTTACAAGGATCACTCCTTCCATGGAAATTCTGTGAATAGAAAAGGTATAGGCTCCTGTAAAAGGCGTCCACACCTATTAAAATACAACTCTGAAAAATGTTGTCATTAATTTAATAATCTCCATCTAAGACAACACAAATAATAACCCCTCAGATTCCTATCTTAATTAAAAGAACAAGGCTTTTAAACAAAATGTACTGGATAAATTATCTATTGCACTGATGGCCATTATACTGCCTGAAAGAATGGCTTAGCAACAGTATTCAAGGTATCTTCAGAACCAGAAGGCATAACAATTTAAATATGAATTATCCTAATTTACTTACAGAATTTTTGACAGAATTAGGGATTCTGTAGATTTAATACTGATTTTTTAAAAAGTGGAATTTTCCAAACTGGATGAAAGCAATAAGCACAAACGGTAAATCACAGAGAGCTTAATTTTCTGATGTGAAATGTAATGAGAAAACTGACAACTAACAGCTGACCTCTTGTTTCCTCGTTTTCTGTACTGCAGTCACTGAGGTGAAACTGTCAGACATATTCCTTCAATTTTTCAAAAGCGAGAAAATGAATAAAATACCCTTTCAGTGATCTTGGTATTTAAATAAATGACATTTTTAATAGGAATGCACTTTTGCTTCCACTTTAGAACCTTTTCGAATTCTTTCTGAATAGCTGTTGTTTATGACAAGGAATGACAGATCATTTCCACTTCTATGATTCCTGTAGCCAGGTCATACTGTCACATGCAGAGGGAGAGGGAAAGGGCAGCTCATTCTGGTACCCAGGTTTTATCTGCAGTAGCCAGTGAGCTGATGGATTGGCACCCAAGACCGAGCATCCAGGCCCATCTTGCCTCTATGCAAACATCCTGTAACAAAGTGATTCCACTAATAGCAGAGTCTTTTGTTTCTGTACTCAGCTGTATTTGATGAGAACAAAGCCCATGATTCTTTTTGCTAAGATGTTCCAGCATTCACTCCTAGTCAATTGTGCACAAATTTGGCTGATCCTCAGGGAGAATGTAGGAAGGCACTAGAGGACCGTTTTGGTGCCTGCAACCTTCCCAGTGTGTGGGCAAGTTCTGACCCAGAAGAAGGAAACACTCAGCAGACTCTATCTCTCACTCGCAGTTTAGATCTACCAATCTAGAAGTGTTCATTTAGAGAAATGCCAGGCAGATAAGAATAAACTTTGAAATTAATTGTGTCATATATGCATATTTGTAAACTTATTATGTGACTCTCTTTACCATTCCAATGGGCTATTGATACTAGCTTAGATGAAGTTTATTAAATGAATTCAGTCTTTGGACTAGTTTGCCATTTCATGCTGCTGGCAACTTTATAAAAAAAAATGTACAACAAACCATACAATACTTCAGCATTATGATCCTATATATTTAGGAATAGCTATTGTGAGTGCCAGTGGCTGTCTAAGAATATCTGCATGTTTATTGTTCCCCCCTGAGGCAACAAGCATTGTCTGAAATGAAAGCTCCGTGTCTTGACTATCCCTTGAGAACTATAATTACAGCTGTAGAGGAGTATACCATACTGACTCTCAAGTAATTGAAAAAGACTGACAGGCAAATGCATTCTATGTCCATTGCTCTGGTATCAGATTCTCTGAAAGTTAAAATGCATAGGCAGTGGGCCAGTCTAGGCTCCGAGCTAGAGGATTGAATACACTGATATCAACAGAACTATAGCTTTTCATATTGTTCGTGATTTTGGCCCAGTGCCTTCAAACTGAACCAGAATAAGCACTGAAAAAAACCCAAGCACTGCATTTTCAGTTTTGTTAGTTCTAAATAATAACTGCAGCTTTTGGCATACAGCTGAGAGCTTTTTCTAACTAAACTGACCATATCTCCTGATAGAAACCAAAGTCCACAGACTTGTCAGAGAATCCAGGATGAGGACATGACTGACAAAAATACAGAGACAAAGATAAACAGAGGAATGGAAGACCCTAAACCATGCCTGAAATTTTATGGCACATTGGTAATAAAATTCCTGTTCAGTTTGAAACTGTACAGTCTCACATATCTCAAGCCATCAAGATCCACTCCTAAAAACAAAGACAATAATAAAAAAATAATAAAAATTACAAGATTACTTAGATTAAGCTGTCATCATAATGTAAATGAATAAGAAGCATTTGCATTCAGGGTTCTCAGAATTTTTTTCTGAGAACAACCGGGTAAGCAGTGTAATCTGCCTTTTTCTGAGGCAATCAGGATAAATTAGTCTTCACCTCTGAAGACAAAGCAGCCTTAGAATTTGTTGCAATGGGTTAGCATTTTACCCTTTGCTGAAGTTACCATATCTTTATGCTCTAAGTGAATTCCATAAGAGACAAAAGATTCTTAACAAATCCAATTTCATCCCCTGAGTCAACCTTCTCAAAGACAAATGCAAAGAGTCAAATTTATATCATCCCACTTTTCCCATATCAGTATTTTAAAAGAAAATTCATTAATTGTTGTTTTGCCATTTTTTGGCTCACACAGATGGGCTATCTCCCTTGTTTAAAAATACTCCATTACATTTTGTTTTGCTAAAAAAGCATTAGTCAATTCTTCTAAAAGAAAAATCTCAAAAATTAAAACTGTGAGTACAAGAACTAAATAATGGGCCAGGTCAACATGAGAAACAGCTATTTGAGCTGAACCAGGCTTGAATAAATCAAGAAAACTAATCTAAGCATCTTGAGGGACTTTAGTGAGAGGAAGCATTAAGAATGAGAGATGGGCAAAGGACATCAGCAGACATGAGCAATAAGAATTCAGAAGAAGGACCACACAGGAAATTGTTTGCTTAGTTGGAACCCCCAACTCTCCTAATCAACCTTCTCTGTACCACAAGGTGTCCAAGTCTTTTACCTCCCATAATCTAGTGTCTTTTCTCTGTTAATTGACTTAATTCAAGGTCTAGATTACACACGATGTCTGACTGATTAATAGCCACACTTTTCAGAGAGGCACAGAGAAGAAATTATCTTTTAAAAGGCAGCCTAATATATCCTTTTTTGTTAAATCTCTGATCACGAAGGTCTGCTCATGTTAAAACTTGTTTTGCATTGCGCTTGTTTATGACAGTAAACACAGGGTTACATTTCTTAAACAACTAGGAAGTCTTAAATTGGAATTTTCTTGAAGATTTGGTATTATTTACTGGGTTTCAGTGCTTTCGCTAATCACAGCTGCATTATATTTTGACAATGATAAACTGCAAATGATATTCTGATACATTTATAATGCTCTGTAGGCATACAATAGATTGAAGAGTGGCAGAACAGAATATAATAGAGCTGAAAAGACAAAATACTTGAGCATCATTTTATTATGTTAGCAAACCTTCACTAATCTCATGAAGACAGGAAGAGTAAAGGTTTTATAGTGAAAACTTGAATGGCTTAATGACAGCACTTCTCAACAACTCAGCCCTTCACATGATGTTCTAAAAGCAGACTGACTAACCAGTTCTTCAGAGAAAAAAATCCTATTCAGAACTGGTCCTTTTTAGAAAGAATGTTTCATACTGTTCCAAAATGAGTCAGACCCAATTTTAGCAAACTGTGTCTGGTATTCTATTCGTTGGTGACCTTATTTCAGATGAACACCTGCTCTTCCCTTCCATATTCAGTCTCTTCAAGAGCTACCTGAAAAAGCTTGAAGTCAGCTTCTCACACAAGCTCTTCTCCCTTTGATTGCTCTTTCCAAAATACTCTTCATATTTTGTACTTTAAGATACTCCACGGGTAACAGTAGTGTGTGTGTGTGTGTGTGTGTGTGTGTGTGTGTGTGCATGTGTAGACACAATGCTTTTATATGATCTTATTAGCACAGAATGGTCTCAATGTCATAATCTACTGAAAACAGACCACTTATTAAAGAGGAATGGTCAAGCTCACACCCAAACAGTAGCTTCAGTTTCAGTTTTGGCTATTTCACATCCCTCTTAGGAACACTGTCTCCACCCCAGTCTTGCAATGTTTTACATTCATGTGAAGTCTCTAATTTTAGCATTTTAATTGGTTTTGTTTCTTCTACCAGAAGAGGAATTGGCACATTAGTTAGCACAGCTATATCCTTTACACTCTATTTGCACAAGTATGACTTCCACTACACATAAAGTACACATAAAATTCTCACATTAGCATATTTATTTGCCTTAAGTTTTAAAGTCTTCTAATAGATAAATTCAGACGCATGCCTAAAATAGCCCTCTGTTTTCATACTGTGACAAGAGTCCAGCACCATACAGCAAGTTTCAAATCTTCAAAAATTTACCAGTTAGCAGCCCTGTTTCACAGAAGCACAGAATGGCTGAGGTTAGATGGGGCTTCTGGAGGCCATTTAGTCCAACCCCCTATGCTCAAGTAGAGACATCTAGAGCTGGATGCCTTGGATCATGTCCTGATGGCTTTTGAAGATTTCAAGGATGGAGACGCCCAATCTCCTTGAGCAACCTGTGCCTGTGCTTGGTTGTGCTCAGAGTTAAAAAGTGTTTCCCCATGTCCAGGAAGAACCTCCTATGTTTCAGTTTGTGCCCATTAACTCTGTCACTGGACACCACTGAAAAGAATGTATCCCTCTTCTTTAAACCCTCACTTTAGGTGTTTATACACAGTGGTATGGTTCCTAGGAGCCTTCTTTTCTTCAGGCTAAACAGTTCCAGCTCTCTCTGCCTTTTCATCACTGGAGATGTGCTCAAGTCCTCTTAAAATCTTAGTGGCCCTTCACTGGATGTAAGTCCATGACTCTGTTGTACTGGGGAGTCTGTACTTGATACGGTACTTCATGTGTGGCCTTAACAGTGCTTGGATAATATGTAATGCAACTGAATCCATCTCCAAGACTAAGGCTCCTAAAATTTATGAGTGGAGTCCTAAAATTAATCTTGCTTCTCTGTGAGTTTTCTACTTTGAAATCTGTACTGAGTTGTAACATTTGTCTTTATTTTCACATTTCTTTATTAAGGTTATATTTAACTATAAAAAAATTTGTGTTATTTTTGAATAGGTTTACTTTCCATGCCCACTAAAAATGTACACATCTGATTCTGTGTTGCTCCTTATTAATGTAAATATTTTAATATGTAGATATATGTATATTTAATATACGTGTGTGTGTGTTTTCTAGAATATTGTATGTAACTACTTCTAGCCTAATTGATGTCAGTGCACCCATGATAACTCACATCAACTAAGAATCTGGTCCCCTTTTCCCAGACATGCTTTTGTTCATTCAGCACTGCTTTTGAACACTCTAGTATTGAATTCCCTGAAAACAGCCAAATTTAGAACAGGCACCACATAGGACCAATGAGCAAGCTTTCTTGTTTGTCCTTGCTTGCCCTCTCCTTCAAAATATCCTTGACCCAAAATAACCACTCCAAGGCATGATATTGTGAAATAGTCTCAAGGCTCATTTAGTTTTCCTTTTATTTTTGTCTTTAAGCTAATCAGTATACATCAATTTTTACCTCTAAAGCAGAAACTGAATTGATCAAATACTGAACTGATATTTTAAAAAACAGATTTCTTTACTAATTTATTCTGATGTATTTGGTTGCACACTCTATTCATGCTCAGTCATACTCATATTGAAATTCTAATTTGCATTAAGATTCTGGGAGTATCTTCCAGCCATCTGTAAAAACTTTAAGACAAGCACAGACAGACTCTAAGGAAGGAAGTTTCCATGTCTTACCTTAAATTAATTTTGTGTATATTATCCACCAACTTAGAAAGCAACTATTAAAGTATTGGGGTTTTTTGTGTTTTTTTCTGTGTGTGTGTGTTGGTTTTTTTTCTTTTTTTTGGGTGGTGGTATATCATTAAAAAAGTGAAAAAAAGCAGCCATATATAAGTAAGAGATACACAGCCTAAAGGAAATAACAAATCATCACTTTTTCAAACAACTTTAAGGTGTTTGCTAATATGGTAGCAATCTGCTGTGAAGTCAAGCTGTAAATAGATTCTTTTGTGTTAGATTTGCATGCACAAGATGTTAAACAGTTCAGAGGCTCAGATATTCATGTTCCTCAGAATTATAACAAAAAAGCTCTCTGACATCTCTATAAATGGAAATACTCTGAAAGAATTGTAGAGAGCATTTTGTCTCATTTTCATGTACAGAACATTAGCTATCACATGTGAAAGATCAAAAACAAAAAGGAAAGCTTGAGCACTTGGCTAATTATACACTGGTGCACAAACTATGTGGACATTGTTTGGCTACATTCCACCTACATATAGCTAAAATTCAGCAGCTTGGGATATGTGATCTAGCTCTAAGCATTTGGATTACCAAGCAGAGCACTTTCTGTCACAATGTTCCTGTTTGTCATTCATCAGGCATATGAATACTTCAATTGACTCATTGTAAAAAAGGGGATGAGAATAAGGATTTTAAAGCTTGTTTCCTTGACCACCTTTCATTTCTAAGAAAAGACACTTTTTGCCATTTATCATTGGATTATAAACAAATCTTCTAGTGAGAACAGTTTCTATATCCCAGAAGCCAAATTATAGACTCAGATACATGACATGCATTACTGAGGAGCTTAAACAGTCAACTTCTATGCTGCTATTTTTAATACATGCAGATACTAGACAGGTAACGGCACTTAAGTTCAGCTCTGACCCTCTCAACATGTTAAATTCCTAGTCTTGTTTTGTATATGACCAGATCAAGCACCTATGCCTATTATGAGATGACTGATTCTTTCAAGGTCTGTGCTTACCACATGCATGCAATGACTTTTTATAGCATCCCTCTATTATATCTATCATTCTTATTCATAGTTTTTACTTCAGATGACATCCGTTCACTCATATTTCAGAAGAATGGAGCAAGAATCAGCTTTCTTGTGAAGTCACGGTGATTACTATGGTTTTTATGTAAATTTTTTTTTTGAGTAGTGAATAGGTGGATTTGTTAAGCTACCCAGAGAAAATCCCCATTTTAAACAACTTAATACCTAAGTAAAAAACTGCTTGGGAGGGATGTATAAAAAAGTGCCTTGGAAGGTACTACCTCCTCAAGAATCATGAAGAAGTGAGAAAAGAGTGAGGAATTATCTCTTGTCAGATGATAGCAAGAGAAAGTGGGTGCAGCAAGAAGTCAGGACAAAGGATTTATTTAGCTCCAAAAATATGTGCTGGGGAAAAAAAAAAAAGGTTATTTTAAATAGTAGTGACTTTCTGAATGTTTTTTACCTCTGCAAATCCCAATGCAAATCACCTTACAAAGTCTCTCTTTATAGCATTATCTCTGTCTTCTGTAGGTTGAAGATTATAGGGACTACCCAGGTCTGAAATCATTCCAATGACCTGATTGCAGCTGAAGGATAAATCAGCTCACAGGTGATGATCCACAGCCAGATGATCCACAATACTTCATCCAAATTTCCACAGAATTACATTAGTGTGGAATCCTTTTATGTTCCTGTGTAATTCCTCAGTGACACTTCGGATTATGCAAAAAAAAGAAAAAATCAAATCTACCATAAACAAGAGTACCTTAATTTTTTCCCATAATTGAATCTAAGAGTGGCCAACATTCCTTTCTCTCTGGAGCTATGCACATGGATATTTGATAGCAGGTCACCCCAGTGCTGCAGGTCACCTCATGCTAGCTCCTCACTCTTCTGCTGCAGGGAAATGACAGCATCACTGTATGACCAAATTTCTGACAGAATAATTAAAGAACCTGACAGGCTGAAAAAATCCTACTCACTCCATGACAGTGGAGTTATCACCTTAACTTTCTTGTTGTAAAGGAATTGAAGAAGGAAAAAATTACTATATCCTCTAGGGCACTCATCCGAATAAATTCTCACCTGGCTGACACCTCACCTATGTTAAATCTATGTTACATAATAACACAGGTATGTTTTTATAAATACTTCCGGGTTTCCTAGTGTAGACATCCTTCAAGAGTCAGATTGCAGCAGCACTTTGTGGGTGTCAGTTTGGAGAGGGTAGGCAGGTATGTGCCTCAGCCCTTTTTTGGTGACCTTACTGTGAGAATATGGGAGTTCTGCCATAGAATAAGATTAAGCTTTCAAGGCAAGATAAAACTCTCTTATCCTTAAACAATTGTCCCTTTCAAAACCTTAATACAAATCAGGTCTAGAAAGTCTGCAGCTATAATGATTTCATGTTTTGCTGATCCCAGCCTTTTCTACTGAAAGACTTTTTAGTGGTCCCTGGTGGAAAGTTGAGATCAGCATTTAAATGCAAGTCTATCTTTTTAACATAAGTCCTCAGCAGCCCAGTAACTCTCAGTTACATATTGAGAATTTATAAACAGATAAAAATGGGTACATATGTATATATATGAAATGCACATTACACTTTATGACTCTTGACTTTCCATTCAGACTTTTTTTTTTTTTCAAAATAATAACAATTTCTCTGGAGTTTTTACTCCTTTGCTCTATTAATGAAGATGCAAACCTACTGCTGAACAGGATCATTTTTCTTGTTTCAAACATCTCTTTCTGCAGACAGTTAGGGATCAATTATAGACATTTCCTATCTCCTTCTAATTTCTATACCTAACATACAGTCCTTCCTCTCCTAGGTAACAGGGATGCTACACGTGTCAAGGGGATTACCAGACAAAGGCACTATGTTCTTTCTAGCTCTGTATAAGTAATCCTTACCACTTATTTTAACGTGAGAGGTAACTTCTACTGTAAACTAGGACTCTCATGAAATAAAAGCAGAAATTTGAAACATAAGATAGCAATTTAGGTTGTGCAACATTCATCTCCTATAGCCATTATTTTCTTCCTCTTTTCCCTTCTTCAGAAACTCCAGACAGCAAAAAACTGTCTGGATCTTCTAGGCAAAAACTAACAAAATCCTCTTCTTGTGCTGCCCATCCTGCTGGTTACAGGATTTAGTACTAAAGATATTTTATTTTTCATTGGAAGGCCTTCTGGTAAAGCTGATCAGTGCAAAAAGTTTCATATTCTAAGGTTAAAAGGGCCACTAGCCTTCTCATTCAGCTCCTTCTCTTACTTTGTCATCTAGAGAAACCTTGCTAAATCAATCTCAGCCACCCTGAGCACAGTGTAGCAGACTTAGTGCTCCTGTTTTTGCACATTGCAATTTTGCTTTCCACTGTGCCCGTGAAACAATGTGTGACCTTAACAAACCTCATCAAGTAGCAAACACGAAGATCAGGGGTCCCACACTCCTAAAGCCCTGACTTCAAAGGGGCTCCCCCGTGCTCCAATAGAAATAGCACAAACTGTGATAGCTATGCCTGGAAATTTCTCTTAGCCTCTTCTAAGTCCATGCTTCACTTAATTTGCTAAGGATTTCTGTGCATTTCCCTGGCCCTTCACTCAGTATATGCCTACTATCTCATCTTTTGCCTTCTATAACTGCCAAATTTCTGGAAGATTCAGTTCAGAGCTGACCATCAAGATCTCCCTGAGCCTCTCAGTTCTTCCATGTTCTCTATCTGTGGCTGAACACAAGGCATTTAACCTTTCAACTTTGATTTTTTTCACTTGTAAAATGGGGAAAATAATCTTTAGTACCTTCCATGAAAGAAGTCAATGTTTATTATTGATAACCAAAATGTGCAATCCAAGATACTGCACTTGAGCCTTCATCTTCTTCCCTCAAAATCCATGCAAAGTTCTCACTGACTCAAGGAGAGCAGAATGTAGTGTTTGCTTCTTTATGAACCTAGAAATACTGTAATAACTGAGATACTAAAGTCCTGGTAGTCACTGGCTTTTAGATAGATGTTCAGTAGCAGTTGTGACTTATCACCACTACTGTCTCAGAAAAGCACCATGAGAATTAATTTGATTTTGATTTTATCAGAGAACTTTTTTCTTTTTTTTTTTAAAAAAAAAGGAGAAAAGAAAAGGCACTGCAGGAGTTGTACATTTTGCATGCATAAAAGATGATCCTGTTCAGCAGTCACTGGGAGTGTGAACTGGCTTCGATGCAATAAGGATAATAGTTTTATTAACCCTTGTGTTATCCCACAAATTAAATTATTGGAAAGATTTCAATAAAGTGTAATGCCAGTCTTCTGAAATCTGGAATCACAGTGGGGTTTTTTTAGATTTTTTTTTCCCCAGACAACAACAGCAACAATCTCAATATTTTCTAGTCTGGAAACACAACAGGGACAGAACAAGGATGGCAATAATTTACAATAGCAGTGGGGAAAATGCTCCCGACTTGGCTTCTTTTCAAAGATTCCATAACTAGTTTTCTCAGGAACTTTATGCTAGATTTTTGGGAAGAGGTCAGTCAGAAAAGAAGAAAGGCATGTACATGTCAATAATGGAGAGCTACATATTAGGATTGAGTTAGGTGACTTACATTACTGGCCAGAGTATCATATAACCTCTACAGAAGCAGTCAGACCCTCTGTCTTTTCAATCAAGATATAAATGTAAATATTTGCTGGATAAAATCAAGCATGCTTGTGTAAATATGATTTTAGGCAAACTTAAGTGCCACACCATGTCATAGAGCTTATAAAGCTCCATAGCTTTCCTCATTTGACCCTATCACATTCAGAAGAAAAGGGAGCACAAATACGCAAATGAAGAAAATCTACTCTGCTTTTGGATGACAGTATAGTCCCTCAGTTAGCTACAAAGATGAAGTCCTGAGTGCTCCAAGCAGATGCAGAGGCCAGCCCTAGCTGTATTCTCTGCTCCAATACCAAATTGGAATAATGTATTCCAGTCATGGTTCTCTCTGAGATGATAAAATTAACAGTATACTTCTCACGGCTCCTTTAGCAATAAAAAAGCAAAACTAAAGGAATGTCTGTTGCGTACATATTTTACTTATACATATTTTTGCTTTTATTTTACAGTGACAACATGAGGGCAGTCAAATTCAAAGGCTCTGTGGACAGGTGAAAGAAGCTTTCAAATCTCTGATTAAATCAAGCTTCTTTCAACATGAAAACACCTAAGCATTTTCCTCAAGATATCTTCAGCTTCAAAATGATTGATGTCCCTGCTGGATGGCAAAAGACAATAGCAATCTGCAAACAGTTATGTCTAATGGAAAAAAGGAAGAAAGGTGTGAAGGAAGAAAGGAGGCAAGGAAGTAGGAAGACATACGGTGAGTTTCTATATCAACATCCATGTGGACTTATGCACAACAAAAACCCCAACATTTTTTTAAATAAGGATTTTACTAGATTATAATATTTTAGAAGAGCCACAAGTACATAGGAATATTCAGCAACATATGTTGCTAATACTGTGCATCAGCTTACCAAGCTGATGCACGCAGGTTGCATGCATATGCATGGCTAAAAAAAAAAAAAAAAGCTCGTTTTTTTAACAATGACTCTTATAATTAGACCTGTCAATACATACCAAATTATCATGCAGTGCATGTTAAGTATGTTAGTTTTAATTCTTCGGATATGACCACTTTTTCTCAGAATGACTATTCAAAAACATGTAGCATCCTAGAGTCAGTCATCCTTGTTTTACCCTATTAACCAAGTGTCCCTATTGGGCCTTGTCCCCACTTGCATATATGCAAACATATATACACATATATATATGTATCTCATTTCTCAGTATGCAGTCTTCCTTCTTACACTGTTGTTGAACCATAGAAAACAAAGATTCATCCAGCTTCATAAACCTGAAAGAGTAGGACACATTCAGCATGTTTAGTGGCACAGGCCTTGTCAGTTTTAAGGCAACTATTGCTGTTGTAGATAGCACTGTGGCATAGTTCAGGGTTTACCCAGGAATGGAGACACTTCCAAAACTGGAAGACAATGGTTATCTTGATTTTGGGAACATCTAGCTGCAAGGATGGGAACCGTGACATTATTCCTTGTTCTCTGAGCTAAGTAACATACTTTATCTCTTCTATTATTTTTGATTTATTTATTTTTATTTTATTGCTCTGCCCAACTATCTTAAAGGAGGTTGTAGTGAGGTGGGGGTTGGTCTCTTCTCCCAGATAAGTAATAGATAAGTGATAGAACAAGAGGAAACAGCCTCAAGGTGTTCTATGGGAGGTTTAGATTTGGTATTAGGAAACATTTCTTCACCATAAGGGTTGTCAAGCATTTGAAGAGGCTGCCCAGGCAAATGGTGGAAACACCATCCCTGGAGGTATTTAAAAGACTTTTGGATGTGGTGATTAATTATGAGGTTTAGTGGTGGATTTGGCAGTGTAAGGTTAATGGTTGGACTCGCTGATCTTAGCCCCTTTTTTCAACGTAAATGATTCTATGATTCTATTTCCTAGTCCTGAAACAGACGAGGAATTGAGCAATTATCTGCAAGTGGTGTGGATCTTTAAAATTACAGATGCATATAAATGGAGTCACATTTACTCAATTCATTGCTAAAACCTCGCTGTGTTAGTCAAGAGGATGTTATGTCCAAATCTTAAAATCTGATACTATATTCTTTATAAAATCTTCCAAAATAGGGCCATCCTCCAAAAAATAGTGTTTTTTCACAGTGCAAACATATTTACAAATGAAGAATAGGGAAAGAAATGGCATTTACCTTATTTATTTTTTAGAGTAAGATGACTGACATTATTCTACTCCTAAGTGGAGGAGGAGGTTGAAGTGTAGCAATAAAACTTGTCAAGAATACTGGCAAAGGAATATTTGCTGAAAGGTGTTAAAGGAGTAACCGCAATAAAATAGGAAAAAGCACCTTAAAGATATACATGGATATAGAAGATAGTGGCAGAAGGTAAGAGAAAGGAAGGGAAGGAAAGGGAAGGAGCTATCAACCAATTCAGTTTTATTTTAGAAATGTTCCAGCATTCCCTCAATTCAGAGGGGAAAGGAGAAAAAAAATCCCCTAACCCATTAGCACATATTCTAATCAGAAAATCAACAAAGGGCTGTCTTCTCATTAAAGTTTATATATGATTGTGTCACAGCTTCCTGACACATAACTTTTCAGATCATTGCTCTCAAAAGACCACTGTTGGAAAAAAGCTTTCCTAAGACTGTCTCATAGCTTAAAACTCTGTTTTCTATAACAAGGCCAAGTTCTTAAGTAAGGTTGATGTACGTATTTGTTAAGGCTCCTAATTTTCACATATATATTTTTTGTTAGACAGCGAAATGTAAAGTTGTTTTTTCTGTATAACTCTACAGTTATGTGGGAATCATGTCCATGAAAACACATGTCCATGAAGGCACATACCCAAGTGTACTTGTATTGATGTGACAATAATTAAAGAGACAATATTATTGCTGACCATATTTTCTCTTTGCACCCATCATTCATTATGCTCGTAACATGGCGCAGTAACATGGGAAACTGCAGACAGTTGTCATTTAGATACACATAAATGTACCTCTTTTATGCCCAGCAAGCACAAATAGCATTCTATAAAATAAATGCAAAATAAAATATCTGCATAAAGGATTAAAAATGCAGAAATTGATCAAGCTTATCTGTACTGTGACTGCATAGCACACTATGTTCTAGCTAATCGTGCTGAGCATGCCTGCAACCCCTCATTTAACAGTCTTAGATATCTACTTTCCATGAGAATAATGCAGAATAAACAATTACATTTATGCCTAAAATTTAACTTGAGCATATTTCAGGGGGAGGAGGGGGTGATTTAATTTCCATTATTCTTCCTTTTTTTTTCTTTACCTGACAACTTTCTAATATAAAATGCATGAACAGTGCAATGAGCAGATCTCTAAGACTCTTGTATCCCTGGTGAGTTGTTCAGCCATGGGGATATACAACCAAGCACCTTCGTGTTTGCTGTCCTAAATCCACGAATCTTGAATCCCTGGGTGCCCAAGTGGCCCAGTTTCAATAGTATAAGAACTATACTTTTTTTTTTTTTAGGTTAATTCTTTTCCTCTGTTTCTTGTTCAACACAAAGTTTGATATACCACAGGCATTTTACCCTTCTTCACGTTTTGGTCTTTGATTACTAGAGAGGTGTCACAGAGTAGCAACTGTTTGAGTGCTAAGGTACTGACTCACAAGATTGAAATTCAAGTCCTTGCTCTGAAACAGACTTCCACATGTTACCCTGAGCAAGCCACGGAAGCAGTGCATGCCTCGGTTCTTAACTGTAAAATGGAAAATAGAAAAATCTTTAAAACCACGCTACATAGTACATCCCAGAATATGAAAGGCAATCATATCCTGTGGCAACAGCAGCTATATTCATACTGTAAATATAAATTAAGGCTGGTTAATCCCAGAGAGAGGGGCATTTTTTTCACAGAAGAGTCACAGATTCCAATCAGCTCTAATAACAATTGACTGTAAGTCACTAGTGGTCCCTCTATTGGCATCAGTCTGCTTTACGCTAAGCTATTTCACAGAATCATAGAATTAACTGGGTTGGAAGAGACCTCCGAGATCATCAAATCCAACCTTTGATCCAACCTCACTGTGATTACTAGATCATGGCACTCAGTGCCACATCCAGTCTCATCATAAAAACCTCCAGGGACGGTGAATCCACCACCTCTCTGGGCAGGCCATTCCAATGTCTGATCACTCTCTCTGTAAAGAACTTCTTTCTAATATCCAACCTAAACCTCCCCTGGGAGAAGAGACCGACCCCCATCTGGCTACAGCCTCCTTTCAGGTAGTTGTAGAGAGTGATGAGGTCACCCCTGAGCCTCCTCTTCTCCAGACTAAACAACCCCAACTCCCTCAGCCTCTCCTCAAAGGACTTGTGCCCAAGTCCCTTCACCAGCCTGGTTGCTGTTTCACAACATTGTAATTTTTGGGCTTCCAGTATTGAAAGTATTTAAATTAATTTTAAAATACAACTGAGATTTTTTTTTCAACAATAAATAATTATATCTGCTTCCATAAAACCCTTTGTTTCCAACCCTTTAATTTTTGGCATAAAATACCTGCCAATCTCTCTTCTCACTACTGAATGAAATAAAGAACTGAAAGTAAAATGGAAAAGGAAAAAGCCAAATGGTGATGCCAGTGAGAGTTGCAAAAAAAGAAACATTGATAAAAACTCCTGGGATAAAAAGCCAGTATGAAACATGTAAAAAAACCCACAACCAAAAACAAAACCAAAAAAACCCGTACCTGGAGTGAAAGTTGGATAGTAGTTGAGTAGCTGATAATTAAATATTCCCTGATAAGCAAAAGAAGATGCTCACTGGAAAACAAACAAACAAACAAACAAACAAAACCCACAAACACCAAAACCCAAACCAAACCAAATCAAAAATTAAACAAAAAAATAAAAATGCAAACAAAACCCCCCAAACAAAAGAACAAAAACCCCACAGAACCAAACAAACAAAAACCAAAACAAAGAAAACCCAAAAACCAAACCAACCAACCAAAGAAACCCAACCTAAAAAAAAAAAACAAACCAAAAAACTCCACAACAAATCAGAAGCCACATGGGAGAGAGAAAGGGAATAATACATGGACATATGGTGACTGAGATGTTCCTTTAATGCTCAGCTCTACCAGTTTTCATTGGCTTCAATAAAAGTTGACATCATACGATGTCTCAGCTTGTCATAAGATCCATAGTTGCATCTTCCATTATTTTTTGCCCTCTGTCAACTCAGGAAAGGCATCCAGTTTCCCATCTGTCTTGCCTCTGTCCATAGGTGCTTCCTTGCAATCACAACAGCTGTAATTCACTGTGAAGCTTCAAGTTTGTCACTGTGTTGCAGAGGACAGTTTTGAGCCTCACTAAGACCTCTAATCTTTTCCAAACCAGCCATGTTTCTCACAGGTAGAATAATACCTTGAGCTTCTTGAGCCAAGTTGTTCAGTGTAGCTGAGTGGCATTAGTTTTTTAGGGCACAGACAGCATTATCATGTCAGGAAGCGATGTATGTTATAAAAAAAGTGCCACCATTCACTGTGTCACTAGGTCACAGGTGCTCCTCTATCTGAAAAGCTCGATGAATTTAGGTGTATTACTTCAGTTCTTCCCACACTGCTCACACTCCACATTCACCACCAACAGTCCTAAGAGATCCCAGTGCTTCCCTGCAAAAGAGACACACTCCTGCTCTTTCTTCACCTGCTATAAAAGCAGCTGAAAATGTACAAAGCAGCCCCTGGAGCTAGCAAGGGCTGGTGGAATGATCACCACTGCAGTGTCAGTCCAGCAGGACAGCTGGGTCCAGGCTCATGCCATCAGCATTCTGTTGCAGAGGACATATCGGCAAGAGGACATATGCAGATTGTCAGAATAGTCCACAATGCTCACTACCTACTGGGAGCCCTCTTTGTGCAATACAAGATATATAAACATACATGAGTGTGTTTGACAATGAGTACATATTTATGTGCAAATATTTATGAAATATTTTCATTTCTAGAGAAAGAAAATATACATTCAGCTGCCCCAAAGTGCATTCTGTTCTCACATTGCTCTAAATCTTAATGACCAAGGTCAAGATTTAAGATGTAAATTTTTATATATTTTGGCAGCAAAAATAGACTAAAATTACAGAATCTGATTTATATTTAAATTTTATATGTGGATTTTATATCTGACTTTCTAAGTGAATAATGTTACAATTACTTTTACTGAAGATGAAATCAAAAAAAGCTGGCAGCTTTTTTCTTTGTCTGTATATTTTTAAAAGCCTCTGCAATACCACCATTACAAGATTCTCTTCTAACACGGCCTAATTCCTCTTCTATCTCTGAATATTGCCATCTCAGGATCTAGAAGGTTGAGAGACATGTTTTTCTGCAGATGGCATGAGAGAAAAATCAAGATGTGACGTAGAGAAAGATGTTAAGTAGCAACAGACTAATGGAGAACATTTTGTCCTACTTTTGAGGAGCACATCAGGAACAGCTTGTTTTTATAGTGGATCTGAAGTATAATCACTGGCACTATATAACTGCTGCAAGCATTGCTCTGCACTGATCACTACCATATTATTGTGAGTTTTGCTGAGCATTTTATAAAAGATACATTGAATTCCTCTTTTTTTGGCACTTATCTTGAAAATTAATCAAATATACCAAAATCTCTAGACAATAAATAATGATTAAGTTGTAGCTTTCAACATGCTTCATAAGTTTCAGAGATTTATTGCTTTTTGTTTTAGCTAGCTGCCAAGAATCAAAACAATGATTAAATCCATGTATGGATTTTTTTTAGGTAAATCACAATAACTAAATAGTGGAAGTCAGAGATGTATGATGTAAAAGCATCAAAGCCTTGAAGCATCTACTTCTAAATCTGCAGCATTCACCCATTTTTACCACTGTAAAGGCCAAACATTTTGAAGAAAGGTTTTTTTAAAATTATATTCACTACTTTCTATTCAGATATTGATTTAATATCCATGGAGGCACTAGAAACACAAATCACAAGAAATCTATTTCAAGCATACTGCCTTCCTTCAGTCTTGCCATCTCAGTTTTAAAGAGTAAAATTAAAAAAATAAATCTACAAACCCAAATATTAACTGTTATCCAATTCTCCAATTCTCCTCTGGGCAAAGAAAGAAAGAGCAAAAAAACAACAACATACCTACAAGTAACACTTCATAGTTGTATTACTGAATATTCTACTGAGCAATCCTCATTTAGTATTTAGAGAGTTAAAAATATTCAGTCATTGCCAAATCAGCTTGTGTATCTCCAATAGGGATATGCTGTGTTCATACACTGATGGGTTGGGGGTCATGCTAAGTTTCTGGACCTGCTAAGTGTGAACCAGCTATTCTAAAATCTGAGCAGAAGCAGATATTTATGAATTTAATCACTGTTTGCTACCTGAGAAAACTAGCCAGTAGGAGTGAGCCCTTAGTCTTTTGAAACCACTGGAAGAGCAGCCATTTGCTTCAATAGATTAGTATCTTACCATGGATTAATTCTGGTACAAAGTGAATTTTATTTCCACCAAGTTGATTTTCAATTAGGGGAAAGAAACCTTATTATTCTTTTAGTAAAGCATTCAGGGTCCCTTGTATTCTGTTTATAGGGGTGGTTTTTTTGTTGTGTTTTTGGTTTTCTTTTTCTTTTTTTTTTTTTTTTTTTTTTTTTTGCTATTTATTTGGACTTGCAAAGGGAAAGGGATTCCTCCAGGATACAAGCAGTTTATTTTCAGTCAACCTTCAGTGCTGTTCAGAATTAGTCACAGAATCCCTTACAAGCTCAGCATTTGAGAGAAAGCTCACTACAGCCACTTGGGATGTTCTCAATACTGTTTCTAGACAATCTAGGTTTTATCACAATACCTTTTTCATCTGGCAAAGAAGAGGCAGTCTAGGAGATTCCCAGAGTGTATGGAGAATAATTTCCTGTTGCAGCTGCTAAATGAACCTACCAGGACTGGGGCCCCATTAGACCTGATGTTTACAAACAGAGAGGGGCTGGTGTGAGATGTGGTGGTTGGAGCCTGTCTGGGGCACACTGACCATGAAATTATAGAGTTTTCAATACCCAGAGAAGTAAGGAAGGGCATCAACAAAACCTCTACCCTGGACTTCCAGAGGGCAGACTTTGGCCTAATCAGGAGGCTGGTTCAGACAGTGCCTTGGGAAACAGCCCTTAAAAACAAAGGGGTCCAGGAAGGATGGACATACTTCAAGAAAGAAATCTTGAAGGTTCAGGATCAGACTGTCCTTATGTTCCAAAAGGAAGACAACTGGCCTGGCTGACCAGGGAGATTTTGAAGGAAGTTAGAGGAAAAAAGAGTCTATTGCCTTTGGAAAAAAGGGCAGACAACTCATGAAGTATTTAGGAGCGTAGTTAGGTCATGCAGAAAGAAAATTAGAGAGGCAAAAGCACAATTTTAACTTAATCTGGCCACTTCTGTTAAGGATAACAAAAGGTGTTTTTATAAATACATTAATAACAAAAGGAAATAGCAAGGAAAACCTCAGTTCTTTGCTGGACACAGAGGGGAACATAATTACCAAAGACAAGGATAAGGCTGAGGTACTTAACACCTTCTTTGCCTCAGTTTTCAACAAGAAGACAGGTTGTCCTCAGGAACAACCTTTTGGCTTCCTAGGCTGGTAGACAGTGATGGGGAGCTGAATTCCTTTTATTCAGAAGGAAAAATTTAGTGGCCTGCTGAGCCACTTGGATCCTCAGAAGTCTATGGGACCAGATGGGACCCATGCTAGGGTGATGAGGGAGCTGGCATAAGAGCTTTCCAAGCCACTCTCCATCATTTATCAACAGTTGGCGAATGTGACACCCATCCACAAGAAGGGACAGAAGGAAGACCCAGGAAACTACAGGCCTGTCAGCCTGACCTCAGTGCCTGGCAAAGTTATGGAGCAGATCATCCTAAGTGCAATCACACAGCACCTACAGGATGGACAACCAGCATGGGTTTAGGAATGGCAGGTCCTGTCTGACCAACCTGATCTCCTTTTATGATCAGGTGACCCAACTGGGAGATGAGGGGAAGGCTGTGGATGTGTCTATCTGGACTTCAGCAAAGCCTTTGACACCGTCTCCCATAATGTACTCCTGGAAAATCTGCAGCCCATGGCTTGGACAGGGGCACTCTGTGCTGGGTTAGGAACTGGCCAGAGGGCTGGGCCCAGAGAGTGCTGGTGAACAGGGCTGCATCCAGCTGGCAGCCGGTCACCAGTGGTGTCCCCCAGGGATCAGTGCTGGGTCCAGTTCTATTTAATATCTTTACTGATACTCTGGATGAGGGGATTGAGTGTATCATTAGCAAATTTGCAGATGACACCAAGTTGGGGGAGAATCTTAATCTGCTGGAGGGTAGGAGGGCTTTGCAGAGGGACCTGGATAGGCTGAATAGATGACTGAATCCAACAGGATTGAGGTTCAACAAGGCCAAGTGCCGGGTCCTGCACTTTGGCCACAACAACTCCCTGCAGTGCAACAGGCAGAGTGGCTGGAGAGCAGCCAGGCAGAAAGGGACCCTGGGGTTATAATCAACAGGAAGCTGAACATGAGCCAGCAGTGTGCCCAGGTGGCCAAAAAGGCCAATGGCATCCTGGCCTGGATCAGGAACAATGTGGCCAGCAGGAGCAGGGAAGTGATCCTTCCCCTGTACTCAGCGCTGGTGAGGCCACACCTGGAGTGCTGTGTCCAGTTCTGGGCCCCTCAGTTTAGGAAGGACACAGATGCTGGAGAGTGTCCAAAGAAGGGCAACCAGGCTGGTGAAGGGACTTGAGCACAGGCCCTACGAGGAGCAGATGAGGGACCTGTGGTTGTTTACCCTGGAGAACAGGAGGCTCAGAGGAGACCTCATCACTCTCTACAACTATCTGAGAGGAGGTTGTAGCCAGGTGGGCACCGGTCTCTTCTCCCAGGCAACTAGCAGTAGGACAAGGGGGCATGGTCTTAAGCTCTGCCAGGGGAGGTTTTAATTAGACATTAGAAGGAAATTCTTTACAGAAAGAGTGACAGACATTGTAATGGGCTGCTCAGGGAGGTGGTGGAGTCACCATCCCTGGAGATGTTTAAGAAGAGACTGGATGAGGCACTAAGTGCCATGTTCTAGTTGACAGACTGGTGTTGAGTCATGGGTTGGATTCGATGATCTCAGAGGTCTTTTCCAGCCTGGTTGATTCTGTGATTCTGTGTGGAATAAACAAATCAGAAAAATATTTCTGGTTTATTTCTTGCCTTCTCCTCTCCTTAACTGAGGAACATATCCTTCACTGTCTCAGAAGTCTAAAAATCATCAAAAGTCTAAAAACATCTCACAGTGCTCCAGCATAAATCTGAAAGCACAAATAATGGCATATATATGTATTTGCTTTGATCTATAGTCCATGTAGATATTCAATTGTTTCTTATCTCTCTTGATTTTATATATATGCATGCATATATACATATGTATGTTTGTTTTCAAGCATGTGAGGAACAAGATTTCATATCATTGTTCATGTATTACTTGTAAGATGTATTACTAGTTGCAACAGCCATCAAGTTCCTCTGGATGAAGGTTTATTTGTACCAGCAACTGCAGCAGCCTAAGTAAAGGGCACCCCTGGGGTTTGGCTTGTGTAAATGGGGCTGTCCATGATCACAGCACATCAGAGCCTCCCTCTCACGGTTGAGGATGGTCCTAGGTCCTTTGAGATGTGCTCCTGTGGCAGTGTAGGGTGGCAGGTTAGTATAACAAAGGAGTAATTTTCCCAGAAGTGTTACAGTAAAGGCAAAGCTGCTTGTACTTCCTTAAGAAATGTTTCTCATCACTTCAAAAACACTATCTGTGGGAAGGTTGCTCCTCTGACATGAGAAGCAAGCTCACCCTGCCCAAACTGGAGGTGTTAGGAATAAATGCTGAGTATGTGTGCGCATGTGTGTGTAACATCCAGCCTCTTAAATTTTAATTGAGCTCAGACATGAGTTTCTCTGGTGATGGTGCAAGTGTTGGAAATACAAAGCATGCACACACACCTTCCAGCAAATGAAACGTGTCAGCAAGTGCTGTAATCAATAACAATATAATATTCTTTCCTAAATAATGGTACAGCAGCAGAAGTGTGTAAGACAGTGATGAATTATTCAGCAGGCCTGCTTTGCTGCTACATTGTTCCTTCCATGCTTTAAGCTTTTCTACAGCTGAAACACCTGGCACAGCACTCTCTGACTTCATCTTCTTCTGAGTACCTAAATCTATTTCTTCCCTCATATAAGAATCAAGTTACCTAAGTGCCTGAAGCTTTAAACAGTCTTCAATAGCAAAACTGTGTGATGTCTTGAAGTTTTTAAGTAAGTGCCTTATTTCTGCTTCATAGCTTCATAGCATCACATGGAGATTTGCTATGTATATTAGCAGACAACTGCATATTAAATATTTTTGAAAGTAAATACTTCAGACTATGGAGAATTTAATTCACTAGAGGGTGTATGACATTATGGACAAAGTATTCATTAACAGACACAAGGCAAATCTATTCAAGTGGTTAAAATGAGAGCCCAGGTTATGACATGCTTACTTAATTTGAACAGTACACTACTCCCATGGAGTAGTCGGTGGAAGATACTGCTTGGCTTATCTAGAATACAATACATAGTAATCTAGTTTTGTAAAATAAAATCATGCAAGATATTTTAAGTCACCAGGTTCTGTAAAAAATCATATATATACATATATAAAGTATAAGTCTTGTAGTATGTAACTGAATACAAATTATTATATGAACTTTATAACACTGAATAAGTGTCAGAAATTAAGATATACATGCAAAATTATGGTTCACAGATGGAAGGTAATTTCTGCAAGACAAATTTTAAAGAAAAGTTAACGGATTTTCCTTCTGTTGTGTTTTTTTTAAGCTGTTCTGGAAATTCTTTAAATCTTTTTCTGGACAGCAACATATTCGTATCTAGAGATGCCAATCTAATCTGCCATTCTGCTAGAGATGGTGAGACCCCCTCAATGTATTTCATGTGCTATGCACAGCTCACTTTTAAATGCCACAAGCAATACAAATCCGTCATTTCTCCTTGGGAAGCTGCCTGATTCCGTAATACAGCTTACTGCTAAGTAGTTTCTCTGATACTCGAGCTATATTTCTCCTGCTTGATTCATGTTCTACTTCCCATTACTTTGCATTAACTCCCTCTGCCCCTGCTATCAAATGAAGGAGATCTGATTCCTACCTGTACTAACTGCTTACTAACTCCTGTGAATGGAGCAGTAAGAGATAAACAACCCCCCACCTCAGAAGGTCACTTCTATGATCTCCCTGCCATCAAGCCACTCTTTGGACGCTCACTGCTGTCCACTGCCAGAAGCAGGACCTCTGCTGTAACCTTAGAAAACTATTTTCCTCTTCTAGGAGACACTGCTGGATCACTACTGAAATAACTCAGCACTCCTGGAGGAATATGATATTTTTAAAAAGACAGTGCATTAACTCTCGAGCTCTTGCGTAAGAAAGGTTTGTAAAAGCAGTTTCAGGCACAGCCAAAATTGTTCAGTGCCATGTGCCTCTCAGCAGCTGATGTACAAGCTCACAATGCGGCATCAAACAATGCTGCTGCTGAGGAGCATAAAGAATGCATGTTAAGTAAGGTCACAAGGTTCCGACCTAGATTTCAGTCAGCAGGAGTCTGCATCAGAAAATAAATTTGTATGTACTTCAGCACCCTTGACAAAAAGGCTACAGGCCTGGATGAATAAGGAAAAGAAGGTGCAACCTTGCCTTTGCCCCACTGTATGCCTAGCAGGATGGAAAGTGACTACGTGTTTGTCTGTAGTGCTCTGTGTGATCACGCATTCAGAAAAAAGGACCTCCTTTTTTCTCTGCTTTGAGCAGAGAAAATAAATATCTGGCTCATGACTACTGAAACAAAGTATTTGTTAAAGAAGACATTAAATTTTAATAGTAAAGTTTGGAAAAGTTGGTTGGGAAATCAATGCAAAAATATTTACGCAAAAAACACTTATGCACAAAGTATGCTTTCCTCCCAGAATCCTTTTATGTCTCCCTCTGATTCTGGAAGCAGAGATATAACCTATCTAGTCACCATCATCATTAGAGTAGGTTGACAAAGAAGCAATTTTTTATAGTGGTTTTATTAACTTGGCAAATGGAAATTAAATTAACTGCAAATTTTCACAAATGCAGTTACTCTAGCAACTCCAGAGTGTAAAGGAGAAACAAGATGCATTAAATATAAATAAGTACATGAAGATCATAACTGTCCGTCCCTGTATCAAAGTGAATGAGCAAATAATATCAGTTCTTTTACATAGAAAATAACTATTTTCCATAAATCTTGCATGTCCCTAGGAAAAAAATAAAACTCTTTTTTTCTGCTATACAGAGGAGGAGAATTTACTAAAGGAAACAATGGAAAGACTATATATGAAATATATTGTACACTGTTATCTGCAATTTTTCAGTGAAATGATAAATCAGTTTATGTAACCTCAGGTGACAATTCAGATCTATTACAACTATGGTCTGTATTTATCCAAATACTTCTAAACTTAAATCATCACAATTATTACTTGTCTCCTTTAAGTTACAGTGAAATTTGAATATTAAATAGCACTCATAAAACAAAGTTACAATTCACCAACTGAAAATGGTATAACAATGAAATGATCTAATCTTATTTTAAAGGGCTTTTGACAATGGCTGCAATAGCTCATTGTAACTATCCTACTGGCACTACAGCAACTTCACAGAGAAGACCAAATTTCTTTTAATTTCTCATTTATTAAAACCAGCAAACTGAAATGTTCCCTATCTTAAATTTACTAATGGTGGTTTTTGCTTTGAAAGTTTTACAGGAATTTTCATTAGTACAGATGTAACTAAAGCAACAAAGATGGTTAACGTCCAAAATATGTCTGGAATACTAATGGATGCCAGTACTGCTAATGAACAGAAGCCAAACATTAAATTATCTACTTCATATGGACCTCCAGAATCAAATCTACTTCTTATTCTCATCTTGACACAGGCAGACCCTCTTCACACTGACAAGAATTCACTTAAAAACCAAAAAGCATTTGCAGGAAAAAAAGCCCTTGTGTACCTGGACAGAGGAGGGAAGGGATGGTTTGCAGTGCATCCTACCATGTGAAGGAGACCTTGTAATGGGTCTGCAGGCAGAGAGTATGCTGAGATGGTAATGCGTTTGGAGGGAAGCTTTGATAGAAACAGAGAAGCCAAACCAGGATTCAAAATAAAGTTTCTAAAACTGACATACAAAACAACCTGAGAGCTTTAAATAGCAAGAAGAACCATGACAAAAAGATGAAGATGTCTGCTCCCCACAGGATTAGCTGTAAGGGTTTCCAGTGTGGTGGCCTTTTACTTCATGCTCCTCTTTTTCCTTGGTAGTTAGGCAAAACTTTCTTTTCACCGATATCATACCAAGTAGATACTTTTCTCCTAAATTAACCAATTTCATAAAATTATATAGTTGCTTCAGGGTTCTAGCACTTAATGTCACACATATAACCCCAGTTTCAGCAGAGTTCAGATCTTCTCTCTATGCATACCTGAGACACTTGTCCTAATGAAAATCAAATAAAATGAGAGGGTGAGGGCTAGGGAGGGGATGGTTTTTTAATGATCTGATTTGATAAGCAACTAAATATGCTTAAAGAAAGCCTATGTTCATTTCTACTATAACTACACAATTCTTATGTCATCTTGGCCAAGTCACTTAATCCAACATGTTTGTCACCTAGGAGGAAAGGACAAATTCCTATTTCATAGAAGACAGCAATGACAGCTAAATTCAAACTACTATCATTCTGAGGTAATGCAGTGATAAGGGTAACATCATCTTCTAACCACAATTCTGATACCACCAAGATGGCACATCTGTTCCTTACCACCATGTAGCTAAGGCTCTGGAAAGTCCTTCCTCGTGAGACAGATCCAGGTAACATGGTCTCTTTTCTTACAGCAGTAAGTGAGCACCTAAGTCCAATGCTGCATAGGAAACTACTTTGTCCTGAGGGTAATTTTTAAAACAATAAAAAAATTATATATGAAAATTCCAATTTACCTAAGCAAATCTTTTTTTACTTGAGGCAGGAAAGAATGAAATCTGAAAATCTATGAAAAAATAGGGATTTGTCCTTGGAGATCTTTTGAAATTTGTTCTTTTCACATGCATGAAATTCTTCTTCAGCTGCAACTACTCATTCAAAGACACTCTCAGACTGTTTATAGCATTTTGTTTTTTAAAAAGGCAACTTTAGATATTAAATCTGTTTAGACCAGTTCTAAACTGTCAGTACTCATTAAAAACCAGTTAAATTAATTTAAAAATAATTTTTAAATATTTTTTCTATCTTTTTAATTGTAAATATGTATTTTTAATTGTATTTTTCATCTGATATGGTATACAAATGTATTTAATGTAATTTGTTTTGCAGAAGTTCATATTACCTATATTAAACAGAAAAACCGTTCCTGAAATTTATATTATTAAATGGAGAAGGTCTGTGAACATCTTGGGACAAAATTCAGTCCACTGAAAAACATTTCAAAAGCTCTTTGTGGTTCTCCTCATAAAGCTTCTGCCTGTGGTCCAGAAGGCTCCTGCTTCAGATGTCTCCAAATGAGATGCATGGTGCATGCACAGAAAGATACATGACTATATAAAGGGCTATATTTTACAGCATCTGCACAAGAATATTTTAACATAGTGTGTAACCTTTTGGTAGTGGTGCAGTAAAATCTACATTCACCATCCTACTACTGGTAAGACTCATCTCGCATAATGTTATGACACGGTGTTTATGTTACAAGTTGGGGTATCCTCTAAACTGCCTGGAATTGCAAAAAGCCCAGGACTACCTGAAAAAAAAGTGATTACCTCATCTACTTTGCTTGCCTTTTTTTTCCTGATGGTGCTCTGGAGGTACCTGTGTCCACTGACTGCAAAGTGAATCAGTGACTACTGTTAATCAGTGTAGGCAGTGACATGAATAAGGATAGTCCCAGGCTAGCATCTGAATACTGGATCTCCCAAAGTGTATTAAAAAACTTATCATATAAGTTTCCCCATCTCACATATTCACAGTCCCCCCTTGTTTCAACAACTGCCATTTTGACACACTAGCAGTCATAAAAAGTACTTATAAAAAGGCAATTGACTTGGTATGATGGTTTCGTCATGTTCCTTGCTTTATGCTCCTTTTGAAGACCGTCTTCTCTCTATTATTTAATTTGCCATAGAATTTATTTTTTTTTAATGTTCAAGAAAATCCACTGCTGACCTTCCACCTTTCTGTCATTTTTCTCTCATACTGAGAGTTTTACCTCTGTCCCTGATAAGCCTGCGAGCCCAGCTTCAGTCTTCTATTCACTTTCAAACAAATAACTCTTTAAATGTGTATGAAGCTTGGTGAAATGTCTCCTAGCTACCCATTTAGCAAGCTAATCCATTCTTCTTTTTTAAATTTTAACTTATAAGTGTCCTTTACCATAAAATAACTCCTTTTTTTTTTTTTTTTCTTTTTCTTTTCTTTCCTTTCTTTTTTTTTCTGTTTTCCACTGTTCCTTTGATCTTATACAGAATTTAATTCTATGTTATATATAATTGTTGGGGGCAGGACACATCTTTTTGAACTCTGTATAGAACCCAGTCAATGATTATTGCTTCTAGGTGTTATATAGTAAAAAACCAGAGAAGAGAAACACCGACTTGAAAAATTAGCATTCTTTACTGACTCTCATATCTTTCTTTGCAAATGGAAAGGATGCTGCTCTTTTTCTAAATTTGCCTAGCCTTCCCACTTCAGCACAATTTACCAATGGAGAGCTTTCTGAATTGTTTTTGATAGGTACGTACATTTACAACATTACACATATTGAAAAAAAAGGTGTCCAGTTTTGTCAAATATAATTGAATAAAAGCATCCTAATTTTGGTTCTTGCACTGGTGTCTCAGTAGAATGTTCTTCTTGTTCCCTGTTAGAACAATAAATATAGAATAAGGATTTTAATGGTATTCTCTTTTAGAGCAAACTGAAGTAATTGCTTTTGGTGCTCACAATATCTGTAGCTAGATGAATTTACAAGGAAAGCACTTTAGCCTTAGAGTAAAATTATGAATATGTATCAGGCTCCCACATTACATTTATTGTCTTCGGTACACAAAAATCATCTTTGGCATTACAAGAAGAGAGAATAACCAACAAACTATCTCCTGAAGTAGAAAACTATTATTTAAAGTGACAGTTTCACCCCTCTTTTGCTCTAAATAAAGGACAAGTGTCTAAAACAATCGTGTATCCTTTTTCACCTCTCTTTGTAGCCTGTTCTAAAGGAGACTGCCATTAGACATAGCACTGCTGATCAACATTTTTATACAAGACTTCTGATGACAGCTATTAATGCAGCATCAATAGGAGACTTACAATACTAAACATGCATTAAGGTGCTACTACTAGCTGTCTGGAATTTCTCTAATACAATCACGGGAACTGGCAGAAGTCCTAGTTTGCCATCACATACAAACCGGAAGAATTTCCATTCATCTAAAGCAGCAAGGAATATGGCTTTCTTGATGCTAATCAGGGAAAAAAGTACTCTTTAAAAGCAGATTAATCTTCAGTTTTATAAATGGTTTAAGATCGTACATTCAGAGAGAAGATTACTGAAACCTAAATAACTGGGTGAATGTACAGCAACTGATAATAAACATTCAGATGAAAAAATGTAACTGGAAGGACTGCAAACTGATTAAGTATGATGGGCTCTCACTGTGGATGTCACTTACAGTCTGACAGAGCAAGATTTTTGCACATTAGTTACAAACCATGACATAAATTTTATTACCTCAAAATATTCTTTACATGGAATATATGATTTAGGAATCATTTCAATACATAATGCCTCTACTTAACTTCCAGATGATATCACTTTTTGGCGCTGCTCTAGTATAGTAAAACAGATTCAGACGGCTGATATAAAATGCTTGTAACAAAAAAGAAGCAAACAAAGAACAGGAAAAAGCAGAGACAGATGAAAAGATTCTCATGTACATTTTGGAAAAAACCTAATGGCAACTAACGCAAAACTGAGAAATATACAGAGAACCACAGAATAGACATCCTAAGCCATATCAAAGCTATGTTTTTATGCAGTGTACTCAGAAAGAGTGCTATATTCAAACTGTGTGCCAAAAAATACCAAGCATAATGAGGCAGCCAGCTCTTGTCAAAGTCTACTCCTAAAAAAACATACTGTATTTGTCCTATTCTAAAAATCATTATTTTCTGTGTGGGTTTTTTCTTTATTTTGCTTTGAATTTTCCCAAGTTTAGGAAAGGTTTGTTTCCACATGTAAGACCTGTTTGTGTTCTTATCTGGAAGCAGAGCCTAATGAGGACAATTAAGATATTTATGTTTTCACATGCATCTAAATACCTCTCATAAAATCCTGTTTGAGTTTTATTTTAATTTGAAAAGCAAAGAGCTTAGATTGTTGCTGGGATATTAATCCTTGCTTTCACTTCTTGTTTTGGCCCCTCAAACAGAAACTTAGCTTCAGAAAGGTTAATTTTTACTTTAATTGCTATATAGAGGCTGCCCTGTATGAGAGCCTTATTTCCTAGTTAGACAACAGCTTTATCAGAGAGCTTACTGTCCAGCTATTGAAATGTTCATGTCAATGTCAAGTTGAAATACCGTCATACTCATGCCAAGTTAATGAGAAAGCATTCAGGCTGGAGCTAAGTCTCACTTTTCTCTCTTTTACAAGCTGTTTGTGAGCCAGCTTCACATTTGATACAAGCCAAAATCGTTGGAAAACAAAACACGTGATGGTTTTGCTGCTGTATAAGGAAAAGCACTGTGAGCAACCATTTCTAATTCCTGTTGATAGCGGGAAAATATGTGGAGAAGGATCTTTCAGATTTTTCATTGCCATTGTTAGTCACATAACAGCATATATCCTCTTCTCTTTATCAACCAGTGAGGATGACAGATCTTGTCAGATTTTAAGTCATCTTTGTTGCCGTCATGCTCCCTCCTTTCTAGGTTGAATGTGGACAGAGAGAACATGACATTTTATAGGATGAGAGTCATTCCCTCTCAGTAAGGTGGTACCTCACAATTGGCAATCCAGAACAGTAGATGCAATCTCCCATCCATTGAGCTGCAATGGCATGATGCCACTGGGTCCACTGTTTAGGAAATGCAGCTATTGTTTCAGTACTGCCTTTTAGGCTTAGGCTTTTGGTACAGGGCTGGAAGATGAGTGCACTTTGGAGAGTTCTAGATATCCTAATTTACTAGGCATGAGATCACCGCAAGGCCATCACTTCCAGGTGCTCGTATTTGCAGACACTGCAGCATTTTTGAATTCACAGGAGCCAACCCATGCCATCTTATGAAATCAGTCTAAAGAATGATAAATTGCCTTCCTCCGTACTGAACTAGATCCAGGATGGAGCAGACTGTACAGGAAACTATGGCTTTAAAAATAAAAATCCATCCAAGGCACATTTTTAGGATGATGTCAACTGAGAGATACTACATTATCTGCAGAGTGTCTGAGAGAGACTGCAGGAGTCGAACAGCTACTGCTTTTCACCCAAGAGCTCAGGCCACTAAATTCTTCATGCTGAAGAGTTATGCAGATGGTGGGCTGGATGCAGGTGTGACAGTAGGAATGATGCTATGAGCTGTTTCTTCTCTATGTTGTACAAGGTAAACAGAAAACTGGCTAGAACTTTTTAAATGGATTAACATCAGAAAGTTGTAGTGTTCCAGTGAGACTCCTTTGAAAATGCAATATATTATTCCTGTCATCAAACCCAAAAGCCTGTATTTTAAACAAATTTTAAAGAAAGAAAATAAAACCCACACACCAAAAAACAAAGAGGATGAAAGTTCCCTTTTCAAAAGTAATCAAGAATGTATTACACCAGTGGTCAGCAATGCCTACAGAGAGAGAAAACATTCTGTAACTAGGCATCTTTGGTATTTTATCACACAGAGAGAGGAGGGAATTTTATTTAGTCTTCTTCATCTCAAAATTTGCAAACCTCTGTTTACAAGGACTGTGATGCCCAGGAGCAAAGTAGTCTGAATGGAGAGGCTAACAACTCATGTTTTGGATGGGATTCTTAGACCTGTCATCATCACTAAGGCATCCCTGAAGAGACCAGGAGAAAATACTTGCATAAGTCACATGCTCTGGACAAAACACAGGCATTGAACTCATATCTTTCTAACATATTTACCATCACAATATAAGGAATTTCATCCACGCTTGAAGGAAATCAGCCCTGCAATGCTTAGATGGATGTGGATTGAGCTGTAAAAATATTTTTTACATTATACATTTTAAAAATTGAAATGGCTTGCTTTAATGAAGGAGGTTTACTCTTTCAACCTGAACTAAAAGTTCGACACAAGAGAAACTACTCTACTATGGTGGAACAGATTAAATGAAGAATTCATCTTCCTTATTTTTTCTTTAGGAAAAGTCTTTTCTGGTGTAAATAAACCCCCTCAACCAACCAACAAAAAAAACAACCAACCAAGCAAACAAACAAAAAACCCAAGCCAACCCAAACCAAACCAAAAAAAAAACCTCAACCAACTAAAACCCCCAAACACAAAAGAGATCTCTGTAGAATAAAAAAGGGCAGAAAAAAACACTTATATGTAATTTGCACAATAAAGATTTGCTCTACTAAACTGACTAAATAAAGCAATCAGTTTAAAGAAGGAAAACTTTCTTAACAATTACAAAGATAATTTTCACCTCCAGAGGATCATTTTGTCCTAAACTGTATTCCATTCCTTTCATCAGCCAACACCACTTTTCAGTAGAGATATCATATGTTTAAAATATATATACAACTGTATTCTTCTGAAAAGGAGTCAGGTATTTCTAAGTTTACAGTGCATATAAAGTGAGAATATTTTCTTTTCACATAGCTAGCTAATTTCCATTCATTCTTAAAGTGTAGCCACAAAGTTTAATTTTATCAGAAATGTATGTATAGATAAAAAGATACAGTAAATGTACACATGGACACAAATAGCTTTCCTTTGGGCATTAGCATGTATTCTGAGCTTTAGAAGAACTAACAGATGCTCTAGTGTCAAATGACACAACTGGAAGCACCCAGAGTGTTATACTGAGGCTGATACCCAGTTCAGACTTCCAGATCATTCCTTCACATAAGTCTCTGCGGATAAATGACAGTGTAGAGTTGGTGGTCTACTGGCAGAAGAACTCAGTCTAATATGATTTAAGAGACGAGTGTCTATTTCACAGGAATCTGACCCTCTAAGGAGCTATGATTCACTCAGATTGCTGTGTACACTGTATGCTCCACTGGAAGTAATGAGGAAAGAAGAAAGATGTTGTGGTCGTGACACTACATGTACTAAGTGTGACCTATATGTCCTTTAGTTTAAAGTTCAGATTTCAGGTGAACTCTGAATGTCAGATTACTGTGTGAATTTATGATCATCATTCCTTTTTTTCCAGGAATCCTACTTCCCTGAGGACCTTATAAAAATATTTGCCCTGTCTCAACCTTTCATTTTGTTCCTCAAAGATCCACTGAAAAGGTATCAATATCTCAGCTGCAGTCTAAAGTCAGCCAAAAACAAAGTAAAAAAAGTTCTGCTGAGCTGCAACTCACTGCACTGAGCTGAACAAAAGCTTCCTTCCTGAAGAATAGGCTTCTGACAAAGGCTTGCTTTCTTTCCTAGCATCATGACTTCAGGGATAGCTGCAGACGTGCAGAGGTTATGTGGAGATTTCTGAGATCTAAGATTCAGTTCCAATTATATGTATGTGATATCTGAATATGATACTTTTATTTTCAGGTATAGAAATCAGCCTGCTGAGATAAACCTTTCTGGAGGCAGTCATCTTTAGAACTGGCATGTTGTTCTGGAGCTGTGTTCATCAAGTGCACTGTCACTTTCCTTTAAGATTAATAAATTAATTTCAGGTATTATACAGATTAAATTTTAAATATGGATTCACAAATTACTGTAATTTGATGTGGCCTCCACAAACACTGGGGGTCCATTTCTGATAAATGTTAGTGCTGAATTTCTAGCCAAAATCTAAGCAAGGTTTAAATGTCTTAAAAGCTCCTTCCTTGATCTCTCTGTAGTAAAAATAGTGGGATGAATATCCTATGATTTTCAAGACCATTAAGTGCTACTGTTAGGATGGATTTCTTTGCTTCAGTTTAAACACTAGGGATATCCCTTACTGTAACACTGATTCATGAACATCTACTTATTCTTTATTCAGCACCTTAAGTAATGGAAAGAAAAATAATTTGAAAAACTTGATCATTTTAAACTTGTGTCAAGAGGCTAAACTATACTAGCTGCGATTTTAATCATAGAATACACTCACTTTTCTCTGACTTTACGAGATACATGAAGTATAGGGCCTATCTGAAAGAAAAAGGTCATAAAAATGGATCATAATAAATGGAATATTGTCCAAATGTAGCAAGAAGGCTCATGTTTTCACAGAATTATTTGGAGGAAACAATATTGAACACTCATACTAGAAAAGAAATACACAATGCAGAATAGAGCTCTGGTGTAAAGATTAATGTGATGCAAATAAAAGATTACTGCTTGAGTTAAACAAATGTGTCTTAGCCTCATCTCAAAAATAGCCACACATTTACTCTATATAACACCAATTTTCATTCCCATTGTAACAATATCAAATTTAAAAGTGCAGTTTGAAAATTACAGCACAAAAGACAGAGAAGTTATTCTTCAAAACCATTAGCATGGAATCAGACTTAAAGCAGCTCCCACTTAGCACATATTGTATTTTTCCCCATGGAGTTTAAAGCACTGTGTCAATTTATTTTTTTTTTAAGTGCACAGGATCTGTTGAAGTGTCCTGCAAGTACTTCAGTCACATTAAAAAAAAAAAAAAAAAAAAAAAAAAAAAAAAAAAAAGCCAAGGAAAGCATTTATGCGTGTAACCGAAGTCTCTCATATTTTACTTCTTTTCTTGCATCTGAACCACTACCAGGAGAAAACATTATCTATTCCTTATCTTATGAGAAGGCCAGCAAAGTGTGATTACATCTGGAGGATCACTAGTAACAACCCAGACACGCTGAACCTCTGGAGGCAGGATGTGCATATAGCTAGCTGTAGCTGATGCGGTGAGCCTGCGGTGGGCAGGGCAGCCCTGCCTTACAGCGCTACACCACCCACGGCTCACACAGCCCCGGGGGGGGGCACAGGCACATACCAGCTCTGCAGCTTTAACTGCGGCCGCAGTGCCCGCAAAGCAAGTTTTGCTTTTCAGTGAAGAGAGCTTCTGTCAGTTCCCTGTGATATCCTAGCTCTCAGTAAACAGTAAGATATTTTCTGAGAAGTTTAAAGTATTTAAATTCTTGCTCACTGGGCTTTGTGCTGGGAACGCCGCTACAATACTAGATGCATTAAACAATTTGTCATACTCACATAAAAGGTTGGACACTATATTTACCATCCTATTATTGAGTTTTCAGCTTGAAAATTACAGGACTTGTATAAGTACAGTCATACTGTTTTGAAAAAGGAAATGTAGTTCAAAATACTCTAGGCAAGTTACTGCTATGAGGTAGGAGAGATAAATGCTAACAAACAAATAAACCCTTTAAACCATACCAAACATGAAAGGAAAAAAAATGTTAGAATTAAACTGTCATTGGATGACTGCATTTAAAGTTCACTGTCTTCATTAAATTCCCTATGAATTTAATAACAATAATTGGCAAAACAGAACTTTATTTTCAAGATTTATGGTTACATTCTACAAAAAAGAACCATGTCATATCTAATATGTATGCAGCAATGATTGACAAAAGCACGTAAAATGGTTTTCTCCATCTCCAAATTATTGAGTTAGCTAAAATGTTCTTTTCGTAGGAAAGTTATAAAGAATTTATGGAAGGGCAATGTCTAATTAGTACCTGAAGTTCTACTGGGCTGCTGATTCTAATTAATAACACTTTCTAACTGTGTTCAAAGGCATTTAACTAAAATGAAAGCCTTCAGAAATGAATTGAAGCATTTAATGCCTAGATACTGAAGAGATAAGCTTGCTATGAAAGCCTAAAATAGGTTAGACAGATTAGACGGGCAGATAAAACAGAGGTAGAAACAGACAAATAAAATACACAATCAGGTATGAAAGAAACAAATATGCTTGTAAAGAAATATACACAGAAAGACAAAAAAAAGTGATTCAATTTGAGGAAAACCTTATGCTTGGTTATAACAACAGTTTGCTGTAGCATAGTTTTAAATATCATGCACACTATAAAGTAAAACATTTCCCTATAACATAGCTACTCTAGATTACAGACACTTTAAAAAAAAAAAAACAAACTTTAACGTTTTAACTTTTTTGTGTAAAAGCAATTAACACTCCCTGGGGGATAGTTTTATGACATAAATGTGTTACACTGAACCAGCTCTTTTGATCGCATATAGCAAGTCCAAATAATCTGATCCTGTAAGAAATATTAGTTCATCACAGCATTAGTATGCTTAGTGGAGCAAAATAAGGAACTGTAGGCCATCTTATGCTGTTGAAAATGCCAAATGGGTTGTGACACCCTATTCTCTGTTTCTTTACAACCAAATACACAGCTGAGGTACAATATTTCAGTTGTTGACAATGAGGTTTAGGTGAGATGATCCCCACACGGAACACCGTTCTTGTCTATGAGCTGATCCAGTATCTGAGTATAGTTTCACGTACTTACATAAATTAGCATAGGAGAGAAAAAAAGTACCAATATATTATACCCATAATGTTTGTTAATCCAAAGAAGCAAAAGGCCAAACTGCAGCCGAAGCATACACAAGATCACATGCAGGGTTTTCCCTCTTCCTTGCACACCCATGACAGTAATCAGGGTATAGCTAGGGAGCAAAGTGATTGTTGTGTATTTATGCTGCCAGGTGTCCAGGAGGGGTGATAAGAGCCCACTGAACTTGCTGAGGAAAAGTGAATTATATCTTTCTGAAGTCTTGACATAGGTGTGCCGCCCAGACTTCTGGGATGTCCATTCAAAGGTGTGCCACGCCCAAGAAAATCCAGCATGAGATCCAAAGGCTGCATGCTGGCAATTCCTGCAAAATCTGTAGCAACCATCAGGGATACAGGAAGGGGAGCTCCAGAAGGGCTCAGGGACTTTTTTTTTTCTTTTCTGCATTTTCAGAACAGCCTGAGCACCAGTGTAGAAACACCTCTGTCTGGTGACACTACTGAAGGGAGGAGTGACTGCAACCAAGCAGCAATGAGCCTCAGCTGCCCATGCTGTGCAGAAAGCTCACCAGCTGCCCACTGGGCCAAAGACCTGATCTGTTTTAACACTTCACCAGATTCCCCAGGGCAAGCCCAGCTGATCAGCTCAGTGTCAGCTAAAAGAAATCCAGTGGAGCTGGAGGGAGGTGGAGAATTGCTCACTCTGCAAGGCAGAAAGACAGCAAAGCAGAGGTTAAGAAAGTTCCCACTGGATGACAAGAAATCCTCCCTTTTAACATTTTTGTACATCTCTAATAGCAGTTCCTCCTGCATAAACTTCAAGCAGGCTGGGTCTGTGTAAACATCCTCCCCTCCCCTCTGCTGCACCAGGCCTTTCGCTTATCCCCCGCCGGCAGCTGTGGCTTGGGAGGCAAACAGTGGTCATCCTGTTCTGTGCATAATGACAGACAAATAAAAGAACAAGCAAGCTTGGGAGATTTCAAATCTAGAGCTGAGGGAATTCTCCGAGTTTCACTGTGTCTCTGTAATCCTCCTACTAAATGTGGGAGCTGTTTTCTTCAATAAATGAAGCCCATAATAAACATCTCCTTGTGGCTCTCCAGAGCCCTTAGGGAGCTCTGCAATAGCAGAGCGTAGAAATTTGCAGAAAGGTGTCCTCTGATGGATTTGACTTACACAGCATCAGTTGTTATAAACTGCCAAGAAACAGGAAATGGGATGTCTCAAGACACCCATGGACTCTAGCCATTAAAAATAGTTGTATCAAATGCATATTTGAGCTTTATTTCAAAGAAGTGTTTGATTCCATCAAACTATTTTTGAAGCATAAAGGTTTATTTATAAGGACGTTTTGCCTTTCGTACCTTCCTTGTACACTCAATTCACAGTTCCTGTCCTTAAGAGCACAAGAAAACCTTGTGTTAATTGGCCAATTTAGATTTCAAAATGTATTTTCTTAATGAAATTGAAATAAATAAGTTGAAAATACAATGAATATGTTTCTAAAGTTGAAAAAGACAACGCCAGGTGGTAACTAGACCTCACATCTGCACAGTCAGAATAAGTATGATGGAGGACAGGTTCAAAGTGTCTTGCCTCAGCAGGGTATTATCATGGTACTTACTGTACATGCTGAACAGAACCTTAGAAACTCTCATAAATGTACTTACAAGAAATGAGAAGTAAGTGCTTTGTAATCTTTAATCAGCCCAACATTCAAAGCCTGCTGAAATTAAAGCGGATCTTCTTTTCAGCAGGGTTAAGGTCAGGTATTTTACACTGAGTATTTAAAAAAGAAACTCAGGAAAGTCATAGCTGGACCAATTCTTGTCCTTCCCTCTCACAAGGATCTATTTGCCCAGCCATTCTGAGAGTCATGAAAGTCTCCTTTAACAATAAATACTACATTTTTACCATGATCAGAATCACTCCTCATTTAAAAGCTGAATTTTTATTTTATGCATCATCATCAAAATGATTTATCTAAATCTGAAGAGCAGAATTTTATTGGTAAGCTGAATATGAAAGTCAGAAACATGGATTTTCAGATATTGTATTCATAGGGCTGGGAATTAGAAAAGCCATCTTTGACTTCCTACTGGCACTGATGGAAAAGTCACTGAGAGAAGTAGATTTTCAGAGGATTTTCAGAGTAATTTTTTTCTGATCATTTTACCAGCAGTATTATCTCTCTGAAATATTTTTGTGCAACTTGGAAATGAAAACAAGTATCAGGAAGGATGAAAAATATCCACAAGATGGTAATTCTAATGCTTATTTACAAAGGTATGTTAGCTCATCGCTCCACAAAGGTAGTGATTTCAGTATAGTTAGTAATGACTATCTGATTGCATTGTGTAATTTGGATCAAACATGGATCCAACACACTCTGGGAGGCTTCTGAATGCTGTATGCCAGCTCCCATAGTAGTCATACACAAAATCTCTATTATTATCAATAGGAACATGATAGATGTTGCTTCATCTTGAAAATAAAAAGCCATTTTAAACAATAAAAAGCGATTTTAAAGTCTTCAGTATTGAGAAGACAAGAGATAACGCCTGCAAACAAAAACTGCAGCTCATTGACATGAGCTAGGATTTTATGGAAGCAGGTAAAAAGACCTATGCAATGCTTTTCTGAAACAAAGAGGTAGGTAAATTACTTACCGGTATAGGGAAAATGTAGGCCACACCAAATCATCTTACTTAAATTACGTAAGAATTAAATTAAATATTTTAAAATATTTTTTATATTATCTTACTGAAATATTACCTGAAACATTATCTTAAATTATATATACGCCCATACATCCACACAGATTTTAAAGGTGTTTTCTATACAAGGTTATTAAATATAAGGATATATAATAAAAAATTAAGATAGGGATTACTAATTCCTACATGTTTAGTCACTTTGCCTGTTATGCTATAACTGTAAAATCTTGTCAATAAATGGTTTATTAGAAGAATGTAAAGAAAAAACAGACTTTCAAAAAAACTCTCAAAGTGAAAATAAATAAAAATACTAAGATTACATGTCATAGACATAGCATCTTTGGCGGAATTTTATCCTCATAATCCTGTTAACAACTCATTGTGTATCCTACATTTATATTTTTGAAAGGACAAAAAAAGCCAAATTTTCTTTGACACAGTTTATTAACTAAGCACATTTTTCACTGATGAAAGAAGTGGATCTTACATCTTGCATTATTATTGGTTATATTATCATCTTATACTTAATATCACTTGCTTTAGCACTGACAGTGTGGTTAGTGTTGTAGACAAATAAGCAAGAACTTCAGAGAGTGACAGTGCTATGACAGTCCCCTAATGGGTAGCTTTGAAATGCTGGTAGATCTAGTTTGTTTATACTTGAATCAGGCCTTTGGGTAGTATAGTATGTCAGAGGACAATGGGGTAAAGATAAATGTTGGTTGGTCTAGTGTCAGTAACTAATAAACAAACACCATGACTTTAATCCTTCCGTATGCCCTGGGAGGATATGGGAGATGACAAGAAACGAGTTCCTGAGCCCTTTTTCTCAACTCAGCCCCCTAAACAGCACTTATGAGGCAGCTCAAATTTGTGTCACTGACCAAGGGCTTTTCACAAGCTGAGGATGAAGGGATTTCTCTTTCCTGTTGATTGCTCCCACTTCTGCCCTTCTCCTGCACCCAATATATCCCTAAGCAGAGCAGATGAATTGGAGGCAATTGGTTGAGAATCTTTGGCTTTTTGTGAACAGCATTATCAATTATCACACCTGTTAAAAAAGAGATGCTCCCTGTATATTTATTATTACTATCAGAAAAAAAAATTGTGAAAATTGATAAATTGATACATTATATTACAATAGAGTGAGCAAAGCTAGATTTAATTTCTGTTGGCATGACCATCACTTTCGGTTTTTTGGATTTCATTATGTCTTCCACTCGGAAGTTTTTATAAACTTTTCCATTTCAAGCCCAATCTTCTCTATTCTCCAATTCAATTCTAGCACTTTTTGTCACACTCATATGAGACAAGACAGACTAAGGATAGCTTTTAGTTTAAAATTCTCTGACAGTTGTATCTTCCTACAGGTTTGGGGGTTTTTTGCCATCTGACACATTCAAAATTCTGTCTGTGGTTTCCTGAGTTCTCAACTGGGGACTTGATCTTGAAACACATACACAACTTTCTTTAATTTGCTAAAAGGGATTGTCTGTAGAATTGCCGCCAATGCTGTAAAGTGTTCTGCAAATGCAGAGAGCAAAGCACATGGGATCTGGCTGTGACAGTACACTCTTGAAGTTACTGTTTATATAAACATTCTCTGTAATCAAAACACTAAATCAGATATAACAATAATGGGTGGTGGTGCATTTCATCTCTTTTACTGACAAATAATAATTAAAATTAATATTATTCTTCTGACATTTTAGCATATATTCTCCAGAAAATTTGAAATTATGGATAATTTCAGTTTTGATGCTTTTTTAATAAAGCTTCTTCACTCCTTGCATCTCTTTCAACAAACTTCATAATCCCTCTTTTCATATAGTACTCAAAAATGTCATCTCAGGATAACCTTTTGCTTGACCTTTCAGCAGATAAATATCCTCTGAAGTTATCAAACTTGTATTTTTCAATTTCCAACTTTCAAAGCATCAAGAGCAGAAAATATACAAAGAAATGCTTTTCTGATTCTTGTTCTTGAGCTCAAAACAGAGTATTATCATTTGACTCATTTTAATAATTTAATCTCAAAAATGTCAATTGAATGCTATCAGATGTAATATTGAGTGACATACCCTTTGATGAAAATTATTAGTTTAGAAATGCAGACCAATTTTTATGAATTTAATAATCATATCCTTTAAAAATAATAAACAAAGGAGTAGATCTAGTACTTCCAAATCCCAGAAGTGCAAAGTACATCGTGGTACCAGTATTGTCACTGAGAAAATTTGGAAAAGACCTGGATTGGGCCCATAAGGTTAGACCAAATGGGTCTGGCCCTGCTTCATTCCTTGCTTTAATGGCTGGAAAATATGGAAGAATGCTGCTTAAAGTACTACCATTACAAATGGTCAGTGGTGCCTTGGGCCAACTGACTGTTTGTTGCAAGCTCACTGTCCTGAATCAAGTCTTCTAAAAACCTATCTGAAAAGAAAAGGGAGGGAGGGAGGAAGCAGGGAAGGTTAAAAGTAGCCAAATTGTGATTTAGAAGTAGGAACAATTTTGAGAAAATAAGAAAGCCATCTACATATTTAAAAACTGGGTCATGGGAGGGCACAAAGGGATGCCTACACAAATGCTCATTGGTGTCTCTCTTCCTATGTTCTCCATCTCAGTATTTGCCTTAGGATTGATTCAGTTCATGATTCTCTGATATTTCTAGCTTTATAGAAATGAAATTAAGATTATTCCAAAGCCACTGAAACTTCTCCAAGTCTTTCCTTGAATTTGCTTCGGATCTGGCCAAATGTAAAGAAAACGTGGTAGGTAAGTACAGTTTCTTGGCAAGGATAGATGGTTAAATAAAATAAATAAATTAAAAGTATAATTACACTTTCTGTTGAAAGTAGTTCAGAACTTTCCTGCCAAAAAAATTATAACTTTGAGTATAACTTCCCAGTGGGGAAGACTGGAGAAGTGAAACCTAAGAAAAAAGATGGGGAACAGAAAAGTTAGACTTTTACTTGCTGTTGAATTAAATTTTAAGTACTCTGGTTTGATTTCTTGAAAATCTGTAAATCAGGATACTTTTGATAAATGCTATTTGATTGTACTGACACCTGAAATAATTAAAAAAAATGAAAAGGGGCTTCTGTATCATTTATGAAACTAAGAGAAGTGAAAAAAGATGGGATGTGAACAGAACTTTTGAAAAGATTTCAATCTAAATGTCATTCCACAGACCTATCATGGTCATATCATGGCAAAAGAATCTTCTGCTATCAAGACATTTACCTTTGTTCAGCAATGAAAATTAGCAGAAGTGAGGAAGATGAAAAAAAATACAAACAACATTTCGATGTTTAGCAACATCTTTCAGTCACTCCTCTTCATATGGCAAATCTGGGGCCACCCAAAAAAAATGAGATATCCGAGAGAGTATCACTGAGCTAAACTAATATAAATTAAATATTGAATGAATTCAAGTATTTGCTTCCCAGGTGGAAAGAATTACATATATGCATACAATGACAAAAAAAAAAAAAAAAGTCTTCTACGCATTTACAGTATTTGACTCCAACCAAGGCTGTCCCCTTGACATGACAAATAATGTGAGAACAATCACAATGTTTTCATTTATCTCTTTCAGTTTACCTGCACCTTGAAAGTCAGGATGCCAAATTAGGAAAACCTTATTCAGAGTGACCCATGATTCAGATCAGTACATCACTTCTTCTTTCCCATTTGGAAAAAAAACTTCTGATAAACAACTTAAATTGATTTTCAGTTAATGCAGATGCAAGCAGATACTATTTTCAGCAAGAACTCCTTGTCCTAGACTCCCTGACTCTGTGACTGAAGCCAGTCCCAAGTTTTTTCAAAGTGAGTACTGATAAACCACTGAATTAGTGGAAACTTAGAAATGCTGGCTTTAACACATTTTGATCCTCAACTCACTCAAATATAGAAAGGTAAAAGTTTTAATGGTTGGGAGGCATTATGAAATCCTGATAGGAAGAATGTATGGACAGTATCCAGAACCTTATTTTGAAAAGTGCAGCCACAGCCCTACAGCTGATGTTATTACTAAAACAAAGGGTGATTCAGATGGCCCTCCCAGGCTGCAGCTCTGGGCTTCCTCTGTAATCAAATAACTGCATAGTTAGACTAGGGAAGACATTTAGGTGACTACATTCCAATTACATTTAAGTGACTGCATTCCAATTATTTAATGGGGCATAGACTCCTAAACAGTTTTGTGGCCAAGACCTGTAGTGCAGAATCTGCCTAACCTTAGATATCACTAACTCTTCCAATTGACTTCACAGGCAACCCTGGGGAGTAGGATGTCTGAAAGCTTACTGCTGTTTCAAATCTAAATCAGGTGTGTAAAAGTAGACGCCCTGACTTTTGCTTCAGTGGTTCTGATGAGATAAGAGAAAAAGAAAGTAGTCTGGCTCCAACCTTCATTATGATTTTATGTAAATTATTTTAAGTACGGATTCTTGCCCTCCAGTGCTTGAGGATCCTGAAGTTGATTTACTTTTTAAAGTTAGTTCAGCAAACTTTCAAAGATTTTGCAAGCAAACTTTTTATTTGCTTGGAATTGCACAATGATGGTAGGGTATGTGTGTGTGTATGTTCCAGTACCATAAAAAACACCTTTAAATACCTTAGTGTTCTTCTTTCTCCATCTACCTATCCATTCTTGTATTATAGAAACAGTACATTGTCTGTCACTGTGAAAAAAATCACACTGGAGAATTACTTATTCAGATAAGATTTTTTTACAACATTTATAGGCTGGTTGTCTATGCAGTTCTTATGAAATGTTATCCAAAAGTCTCTAAAAAGAACTACATAAAGGACTGTCTAAAGAGAAAACCTGAAAAAATTGTGGTGATGGATGCTAAGGAACAAAAACTGAGGATATGCACAGGATTTCACAGACATTTCTACAGAACCCTGCTCTTTGTACTGATTTTATAGAATTTCTTCATAAAGGTAGATCCTTGAAATTTTCTTATCACTGTTCCTGAATGAGCTCTCATATTACAAATATATGCATATCTAGCAGAAAGCATTCTCCTGAGGCTGAACTTCTGGCATCAGACTTTGTCAGGAAAGGAAACCATGGAAAACAGAAACGGTAGTTCTGAATCCTGAAAGGTTACTGTTCTCAGTAAAAAATCTCAGCTATTTACAGCATGAAGCATAAAATGATACCAAAAAGCTTCCCTACAGTCAGAATGAGTAACACATCTGGCTTTGATATTCATTCTTTTTTTCCAGAAAATGGTTGTACCAAGTTAGAATTTTCAAAATGTCTATCGCTTTACATATATCGATTTAATTTAATTTAAAACAAGGCCCATTATATAAATGCATTACAGCTTCAAAGACAGGCTTCCTCAAAATTATAGCATGAGAGCTTCCCATGGTTGCCATGGAAATGACCTTTCAGTATTTCCATGGTAATGGATCTAGTTTTATATATTTCTCTTTTATGAGACTGTATTATACCAACAAAGCTAACATCCAGAATACAGTCCTTAACTTATGCATGCAAACTCACTGAGAGAAGTTATCTGACTCCCAAGCCCCATGGGCACGCTAAGCTTTTGGATAGCTTTTTAGTACTGTGTAACAGACTTTTGAGAAGGATCATCTACTGCTTATTGTCAGTAGAGAAATGCTGATATATTTTGCTCATTGCTATGTTTCTAAAGGAGCTTCTGGATTGATCCGCTGTAGTCTTTTCCAGACTGCTCTACTTTTCCCAAAGGCAGAGCAGCTGGGAAAAAAAGAATGGATTGAGAGCTCAGAATCCTTCTATAAATTCCCAGCTGTTGATCATATCCTGCCGTGAAATAAATATTATTCTAGAGCATTTATTGAATATCTATAGGTCTTTGAAATTACATATTCATAGACTGGTTGATCTCTCTTTTTAAATTTATAATTGGAATTGGTTTTCTCTTCCTTTTTTCTTTTTGGTTTTTTTTTTTTTTTTGATTGGTTGGTTGCTTTGGGTTTTTTTCAAACATTATGGTTATTGTTGCTGTCATTGGAAGCTAAAATCTTCCTCTTCACCCTGGAGACAAAAAGAGTGGAAGCAGTGGATTCAAACCTATAAAACTGAGAGCAACAGAGCAACCAAGGTATCCCGGTCCCCAGCACTCTTGACACATAAAAGGAATCCAGCTCGTCTTAAGGTGTTAAGAGCCTTAAGGTGTTACAGAGATGGGGCTTGGACAGGATGGTGCTGCCACTGTGGTTCACGGAAAAAAATCTTTAGAGTAATCTTCCAGTAAGGTGCAATTCCAAAGAAAATTCAAAAAATATTTCAATAAAGCTTCTTTCATCCCAGTCACAACATCCAGAGTTTAATAATGAAGTAAAACACAATTATTCAGAAAAAGTAAAAAAATGAAATATGTGAGGAAATCTTTAGAGAGGTGCAAATTCCTCAGAGAATGAGAAAAACACATAAACTTGAATTGAACAATTTAGTCTGGCTCGTGTAATTGGTGATGATGCATAAGACAAAAAAGAATTTAAGCCTGTCATTCAGATTTGAGTTTTCTGGGCTAGCCATGAAAAAAATGCCAATTTTTAGAGTAAGTTAGACACAAGTCAGACACAGGTGGCTGCAGACAATGTTTCCATGTAGCAAAGGTAAAAGAGCCATTTTTCAGCATAAAATCTAATTTTAATGTTTTTTTTTTAATTAAAAATTGGTCAAAATAGTTGGTGGTTAGAGAGCTTGCCCTTAAAAATCTCCTAAGAATTAACTCCTTCACCTGCTTCAAAGAAGATAATGACCAACATACAAATCAGTTGTCATTAAATGGTCAACTGACATAAAAGCACATATATTACTTTACATTACTATTAAAGAATAACTGAAATGCTAGGATCATCGCTTATGCCTTTTGTTAAGGTATTGCAATGACAATGACTATCAAGACTTCAGCCTGCTATTACTGAAAACATTCTGCTCCATTTAATTCTATTCCTTACACATTTCTAAATGAAGAGCATCACAAGAAATTACTTTTATTCTATATATTGAACTCACAGCCATGTCAGAGAAATACTGAGGCTGGAAATACTTATAACAATCAAAGAAATACAAGGCCTAAAAAAACTGACCTCATATAGCTTTCAATCTCTACAGGGTTCATGAGCTACTTAACATTTAAGGTTAAATTCATAGGGCTGATTTTGGGCCCTTACTTCAGGATGAAATGAGATCAATCAATGCTTCTAAATTGTTTGTTCCTCTCCACTAACTATAACGGGTGTCTAGGTGATTAGATCATTCAGTCAAATGAATTTAATCCAAGATAATTGCAGAAGCAAGCAGCTGACAATACTAGAGGACAGCATTTATTTCTCTGAAACTATTCCTCTTACATAGCATTTTGTATCACTAGTTCTTTAGAGAAAATATTTAAAGGAGTTTTTGAAATTACTCTTCTCAGTACAGTTTGTATCTTTATTGATAACTACATATTTTTTTAATTTTCTCTCTTTTTCATTTCTTAAAGACTTAAATAGGTCTGTTTAAATAAGGCTCAAGCCTTTGCTTAAATGAAACATTTGCTTTTGGTAACCAGCTATTTTTGGATATGACAGTAAATTAGTTTTTCTCTTAAATGATGCTGATTTCCCATTTATTTCTACTGCAGCTTGACATTCTTGTCACACTTACAAAGACAGACTACCTAATTTCTTGTCATGGTCTATAGCAAAGATGTTTTCAATGGTACTTGTAAAGTGATTTGGATCAGAACAGTAATATACTGTTTCCATTACTAAAGGTATAACTCTAAGTGATGTCAACATTTGCCTCCAACAAGATAATACTCTGTCATCCTGAAAAAGAGCTATATCAGCAAAAGAAACCATCTAAGAAAGAATATTAATGGGGGGGGGTGGGAGAGGGAATCAATAATTTTGGAAGTCTGGAAAGACTGGGCCAGAGTAAGAGAAGACAAAAAACCCCAAAACAAACCCACAGCTAAACAAAGCCACAAAAAATCCACATCAAAATACTTTTAAAAATAAAGCATGAAAACACAAAGCAGCATGAAAACTTAACACTACTGAAGCTTTATTACTGCATACTCTGTGGTAAGAAGGTATATCACCACAGAGATGTAAGTCTCCTGTCAGAGACTTCTATAAGAAGAGGAATATCAATGTCAGAAATAATTGTTTTACAACCATAGTTTAAAAGCACACTTGGAGATAAATACCAAGAGTACCAGTTGTAAAACGGTGTCTCCTAGTCCTGCCATTGCAGCACGCACAACTCCAGCATCTTCCACCACTATCTCCCATGAAGGACAGAGCAGTGACATTCCTGTCTGAAAAGAAAAAATAGCCTAGGATAGGTTTTCCAACTGGGTTCTGTGGTTACCCTCTCTTACCAAGGAATTTATGATTTTTCTGGCATGAAATATGGCTTGTCGCTGTGATCTCTGAACACACCTTTGGAAAGGCTAGTTTGAAGAAGCTGGAGCAGAAAAAGCTTTCCAAACCACCGACAATGCTATTGTCAGGCATATTGCTATGTACTATCAGTAATGTTTTTGACAGCAAAATGAGCTCTTATTTTTGCATTTAACATATGTTCCAAATTATAGATTGTGTTTCAAGTATTTAACATTGAAATAAAAAAACTGAAGGCAAAAGGAGGGATGATATGACACTTCTGGATTTGGATTCACTTGTATAATCTTTCTACACTGTATTTTCTGATCCATCTAAATAGCTTTGTAACTGGTTAAAGCATGCCCCATACCTCCCAACTTAGGAACTGTCATAGCCATTTGAATTCAGAAAAGATTATGCTCTCCACAGTTTTTAATTAACATATTTCTGGCCATAGTGAAAGCAGTACTGAGTAACTTCCATTCAACATTTCTCCTCTACCTGAATTCTAATCCATTCACTCCTTTTGAGAAGACAGAGTAGTGACCTGAAAACAGTGCTGCAAAGAAGTTTGAGAAAGAACTCGGGTGGGGGAGAAAAACTGCAGTTAAAAATATGACATTCACTAGTTACTAATTTGAACTGCTAATGATCTAATGGAGCTGGAACTAAGACTCCTATTGATTAGCTGAGGTTCGCAAATCATTCACTCCCAAATATAACTTGCTGTATATAGTTACATTTACAAAGCAAACAAACTATAAAAAGAAGAGCAACTCTGCCACATACTAGTGGTAATGAAAGCAATAGCTGTGAAGCTCTGTGATGGGATATGACATGCATTTCTCCATACATTTGCATTTTAAAGTTTTAATGAAAGCATATTGTCAGGGCATGCCAAGCCCACTATGTATTTTCCCTTTGCGGTGCTGTGACAAGATCCTGCTTCATGTTGCAAACAAGAAAACATTTTGTAATAAATGCAGAGTGAATATACAAGAATAAAATCGAACAAGTTCCTACAGCAAATCTGCTCCCCATCAAAATCTAGGGGAGGCCTTTTTCAAAGACCAAATCCTTTTACTCCTTTTCCTATGAAAAAGGCTCTTATCAGATATTCAAACACTGGCTGTTGGAAAATTCTTTCTTTAAGGAAGCTGCAAAGATACTAGAGCACTTCCTGAAACTTCATCATCAAAATAATTTTAAGAAAATAAAATGGAAATAAATTCATGAATATAGAAATAACTGACTGAGTCAGACTGCTGGATGCCTTTTAACATGTAACTTCATGGATTGTTGGTATCACTTGATATACAAAAGCCTTCAAAAACTAAAAAAAATACGTAATATTCAAATATTCAAATGATCAAAAGAAGATTTAATTTAGAGCTTGTTCTGTAGGGTATTGTTTTTGAGTTTATCTATGTTCAAAAACTAAATTAAATTATCTCCCTGGGTCCATAATAAACTGGTTGTCTTTTTTCCTTTGATGATGGCTATCAATAATGATTTTTTAGTTCATTTCGGCCATAATCTGACTTTTACTAAGCTAAAAAAAATGTATGTTGATGTATCGTATTTAGTATTGACTAAACAGCCTAGGAACTGGAGCTCATCAGTCTCATGTACATCTCCTAAAAACCCTTATAGAGGAATTCTGTCCTACTTGAGGCAAATTAATGTGACAACAACTTTTCCTTCTACCATCATTTAACCAAGACATTGAAGTATTATAAAACTTTACTAACTGAAACTCAGGAAGGGACTTCAACTTACAGACCCAAGGGATCATTTTTCTGTCACTGAGATCAAATAATTTAAAAAATGAACACAGGAGTCCTCGACCTCAGCTAAAATCTGATTCTGCAGAAGGGAATTCACCTATTCAGCACTGGATGACACAACCCCTGGCATGCCAATGAGCACTTACAAGTGCACTGTGCAACACTGAAACTAACAGGGCCCCTCGCAAATTTACCTGCCAGCTAATATGAGCCTGGGTTAGACAATCAGGTTCCAAATTAGGCTAATAACTTAACTTTGGCAGTAATATTGCAATAAAAATGATTCATAATTCATAACGAAAAGGCGAAGATGTGAACCTTAGCAAAAAGACACAGAGCCGTACATCAAGAGACAATTATGGGTCTCAAAACATCAGCAAGCCAAGCAGGCAACGAGTAGCATCAAACCCGTCAACAGGCAATGCGCCAACTTTCATTCCTGATGACAGTGTTTCGTTTATTCTGTTGTGCATAAATGTTGGTGCACTATTTCTGCTCTCTGGCTGTATTTGCAAGAAAAGTGCATGATCCTACCTCTTTTTGGTCATCAGTGTTTCGTCACATATGAATATTTGAACATCCATTCCAATTTCCAGAATTAAAAGTGAAAATGGTTCTCATTTGGAGTATCAGTGCTTCACCATAATTGAGTGTTGAGTTAGCCCTATAGAAGGTCTTTAATGAGATAAACGTTACTAAAGACCGTTAAAAAATAGTTAAGTATGGTGGAAATATCTCAGAGATCTGAGGGTTCTCTTTAGAGCCTGAATTTCAGATTCTTTTCACAGAAAATTAAAACCTGTTCTTCAGTCTTTTAAGAAGGAGTAATTCAAAAAGAAAGATCTGATTTTCTGTAGGAATAGCACCATTAAAGTTAAGGCATTTTGTAAGTAAAGTATTCAGCTGAGTATTATCTGCCATTAAGATAATTAGTTCTAATTTTGCCTTGGACCTTAGTTGAAGCTTTGCAGTGGGAAATAATTTCTAGAAGTTTTACCTATTTAAACAGACAAGTTAAATAGGGGATTTTGAAAGACATATACATTTCTTGCTCATTCTCAAATCAGATTTGCTTGACATCAGAATTACATTTTTAATGTGCAAAACTCTAGCTAACCATAGTTAAGGAGCTATATTGGGATTTCTGAATGGAAACTATCAAACTATATATGTTTTCAGATACAGAGATATGCAGTGCCAGTGAAAGCATCTTGAAAAATTACTATCTCATGATAATACAGGTATGCCATATGGGGTTGTCAAACAGGTACAAAAATTACCTAAAACTGTGCCACTAGACATTTTCACAGTGACAATGCTAATTTTTTTAAAGATTTCATCCATAAAATTAGAAGCCTAGTCCTCTTTTGGCTAAGTAAACAGCTAAACAGTATTAAATTTCATGAGGAATAAGACTATTTTGTCCTCAAAAGAGAAAAATATACTATCCTCTTGCTTAACCATTTCAATCATTGCTAAACATATAGTTAAATAGAAACTTTTATGTCTGAGCAAAACAAATGCCACTTTTCTTCCCAGATGGGGAAGGTCAGGCAGGAAAAAAGCAATTGTTATTCCAAGCTTTATAGAACTCAATTACTTTACTCAGGCAAATTTCCCACTGATGCCACCAACCTCAGCAACTGCTGAATCATCCAATAAAATAACTTTAAAAACAAAAGATGTGGAGAATAAAAATTAAAGCTTGCAATAGACTTGACTGTGTGCTCTACTACTGCCTTTTTCTCCAACATTGTCATATTTATTTTTGTTTGCATTAGGAGCCATAAAACATACACAAAATACAGTATACATTTTCTCTCACCCTTGAAGTCCAATGCAGAGAGTTTCTAGAACCCAGACTGTATCTCTGACAGATATTATAGAAGTGCCAGGAGACACTGTGTTCAGTGGAGTAGCAATCCCTAATTTAATGAACATACCTCTGAAATAAATGGAATTAAGTATTTTGTGATATGGCACACCTGATTTAAATCACGATTATGTTAAACACAGATTTACACATATTTGAGGAATGTGGAACTTAGCCGAGGTAACAGTTTAAAAAGATTTGAACAAGAAAATTCAACACAAAGCCTCAACATTGTACAAAACAACTTCTGAAACTTTATTGTGAATTTTAAAGTACATTTAGAAAGGATCTTACCCTTAATATCATTAATTAAAAATAAATTTGAAAGAAATCCACATACTAGTAGTTTAAGCAAAGTTCAGTACAGACTTTTTGAAGTCACAATATATACATTGCATGAGAGTGCAATAAGCTTCTATACATTAAGTATATATTTCTAAAATAAAGAGCTTTGATTTGACATGTGTGAGAGGCATATTGTTTACAATGAAAATGTTTTACAAAATATAGCAAAAGAAAAATGGAATTTAATACATTTTGAACGTACAACTACTTTATACCTTTTTTAGGTAGTTCTTTACTCAAAGTGTACAAAAATCCATTTTTTAAAGGACACCTGTTTGTTTGCACTGTTCAACACTGATTAGGAAGGATAGTTTTAAAGATTCATTACTATACATATCAGTGAATTCAATTCCATAGCCACTACAATGAAGAAAATATTACAGAATCATTGACAGTATCTTCTTCTCTCCTAAACTATGCATAGATAAATACATAGCAATGGTGTCTATTACTACAATAAAAGTGAAACACTTCACCTGATTTTTGCAGCTATTTTTTGCATAAATAGAATGCATTGTGTATATATATATATTAGTTTATTTAACAATCAACTGATTGTTTATTTTAACACTCAGTAACATACAGAAGCACATACACTGCTATCCTTAAGTATTTTCCACTCTGTAGTGGCTCATAAGGTTCAAAAAATCAACACTGTAAATTCATAATTCTCAACCTGGGGGAACAGTCTCCCTCAGATGGACTGACACTACTTATACAAGTTCAACCGTATTATGAATCCATAGCGTCCACCTCCAAAATACGTACAAGAGTAATATAGTATACTGTGGCTACTAACTACTGCATAATCATTATATAGGAAATTGTCACATCAAGTGTTTTACATTTATGATTACTCATTACATCATATCATACACAGAGAGAAACTTTCCCAACAGATGGATCTCCTTTTCTACAGTTTTTCATATTTTAGAGAAAAATCATCACACAGTGACAAAGTTATGCCTTAAAAAGTATGAAAAATGTGTTTCCTTTTTCAGGATAGAAGAGTGAGCAGTAAACTACTAATTATTTTACAGTCAGGACGTAAAATTACATCTTTAAAGAGAAAGTCAAATTTTAGCACTGCAATTAAAGAAACCATGTATTGTGAGTGTGGGACTGTCACTCAAAACTGTGGGAAAAGCATACTAGAAAATTAGTTAGCCAATAATGAATTAAAAGTTGTACTTTCCTTTCAAACAGAGCACAGTAGGGTTATGTGATTTGTGTCCAACCACTCTGCAATGTGTTATCTGAACAGCTCAAAGCATTTGCAAAGGACAAGACAGCTTTGCATTCATTACTGCTGAAATAAAAGGAATATGCTGAAACATGTAATAACCGACGGTGGATTTTTAACCACCACCAAGGATGTCTGGGACATTAAGATCTGCAGAAGAGAGCACATTATTTCTTTTCAGCACATGGGTCAGGTGGACAAAAAGCCGTCCTACACAGATTTGCAAAAATACACCCTACATGGATTTACTTACTGTTTTTTCAGCATAGTTAAAATGAAATGTCTTGCATCAAAGAGTCTCACTGCCTTTTCAATATAACTGTCTCTTCTATGGAGAAAAACTACTGTCTGTCTGCAAAACACTACCCATAGCAGTAATAACTTCGGGGGCAGACACTGCAATTCAGATGCAATCCACTTTTGGCTGGGCTACTAATCCTGGAAGCCCTCTTCGCTTTTTGATTTTAAATGTAGTACTAGGCTTTCAGCTGTCATCCATGTTAACAGCAGGAAGAAATACTAATAATTTTGCAGATCCACGTGATGTTTTTTACTTTTGCTGTCCACTAACCCACCAGAAACTTCACGGTGAAGAGCTATAAAAATATGCATCACAATTTTGCCTAATATCCAATGCTAGGAGTGCAGCGTGCCCACTGACTTCAGTCATGCTACACTCGCCTGTCCACCACATGCAGCAGCACGCAGGGTGAGACCTATGAACTGCCTCAGGAGCCTGAAGGGAAGGGAAATGAGAAGTCCCTGGCATGGCTCCTGGAGACAAGACAGGTTTAATGGCATGCTGACAGCCTGCACTTATAAGACTTCTTAAAATAAAAAAATAAACCACATGCAAAAACCCCAAAACAACAACAGCAACAAAACACAAACAAAAAAACCAACAACAAAACAAAAAAAACCAAGCCAAAACAAAACAAAACCAAACCCCAAAACCAAAAAAAAACCCCACAAAACAACCCCAAACAACAACACAAACAAACAAAACCCCCAAAACAAAACAAAAAAAAACCCGAAGCTTTACCAGTTAGAAACCTGCCCTGTGCTTCTGTATTAGAGTGTCACTTTAGGTTAAAAAAAAAATCTTTTAGCTTACATTATGTGGCACATTTTTTCTCTATTTCTCTTTAAAGACACAAAATAGTCCACCCCTTCCTTTGATATCTTCAAAGAGGATAACGGAAGCCTTCCAGGATCCTTGACAGCTTAAGTATACAGTAGGAATAGTTGACAATTACATTTGCTTTTCCCAGTGTGCAGAAAGGATGGCTAATGGAATTAATGAATCGTTTGCTGTTCCTCTAGTCAAAAGTCTAAATAACAACATGACCTTCAGTCAACGCTGCTGAAGAAACATTTCCTTAAACAATTCACAATACATGAGAGATGACCTCACATAGCAACGGTATTTGTGTGATTTCTCTTCTTTAATTTAGTCTTTCTTTTGTATACCTACATAGGTATATGTTTACCTATTTGCACCAGTTTCTATTTTCCCTAACGTCTGTTTATATCAAACTGAGAGGAAAGGAAAACTAGTATGATGTAAAGGCTAGTTCAGCTGTTAGGAACATAACATAAAGCTAAAACTTAAACTTAAGTCCAAAAAATGCTGCCAAGTTTATATTTTTCTTAGAGAGGTAATGAGCAATGTTTACTATATATACTAAGTTCCTTTTCAAAGAAAAGTTATAGTTTTAAAAGTAAAGATGAATAATGCCCTTATTGCTCTTATTGCTCCTTGTTTCAACTTCCTGTAAATCCACTGCCACTAGTATTGGGATTCTTGGTTTAAACCAGTGTGAAAAGAAATTAAGCATCTGTTAACAAACTTCTGATGTTTCAAACTGCTGATGTTTCATAGAGCTAAACAGTTTATTAAAAAAATTAATACTTGGTAAGAATTTGGGGCTAAGATTGCTATTGTTGTTTTGAAATGGATTTTTATCACAAAGATAGAGGGGTTTAGTTACCATCAGGTCACCACATGAATGCAACTACAAAACGGTTTTTATATGTTTGCTTTCTGTTTGGGGGGGGTGGGGGGTGGAACTGTTAAGTTCTAAAGCTGAAAATACTCTTCCTAAACAGGAACTGTATTCCTTAATTATCTTTGGAGAGAAGGGTTGGACTAACCCTACATTTTTAATCTTTTTTAGGATTTAGTTTAGCAGGATAAGAGGTTATAGTAGAGTAAAGAAATTATTTAGAGTACAGTGCCTACAATCCACTGATGCTTAATATAGTTGATCATCAAAATACTAAAATAGATAGTATTAAATGATTTATGCAGTTGATAACATAAATGTTTATGACAGCCTTAGCCACGTAGCTGCATCTGCTTGACTTTCACCCACTTTATTTGAAGACATGTATGTGTAAAGATCAGTAGCAATTGCCAATTTGCCTGATGTACCACAACATTAGGATACAGAAACTGCTAAAGATTTTCCCCCTCAGGTGCAATTTTGTCATACTCCATTAATCCTTTCAATCCTCCCCCAATCCTGTGGACTTGTTATTTAGTAATCCCTTATTGTTGTGGTGAAGGAACATTAGAAAGTCTCTGCTGTCTGCAAGGCAGAAAATTACAATGGTTGTCTATTAAATTTGGCTCTAACCATGCCCACTTGGATCAAGCCTGCTTGTCACAAACACAAACACTACTCATAACGTCAGGACAAATTATCACCAATGTCCAAAATGTCAATTTTAAACTAATTTTGTGTCTTACAGTATTGCCTCTTCAGTACCTAGACAAAGGGGGGAGCCCCGTTGTATTTTTAAGAAGGGAGAGAAAAATCTTAAATCAACACATCACACAGGGTAGCTTCATTCACTTATGCATGTCAGGTTTTCAGTTTTCAACTCCCAACCAGGAACTCTCCCACATGATTGCAACCCATTGTGCAACTGAACAACTTGGCTTTCTTCCACTTGAGTCAGTTAAACAGAGATTACTGGGAGAGTTCCTTTCCAGGGCTGCTCTCGTCAAACGCAAGATTCTCTATAAACACCAGCATTTCTCTTTTCAATTCAACATTTTTGCACTGCAAAGTAATCTATCTGTCTGGATGCTCTCTTTCTCTCATACACACATGCACACACATGCACATAGCTGCAGGATTTCTGTCTCTAATCATGTATGTCCCTCTCTTACTCTTCCCATATAGACAGAAGTCAAATTCATCTACTTTTTTAAGAAAACAAACAAATGAAAAAACCCAGCCTTTCATCAGCTTGATTAATTTAAACCTGTAAAGCTTGGCTTAATTCTAGTGACATGAAAAAGTAACAGCTACAAGCTCCCAGCCAGGATTTGTGATTGATTATTTAGTGAAGCCTTTAAACAAAAGCTTATTTGTTCATTAGTTGCACTAAGGTCTGTATTTAGTGACATATGCAACCACAATCTTTAATTAAGAATAAATTGACTAAATATTTAGATATTTTAATTCTGAAAAAAAGGGAAATAAATAAGCAAATAAATTAAAGAGGAAAAAAAACCCAAAACCAAAACCCAAAACAAACTGCAAAAGTTCTACAAACAACCACAAAATAGAATGAAATTTAAAATAATGCTCTTCCTAGGTATCTCACATATTTTTTAGTTGTAACATTTTGTTTCTCAGATTTGACTTGGAAGTATTAAACTTTTACTACTATCTCATCCTTCAGAAATCCAGCAAGATCTTATCCTTTCCACTGTAATAATAATTTCAACATTTAAAATAAAGTTAGAAATCATCAACGGTAATATCAGCCATGTCTCCTTGCAGTGCTGTTGAAAACAGCAGGTTACTCTTACAGTAAAACAGCAAAATGTAATTTCTAACACAAAACTAGAAGGCTCAATGAAATTTATTTAAGAGATCTTAACACATGCTGAGCAATGAAACACATTCAATATCTGACAGAGAAATCTGACCCTAGCAGCTCTTTAAATTTCATACTAGTAGCAGCAGATACCATGTACAGCAAAACAAGTCACACAAGTCTGCACTGATGCCTAGGTTAGCCCAAACTACACTGAAACATAGACTTTGTCTAAGGAGATGCTGAGGACAGAGATGCTGAGGACAGGCCTTCTCCTCAGCACATGCAGCACCCAACCACGCCATAACCAACAGTACAAGCCATACTGATGGCAATGAATTTATCTTCTAGCACAGTGCAACAGTTTTTTACACCTACACATGGAACTTGTGGTACTTGACAGCTCACTCTCAGTATCAGCATGCTGTTTCCCTGAAATTTTGAAAATATCTGTCCAGATCCCACAGGACCAAAGGTTCATATAGTTCCAATGCTGAAGACTTTAACATCAAGAAGCAAACAGTAAAATGCAAATAAACCCAAATGGAATAAGAAGGTGCCTCATGATCAATTCCAGTTAGAAACTCTCCTATCACATTCTATGTGATGCCTTTCTGAGATCCCTGCATGTTTGAGTTTTCATTTAGACTATAAACAGCAGGGAATCAATCAAGGAACTGCTTGCTAAGGAGAAGCCTGGAAGTTATAAACTGTTCATCTCATCTGCCTTCTATCATCACACTTTTGTTTAAAGGCATTCCTACAGAATATATTCACCTTTGATGTATATATGCCATAGGTCTCTGTGGGAGAAACTTCACATGGATTTGGACTGGAATTGCACTAGATGTTCAGTTGTAACATTAGGCATCTGTTTTTATCCTGCAAAATATGTCTTGAAATTCATGAAATTAGATCCTCATTTGTTTTCTTAAACAACGTAATTGTCCAGTACTGGCTGAGGACTTGGTTAACTTCTCAACTTGAAAATGTAAAGTAGTTTTGGTTTAGTCATAACAGAAGTAATGTTGGTCTTTCTAAAAGTTACTTTAGAAAAAAGTTACAAATTACTTTGAACTTGCTTCCTTGAGCTATTAACTACATACCAGTGCATGTTCTTTAGGCAACATGAATAATGTATCTTTGGCTACCATCCTGTCTTTTCTTTAAGACAGAATCCTCAGTATGCTTCAATAAGTATATATAATCCTGTACATACAAGCACATATATGTATCTCTTTTCATATCTACACATGCATGTGCATAGTCACAAGACAACATGATGACTGAATATGCTCCTTGTTTGAATTATTTTAGGCCCAATTAAACTAATGCAACCACAATAACTCTAAAAACTAAACCAGCCAACCAACCAAAATTAACATAACTAGCCAATCAAAATTAATAGAACTAAAGCAAGCAGCTAAAAAATACAATTCACTATTATACACATAAAGAGTCACGACTTTGAGATGGTGACACGTTATGAAATTTGATCAAAGTGGCCAGTTCATAGAGTTTTCCTTGCACAAATAGCACATACATACTTGTTAAAAGTTTTAAGACAGTGTGGCTGATCTCTTGCAGGTTTTGTTTTGGTGTTGGTTTGTTTAGAGTTTTTTCCAGATTAACTACCGTAATCACTGTTTCCATTTAAAACATTTTAACCTCTAGATTAAATCATCTTTCAAATGAAATAGCAGACAACACCCTTAGGATTTAATTCAGTGATTCTTATGAGAACAACATGAGACAAAAGTGAAGCTTTTCAAAAGCACTTCATATCAATTGTAAAATTCTCATGGATTTTAATGGAAGTCTTTTGCTAACTCTACACTGTTCTGATAAAAATTTCATTCCCCACGAATTTAGGATTCAGTTATATTGAGCACAGAAGCCAGTGCAGCTATTTGTGGATCAAATGTTACATATAGCTGAGTTTTCAAAAAACAAGCAGGTAAAGCTATTGCTGTTACCTTAGGAAGTGAAAGAGGCATTGTAAAGTAATGATGATCATCTTCAAACAAATAAAGGGAAAGTCAAATCAGGGAGCAGTTTAATGTTCACCTTTGACAAGAGAAAGATATTCATTCCAGCTGTTTCCATTTTTAAATTATGATTTTCTCTATAGTGTGTGAAAGCCAGGCAATTTTCTTCAGAGAAGTGTTTCTATTCTCTTAACTCGGTAAGAGCTATATGCTTCTTATTGGTCTGCTGCACCATGGGGATGGAATAAAATATGAAAGCAAGAATCTCTTTATTTTAGCTTGGAAAATTAACTGTTAAGCTCAGTGGAGGCAGAGTCAACAGTGGCATTTAGATATTACTAATTTAATATCAAACCAAAGCAGAGAGACTTCTTGGAGAAACAGAGACCAAAGGGAACACAAAATTGTACCTGAATTATTTCTGAGTCAATTCCGATAAAAGCAGAAGAACTTTCTTTTATACTCAAATGGATTACACATTTCCTTTTATAATATGCACATTGTTCACAGTTTTCAAAGATAATCTAACAAACAACAACTGCTAAGAAAGAAAGAATGTTTCTTTCTTGCACATTAAAGTGTGAGGGTCATCTAAAGATGAGGCCTGGACTGCTCTTTAAAAGGCAGATTGTGGGACAGATCTTCACTTAATATGAAATAGCTCTATTAAGTTTATTGTTCAATTAGAATGTAATGTAGCTATCATTGCAATTTGCTTACATTTCCGTATGTTAATAAAATAACACAACTTACAGATTTTGTGCTTTGCTTTGTTTTGACTGCTTTTAATTGCTTGGATTTTCTTTAATTATAAAGAGTGTATTTTGAGGGGATAAATTCTCCGTTGTGCTGTCAGACCCGGCTAATCATTCTCTACTTAGACACATTTCTAAAGACCTAAGATTTTGCTTGAAAAGAGGCTTAGAAGCAATTGTTTTGTGTTCATTAATCCATAAACATTTGATTTCTAATCAGATTGCCAGCAGACATAACCTCTTTGCATTGCTACAACAGAGACTTGATTTGATTAATCAAACAGCTCTGATTCACTGAATTGTCTCCAGAATGGCTGGCCCTGACAATAGTATGCAAATAGCTGCTGATGTGGTATTGGCATCCCAGCTTTCTAAACATGCCACGTTTTCCTCCATAAAAACATCAACATTTTATATCTAATTCGACAACTCTTCTACATAAGGAATACTGTATCTGATGCACATAGTTTAATCAATTTTCTATTATTTGCTTTGAAAATAAACATCATCTTTAAGATGTTATTTCTACATACATCATTTTACCCTTCACTGAAATAGCAAAATGGTATTTCTCAATTCTAAAACACTTTTAAATTTAGACAAACAATGTATAATTCTTTTATTTATTTTTAGGAGCTATGCAACATTATATTTCACATAAGTATTTTTGCTTGTTCTGTTAGAAATAGCTCTCATTTATACATAATTAAATACACTGGTTTAGGGAATGGGAAATCTTTATAGCTTACGATTCCAAAACCAAATAGGCTAATTGAGCCTACATAGGTAATGCTGTTGATAAAACAGCGCAAGCCAGTAACATGCAACCGATATATGATTCACTGCATAACAAGTAATAGTTACTCTGTGGGAGTATTTGCTCATTCTCCTTCAAAATAAAGCAAAGGTGAAAAAAAAGTAAGCCTGCAGTCAGGGTAAGAAAGAGAAAAGAAGTAATATACTGTTGATACCTTTGGTTAGATAATAGTAAGATAAGCCAAATTGCCTAAAAGAGGCAGAAAAGCTAAGCCTGTAGCCTCAGAGGAAAAAAAAAAAAAAAAAAAAAAAAAAAAAAAAAAAAAAGGCAGCAGTCACAAAACAGAAATCAATAGATTTCTAAAAAGTGACAGTTCCCAAGCCCCAGAAAAAAACTTCATGGACTTCAAAGTTCAACAAGAATCATGGACAGAAGGCTTCAGGAAAAGCATTAAAAATTGTGATGGAAGCAAGTATCTATTTTTTTCCTGCACTCTATTAAATACCACAGTTCCCAAGTGACAGCTGATGCAACCAACTGGTTCACCCTGCTGGTTGGCCCTGAGGAGCATGATGTAACTACCCACTGATAAAGACCTGTCTGAAGCTACCAAGATGATTGCTTCACAGGAAAACATATTCTTAATTTAAATGGTCAGTTCTTCAGTACTGTGTTAAATAATTTCAGTAGCTCAGAACAGGCAAGAAACCTCAGCCATCCTATAATGACTCTGCCATAGTGCAGACTGGTTAGCTTACGTTATTTCTCACTTTCTGTTTGAAACAATCTGTTTCTTCTTATGATTCAGAGAACTGAAGGACAGACCTTCTGGTATGATCTTGGACTAAACTCACCATATTGTTTTGGTACACTTCTTAACAAGTACTTCCGTATATTAAACCGAGTACTGTCACTACTCCTGTGAGATAAATTAGCTTACAAGCATTCAGTGTACATGCAGCCTCCCCTCATTCAACATGTGATAAGACTATAAACTAAATTATTCATGGAATTACTGACGATGTATTTATGTTTCATAATTTATATGGATTAACATCAAAAATATGTATATTAGTATTTGAATCAGTTGTTTATGATTTGTGCTAGATTTTTCTTGCCGAAGTTTTATGTATTTACAGCATTTTGAATCACAGTGTGTGTATTCAACAGTAATTGCTTAAAAAATTACAGAACAGTTGGTGATTTCTATTCAGATTTTTGGCAGAGATTTAAGTCTCGGTACAAGTGAAAAAAAAAATCTTCATTTGTTTTAGAAATAAAAGTCCAACTTTATTTATTATTACACTGGCAGAAATATGAGTAATTTTCCCAGAGAAAAGGAAGAAAAATGAGAGGAGAAAAGGACAAAAGAGTTTTAAGAAAGAGGTGCAAGACCTCTCCACTACTCCAGAGGTAGCAAGCCTTCCTATATTAGCAATCTTGATTCAAAACTGGGCTGTAGTCAAAAGTGAAACTTCTTTTAGACTTCCAGCTACTCTCAACTGGACTTTTTCCCAGCATGCAGATTAGTATAATACCCTGTCTGTGTTAAAAGAAAGGTCTATGATTCAAAACAGCAGGAGCACTGAAGTCAGAACAGAGTTGCTTGACAGAACTGAATAAGGAAGTCTGAACGCTGCATTTATTTATTTTTGTTTTTATAACAGGAAAGAGGTGTCCCATCCTACTCTTGTATTCATTCCAAGCATCTATCACCTGACTTTGTAAATGATGTTACATTACTGGGAGATGATTCCCAACCTAAACTTGAAATAAGAACTTTCAACTTGATTGAAATGCAAAGACAAAATACTGCATTCCTTTCCAAGCTGAGCTTTTATTTAATGTGCCAGATTAAGAAACTTGCTCTACTTTACTGGATCAGAGTCAACACAGTTTGTCCAAGAAACTCAAGAGATAAGGGGGAAACAGGTCCTAATCAGGCAAAATTCTCGATAAAATTAATGAGAACTTTGCCCAAGTATGTTCTGCAGAATTTTTAACAGTACTTTTGCCTCAGCTAGGTCTGAAAAAGTGGACTGCTGATTTTGTACCTATGCTTTGGGACAGCTAACTCAGTCCAGAAGGGAATAAAAACAAACTTCTCCCTTTCTGATGTCTGTTTTTATGAAGCTTCAAACAACCAGGAATCTCCTGAAGAAAATTCACACAGCAAGTTGGAACAGCATAATCGGAAGCTCCAGTGGGTTTGGATTAAGTATAATGCATCTCACCATTGTGCTAAACTATTTAAAAATACCACAGATCCCCAGACTAGAAGTGTGATTATTTTGTCCCTTGTGATTAGAAGATAACAAGTCTTATTTTATAACTGTACAAGTTCCTGTTAAGGGCACAGATTATCAAAACAACTACACTCGGAAGTATTTTATTCCTTAAAACTGTGGATGTAACCTGACTTGCATATTGAACTGTTTTCATCAATATATGCCTCAATCGTTTTCTGTAAATCTCAGTGTCCTGCTGTTCTTAAGATATTAAAATATTGCAGACACTAAAAACTGAAACTCAATTTACATATCTCAGAAATTTTATCCCAGAAATGTTTATCTGTAGACAATACCTAAAAAATGCTGTCTATATGCATAAGTAGCTCAAAAGTGGGCCATGACAGAAAGTGTCCATGTAGTATCAGAGAATGTGCTTACAACTACACACTGCAGGTCACCCTGCAGAAAAAGTAACTCAAGAAGTCAAGAAGTCAACATATTAGGTACACAGCTAGATTAGGGCTATGCTTATAAAAGCACCAGAGAAGCAACTCAATAGTTAAGCTGGTAATTGTGGAGAGGGACTGGTCTTTAGCTTCCCTAATTCTTGCTATTTAAAGTGAATTAATGTTTCTTATTAAAAACCAGATATTACAGAAGAAGCTGCAAGAGAAGGACAGGTGCCACAGGAAGGAAAAAAGAGTCTTACAGATCTTTGAGTCTCCTGCTGCCTGTTTGTGGGAGGAAGAAAGAGGGATTATTGCACAAACATGAGGAGACAGATTCAATCCTCGATTATAAGCAAAACCACCATTAAAAGAGCCATAATTTCACAAATGTGAAATGAATGGATGTGAAATAAGAATTGGGTTGAGATAGCCTTTACTTAGAGACTACTACATGCAGCCCTAACCCCAAAAAATAATAATAATTAAAAAAATTACCTTGGGAGTAAATTTTATTGGAATCTTTTTGGCCTTTGTCCATGACTATAAAATGGCATTAATATAAATGTGACTCAGACTTGCGATCCCTGGTCACTTTTGCAGCCAAGAGCCTAAGTATATGAAATCTCCTTGGCTCTGCTAAAACACTAGTGCTAAATTCTGGGAAATGATAACACTGATTCATCTCAAAACAGTCTATATATAACAGCAAAACTAGGCACACATAAAATTATGCACTGTCTTGCCCCAAGGTAAGCAACATATTCCTAGTAGAAGGAAGAATGCTATTTTCATTCCCTGCAATCATGTGATAAATAGCTGTAGGGCAGATTCAGCAAGATCTCGAAGGTTATGATTTTACAATATAATGAATGTATGTCTAGCTCTCTGCTACATGAAAAAGCAGCAAAACAAAGGAGAACTTGTCAGTATTTTGCTTATGGCAGAAATCATACATTGTCCAGAACCCTCTATGAGACACACTGCTACCTTCTTAACTAGTTTGATTATAACATTGACTCCAATACTTCAACAGTTTAGCTTTCCAGCATATGGCATAATTGGAAGCAGCAGCCAGCAGGTATCACATACGAATGGGAAATGTCTCACACTGAGTAACTACTGACTCTATCAAATATGTGGTCTTGTAGGTAGGCTTTTTCGGGGAAAAGAATAATAATAAAAAAAAAGTATATTGAAAAGGAGAGGGTGGGTTGAGCACCTGTGCAGTATATGAAGAAAGCAAATTACCTAGAAAGTTTGGAAGTAGAAAATACCAAAAAATGTCATTGAGTTTAGTTCAAAAATAAAGAGATGAGGCAACACTATACAAACATTTTAAGATGTATAAAACAACTGTTTACATAGATTGCTTATCTAAAATGAACAGCAAATCTTATAGGTGTTTTTTAAAGCAATGGTAACCCATCAGTTGACAGCAACCCAAACCTATGGACAGTTTCAGGAGACACTTTAACAAAGGTGGGAGACACACACTGAGAACTGCATTCTTAGGAGCAGGCAGACTCAAACTACTGCACAAAAACATCGGAGAAGGCAACTTACACTCACAACTGCACATCTCACTTGCAAAGGAACTGACATTTTTTCGTATTCTACTCATTTTATTGTTAACATGGAGTAGACTGTGGATGAAATGTTTTATTCTGATCCTGCTTCCTATAAAACATTGCATCTTAGAGAAGTAAAAGTTTAATACAGCCACATCTATACCATCACCATCATGAGTTAAAGGCCTGTGTTGAATTAATGTTTGATTTTGAGGATTCATATTACTCCTCATGGGGGATACTGAGTTATACTGTATACAGCCACAATCATTACTGCAATCATGCATACTCTGCAAAACACTAATATTGATGCCTCAGAGTTTCTTCGATTTTTGAACATTTGTAGAACATTGAAAAGTTATGAAAATGTACTGGAATTATACCAGACAGTGATGCAAGACTGGCAGGAACTCTTAGGCGTACCTCTGCTAATATTGCCAGGATTTTATGAGAAAGTTCAAAGACTTTAATTCAGCCACATGACTAAATTAAATTATTTTGCCAGACAGTAGGACAGAGACTCACTTTGCATCACTTTAGAAGTCTTCAAGGACCTAGAATAAGTATATATCATTCATATCCTCAAAGGCATCTCATTGCAAGATAGTGTAATATGATTTTACACTGAAGTAGGTAAGGCAGCATAAAATCCTGCTAATGATAAGGTATTGTAGTTTCACGTGTACATAGCCAGTAGAGATCAACCCCAGGTGTATTGTTCAGGGCTGACCTCAACCAGCTACATCAAGCTACATCAAGGTACAAATACCTGCTTCTTGTCTCCAGAAGGATTTTACATTTAGACAGATACCTCACAATAGCAATGTTGATGTAAAATTCACCTTTTCTTTTTCAGTGAAGACAAAATCCTTACAAAAATGAGAAAAAGGCACATCACGCTTTAAGAGCAATGAGCTTACAGCACAGTCCAAATGTAAATGAGATTAGGTTCACCTCAGTCAACTGCATCGTGCAGAATAAGACAAAACCAGAATTTCTCTCTTTGTATTTTAAAAGATTTCTAAGTGCAGCAAAATTTGCAGGGCAAAATGTCAAACATATTGGCTTCACAGATAAAAAAAGCCATGTGATTTTTTTGTGTTTACAAGATTGCATCTTCTGGGGCACGAGCTAATGCATTTTGTGAAAGCTACTATGCCATGCCTTATAAGCTTCAGCAGGATGTGGTGGTGGTTCAGATTTCATGACAGAATGCTAACTTATCTTTGCTATTGAAAAAACTAATGAGGTGGTAAATAGTTGCAGAGCAGTGTTATGTGCAGTGATATGCAGGTTTTTCAGGTTTTTCATTATCTGTGTAACTGTATAGATGTAAAGGTAATGAAAACCCAAACAAACAGCAAAGGCTTAAGGCTTTAAAGCTTCAATAGAATTGTGTCAGAGTTTTCCAACAGAAATATGATAAATTTAAGCAATCCCAAAACACCCCCTTGATCCTTCAGCTAGGGCTTTCTGCTAGGTCTAAGGTCTCATGAGTAGCACTTAGGTGAAGATCACAATTAAGCTAACATAGGCAATTTATTCTCATGCTGGTTTTATTCTAGCAAGGAAACGGCATAATGTTAAGCACTCTTAAGGATCTCTTTGTTAGACTTGTTGCCTATGGCTTTTAATTGAAGGTGCTATCACAGCATCCCTATCAGACTCCAAATGTCATGAGCAGTAGAAAGCAGGAACATACAGTGCAGAGGGCTCTCCTGACCCCCAACTATCTTTACTGAGGACAGCAGGATGTAAGATGTAACACTTTTCAGTAGCTAGAGGCTTAGTGAAATGAACTTCTACAATACTGAATACAACTAAGGCTGGTATTTAGCACTAGGACACAAAAATGTTAAAAAATACCAAGGGTGAGATAGTGAATGCAGAACGTTTTTTAATGTGGTCACCACTGATCCAAAGAATGAAACTTCTGAAATTGGAATTACTTCTGTGACATATTTATGACAGATAAAAATCAGAGATGACAATAAGAAGTACTTTGTCTGGAGGTGATCTGCACCATCTATAAAGCTTCAGCAGACCTTGAATGAAACTGCTCTGCTGAAAAGTGCTCAGCACGCTGCTTTAAACCAGCAGACTCAAGGATCACTGACTATCTGTATATCACAGCAGCAATGCCAGCTTTCTTATTAAAAGAGTAAGTTTTCCTACAAGTCCAGTCATCTTTTAACCATTTTGAAATGTAAAGATATATGAATTTTTTCATCTCTTATCCCAATCTCTCTTTCAAATTGCTGAATTCAAGAAGCACTATTGAGTTACTGAGTTGCAATGTCCACTGTTCTGCTTTGTGATTTCCATTTTTTGTTGTTTTCAGAATCAATTTTCTATCATAAGTCTGTGAGATCCCACACCTATTACAAATTGTGAATTTATTATTCCATATGTAAGAAAAGTATAAATGATCTTATATAGAGAAAAGAAAAAACAAATCACGTAAAACATATATTAAATTACTATTTTGTCAACTTGTTTTAACTACAATAGATATAGTTTGGCTACAAAAACAGCTGGCGAAATGCAGGAAGCTAGCTGGTACTACTGTATTGCCCAGTAGTTCAGCAGCTGTAGCTGAAGATATATGCAGATGACTAGTTGTGTATGTCTATAATGGAGATACTAACTGGTCTGAAGGAAAATTATTCATAAAAACCATTATACCACATGAAACTAGTTTCACTCCGCCATTTAGGATGCCTATATAGTGTCAATTACAAGTAAATCAGATTTGGTCAGTATTAAAATGCAAGTGCATAACACTACAAAATCAACCACCTCTGTCCTCCCTATACCTGCTTTTAGTACTTACAAGTCCACCAAATTAAACATACTTCAGATTTTGAGATGCAGCTTAGGGCTAATACATTTACTCCCTCCAATTATAACAAGGAGCTGTCCCAGCTAACATGTCTGCAAATCCATGGTTTGAAGTTAGGCCCTAGTTTCTCTTCTGCCAAACATTCAGCTCAGTTTTGCAATCCAGATTTAGTATGCCAACAAGTTAGAGAAAGAAAATATATGTTACATACTGCAGGAAGGGATTTTCTGCTCAGATTTGTGTTAATAAATATAATTAATTCTATTTTGATTCTTTTAAAGCTACTGGAACAAGACACAGCAAGCAACTATCTGATTCAGCAAGTGTTTTACTTCCCATATTATGCTTCTATCCAGATACTCTTCCACATGCTTCAAATCTTTGACTCTTAAAGAAGCCAGTTGGTCCATTAAAAGTCCTTGTGGGGACTTATAAGTCAGGTGTACTACAACAGATCGAACATAAAATGTGCCACTTCTTTACTGTGATACTGTTCATTTGAGGGGAAAAGTCAGATGTCCAATATATGTGCATAAATATGTTTTACGAAAATGAGTGTCCTCAGAGAATAAAAGAAGAGATTAAAAAGAGAAACAAGAAAGGACAGAGACAGTATCTCATAAAGGAAGGAGATGTATTTAAGCATCAGCCAAAATGACACTATTTTTCATATCATTTATAGTGGAAGCTTGAAGACTAAAATACTCCACAAGCCATTAGTTTCTTGGTACTCTGTGACAGATTAGAATATTTCTTAACGGACTCCTAAAGCACAGAAGAAGGCCAAAGCCTAGATTTCAGCAAATCTGAGTACCAGTCCGGAATTTTAAAAAATCACTAAACTAAAGTTCTGATTCTCCCCCAGTGAAACAGATCAGAAAACCAAAAATGTTACAGAATCCATATTACTTACTGAAGGTTTTGGACCACCCCTTTGCATGGAGGCAATTTGAAAGCTTACACAGCCCACTCAGAAGTGGTCCTGCTCTACTAGCTAAATACTGCATGACTTTTGTTTCAGTGCTTTAATACTAAAGCAAGGATGAAGAATAACAAAACTAAGTGCATTCAAATCCAATTCATGCAATATATTTTCATCTTACTCACATGACTGATGCTCACACAATTCACACAGATAGTCACCTGCAGCTTCATTGACCAGCTGGATTGTACCAGTACTCTAAATAGAACACACATGAGCAGCCAAGACAAACAGGATTCAGGTGAACCATAGGTGGCTTCCCTTCACTATATACATGTTCGTCATCTGTTTCCACAGTATAGACAAACACTGCCGTTTTTAAGTTTGAGGAAGAAAAAAGATGTTGTAAAATAAAAATAAAATGCCAATCACAGCAGTGGATCACCTATGTTGTCTCATTTTGTACTTCTGCTGATTGACAACCTGGTGCTCTTGTAGAATACAGAGGGAAAAAATCAAGCATTCATTTCAAACTGAAATATTTGACAGATGTAACAGCTTTCTGCAATGAAAGTGATGAAATCTCAAACAGCAAAGTTCATCTCCTGTACAGTACAGAGATTAAATTTGAAGAGGAAAGGTTTATTGTCTTTAGACAGATGCAGATTTCATTTCCTGGTTTTTGGGGGGGGGGGTGTGGGGGGTGTGGGGGGTGTGTGTTTTGTTTTTTATTTATTTATCTGGCAGTTGGGAGATAACTAGGGCTTTGCAACTTGTACACAGCCTACCTCCTGCTGCTCTAGATGCCACAGACTTCAGTATGATCCATATTTCAGGGTACTGTTGTCATAAACTGAAAGTAATTTCAAATTTTCTTACTGGTAACAGTAGCTGGTAACATCACTGACATCACTGACATTTTGACCTGTATTTTTGCAATGGTGCAACTGAAATCTGACAACTAACTGAAAATTCATACTGGTATACACACATGGCTAAACCAGAGAGGTAGAAGAAACATTTTTACACTATAATGCGAATGGCCTGTACTTACGTTCACAGAACAAGGTACTAAGGAACACGAAGTGTAAGAGAAACAGAAATACTCGGAACAGCTTCAAAACAAAAAAACTGTTGCTTCATTGCACTGTCTTCCTAAAATAGATAGCTGATGGCCAGATAACAACTTAATAAAAAGTCAGCAAGAATCCTTCTGTTGACTTGGGAGCCTTTGAATTTGAGCCATAATCTGAAGAAGACTTTCTCAAAGGAAACTGCACATTATACATTTTTTTTTCCCATATGCACTATTCAAATATTATCTTCACGTAACCTTAAAACCCATCTCTTGACTTCAGTGAGAAAACTGGATAATGAGGAATATGGATCACCCTGAATCATACTTTTCACTGGATGTGGGATGTATCTCACCCAACTGTGTTAATCAGCTTTGGCAACCAGATTAAACCACCATATTTTCTTCAGGGTAGAGTAAATCATGAACCCAGTGAGCAGATTAGATTTGATATACAATTATAATTCAGACAAGGTGAATCCCACCATAATGTCAGTAGAAGAAAAATGTGTGCACAGGCACTACAAACTAAGTATACTGGTGAAAACTGTACAGATTATACTTTTTGTGAACATACTTTACAGAAATAAGGCCAGATCCACAGTCAGAGGTTGAGCATCTGAAGTAACCATAATGTTCAGATATATTCATTACATACTGCAAGAAGATAGACCGGCATAACAGCAGTATTCCCAAAGCCAACACCACTGAATGGAAAGCCACTAAAACCACAAGTCAAATATCACTCCCTTTTGGGCTCTGCATCCTATTCTACACAGGAAGGAGGTGTTCCCTTAAAATTCATTACTCTGCACCCTTTTCTGGAGTTCAGGACCCCTTCCTGTAATACCAAACTTCTGTGAAAACTTTCTTTGAAAAAATACTGGTAAGAGAAGATAAAACTCAGTGGTGAAAGCATTTCACCATGAAGTTGAGTAGCAAACTCTTTATTGCTCTTAAGGAATCTGAGTGAAAACTCTCTATAATAATCTGATATATAGGTCATAAATAAGAGACATATGTATAGGTCATAAATAAGAGATATATGTATCTTACAGAACCTTTACATCAGAAACACAATTGTCTTCATAACCTTATGTGCTTTGAAGAAGCACAATGAGACAGAAATTTGCATCTATTTGGTTTAGCCATTTAAGAGCCCCTACTGCTTCCCACCAATCAACAAGAGGCTGTAAGAATGGCAAATATTATTTTACAAGTGAAATACAGTCTTCCTCTTTTTTTGGTGTTTCAAAGGTTGTATGACCTTGTAAGGCATAGGCTAAATTAGTTCAATTTGATGGAAAATATCATACAGGCAAATATTCAAGAATTTTTAACAATTAGGAAAATTAGTAATTAAGAGAATCAGCCACAGAATTTTCTTACTAGCAACACATGAAAGCCTAGGAGGTACTAAGAACATCCTGCAGAATTACAAATAAAGTAGCAAAAGAAGGAATATCAGTTTCAGGCAACAGAGTGTTTTACAAATCAGTATCAACAGCTCTCCTTTTTCAACTATCAGCCAGTGAGAATATTCAGTTTAATTTTTTTGACTGGGCAGAGGTTGCTTTTTTAAAAATTTTACCTAGATCTTGTGTCTGTGAACCTGGGGGAGAAAACAAAGGAAGGAAGAAAAATGTGACAGCTGATCCTCCACATTTTATTAGATTCAGCTAAAAGTAAAATTATTTTTAAATCACTTCATTCCTGAATAATTTTACATATTTTTTAGATTTTGGAAATATTATCTCAACATCATCCTCTTGCTTTTATAAAGAAGTTAATATCAGAAAGGGCTGCAGATGGCATAAATCAGCAGATTTACTTCAGCTTTGTTTTAGCTTCCAATGCTGAACTGTTACTCTAGAAAAAGGCTCCTTATATTCCTCTTGTAACAAGAAGTGTGCATATTACAAACAACTTGGAAGTAATAATATTCATATTTACGCACAAAAAGTTCAGTGTGACATTTCACAAAAGAAATGGCAAAGCTACAAAATCAGGTCATAAGAAACTACAGATTCTACATGCCAACAAATCCTGACAAATGCTCTATTACTCAATTTTCTCTCTGTGCAACAGAAGATGCAGGACAACCCATGCCAAGACTTTAAAACAAATCTCCCCCGTAACTCACTAGCTGCAAAAGAAACACGAAGAAGAAACAAAGAATGTATAACTTTTGAGACTAGTCCAATTTAGACTCCTCAGTATGACTGCAAATCAGATTTTTAAACTACCTTTCTCTGCGTTATGACATATAATGCTAGGTACACACAAACCCCAAACACTAAATTGAGAATGCAGGCCAAATCATTCCAAGACTTAACACTCCAGATATTTTTAGTAAGACCAATATGAATTTTGTATCAAATTTAAAGTAGTCCCTATCTTTTCCTGAATCCCAGTGGTTCCAGGAATAATCTACACATAGTTTTGTATGGCTTCATTAATGTTGCTATTCAGAACTATTTATTTATTTATTTTAAATTTTCATTATTCCATGACTAATGAAAAAGTGTAGCAATATCAATTTGAGGTGTCTTCTATCAGAAATATCTATTTCTGCCTCAAGAGAGAGTTTATAGCTGACTAGAAAACAATCCATTACAACAAAATTATTTCGGCTCTATTAGAAGGAACTTTTTTGCATGCTATTTTAATTATAAAGGAATGTTAAAGATTATATGCATTTTCTGCCTATACAAGCCCTTAAAATCTCAGGGAAGATGCTAAACCCCCTTACATTGCAAATGTCATTCTAAAAGATGCCAATAGAAATAAACAAAAGATGTCCTCCTCCTCTCAGTAAAATATGATAGCATGCATTCAGTTCTTATCTACAGACTGTGAAATCTTTTTCCACTCAGTGGAATGTTATCTCATGTAAACCAGAAATGAACTGATCAAGTGCCCACATCAGTGTATGGGGATAAATCATTTTACATACATTGTACCACACACTGGAAAGACAAAGCAATAATTAAAGCAGAAAAAAAAAAAAAGTAAGGATTCTCTGTAGCTTAGGTTTTTATTCAGGGAAGACACGGACGTTACAGAATGTATGTAAGATGTTGTACTTGACTAGCAACTAGAAAACTTAAGAGTATAGATTTTTCCAGACCACCGTGATGTTCTGTGGAAGAAGTGAAACCAAAAACTCAGATATCACCTGTAATTCCGTTAGACCTTTCACAACACTCTATGTCCATTTTGTCAGTTATTTACTTTATGTTTTGTGCAATTAAATGATAAAGTAAGAAGATACAGCATCTCCTGAAATCAGTGAACCTTCAACCCAGCTATTCCTGAACAGAAGTTGGCTAAAGGAGGATCAGCCCATTAGGCATTATGTATCTGGCCCTTGGACTGTATATATCTCTAGGTAAACAGTTCTATGGCAAACATACGAATACTAGAACTGATGAAGCAATATTACTCAGGACCTCAAACCTTCACTTCCGACAGGCAGACTGCACCCATAAGGAGTTGCTGAATGTAAATGGGTCACAGTTTTCATATTTTTAACATCTGTCATTTATACCCAAGAAAGCACATCAGGGGTAAGAAAATTAATTCCCCAATTGCTGTCAACCGTGTTAGGGAACAGCAATAAACAGCTTACTGTAAGCCTCTAGCTCCAATAAAATTGCTGTCAATAAAGTGTGGCTGATATGGTTTTGCTGTGCTAGAAGAGATTCTTTGCAAGTGAGAACCTGAAATGGAAACTAAAAAGATCCTCCCTTGTTCTTACATACAAAAGAATATTACCACAAAATTCCAATAGTGTTAAACTCTCAAGATCCAGTTTTCACTCACATGCGTGGCACAAATTTCTTAGCATATGTGAAACTTTGGCTTGGGACACATGAAACTTCAGTGATTCTGATAAAAATCTTTTGCATGGGAAATGTTTAAAGAGAAATGAAGCTTACTAAGCTTTTATTGTCTGTATCTGTATACAGATAGAAACAAAATGTTCCTATCCGAGTTTAGCATGTCTACATTCACTACTGAAAATGGTATTATAGCTTAGGGTTATGCTCAGATTCCCATTATAACCCCCAGTTTTCACATGCTCTTAACATTCTAAAAAATTCTTCTTTTCAGCTGAAATTTTCCATGCTTGGTCTCAGCTCAAAGATGAATTTCTTTAGACAGTTGAGCAAAAATCTGTTAACCTATTTTTCAGTTATACAACAATAGAAAAAAAAACATAGTACATTTTCACAATTTTTGATATTTTAGTGTAAATATGTAAATATACAGAAATAGAAACCAATTAAATTTTACATGCAGGACACTTTTCCAGGTGACTAGTCCTCTCCCAAGACCAATATCCATGCTAACACATAAACCAAATTAAGCATACAAAGTCAGAAACAGAATTTTATTTTTTATTTATACTAAGAGGTAAAACAAGGCCACTAAAAATAATACCGCACACAGAATTGTGGAATGCTATGGTTACAGAATTTTAATATTTGCAGGTGATGTAAGCTCTGCACTGCTGTTCCAATGCAGATTTCCATCAGCTTATGCACCTTGAAATTGCCAGTCTCAGCGTATCAAATTAGGAGTCATTAATGTTTTCAGCTTTTCTTTCCTCTTACATAAACCTAAACTTACAAATTTAAACACTCCACAGTAAGAACATTAATTACATTTTCCACATACAGCTTAAGTTATGTGCATTGATCAGTGGGATCCTGACTACTTATTCCTTGATCGGGCAAAAAGTCCACTGACTGAAAAAGGAGTAAAGCAACCTTCACAGAGTTTATGTTATTGACTTAAGGATTAAAAATATACTTTAATATGGAATGCATTTCATGTGTCAGTCAAGCCTCAAATCCTTAATTTCTGCCATTAGAGCACAGAAATAAATGGACAGTGTTAACATATATTTCGCTTTCCTGAATCTACTAGTATTGTGCACATTTCCAAAATTTATAAATTATCACCTTGATTCAGAAAAGTGCTTATAGTGTGCTTACAGCTGTCTTTCTTGAAGACAACATCTGAAGTAATTTGGACTTCCAAAGAACTACTTCAGTCCCACCACTTTAAATGAAAGTTAAGCACATACCTAAATGCTATTTGATTAGGAATGAAGACTGAACGTTTTGCCCATAACCCATACTGATACATATTTTTAAACCTGTGTTATTTGTCACTGCTGTGCTTTAAATCTGATTAAATGAAGTTGTTATAATTTAAAATTGGGATAAACACAGTAAATTTGCCCTAATTTCTTTTCTTATTTAATCTATTGTTATTCTAATGACATTGAGTAGGAGTTTTTGTCTGTTTATTTGCTTTTCAAAAGAAGTTTTTCATACAGAAGAATACATGTCGTCGTCTTCTGTATTTCTGTATAGCTTTTTGGTGTAATGACTTAGTAATTTGAAGTACATTTTAAAGTTCAATCAAATACTGAAAAGAACACTGATTGGGAAGCCTGCATAGATTTCAGTATTCTTTATGAGTCATAACACTCATTTTGGAAGCTTAGCTATATGAGCTGGTGGTATGCAACATCCTTTCCATACTCCTAATTATGTGAATTAGCATTTAGAACAATCCCAAGTTCAAGTATTCAAAAATGCTCCTTTCAGAGCATCCACCAGGTTTACTGCAAGATAGGCACTTGAAGGAGGCTTTGGTTTTTATACTGGGTAGTTGTGAAACATCAGTCTGTGCAATTCAAAGTTACATATGAAGAGTTAACCACAGAATTTCCACTAAATGTATGCACAGAAACTGCCACCTAAAAAAAGCCCAAAAAAACCCCAAACAAACAAACAAAAAACCCAAACAGGCACCTAAGAGATTTTTATTGAACGATATATTTTTTAATTCTAAAAGTTTTTTGACTTAGGACCCAGTTCTAACAGATTTCTGGGGCCAAACTCCCATCACAAGTAACAGGATTTTGCTTGAATCAAGTCCAAGCGCAGACTCAGGTTTTATCTCTCTATTAATATATCTGCAAGATACCATGCATGTATATTTACCTTGGACTCAAAAAAAACTGTAAGTAAAAACGGAGAATGCTAGTATTTCTTAGATATGTATTAAACCTATATTTAATGTTTTCCTATTATAACATCCTCCACAACAATTCCTGCACTCTTTGCAAAACACATCAAGACAATTTTCTGAATATATGTGTAATTTAACACAACTAACATTAGATGCAGAGAAATTAATTATGTTAAACCAGAAGAAAACAGTACAGTGGCACAGAACTAAGTGTTGCTTCCTACAGGAAATTTTAAAAATGTTTTTCAGATGCTGTGGCATTAGCATACACTACTATCCAGTAACATTTTAAGTTTGAATACTATGCTTAAAGGCCATAGTCTATCACAAATCTAAAAAACAAAACAAAACAAAACAAAAAACCCCACACAAAACAAAACACAAAACAAAACAAAAAACTATGAAGATATATAGGTATATTTAACTCCTGTGCCAACGAATATTAGCTAAGATGCATCCTAATTTCAGAAATTACAGACAGAAAAGACACTACTGATGATTACTACCATTGCCGGCTATACTCCTCCAGCCAAAACTGAAAAGGAAGCATGAAAAGGTTATGTCCTGTAACACTCATCATTGGGAGAAAAAAAAAAAAAAGACACTATCTCTTTCCTTACATAATAAAAATACACAAGTTTAGTTTAGATAACTGTCTACCTAAGACTTATATTTTCAGTTACATATAATAATACAGATTTTGCAGGAAGCAATCCAAATCATATCTGCTGACTTCAAAAATTATTCACTAAGACCTCAGTGAAATGTGAATCAGGTCCATATACAGGTATAATGACTGATATTATTGTTATTATTATTATTGTTAAATGGACACCAGTGTATTTAACGTAATGAACACAGGTAACTGTGGAAATATTGCCAATAGTTTTTGTCTGGGTGTGGGGTTTTTTTCCCCCTTATGTTCAATTTCACTGTCCAGAGTTTATATATTCTATCAGGTAAATAATTTTTGGGGTCTTAACTGCCTCTAGATACTATGGAGGGTTAAGTCTAACATTCCCAATAGAGTTTGGAATGCTAATTTAAGCTAAATCAAAATCATCCCAGAACAGAAAAGGAACGTGTGGTTTGGGGGTGTTATATTTTGTAACTAAAACTGGGGAGAAAACTTCAGCTGAGTAACCACAGATTACACAGAGCTCTTCTATAAATTTTTGGGGATTTTTTTTAAAATCAGTTCTTTTTTAACTTAAGCTGACAATATAAGTACTGTGCTGTGTAAGAGCCTGAAGATGTCTTGAGGAGTATACCCTTCTTTAAAGTCCTTTAGAAAGACTAAGGTTTTATGAGATTCTTCTGTGGTGTTTTCAGTGTCTCGTTGTAAGTACGAGTTGGTTTAGAGCAGTTATTTTAATAGAACTGCCTCAAAAGTGCTTGTTTTACTCTTAGCATCTTGTTAGTGTGACACCTTACAGAAACCCAAAGTCAAGACATAGTCCTGGGAACGTCACATTCATCTCAGATAAGGCTAATGCAACAGCAAGAGGATGACTTCACCTAAACTTGGCTACTGTCAAAATCTTTTTGCAAAGACAAGCCCAAACGTGTCTCACTTGATTCCCAAGGATTCACATCCCTAATAAATTCAGAGAAAACACTACCACTTGGAGGGTACAGCGCCCGCAAGGAACACGGACGCGACTCCCCAACAACCGACCGAGTCTCTGCGGCGAAAGCGGAGCACGGAGGAAGCCGCCTTGCAAAGACGCAGACTTAACTACTGACCACTCCAGTGCAACTACCATTAAATAAAAGGCTCTTTGGCTGGAATATCAGCTCGTTCCTTCCCTTCCCCCCCCCCCCCGCCCCCCACTCTTCCCCCACCACCACCCTCAGTCCCCCGTTCCTCCCCCAGCTACTGCAGGGCTGGCGCCGGGCCAGCGCGGGCCGCGCGGTGCCTCAGCGCCATCTACGGGCGGCGCGGCCGCTCCCGCGGCGGCCACAGACAAGCACCCATAAAATAAATTAGACAGCACCGCATTTAAATCTTTATTAGCAAGGAATTATTAGACCTAAGAAAAAAAAAATCCTAATGCTGGATTTGGTTGAAATATGAGTCTCTCAGCCTCCTAATCCCTCTTCATATGGCGTGTTTCACAGTTTAAAAAGAGCTATGACAGATCGCTTATGCATTACTAAGATAAGAAAATATTTACAATAGACTGACTTTTTTTTTTTTCTCCTGCATAATTCAGATGTATTCAGAGAAAGCATTCCTTTCAAAAGTATGTTTTGGCCATTTTTTAAAATATGCAGCAAACTGCCTATGTAATACCAACTTTCATCTATTACAACAAAATCGTACTGAACTCAAACAGAGGAAGACTTCTGTATGGCTTAGTTATATCCTACTAATAAACCACGTGCTTCACTGATGCAGTAGCTTGGAAATTTGGCTGCATTTGTTAGGGAAAAAAATTCACAAATTCACCCCTTTATTAACACTAACTTATCAAGGTTCCAAATCAGCTTGAAGTGTAAAAGAAACTCAAGCCAACTCCGAAATTTCAAACAGAATGTACATATCCCTTCAATCTTGAAACAGTCAAATATTCTCACTGAAATTTAGCATATAAGGGAAACAGTTCTTCCATATCTTTTACATTTGGACAGTCAAGTACTGGGGAGAAAAAAAAAAAGTTGGTTTTCAGTTTTGTTTATACACATGTATGTGCATATGCAGAGAGGCATAACATATTGTTAACAATAATTATTCTTCAAAACCCAAAGTATCAGATGCATTTTGCAAACACGTGGTTAAGCCCCAAGCAAAAAAGGGGTCAAGGGGTTTTTTTATTTGTTCTTGTTTTGGTGTTTTGATTTTGTTGGTTGTTGTTGTTTGGTTTTTTTTTGTTCCCCCCATAATGTTAACTAAATTAAATTAGACTGAAACAAAAAACACTTCACAACACAGTGGCACTTTTAATACTGGTTGATCGGGCACTTGTATGCAGTACTTATAGACCAGTAAAAGTGCTCGTTTACCTGTCTGGTGTGTAAGGGGCCCTTTGTCTTGAAGCCTCCTTGGGAACTGCACTCTGAGGCACTGAAGTGATCTGAACTAGTGGAAGAGCGTTTGGAAAGGGTGTCACAACCACCAACAAAGGTGTTGTCCAACGGGAGTTCCTGAATCACATGGTGCTTTTTCACTGAAACTGGAGTGTCAGGTTTGAGATGAAAAGCAGACTGCGGAGAGGCAGATTTGTAATGCTTGGCAAGATCAGGACTGTTAGGCTTAAAGGTTGTTGGTGGTGCTGTGCCCCAATCAAATCTTCCTATACTTTGCTCCTCCAGCTCTGCTGGAAGGCTTATTGTCCCGTTGATAGGTTCATGAACTGCATCATCAGGTTTGGACTCCTCAATGGTCACAAAGTTCAAAAGAGAGCTCTTTGGAGATTTCCTTTTCTTCCTTTTCTTTTTCTTGTTTTGCTTGTTCTCCTGATTGGGAGACATCCACTCAGCACCTTGCTTGCTCCTCTGGGCAGCTTTGAATCTGGATGCATGTCGACAGCGAACAAGAACTGTGACAAATATCACCACTATGACAACCATGGCACCTGCCACAATAGCAATCATGATCGTGAGATAGTCCTCGTTTTGGTAGGGTTGGCTGCTGTCCCCTATGTTCCGATCCAGAGGTGTTTCCATAGTCCTGCGTATCAAGTCATAAATATAAGAGGCATTTCCAGCAGTATCATTTACATACAGAAATACAAGCACAAGAGTATGCAGGGATTTGGGATAACCCAAATCACTGATGTTGACAACTAGGCGATGCAGCCCCACATCATTAAGACTTGGTTTTTCTTCCAGAGTGATATTACCTGTCACTGGATCAATCCGAAACAAACCCTTGTTATTGCCGCTTACAATTGTGTATTTCAACTCAGCGTTCATGCCAGTGTCTATATCCACAGCGAAGACTTCGGCTACCACCGATCCTGGAATCGCTGAGAGTGGCACTAGCTTAAAAGAAGTATTAGAAGGTGGGTAGATGACAACGGGGCTATTATCATTAACATCCATCACATTTATGGTTACTTTTGCTGTAGAAGAGCGAGGAGGTTGCCCTCCATCCACTGCTTTAACATCAAAGGTGTAAGAGCTCTGCTGTTCTCGATCAAAGGAAACATTGGACTTTATAACTCCAGAGTATGGATCCAGCACAAAGTTTTCATTGTCATTCAGGATGGAAAGGGTCACTGCTTTATTTTCCCCAGCATCCGCATCAGTCACTGTGATCACCCCCACTGTGCTATACTTTGGCAAGTTCTCTGATACGAAAAACTGGAAATGATTATGAGTAAATTTGGGACTGTTGTCATTTTCGTCCAACACGGTAACAATTACAGCTGCTTGACTCTGCAAAGGAGGGGTGCCGTTGTCTCGGGCTGTAACAGTGAAAATGAAACGCTCCTGCTCTTCTCTGTCAAAAACTCTGGAGGCTGTCAAAACTCCTGTCTTTCGATCCAGATCAAAAAAGGAGGCATTAGGACCAAGCTGATAAACAATGTCTGCATTTTTCCCACTGTCTTCATCTGTGGCACTAATAGTTGTTAAGTATAGACCACGCCGGTTGTTTTCAGAAACTGACAGCTCAATTACAGGCTGGCTGAAAATCGGAGGGTTGTCATTTTCATCCTCCAGCTTAACTCTTACCAGGGCAGTCTGGTTCAAACTGGGCTTGCCAGAATCAGAAGCCACAATTTTAAAGCTGAATTCTTTGGTGCCCTCATAGTCCAACAAAGAGGAGGTCTCTAACAAGTACTGGTTGTCGTAAACTGCTTTCAGGTGGAAGGGGACCTCTCTCTCAATGAAACAGATCACTTTGCCATTCACATCGGTGTCCTTATCTGAAACTGTAATTAGGGCAATCTTTGTATTGATGGGATCTTTCTCAGATAAGTACACTGTGCCGTTGATGGGACTTATTATGTACCTGAGGTCTATGTTAGGAGGGTTATCGTTTACATCAGTGACATTGATGGTGACAGTTGCTCGGGCTGGTGTAGAGCTACCATCACTAGCCAGCACTGTCACTTTGTGAATAGCAGTCTCTTCTCGATCTAGGGACCTCTGAACTGTAATCAGCCCTGTGGTGTTGTTTAAAGCAAAAAATCTTTTGGTTGCAGGGGCAACTTGGGCACCAAAAATATATCTGATTTCTGCATTGCTTCCTATATCTGCATCTGTAGCATGAAGCTGAATTACAGAGGTGCCTACAGGGGCATTCTCTGGTATATGGACCTCTACTTGACTTTCTTTAAACACTGGCCTGTTATCATTGACATCACTTACTGTGACTTGCAGGATAGCTGTGCTGGATTTCTGGGGGGTACCTCCATCCTCCACTTTGATTTTCATCACGTAGGTGTCCTTTTGCTCTCTGTCCAAGTTCTGCTGCACAATCAGCTGAGGCCATTTCTCTCCTTCTGGAGTTTCTACAATATCCAGTCCAAAGACACTCTGCCCGTTTAACAACTCATAGTGCTGCACACCGTTGAAACCTGTGTCAGGATCTGTTGCTGATGGGATTGGAAAGCGACTGTTGATCAGAGTGTTTTCTGGGATGGAGATATTTATGACGGGGGATGGAAACATAGGTGCATTGTCATTAGTATCCTTTACAATGATTTTTATTTTAATCAGCCTAAAAAAGTCATTAGGGAGAATCACCACTTCAAGTTCAAAGAAACACTCATTTTCTTCTGCATAGGAAGCTCCAGCACAGAGTTTTTCTCTGTCTATTCTGTTAGACGTTGTAAAGATCTCCCCCGTGTTACTGGACACTTTGACCAGAGGTGCATCCCCCGCTTTAGACACCAGTCTGTAGACAAGGCTGGCACTGGTCCCTGTGGCAGCATTGATATGAGAAATGTTCAGGTCCTTTGGTATGTTCCCTATGGGTACGTTTTCAGGCAGCTCCTCTCTAATAGTGTAAATAAGTTCTTGAGCTAGAGCAGAATCCAGCCTTAAACAGGCAATCAGAGCAGCCAACAGGTAAAAATCCCTCAGGTCCATGATAATGTTTTTATTCTCTTTTCACGGATTTTAGGACTTAAAGGTTTCCAGAGCGGAATGATGAGTGATTTGCAAGAGGAGGCATGCATGGACTGCAGGATGCATTACATCTCATTTCTTATTTGGAGACATCACTGTCAACACAACCACACAGAACAGCATTATTGGTTTTTTTAGGCATGATAAATACACAATCTCCAACTACTACTTGTTTTTGAAATGCACGCTTTCAGCAGTACATTTTCCTACTGCTGCCCTTTACAAGCAACCGTCTGGACAAATGCACCAATATCCCATCAGCTGCATTTGCACAGAGCGCGAATGAAAATAACTACTTGCAGGATTAAGGGTAGCTACCATTTCGACACGTACTTTCTGAATAATTTCTCTGTACACCGTGTAATCCGTAAGGTGCATTCCCCCTCTACCCTCCTCCACCCAGTCATTTGGTGCAAGTAAAAAACCTTCCCGGACTACTTCTGGATTCCAACTGCTGTGTCAGCTGCCAAATGTAATTTGTTGTTTGCTTCCATACATATTTTTTAACTCTTGCTAACCACATTTTTCTTTGTGCCCTGTGTCTTGCATCCCCCTCTAAAGCCATCCTACTGGGAAATAACCACCCGGACATGCTGCTGCTGCTGCAGCAGCAGTCGACACTGGCTACTTCACATCCCTTGTTAACTGATGAGACAATAACATGACTTAGTTTCTTACGCTCTCAGCTCAGTGTTTCCTCTCCAGATGTCGGATACTTCTCCTTCTGTTTAATAACCGAAACTTTGTTTGTTTTTAAACACAGTTTAAATCAGGAGGCTGGAAATTCCAAATGCAACCTAGGGGCAGGAAGCATGTTTACGGCGGGGGGAGGGGGGGGTAGGAGAATATACATTTTCTGACGACATGAGGAGGAAAAAAGGTGTAGCCTTTCCCCATTGACACCGATCTCCCTTCAGGATAATGTTAACAGCTGCCACACATAAATACTGCAGACTAATAATGCAGGTGGGAAAAAAAAACCAAACAAAAAACCGACGGACAGACTTCTGTTTGCATGCACTGCTAACCGCGAATTACCAGGGTGCAAGGCTGCCTGCACCTACAGTTTGACGGAACTGGGCAGTCCCTGAGCACTAATCTCATCTGCATTAAGCTGCACGGGAACTGATGCCCGTGATTACTTCCAGCAGAGTAATGCAGGTAGGGATGCAGAGACAGCGACTAGGTGAGCCTTTGCCACCACCAACAACTGAATGCCAAACACTGATTCTTTCCCTAGATAAATATACTATGGCTTTTTTTTTTTTTTTCTTTAAAGGAAATGTATCCCAATGTAAAGGTAACTTTGCACTTACGTTAGTTGTCTACCTTTGACGATCTGCTGCAGCTAAGCAATGATCTGTTCCAGCAGATACAGCACAATGCATCTGGTAAACCACCAGTTTTGGAGAATTCAGCAGCAGCCAAACGCTTCGTCCTCGAGATATGTGTTGCTTCGGGGTGGCAAATTAGCAACTCCAGGGAACAAATTCACAGTTCTGTCGTTAGTCATCCTCTCCACGTTTCATTCCTATGAAGCGGCGATCCTTTGGGTGTCTAACGGGCACGCAACAACCCAAACAAACAGCAAGAGAAAAATCCGGTGCACTTCTTAAAGGGGGGGTATTTTCCACTCTGCACTGCACACCATTCCCATCCCTCTCTCGGCAGAGGAGAGGCAGCTACGTGAAGTCTGCAACTTCTGACTGGAAATGGCAAGAGTTGGTCTGGCGGTGCTTCTCTTCTCCCTCTTTAGCTCTGGGGTGACAGTGGCTCATTTAAAAAAAAAAAAAAAATTAAAAAAATCCTAATAGGTTATTGCTTTAGTGACGGGAGGAAGCGGTGGCGCTTTCCCTTTTCCCTCCCTTCTTCCCTCCCTCCCAGCCTCTCTCCTTCACAGACGCTCTCTCCTTCTCCTTCTCTCTCTCTCTCTGAACTGAAATTCTTGATATAACTCTCAATAAGCCCAGAGGGAGGGTGGGAGCGGTGCGAGGCCACCCCTCCCGCCGCTCCGCATTGGCCCGCGCCGGCGGGGGCGGTGGCGGCGGAGGCGGCCCCGGCATTGGCCGCCGGGCACGTCGCTCCCCGCCCGGCCGGGCGGGCGGGCGGCGAGAGGGCTCCGCGGGGCGCGGAGGGTATCAGCGGGGGGCAAGGGAAAACGGCAGGAGAGGGGAGCGGAGTGGCACAGCGGGAGCGGGGGGCGAGAGAAGGACGGCGGCAGGCGGGGGTCGCGGCCACCTGGCGTGCGGGCGGGCGCTCCGCGGTCCAGGGCGCAGCGCACGGGGGGGACGGGGAGGGGAGCGCAGGAGGGTTGTGCGCGGAGGGCGCAGGAAGCATCATCAGGTTTGCGCGTAACTCCGGGGTAATCCGGAAAATCAGGGTTTGATGTGGGTTTGGGTTGGTGATGTGGTTTTGTTTCTTTTTTTTTTTTGGGGGGGGGGAGGGGAAGGGGGAGAGCAGGAGGCTGCCCCAGTGCGCGCTCGGTCCCGCTGGCACGGTGAGCGGGCAGCGCCGCCGCCCGCGGGAGTGTCGGGCCCGGCACGGAGCGGAGCGCGGTGTCCGCGGGGCCGCCGGCGGCGCCGCGCAGGGTCGGAGGCAACCGCCTGCCCCGGCCCTCCTCCGCCCGGTTCGGCCTTATATTTAATACATGCCCTTTCATCTATTATTCAGGCGGCTCTGACTCCAGTTGTGTCTCGGCTCCCATTTACGCCTGCACACCTTTCTCCTTCCCCTTCCCAAAGGGTCAGCCGAGACACTCGCCGAGGGAGGAAGAGAGCTGCTCTGCTGGTTTGGGTTTTGTCTGCTTAAACATTGAACTGGAAAAGATTCCTCCTCTCTGTGGTTTGATAAATAATAAAAGTGATCGTTTCGCTTTCCCCATAAATGACACAGGTAAATTACCCAGCTAGCCACAAAGAAGCATCACATGCCTAGAAGACACTGTAATAAAATGCCAATGTATTACGATATGAGTGACCTCGAAAGTGTGACAAGAAGATGATTATAGTGCATTATATGTAGTGCCTTTTTCAACGTTTTCTGAAGCATGAATGAACCTTCATTTGACTGTGCTTTTATTGCTAGCTTTTCTGAGCTTGAACTTACAAGCTGTATGACAGAACCTATCTAATTTAGTATGCCCAAGTGTGTGGCCACACTGGCCTCTGGTTCTGTTTAAGCCTTCCAAATATATATGTAGAAAAATCCAAAGATAACATCAGTATTTGACTTTATGTGGTGCTATCTGATTTGCATATTTTCAGTTGATAGCGTTGGTGAGCTAACGATCCAAGTTCTACCTTGAAGATTTTACATTGTCAGATGCAGGCTCCTACCCTTAGACTCCCATATGTGTCTGCATGTAGGACGCGCTGTTAACTGATGGTGGAAGCTACTTGTACCTGTCAGAGGTCAGTAATTTGCATGGCTTGGAATTGTGTGGCACATACTGATAAATGTACATATCCTTGCAAGTCATACGGATGCAGACACTGTGAACATTGCACATCCTCTAATCCCATGATGTGTAAAGATTAAATGCTCTTAGTTTTGCTGTGCTTTGTATGTTTCCAAAAGACTCCCGTTACAGATACACACAGAAAAAAATTGATCCCGGTTTTGATGATATCAAGTAACACTAGAAAAGAGAACTGAATCTAATAATAGTTTAAGAAAAATGTTCATTATGTAATACAGGAAGGATGGCTAGAGCCCCGGCATTGAAAGTCAAGCAAGTGACATGAAGGAGCAACCTTACTGCCAAACCTTAGAAAAAAAATTCTCTGAATGAATGAAGTAGACAGTTCTTTTACCTTTTAAAATACAAAACAGAACAGCCATTCATAAAGAAGGTAATTAGAACTACTAGCATTCTGTGTAATGCAGTCTGCTTCTGAAATACGGCATGTTTATGCATGCATTAATAATGCACACATTTTTCCTGACACTAGTCATATCACAGCAGTATGGCATCACAGACGTTTTATAGCCTCATTCTAGTAACATCTCAGGCACATAACATTCTTATTCTAATCACGCCATAGTCATTTCAATGTCACATTGTAGTCACATCACATAGCCTGGTAATAATTATTTAACTTTATTGCTAAGCTGAATAGTTTTCTGTTTGCTCAGGGATGACTTAAACTTGTAGTCGGAACCGATTAGCACATACTCATAAATGAGCTCTTCTCAGGTACACAGGGTTAGACTCATGTAAATTTAGGAATAGAAAAAAAATTTCAATGAACTAGTGTCCATTGGTTTTTAACCAAATGCAGTCACAAGTTGCAATAATAGCACATTTTTGCTGTTTTCTGTAGTAATTTTAGAAAGCCAAAGATGTTTACATGCAGATCTGTCATGTTAATGTTTATGTGCTTACTTTAAAACACTGTAGTTCTTTAGCTAATCATACATTATTAACCTCGTGGAAGGGGCAGGTCTACAAACCGTAGTATTTGCACAAAGGATTGAGGCCCAGAGTATCAAAGAGGCGAGAACTTTCACAACTGCTTCTAATAATGAGAGAAAAAGAATGGAAAGGGCTGAGTTCCTGAGAAGGAGTTGGGATTGCCCAGTGTAGCATTAATGCCACCTCTGAAATATGAGAAATTGCTCTGAAATATGTCCAGTGTTCTCTTGAGTAGCCATTTTTATCCTTGTGTAGATGTTTATTCCCTCACTCTTACATTTGAGAAAACTGCAGTATTTGATGTTGCACTCTCCTCCAATGCAGCTCTGTGTCATTATTTATACTGTTCCTTAATAGTCACCTTTCTGCTGTGATGTATTAGCCTTTTGTCTGTATATAAGAACACTGGACTCATAATCACATCACAACCTATTAAGATGACTTGCATAGTATAGAATATTAAGTATCCGTCCACATCATTGCTCGTTATCTGCAGCTCAGTATTATTATGTATCAAATTCTTTTCCATACCGTTTTTGACTCAAATTCTAGCATGCTAGAAACTGACTCCAATTATTCTGTGCTAGCTATAGTCAAATTGCACTAAATGGAATTGCTTACATTGTATCATAGTGGCTATGGGCTCACACAATGCATTATACATGAAACTGATTCACATTATGCTTTGCTAACTAAAGACTTTAATCTTGAAGTGTTGAGCATAAAATGCTGTCATTCTTCACTGAACTGGCTCTGGTCACTTGATCATTTTGTACCTGGGATTGCCTCTTACAGGCTGTTATTATTAAAGCAAAATGACTTTTCCTCTTCTGCAGTTCTACCACTTTCTGTGGAGAGCTGATTCATATGCTAATAAATGAGCTTTCTTATTTCATGCCATAGCACTGCAACACTGGAACCTGACCTGTGGTGCACCTATAGGATGCCCCCTTCAGTCCAGCATAGTGAAAAATTGCATTACAAAAATCCACTGTGTTCGGATAGTGGATTATGTGCTAATAATTTAGCAATCCTTAATATTATCCCCAGAAGTCTTGTTTCTGAATGCTGCTTAAATCATTAGTACATATATCCTTGGTCCCATATGCAATAGGAAATATTCAAGACCAAATTAGTGGTCCTGCTGAGGTTTTACAGGGTGTTCCTTACATTGTTGTCCCTGTAAGAAGAAGAGAATAGGAGTGTGGCAGGTAAAGAAGTGAAGACTCCCCCTGTTACAGATGGTTTTTAATCCATGAAGTAGTCCACTTCCACAAGATCAGACATTCATTCTCTTTTAACTGGCACTGACACTGCTGTGTCCTTGACTTGGGCTTCTGCCACAATTCATTCTCACAGTAACCTCAGGAAACCCACTTCTTACAAGAAGTACTGGGTCAAAAAGTGATGCTTATAATCTGCTGCACTCCTAACCCCAGTTTCAGGGTTTCAGTGAGGGAGTCAGTGAAGATGAGATGGGAATGCCATAAAGGCAGGAGCAGCATATGGAGAGGATTGTGGAGCATGTCAAGCATGTTTCTCCTTGCAAGCATGATGCTTTGGTCCTGGCTTTATGTGCATAATGGTTTGGAATTCAGGAGCTTGCTTCAGAGTTTCCTTCTCTTCTTAGGTAGAAGGATTGGACCTGGAGTTTTTATTTATATAAGTAGTCCAAATGAAGTCAATAAAAATATTGTGGGTAATATAAACAATACATAACTATAGCATTTCAAAAAGCCAGTAATTGAATTATAAATTATATTTATTTAATATACTAATTTTTGTAATTTCAAAGTGTGTTTAATTGTTTTTTAGAATGGTTGTGAGAGCTCTAGGAAAGGAAAAACACTTAAGCAGTTCAGGGCTATATATTAATCTGTACTCTTAAATAAACAACAATAGCTAAGTCAGTTAATGATTAATAATTAATAATTTAAGCCAATTGAACTGCTGAGATGGAGCAATATTTGCAGAATTGGGCGCTTTTAATGTATCTTTCTTCAGGAAAATAAACTCAGTCCCTGGATAATCAAATCACAAAAGGGGCAGGTGATGACCTTCATTCCGTTTGAATGGCAGAACTAAATTTAACTGAATTTGCCATTTTTTTTTTTGACTGACAAAGATTGCAAATGTCAGTTCATGGCTCTGAAGGGTCTACAAATGCACAAGCTGAAAACTGGCATTTTGCAGTGCCAGTGTTTAATCTCTGTCACTGTACAATACAGCAAGGTGCCCAACTCCCATTAATTATTGCTGTTTGTTTAAAGGTAGAGATTAATGTAGAGGCTTGAATTGTTTGCTTGAAAGTGTGTGGAGCTTTTTCTCCCTCAGAGGGCTTTAGTAACTATTTACTATAACAATAGAAATCCATTTGGATATAACTAAAAGAGAATAATAAGTACTGTTTAAAATGCAATTATCAGACCACTTAAAATTGATGTAATTGCACGTGGCACAAGGAGAAAAAAAACGCTTAGTTCTTTGCTACACTCATGTCACCTGTTACGATGGAAGTACCTGATGAATCAGAACACAGAAACAGATTCCGACCAATGTGATTTTGAGTAAGGTGAAAATATTCCAAAACCTGCAAACAACCTGATGTCTTATTGATGCTTTATTGTTTAAAAAGGGAAAAAATAAAAATACAGGAAAAGAAAGGCAGTCTAAAGGTATTCAGATGAAAAAATGTCTGAAGAAAGCTTTACTGAGGCATTTCATTTCCATCAAAACAGTAATGTAGATCTGATAGATGGAGTTGTGCTGATGCAGTGTTGACAGGATCAGAATGAGACCCAAAACCTAGAATGAGACCTCCTTCAGGCATTGTCGTGGTTTACCAGGACAGGCATTTACTTTGTTTTTCTGCTTTCAACTTCTGACCTACTCCTTGATTGCACAGAAAGTAGAAAACGCTCAGTTTAAATCAATATATATACTCACTCTAACTTGCATTAGTGAGATTGACATCTTTACATCAGGATTTGAACCTAAATATCTTCTCTTTTTCAGTCCTACTCTGATGTCAGTTATGCCTCACCATTTACAAAAGGTTACTAAGGTAGTAAAGCTTGATTCAACCCTATGTCCTCTGGGGAAAAAAAAACAACTCGTTTGACATAGACATATCTTCATTCTTTAAATTACAGATAGGCAGGCAGACAGTTGACTAATTTCTGTTTAAAAGCATCACGCTGTTAAGATTGCTTCTTCTAATTTCTAATACTTTTGCTTTTCTTAATATTCCAGTTAAACCAAGGCATCTATGGTTTTGAGGTTTTATTTTTGGGGAGTGTGTTCTGGTGGTAGAAATATTACAAAAGCTACACCCTACTATTGAGCAGATGATGCCCATCTATTTACTATGCATATGCATGGAAGGGAAGAGCACAGATTCCTCCATCACATCCCTTTTACCTGCCCCAGTGGCATGGCTGATTCTCAAAGACCCTTTATTCTTCAGGGCTCAAAAGCTGTAAAAGAGAAGGTGTGTGCCTTCCTCCTATGGGCAGCAGTGTTCTGACTGTACATGCCACCATGTTCTGGGGAAGCAGTTTTGGCATTCTGGAGGCCAGTTTCTCTCAGAGCTTCTCTTTATGTGGAAGCCAGAATTCTGCAGAGTGCTCATGCAGAGCTGAGCCTCAAAGAAAGGATTAATCCAAATGAAATTACTCTCATGAAAACAATGAGGAGAAATTACAGGTCTGTGTTTGTTATGTATTCAGAGAATAGGAAACATTACCAAATATCTTTTCAAAAATTTACATTCAGTTCAATTTTCTAAAAATATTTGTATTCTAGGCAAGAGGAAAAAAATCTAGATGATCACAATTTGACTTGTCCATAGATTTGCACAGTTGCATTTAGTGACTTTATTGTCCGTATTCCTTAATAGGCAGAAGGTACTCAAAGTCTTAAACTAAATAATGTGTTACCATGTATGTTGTAAGTTATAGTGTAGGCAAAGTAAAAATATACAGATAATGGGGCAGTATTTTCTCTTTAGGGCAACTTCCTGGGCATTCTTAGTCAGAAAATAGTTTAGGGAAAGAATAACACAGAAAGTTTCATTGGTTTTCCTTTTTTATTACTAATAAATCACTGCTTCTGCCTCCTATGTTGACAAGCAGCAGATGTTTCAACACAAACTCCATCAAAGTTAGTCATTTTGTCCTCTCTCTTATCAATGTTTCTGTCGCTCTGAGGACGACATGCCTTAGGAAATAAGTAAGCACCTATCTATAGGGGCATCACTCAGTCATGCTTAGACAATTATCACAGCAAAACACACCTCAGACTGATCAATAATTGCTTTCCTTGTCAAATTTCTGGATGTCACAAGCAGCACCAAAGAAAGGGATCAGACCAGTGCAAAGCCTTGTCTAGACAGGTAGATTAGATTGCTTTTAGTCCTAACAGAGGCAGGAGAGTGCCGCAGTGGTCCACAGCAAAGCCTAATAAGGCACCTATCTCCCTTTTCCCAGCACCTGGGCCTGGGCAGACTCGGATTATGTGAGCAAGGAAAATCTCTCCCATGGAGGACACCTTAGAATTTGAAAAATGGAACATTAGGAATAGCTTCAAAGTCCCACATTTTTTTCTGGACAAAGTTCATTCTGACATAGGCCAGAAAGTTGTTATTTTCAGATGGATTTACAGGGATCAGTTCTTAGATTCCCTTTCATATCTCCGTCTTTCCCCTTTATCTTTTTAAAGCTTGGATAGACAAAAGGCCTTCTCTCTGATTCGCTTGTATCTGTGCTTGCAAACCTCAGGCAAGAGGTGATGAGGAGAGGATACTTGTTTCCAAGATAATATTTTGGGAAACAGTAACTCAAGTTAGTCACATTTCTCTTTAGACATTCTGTATAGTATATACCAATGTAACTATTTGTCACTGAAGACAGTAAATCTGTGCAGTAGAAAAATAAAGCAGATTTTCTTGGGCTGAAAGCTCAGGTGAAATGCATGTGGTGGTACGGGAAGACACATGAAGGTGTAATACAAAAATTATACATTTATCTCATTTCTGTAATTGTGTGGTCTTTTACTTTTAGGCATAACAAAGTGTGCCAGTCACTCTAAAAGTACTCTGATACCATACCAGTGAGGAGTAGTAATTACAAAGCCTTTTTTTTTCTTGTCTGTTCTGCAGTTCTGTCAATCCCCCAAAACACCTGCACAGTTTAGTAAACTTCATATACTGAACACTAGTCATTTCAAAGGTGAACTTCATCTCTTGTCTGGTTTACATTACTGTTCAGCAGATTCTTGACTGAAAAATGTAGGAAGTCTTACTGAAGAGGCTTTATTTTCCTGATAGTGTGAATGCCAGAGGACTTCAGCATATGCAGTGAGAGAGGCAGTTGTATTCAGCACTATAATATGCTTTCCATTATTGATAGAAATAAATGTTTTAAAAAAATTATTCTTCAAACTATGAAATTCTTATTAACATGATTCCATTTAAGTGAGCATATATATATATATATATATATATATATATACATATACACACACATGTATTTTACGGTTGGTATAGCAAGAATCTTTCTCTGTGCACATACCTATGCTACTATGAGAGAACCAGCGGAGTTGTGAGCCTTCCGTTTTCTTCCCTGTTTAGCATTTGATTTTGAATATAAACCTTTGAATGGGAGTGAAAATCCATTCCGTTTACAAAAGTGTTTGTCACCCCACTTTGGTGTCTGATGGCTCAATGCCCTATACTTTTTCTATGGAACAACTGTCCAGGTATTCCTCAGCCAGACCCATCTGTTGGTTAGAAACATTTAATGTAAAATATTATAAGGTGAAAGCTTTTGCCAAAGCTTGGCATTCTTTGGCAGAGACACATCTATGGCTGGAGAGTAATCTTTCTGTTTTATTTATTTTTTATTTATTAGTGGATTTAGGCTTTCAGTCAGCCCACAGAAGTTGAACCTAATGGTTCTCTTTCAGAAGTCCATATGTTTCAGTTCTCCTAAAAATGGAAAACTAAAAATTGGTCATGAAGCAGAAGCATGCTGTGCCTGAACATGGGCTTTAAGGCATATGGAACTCATTTCAAGATCAGGACCTGCATGTCTTAGTATTATTAAGAGGAGGTAACTTTTAAAACCCAGATCCTCCCACTAAATACAGACATGAGGCTCATTTTAATAATTCTTTCTTTAATTGCATTCTTCCAGTTAGCATTACAAATGATTATGTCAGTGCTTCCACTTAGCTTAAGGCAGCTCCGATTTAAAGTATACTGTCACAAATTCTGTTCTCATTAGCACTGATACAGCTTGCTCTGTTGTGCAGTAGATCTTGCATAATACTGGAAGACCATTAAGAAGCTATGTGCTTAAAAAACCCAAAGTCTCAAAAAACAGGTCCAGAAATATATTAGTTGTCTCAAGTAAATTATGGACAATATATAGCTATCTACCTCATATTGCAATCCTGAAAGTCTGAACTTTAATTTCATCAAACTGGAGGAAGTTTGTCTGCAGCTTGCTTCAATTTACAAAGTTCTGAGAAGCTGAATTTGTACTTTTGTGGCTTTTTAAAAACTTCTTACTCTTGGCCTATATAAGCAACACATCTCAAACCCTTACAAGATCTACAAATAAGATGCTTTTCCTCTTCTCATGGGATAAGATAGTGCCTGCCTACAAAAATCAAGCTTTGTGTAAACCAGTGAATTTTGTTTTAGTCTATTTTTAAGCACAACCATGAAACTCATGTTTAAATGATTTTAGTGTTCCTTTAGCCCAGAAGACCCTTACTCAGTTTTTGTCTTTATAGACTCAAAATCACAGCTCCTAATTTCTGGAAAAACACCTTAACTGTTTCCTGATGATGCTGTTCATCTTGATAATATGATTTAAGTCTTGCTTTGACAGGTTATATGTGTTAATGCTGACTCCCAAACATAGTGGAAAGACTGATGGGAGATCTTGGCTTACATTCTTTTCTCCACGAACTTGGAGTGTGTCCCTTGCATGAAACTGTCATTGAAGAAAATCCTTCATACTGTCAGTAAGCCTGACTCTCCAAGAGTAATCAATGAGTTGCAGGTTTTCCGATGAAAGGGTGGTGCATGCTTGAGTCACACTGGACAAATGAAAAAAGCCTCTGGCTCTCCTGCTTCCTCAGAGAACTGTCATGAATTTGTAGTCAGTGACTCAAGTGCTCATGGTGGTTTGTTTCCCATTTCTAAGAGATTTATAATACGTAATTCAAAAGCATTCCTACTAATGGTTACTTTCAGTTTCCTAAGCAGAACTCTCTTGTATCTTGAAGAGAATCTGTTGGGAGGTGAAAATAGTAAAGTTATTCAAAATATTGCTGCAACAGCTCTCCATGCAACTACATGCTCTTCATGTGCTTGTGGATAAATCACCATGGTAGTCATATTCTTCCTTCTCTGATTGGTTTAAAGGGAAGAGTGACCTCATTCATATCTGAAACATAGCAGTATGGAATTCTGTACTCTTCCCGTGTGTTCTAGAGGCGACCAAGGTGCTCCTGTGAGGGATATGCAACTTGAGCATGAGCATTTCAATCACTAAATGGCTTCCTGGAACTTTACCTAACCTAACTCAAGTCCCAAGAAAAGTACCCAGACACTTTACAAAATTTTATGTTCTGTGAACTGTGATATGGAGGCACAATGGGAGTTTCTGTGAAGTTTGGTGTTCTTGATTATTTTTCTTTTTAGTTAGAAAAATGTCAGAGAATGTCTCCATTTTCCTAATTAAAAAAAAAATAATTCAGAATTACAGAGTAATTAATCCTCCTTAAAGAAATTTAAATCTAAATAGCAGCAACTAATCTAATAAACTCAAATTTACTATGCTACAATGAACCTAGACCATGGAACAAAGCATAGTTGGAAAAAAAATTAATATTTATACAGTGTCATTCTTAAACAAAGACATCCAGAATAATTAAGTATGTGTGTGTGTATGTAAGAAGGAGTTTCTGTAATTAGGAAGCAATCCTATAGTACATTTTACAGCTTAGGATGCAATGAAAACTATTTAATTGTATTTCAAAGAGCAGTCTTATTTGGTGAAGGGAAAGGGGTTTTTGTTTAGTTTACGGATAAATATAGAAGCTCTACTTGTTTTCCCTGAAACTGCTGAAATCTTGTCCACTGACGTCAAGAGAGCAGGCTTAGGCTCAAGCAATACTTGTCAAATGTATTTCGTTCAATTTACAGCTATTCCTTCTCGACTGCCTCCCGTCTTCTAAATGCAGTAAACAGCGGCATCTAGAGGCTATTTTTAAATACTGCATGTCAGCCCCAAACCAGCATCTTTTCTGCGAAGGCTTTGACAAGCAAAGTGAAAGCATGAAGCTAGGCAGTTGCTATAGTAATATTTATTTATATATATATATGTATGTATAAATATTACTGAATACTTGGCTTTTGGGACGCCTGAAATCCTAACACACTGTTACAACAAAATACTTGGGTGCCTTAAGGCTGTTCATTTAATCACAGGCATTTAAGGAAATTAAGCTTAAAAAATCCACTATTAGTGTGAAACCTTGGGTTTAGTTCTGCTAAGGTGACAAATTGCCATAATAGAAAGTAAGGAAAGAGTTTGTAATATCATTTAGTTTTGACCAATGAATGTTTAAATAGTTGCTATTAGCTAATTGTGCTTACTATAACATGTCACCTTACACTAAGAAATTTATAAAAAGTATTTTTAAAACCTAATTAATCCCAGGATATAATAATTTTTAATTCATCAAACACATCTACAGAACCTATGGTAGGAAACAATATCTTTGAAATATCTCCTGCTTGTTACAGTTTCATACTATTTTTCAAAAATTGAAATATCTAAGGCTGTGTCTAAATTCAGTCATGGGTCTGGTAAGAGTAGAATTTCAATGCAATGGGGGCATTAAGGTGTAACTTATTATCTGTTTTACAAATTAAAAACATACCATTTCTTAATGAGGCTTTAATGTTAATTAAATGAAAAAAAATTGTAATATGAAATAAAATCAAACAAGACATGATACAGGAATTTAATTGCAATAAAGTTTTGGTAAAGCTGTCAGGTTAACTACTTAAAAATAATCTTTGAAAGTGTGATACTGGCTAAAAGCAATCTTCCTTTTATAAATCTGTTATAAGTGAAGTGACTATCCATTTTGAAGGTTGACATCACTTACATCCAACAATAAGCTTATATTTACTTGGGTACATATTATAGGAGTATTGATAGAATGGTGACTGAGGTAATTAAAACCTCTACTGCATCCAGTGAATTACTGTCTGACAAGGAAAGTTGCAAACACTTGCAGAAATTGAGCTAAAGGAAAGAGGATAATTGTAAATTGACACTTTTCCTAGTCTAGTGAATCTCTCGTAAACTTTCATGACAAGGACAATAGGAACACAATCTTAATTCTAATCAAGTAAAAATAATAACTTTAAAAGAATTAAAAGTACTGTTTCAAACCCACCAGTGTAATCAAAAGGCCTTACTTTCTCATGTAAGACCAACAGAGCTGATCATGCATCTAGTTATGAGGGACGAAGGTAGAGGGGATGGGGGAAGTGCACATCGTCCAGGGCTTCTTCCTGAAGAGACAGAGACCACATCCCACAGGGGGAGATGCTTCATTAGGCACAACTCCACTATATTTGTGTGTTTGCCTGGTAAATGTGTTCATGAGGAAAAAAACGTGTTGATGCAGTTACACAGAACCCTTCTTCTATCACCCACTCTCTTTTTTTTTCAGATGGAGGGGCACTGTGAGACTGACTGCTCTCTGCACAGAGCTCAAGAGGCAGCATACGCAATAGAGGGTAAGTTTCTGCACATTAGTGCTTCTAACATGCTCACTAATGTTTATGCATCTCCAGAGGGTTTTGGTATAGGAAGACAGTTGCTCCAGCAGAGTATCTGGAGGTAAAGTGTGAACTCTAAGGAAAGAACTGAAAAAAGCAAACAGATGGACTTCCTATCTCGAGATAGCTGGGGAAATGGAAGCGGTCCATGAGAGCATCAACTAGGAGAATGAAATCTCTTGCAGTAGATACTTTTTTTTTTTTTTTTTTTTTTTTTTTTGGTAGCAAAGTAATGCTTTATGCAATTTAGCTGTAGAGATGATACGCATTTAGGAAACACTAGGTAGCAAAAGAATATTCTGACAAGAAAGGACTGTAGTCACGAAGGCCAAGGTCGAAGCAGAAACAAAGGCAACACCAAGAGAAAGGATATGAATTAGGAAACAAAAGGAGAAAGAGATCAGCATCTATGCAAGTTTGTTATAATTAAAACAATATTTTTGATTGATGGTTATACAACCGTATTTTTAAGCTTAATTGCAGCATTGATGAGAATATTTACATTTTATACATGCTGTTATTTGATAGTATTACAGTGAAGTTGTACATTTGTCAAGTTGTCAGTGCCTTGACCTCTGGTCCCCTTAGAGGGTGATATAGTTCAGTGTTAAAGGCACTTGCCAGAGTGTCTCAGACTGACCCCACCAAATACCTTCAGTGCTTGAAAAAATGGATCCTGTGGAAAGAATCACACAAATACAATTGCTCCAAGTGTGAAATCTCAAAGTAAAATTCTTGGTGTAACTACTTCCCAAAATGTAACTTTTGCTCAAAATTAGTTTTGCTAGCTCATTACAAATGAATATTTGTATTAAAATGGGAAGGGGTGTCCATGAACTATCAGCATGCTAAATGTCCTATATTATCTGCACTACTGTTAATATGGAATGTTGAGGTGTTATTTCTGTTCAGAGAGAGTTTATTTTTCTGGAGGGCAGCCAGGAATTTCTATTTCCACAAATATAGTTCACTGGTAAAAATACTGTAAGCTTTCATGAATTCATTTTTGGGAGAGACATGGTGCAATTTAAAAACCGGTAGGAAGGAACAACCCTGACAAATCACATTTTTCTCTGCTACACTTAGTTTTTACTTTCTCAGTAATAGTTAATTACATGCCATATTGAAAATCCTCCTTTGCACTGGCAAACAGTTGAGAAACAGCAGGAGTTTATGAAGCAAATACCTGCCCTTACATACCAATTCATGGAACTGGGAAACTCTCTTACAGACAGCAATATAGCTGAGGGTAAAGAAGACAGAGAGAACAAGCTTTAGTTGATGGTGTCAGAGGATTGCTGCTGGAACCATCTATTAAATGTGGATTCCTGCTATTGGACTAGATAATCACACTGAATTGATAGGATAGCACAGCTCGCAGTGGCAGGAATATGTTTGCAGGAAATTTATGTCAAGGTTGCCTTGGAGCTGCCAGCATCATACCAATATAAGATTTCCTTGTCTGTAGAGATGCATTTTGTCATAAACATCTGGAAACATTTCAGGCTGCTGCTGGTCAGTTGCAAACCTACTTGAAACCACTGCGATGTCATACCTAACACCGGGATCAACAGAAATGCAGGTCTCAATAAAAGAGTAAGGCAGGAAGACATGTTATGATGAAACACCTATATGAAAAGCTTCATATTCTCAAACGGCAGCTTTAGAAGCAGCTTGTACCTGTTTAAAAAAAAAAAACAAACAAAACTAAACCTACTTAATTTTTTTTTTTTGTTTCTTTAAGGAAAGCACCCGAGTTTGATATTGTGTTTTTAGCTTTTGGCAAAGTATGCTGTACTGGGACTACTTTGCCCAACCACAGGTATATGAACATGGGAGTGCTTGCATTCCTGCTCTTCAGGTTGTCAGTTTTAGAGAATATATGTCCATTAATAATTTTCAAACATTTTGAGTATGGAGATACACATTTAGACCTTCAGGCTGATGCTTGATTTTCAACAATATCAGGAACTTTGTTTTGTATATGTTCTGTCTTTAGTTAGGTGAGGCTCAGACAAGCTGTGGCTATGTCAACAGTTGGTTGACATACTCTAGCACGTCTTCAAGTCCTCACTGTTGATCTCCCAGTTAGGGATCTTTCTGGTGTGCTCTGTGATTCCCCTCTAGCCTATACGCTCAGATTTGTTTTACAAAAAAACACAAAGTGCAAAGGAAGGAAAAAAAGTAGAAAGTAAGTAATTTTCTGCTTTGAAGTTGAGCCTACAGCAGATCCATCCACCCAGAGAGTAATGGTAATCTAGAGTGGAAGTACTTCAGATTTGTATTTCCATATGCCAGCGGGATTCTGCTTCTGAACATAACAGATTCAAAGTTAGTTAAAAAATGTCATGATTTTCTGCATGGGCTTTCTGAAATCTGAATCCTTTACATAGCATATTATTTGCAGAAAGAGACCCTAGTGGAACTTCCCTCTGTATTAACATGGTAAGAAAGCAAGCAACTAAAAGAGCTCTGAAAAAAGAACAAAAGGACAAAACCAAAGCAAACTAAAAAAAATGTTGCTTAGCAATGCATCCTGTACCACTCCAGGGGGATGGTCTTTGTCACAGATATTTACATGTTGTGGGTAGAATTTATTGAAAAACAGAGAAACATTTGTGCAAAACCAAGACCAGAAGTAAATGGTATCTTGCATTTTTCTTTCACTGCTGTAAAGATCAAATTAGAAGAAAAGACACAAGTAAAAAATTCATGTATACATGCATTTTTAAAGGGAACTAATTTGGAAAAAGATGGGGTTTGTTTCGGTTTTTTTAAGTTCTCTTTTTTTTTCTACTCCTGCCCTATTTGTGCTCTTTGGTTCAGTGCACTGAGTGATAGCTCTGTTAGGGTTTATTTTTATCATTGTAACTTTGTGCCTATGAAAGCTTCAGAATAGTGAAAAAAAGAATATTTAACTTTAAGAAAACTGAGTGTTGGAAGAGTGGCATATTAGAAAAATTACAGGGCTTAATATTTCTTTTGGTGCTTTCATGACTGTTAAAGGAACTGAGGATGTGGAAGAATGAGAAAGATGGAAAAAATCCTTCAACATTGCTCATATTACAGTATTAAATTGCAAGGAGTAGAAAAATAAAAAGACAATAAATTGAGGACATTTCAACATTTACATTACTTACTGTCTCCAAATCTTCTAAGAATTATAACTGAAAAAATCTGTAGTAAGAAAAAAATCTTTAACAATTGTCTTCGTTCTTTCAAGTACATTTTTTTGTGTGTGTGGTGGGGTGTTTTTTTTTTTTTTTTTTTGTTTTGTTGTTTTGTTTTTTTTTTTGTTTTTTTTTTTCTAGTAAGTCTTGCCAGTTTAGACATCTTCTTTTCCCCCACTTATGGTTGGCATCTTTTCCAGCAGACTGCCACAGACCTCATTCCAAATTGGTGACAGTGTACTTTTTTATCCTTTCCCTTCTGGTGCAGCACATTCAAATGATAAAAAGCCTTATCATGTGAATGTGCTCACTGAGTACATGATCCCCACGCATCATGCATATTAGTTTTCCTCATGGATTGATTGGTGCCATGCTTTAGGTTATGGGTTTTGCAGTTTCCTGTGAGGTACATTTCTTAGTGCATCCTATGCTGTCCAAGGTATTTTTCAGAGCTTTTTTAAATTCCATTTTATTTTAGCATTTTATCAAGTATAATGCATAGCATTTTTTATAGCAAATTCCTGTTAGGAACATTTTACAGCATAAACTTGCATATGTATGAAAATATATAGAGATGACAGGGCATGGATGAGGCAGAAGGTAGAGAGTATTTTTAACCTCTAACATTCTCAACACTCGGTGCAAAGTGCCATTTATTTTATCTTGGAATTTGTACACGTCTTCCAACGATAAAAAAAAAATTGAATTTAAGGCACAGAAAGTGTCATATTTTGGCTCTAATATTACAAGGCAGAGACACCTTACTGTTTGTGCCAATATAGATAACTATGTTCTTTTATCACCTTAGAAGGAATCCTTCTGAGGAATGAAAATCCTCACTACCTTTCTGATCTGTTCTTCTTAAACAAGCAAGTTCTCTGCTTCCTGGCTGCACAAGTGAATGACATTTTACTATGTAAGAAATGTGAGAGAAATACACACAGGATTAGTTGCTTGTCCTCTAATAATCTCTTAAATTCTTTTAGCCTGTCCTACCGCTCACCACCGTGTCACAGTGACATGTTAAACAGCCTGAGTTATTTGTTTGTTCACAGTTTCTGTGAGCAGGGTGTTTTTCTGAAAGGCTAGGCTGGACAGCAAGGTCAAAAGCTGATGCTTTGTTTTGTCTTGGATTTTGCACCCTCTGAAAGGAAAGAGAGATGGTGTTATCTCCAAGAGCGAGTTTAGAGGCTTTGCTGGACAACCTTTGGCAAGTGCAGGGTGGAGCAGGCAGGGAGCCTGCAGCTGGCGTGCGAGTCAGTGAGAAAGCAGAGAGCGCAGGCACAGAGGTGACAGAAAGGAAACTTTCCGAGACAGTCAGAGGGAGTCTGCTGCAATCACTGTGAAAACTGCAGGAAGGAGAACAAGGTCAGAAGGAAGGACAGGCACAGTGGATAGGGAAAAGATTTGTTTGCAAATGGTTTAAGCTGTTTTCCCCAGAAAATCATCCTTTTCTCTATCGTAATAGTTACCCTATCCTACCTTCTGACCTAATGAATGATTACTTTTAACACTAAAAGCCCTATTTTATGGTTTGATGTAAGAAATAATATTGGCACACCTACCTCATGTCTCTGGCTTGCTCAGTGTCACACCACATTGACTAGCAATTTGCACAGTGAACAGCCTCTCAGACACAGGACAAGAGGAAAACTTTACCACACTGCCAGTCTACATCCAGAAGAACTGAGGTGGAAAAAGAGGGTTTCCTAAAACAGGGAAGAGGATATGAAGGTAACATTTCTGAACTGGATGTAGGGGAGAGTATTTCTTCTCTAGTGCCAAGTCAGCTGCTGCTGGGAGCTTATTAACCTCTGTGTATGGCCATTGAAGAATGAATTCCTATCAGTTTACAAGGCATAGAAAATGTTATAAGGCTGAAGATGGAAAAAGACATGATAGGACAAACTGAGAGCAGTCTGAAGGGCACATCTTTTTATTAAGCCTGCTGAACCTTACCTCCTATAATAGCAGACTGCAGTTCTTTCCAGGTTTTGTAAATAACTCAGTGTTTCTTTCCTCCATTACGGTAAATATATAGCATAAATTTAAGACTGGGCCTTAGACTTTAAAAACCTTATTCCCCCTTCTCTGGTTTCCCATAGTTGTGTGTTCTCCAGGACAAACACCTTAACTAAGCCTGACATTAACATAAATTTTACCCAAGCATTCCTAATTGCCATTGGAAAGTTAGAAATGTGACTAAAAGTGCAAATATCCTTGTAAAAGCAAACTGGAGTTAGTCAGTCAGTTGCTGGTCACTAAAATGATGCTGATACAGGAAAGGAAAATACTGCCTTTCAGTAACTTTGCCCCTTGCAAAGTATAACATGTTAGATAATAACTGTGCTAACATTACTCTAAATTGAACAAGATTTTTACTAACACTGGAGGAAACCATGTGGGAAATTACTGCAGAAACTTAGACAAAAGAGAACCAGGTCCATGGTGAAACATCCTTCAGAAAAGTCCACAAATGGTCTGAGATGAAATATCTATGCATCATCTTACTGTGTATGTCTAGTAATGGTGTCTTCTCTTGACTTCAACATCTTTTTTTCCACATACTCTCTTTACCACTGTTTTAAGGGACATGTGTAGGTTTGTAAAGGATTTTTCAGGGAAAAAAAGTCAAAAAAGTACTCAAAGCATGAAGTATTTCTTCTGCTTGAGTACGATAAGCGATGGTCTCAGAAGGACTTTTCTCCTGCCTGCCAGAGGACTGAATAGACCCTTGCCATGATCTCAAGGGCTGCAAAGAATAGGTAGGTGCAACCAGCACAGGTTTTCCCTCCAGTGAATACATCAAAAAATAATAGTTCCTTGTAGCCAAGTTTTGGACCTTGAATTCAAGAGGGAACATGATGCAAAGTCTTAACAGCCCACAAGTTTCCAGGAAGGGAGTTAAGCAGGAAGTGCATAGATTGACTAGACTGTGAACTGAATTGATGTGTGCGTGTAAGTACTCTGGTGGCTTGTGTACATCCCATTTATCATAACCTTGCCTCTTTCTTGCATGTATAGTTATCTCATAGAATTTTTTTTTAATAGAAATTATTTTAAACTTCCATTTTTTGCTAGCTTAGAAAGACCACCTTTATGAAATATTTTGCTGATACATTAAAAATAAATCACTTTTCACAAAGTGTTGTTATGTAAAATTGAAGTAAAGCAGTGCAAGTTCAGTTGGATAAAAATGAAGATTAAAAAAAGCAAGAGAAGAAAGCTCTTTTCTTCAGTATTAAAAAACAAGATAGTCTATGTGATTGTTTCTCAGTATTTTGGATAAGTCTCTCACTTCTGGCAACTGAGCTGTGGTGATGTGTTCACAGATAACATGAAAACATGTTATCACTGAGTAATTTCTGACCTTATTCAAAGATATCTCTTTTTTTACTTTAGTCATCAAAAAGCTATGTATACTGCTGTGCAGCACCCTTGGTGTCAACAGTACTTTGTTGCTGGTGAGCTGAATCTCCAGCACAACAGTAGGTAGCTAGTGATCAATAGCGACCGAAGGTGACACGTTTCCAGAAGATGCCAGCTGTGAGCTTCTGAGCCCTCTGGAGTACAAAATTTGGCATGACTCACACCCAGAATCTTAAGCAGCCTGTTTTATCTGGATTCTGTAGTTGTTTGCAGCTCTGAAAGCAATCTCTTTCCTCAAAGCAGTTTGCTTTATGAACATCAAAATGGCAATTTTAAAGGTAATTATGATCCAAGTAGCAATCACATTCTTCTCCACTGCTCTCCATGCTTGTTGTCAAAACTATTGTTTCTATCATTAGCTTTATTAGCAGTCTAATTTAATTAATGAAATGACATTATTCAGTGGCAAATTCTTCAGTACATCTCCACTAACCATTACATATTTCTGTGGATTTTATTCACATAGATATACTGGCAGGTGGGCAAAAATGAGATGGATAGGGAACAGAAAAGAAAGCCCAGAAGAGAGGCCCTTCCTATCCATAGTGTTTGACCAATGGGGATGCAAAATAAAAGGACAAGGACTCTTTCCTATGGTGGATTTCATTAAAGTCTTTATTCTTAAGGCACAAGAGCTAATTGCTGTCAAGAGAATTGGGCTAAGGTGGCAGGTAGAAAACTGGTGATGTATAAACTAAAATCTGATTTCCAGGTGCTCTTGCCCAGGCACAGAGGAAGCATCTGCCAGCTACTACTTTCCTTCCCTTACTTATAAAATAGATGAGCAACTCCCAGGTGTTTTCCAGAAGGTAGGAGTGGCTTCAATCACATGCTCCCCTGGAAATCTTCTTCATAGAAGCAATAAGAAGAACAAGGTTCCACAGGGTTAATTGCATTCCCCTAAGGACAGCACAGCATACACAGTACCACTTAGTATGAGAATGCCAGACATATGATGGTGGATAACCACTACAGGATTTTATTGTATTTAGTGCCAGTGCCGTTGCAGTGGCATCCAATGCTTGAGAGCTATCAAATGGCTGTTTATATACTTTAATATGCTACTTTGATGGATATTGTGCTTTGGCTTTCCTTTCCCTGCACTGCTGTTTAATATAACTTGTAATTCTGTGAGATCAACTGAGATCAGTTTTATGTAAGAACATCTTCAAGTTCCTTCACTATGTATTTGTGAATGAATTGTTGCTTCCTTAGACAGAGGACAACTTTCCTAGATTTTTCTATCTGTATGTGCTTCAGAAAACAGAGTAATGACTTTGTTATATTTTACTCAGAAAGTAATCAAAATCCCTTGCTGCCAAAAGAAATAGGTGATTTTTCGAAGTCCTGTTAAGCATAAACGTGTGCAGATCGTCCCTGGTGTATTTGTAGGAGTGTGACCAGATGTATATATTCCACCACAGAACCGTCTGTTTATCTACTGTCTTGTACAGAATAATATGTTGCGATTGAAAACAGATTCACATCTGTAGAGGAAATGGAAGTGTAACAGTGAATTTCAGAAGATTAAGTAGGACAAAATAGATCTGTGTATGAACCCCCTGTAAGTGTCACACAGGTCACAGCCTACTTTCTCATGGTTGTGTCGTGTAGAAAATAAGGGATGGGAAGTCACAACTCAGGTGAATTGTTTGAGATATCTGTGTTTGTGGACTGATCATCCTGTGAAAGGACTTTCTATTTCATTGAATCAAACTTTCTGCAGGCATATAAGAATCCAATTCACAATATCCAGTCAAGGCCTCTCACATCCCAAACACCCATACAATGTGCTAAAACAATCAACTGAAAGACCAACAGCAGCTAAAAATGAAACTTTAATGCAAGACAGGGACTGAGCAGGGAAGACTGAGGGAGCTTCTAAAGTCCCCTTAGTGGGACTCTGCTGGAGACTATTTTAATAGAAAACTCTTGATGGTCAGACATTTTGTACCTCATAAATAGTTGAAGAATTCTTCACTTTTGCACCCATTATTGTAATTAGCAAAGCTAAATGACTTTCACTTTTAAAATCATGAATCACACCTAACTGCTTAATATCACTGCCATAAACATGTGCTTTATTGATATCTTAAACCCTTTCACTGGGAGAACACCTTTTCTTCCCTTGCATATACCTCTGTCAGTAACAGTCACATATCTCTACCCAAATAAATTGCTTATCAAGCAGCTCTCAGCCTAGCTGAGACAGCTAGTGATCAGTGATTTTGTAACTAATTTTTCTCATAAGTTTATGTATGTGTTAAGGTCCTAATTTAGTCTTCCTCTTTTCTAAAACTTTGGTTGTAGTTCACCCTGAAACTTCACGATATGTTTTGCTGTGTTCAGGGGAATTAAAAAAAATCAACTGCAGACAATTTATCTCACCTCAGAGATTCTTTTCCACTACCGGTGCTGTTATGTAAATTTAAATTTAAAAAAAAAAAGGAGAAGAGGAAATCTGCTGCATGTCAGTGGGTGATTTCATTTCATTGGTTTTTGAACTCATTCCTTTGTTTATAAAGGAGATTGGATCCTTTGATATAAATGAAAAATAGATAAAAGTTGTTGCTACCAAATCACATACCTACCTGGTGAAACTTCACTGGTTTTGTCACATTTCAAGAGGGTGAATTCAATTTAATACTTTGAAAACTATCATTAACTTGAGAAGGATGGGAAATAAAGTCCTTTAGTATTTACAAATACCGTTGTACTGATAGAGGAAAGTTTTTCTGAACAGCTATGACATTTCACCTACCTCTCCATGTGGATGTGAGGCCATCAGAAATGGATACCTTGAATCTGCATCTCTATGTGCCTAACTATATAACTTACAATGTAGCGATGTGTTGAAATTCAGATACTGTGCTGGATATCAATGCAGTACAATTTTGTTCTTTTCCAGGTCATCAAGGAGGTTTATAAGGATCCAAAGAAGAATCTAAGTACTGAAATACCTAATTTCTAAGATCTCTTCAAACAAATTGTTTTTTCTCCATTTTTTCAGTGCGTGGGGAAAGGGAGGTGTCACAGAAACTTACAAGCCAGTCAGGGATTCACATGAAATAGTAAAGCTCTTTGAAAACTGAGGATAGAGAAAGGTATCAAACCCTTACTCAAGAAGACATAGCTGTTTCTTTGACACAAGAATTTTTTTCTATAAGACCCCAGTGCACCACTTTTGCACACTGCTATGCAAAACCTGACAAATAAAAACTGAACAATAGGAAAGTCTACAGAGGAGTGCCAGCCACTCTTAACATAGGAATAGAGTACTCATCTCAAAGGAGGCCAGTGTTAGAGGTGAGCATTCAGTTGTCAGTCTCTGTCCCAGGAGACTACTAAGGTACTGGATAAAAGTGTTTTTGTGTGATGCTGTTCAAACAGGTGAGAGAGTTGACCATACTGGAAGTCTCTGGTGAGGCCAGGCCTTTTACAGCCTTACCAGGGTATAAGCATAAAGGAGTACAGTAGTATCAGAATCTCTATTATGGAGATCACTGGACAGGGAATAAAGGTCTTCAGTGTCCTATAGATGTACAGGGCACTCCAGAAGGCTTCTGAGCGACATAATAAAGCCGCAGTGTCAGTGCTTGGTGTACAAGTCCTTTTGCAGATGTAGCCTAATGTGACAGTGACACACCAAAATATATTTATAGCAGATCACTAGCATACAGTCTAAATTTATTGTGAATTCTTCAGCACTGCAGGCTACATTTTTTTTTTTTTTAAGTTTCTAATTTCCACAGACCTCCAATGTAAGCTATCGTCCTGTCATTAATGTTACACGTCAGTGTATGGACAGACTTCGTGTTTTCTAAAAGATGAAAAGGTGCTTGTCACAAGTGTAAGTATCTGTCTGTGATCCAAGTAGCACTGCAAATAACACTTTCTTATTCTCTTTCTGTTTTATCTGTGTTTAAGCAGACTAAAGAAGAAATCTAAAGAGTGTAAGAGACTCTCCGAAGTCCATGTAGCTTGTTGAAAGATCATGAAGAGATATGTAACAATATTTAGAAAATTACTCATACCTTCTGGAACAAAGCTTTCCCTTTTAGTAAAAGGCATTTCTGTTTTCCTGTTGGATTCCATGACTTGTCACAAATATGAATAAAAATATGGAAATATTCCAGAATAAAAAGTAAGGCTTATCTTCTTAGATCCATTTGTCTTCTCAAAGAGATTTAGCTTTTTTCTTCACCTGCGAAATATCAGGATGAACAACAACAAAAAATGATAACAAAAAAGAAACAAATATTAGCAAAATGTGAACAAGAAAAAATTGCAATGTCTGTGCAGAGCCAAGTATTTCAATTTTTGAGTGTTTGGGGATCTCTTTGGAATTTTTGAAATAAAGTATTATCACTCCTGTAAGCTGCAAAATAATTTCTAAATGCCTAAAGAAAACAAATAGAAATTTCTTTAAAGAATAAAACCCTTTAAATGTTCAATCTGGACAAGTTGTCTCAGCTCATTCCTTTACTGATCAACCTATATATAAAGGAAATGTCAGTGCTACTGTTGTCAATAATCTATATTTATGAGATATTATGTTTAATAATATATAAATATTATTATTATACTCAAATATTCAGGTATTTAAATGGCAAGAAACTATAGGAAACAATGTACCAAATTTGTGTGTCATAAAAGGATACTACTGAGCTCAGTGAAACTTCCAGGTGTAAAAAGTGTCAGAATTTCATTCCATACCTTCGTCTTCAGATATCACCACCAGGGAAATTGATTTCCTTTATAGTTCTTGGAGGACCTTTCTAGCCGTTTGACAGAACTACTGGACAGATCAACGAGAAGCTGCAAATGGGATTTTTCTGAAAATGGAACATAACTGTCAAAGCTATTGCTTGTGTTGTAGAACAAATTTTCTCCTGATGTAAAATGACACAATTCCATTGACTGCAATGACGTTACACACAATTTATGCCAGAAGAATACGTACCTCTTTATCCATTTATCTCTAAGCTGGTTGCTGTGACTTAATTTCACATGAATTATGCTACGGTTCTTGGTCTGTGCCCTTGCAGCACTTTATTACTTAGAGGGCTAGTTCAGCAGAAATAAATAAATATGTGATTTGCAGTCTCAGCAAACATCCTAGCCAGGCACAATGGCCTCTCTGCAGTGTTCCAGACTAATTGCCCCCAATTTTCTGCTCTAACCTTCATATGCAATTCAGTCCATTCTTGTACTATTCTCCTTACTATTTTTTCATCCAATCCTTATGTTCGGATTTTCTCCAGTGTCAGCAAGTCTTTAACCATCAGCTCTTACATATTCAAATTCCTTTAGAGAATAACTTCCTCTACAGTGATCATAAGAAGCATGTACTACTTTTAATAAAGTACATTACTTAAGAAAAGAATATACCTAAAATCTTTCCTTCATAAGCTCTCACCTGATTTTTCTGTTTGATAGTATACCCCAGCATTTACAGTAACAAATCCTGTCATTATAGTTGTGTCTTCTGCTTACTGGTATATCATCATCCAATGTTTTTTCTAATTTCAGTCAAAACCTGCCACCAAATATCATAAGCAGTTTAACTTATATTAATAAAAGTAGGAAGATTTTTAAGCTTATTTTAAGACTGATTGGCAGCAACTTTCTGTCCAAGAACTGAATGCAATAGCCGTAAGTTAATGATAAGCATTAATAAATCGTGCTTGAGGTAATTTTTTTAGGTACTAAGGACCTTTTGATGATTAGAGAACATGTATGAAAATTGTTCTGGGCACCTACTTAATGGCCTGTGACTTTTGAAAGCATTAATCCAGTACACTGACTTCATTTTCTCATTAATTCTTCTACATTATAGGAAGTTGTTTGTGAGGCCTGTTGGATTCAATGGTGCACAGGAAGGATGAAATTAAAGAAAGCGTTATGAGTAAAATAAGTAGTTTCCAGCTACTTTCTTTGGGGGACACCCACTGAATTTAACAGAACTGGTTTCCACAGTCCAGCTGCATTTCTGCTGAACAATTCAGCCAGGTGTGGAGCCCGAATCTACAACTTTTGTGTGCTTATTCACTATGAGAGACCATTGACCATTCTGTTGAATACAATAACTTTGTAAAAAGTAAAAGGAATATTAATGAAAGCCATGATACTTGTGAAATGGAAATAATGTTGTTGTAGTTGAATTCTTTTAAGTCTTGTGTAAGAAAAAACCCACATTTTACATATAAATGGTACTTGTGCTATGTTGAAAATTAAATTCTAAGCTGTCTACTGTAGATATGTTTTCCAAATATTTCCTTTATCCTTGCTTTCCTTTAGGTTTCTTTCTCTTGCTCTGTTCAGCTCCTGCACCAATCTGGACTGGGGAATTCTGTGCTCAGTTCCTACCTTTTGGATCATAACTCTGTCTTCTTTATTGCACCATTAAAATGACTATAATGTATCTGCCTTGTGGCTTATCTGACCTGGTGTTCTCCTTCTAGTGTCCCCTGTGGACACTTAAAAAGAACCATTATGAAATAAGATTATCACTACGGAAAATTTTACTCGTAGTCTCATTTAGTTAACATTGATATAACTTTTGATAAACTCTTGCATCATCTTTTTCATATTGTGTGCAGTTCCAGTGTCCCTACAGTGCTCAGAAATCATAGTATAATATTGTATCTCCTTTAGTCTTTTGTTCCAGATCTTGATAAAGTCTTTTCTTTCTATCCTTTTGTCAGTGTATTAGGCCATATACCATGGGTATTTGCAAACATAGTTGGGTTCACTGGAGTTTAAAAATAAATTCTTAGATGACTTGGCTGGGAGAAAAATTTTGTAGATGTTTTCCCTATGTAATACAGTTAAAAAAAAGATGATTCTATGGTATTTTCAATAACTTCTTAGAGTATTAACTTTCACATAAATGTGTTTGTAAAATCTAAATGGACTAAAACGTAATATTTTTTCAATGTAGGTTGTTGATATTGCATTTATATCATGATTCTAAATGTAGTTAAATGTGTTTTAAAATGAAATTACATTTTTGACACATTGAGGCATTGATGACACTAATCTTGTACTTCAGTTGGTGTGACTTTGCACATCAAAGGTCTGTCTTTGGCTTTACCCTGATGCTTTCCCACTCTCTAGTGCTTGCTTATTCCTGTGTCCCTTCTTTCCTGTCCTGTGACTCTGTCTCATGCCTGACCATAATAAATTTTGTCTCTTTTCAGTGAAATATCAGATATGCTATTTGCATTGTACAATTAAGTCAGTATATGACCAGAATGAGTGAGGAAAGACAGCACCTGTAGTGCAACCTGTGAAGAAAACAGTCTCAGTTTACCAAGAACCATTTGAAAGTCTGACATAAAATAATTTTTTTTATGTTTCTATGGACTTCAGGACAGCTATTGTATGTGTTTGCTCTACAGAAAATCATACACATTTATGAAAATATTAAATTACAGAATCATAGAATCACAGAACAGTCTGCACTGGAAAGGACCTTTAGAGATCATCTAGTCCAACCCCCATGGAAAGAGCAGGGACATCTTCAAATAAAACAGGTTGCTCAAAGCCCCATCCAACCTGACCTTATGCAACATCTAGCTGAAGAATGTAAGAAATCTTCCTTCTTTTTTCTCCTTGCATCATCCTTTATTGTAAATTTTTAAATATCACTATATGAGGATTGTTTTTTGTTATGGTAAAAACCATTACAATGCTTTTATTTCATTACACTTTATATGAAGGTGTGATGTGTATATTTAAGGTAGTATTGCCAAAATAACCAAACCACTTCATGCCCAATTTAGCAAGTTAGAACTATGGAAATCTGGAATTAAAAAAAAGAAATTTTCCTACTTTACAAGCAATTTCCATGTTTCAGGAACAATTTCAGATGCAAGTTTTAAATATCTATTTAATTGATATAGTATGGTTCTTGTAAATAATTGAGCAAGAAATTGTTATTCCCCTTATATTCCAGTGAGTTTCTTTCAAACTTAGCATTTCTCTATAGACAAACCTTTTTAGCTTCTAAACATGTACTCACTGTAGGCCAGGTTCTGCATTTGGCTTTAATCTTGGGACTCTTTAGCAGAAGTCTCCTATGTAGAGGGAGGGGTTTGACTTTAATCTTTTCTGTAGGTATGACACCAGTATCAAAAGGCTTAATTTATTACCCTAAAAGTGCAGGTAAACTTAGCCTATCAAGTTTTTTTAAGTCTGAACTCTTAAAATATCTTTAAATATGAAATATGTGGATGCCTCGGAACAGATACTTTATTTCTGTGTTTGAGCACAAAGTCCTTTTTGTTTACAGTTTTCCTGAGTTTTCTTGAGTGGCCAATTATACTGAATATATATTGAGCCTCATACATGTTAAAAAATTCACCAAAATCTGTACTGTTTCTCTATTTTGAACACAGGTTAATTTGGCCCCTTGGCTAATATATTCTTCTAGGCTTTCTGTATAAAGTAGCCTAATGTTTTTCCTCCTAGAGTTAAGATTTATCTGTATTAGTTTTGGCATTTTAAAAAAATTAAATCTCTCTATCTTGCCCTCTTCTTTCTTTATTGTCCATGAAGAGAAATGGACACCTCAAGGGAATGATTCTTCTCATCCTGAGATTGCAGATGGATGGCCCTTTGGAGGTGCAAATTTCTTTCCAGTTCCTATCAAGGGAACTTAGAGTGACTGTCTCAGTCTGACATCTGTAACTTTTAGATGTCTGAAGTTATGTGACATAATCTGTTCATTCTTATCATAACATTGTCTGAGGATATTAATAATTAATTCTCTTCAGAAAATATTTCCTTGAAGACAATGTTTTGACTGAGACCCAAAATATTAAAGATAATTCAGTGTTGTGAATATGTTCACATATTCGTATGTTGGGAAAGTTTTCTGCTGCTCTGGCAGAATCTTAGGATGTTTGATGAAGCAAGAACTGTGAGCACTGGTGCTGGTGCTCATAGGATCATTTTCTGTACTTTTGGACACATGTAACCAGGATTTTATACAGAAAAAAAAAAAAGATTTAAAGTGTATTAATGGAATTAATCTCACTTAACTTTAGAAATCTACACTGGAGACATCTATATGCAATGTATCCTTTTTAGGCTCCTTTTCTAGTCAGGGGATAGATATAAGACCTTTCATGGTACAGTGCTTCTGACCTATTTTAGACACTCACTTTAAAATGAGATGAACAATGATCTGAAAGTTGCTGGTTTTCTCCACTGATTTTAAAGCAAGACCAGTGAGTGCAATTAACTCAAGCGCAGATATCAAAATTATTTCTCTTTTATTCATGGATGGATCAGGAGAAGAAAATAGTATCAAATGGCTCCAAGGGACCAAAAAGTTGTGCTGTAAATGTAAAGTCTCTAAACTGTTTAGTGACCCTCAGTTCTTTAGTATTACATAATGCTAATGTGTTCCTGTGACATCATTTAAGAGCTGTGACACTGTACAAATATTTATGGCACTATTGTGACATTGATTGATAATGAAGTAAATTTCAGCTGTGGAGAGACAATTATTACACACACTGTTACCTATTATATAATTTTTTTTTTAAAAAAGAGATTAGAACTAATTTACAATGATGGTGGAAAATTTATAAGGAAATGTTGAGAACATTTTGTTCACATTTTAAGATTTTGAATATAGCCACATATTATCATGAATACATTTATTTATGAAATGATTTTTGCATTTTCTGCATTCTGGAGACTGGAAATGTTTTCTCTCTGAAAGCTTTTTTCTTTCTTAGTCCTATATGCTTCTTCTTATTCTGTGTGGGTTATTGTTATATTTGTTCTTCCTAGATTTGAGGAACATATTGCTTTTATTATTCTAAAATCCTTCACCAGCTTGAAATGGATGAGAACATTGGCACAGTATTAATTTTTATTGTTTGCTTGGAGTTCGTGTAGATATATAAAAATACTTATAAATAAAACGTTTTCCTTTTTTTATCTCTTACAAGAATATTTCTTTGTAAGCCTTTAAGTAATTTTACCTTCCATTTCAAGATATATTTCCTTTTATTTCTGTATACTGTTCACATAACCAATTGCCCAATCTCTTCAGGTCACCTTATAGTGTTCTCCATCACAATGCCTTTATTCCTACACGTCTTTAGTCATCAACAATTTTAATCATGTCTGTATTATATATATGTGTGCTAAGAAAACTCTGTCAAGAGAGAAAAACATTGTGAGAAAAATAATAAATAAAGCAGTGAGTTTATTTATTCTTTTTACAGCAGGACTTTTTTTTGTGTTTTAGTATTAATTTATGAATATGATATTTTGTTTTGAGAAGTGCCAAGCAGTCTTATTTCCCACAAATTGCTGCATTCAGGCTCTAGCAACATAATAAATAACAATAATGTGACATTAAGAGAGAATATCATTTGGGGTCATTTGTAAGGTCCAATGTCATTCACTAAATGAAAGTGATCTAGATTCTGTTAAAGAGACTAACGTAAGACAGCCCAACCTTTCTCCACTTTACTAATTTTCAGGAAAAATATGCCAAGAGACAAGAAAAGATTTTTCATGATATAAAACAATGTGGAGAGGATTATATAAACAACTGAGTGATTTTCATTTTTGCTCTCTCCTTGTTATTTATATCGCTCCACTGGTGCTTTACACATGTTACAAAAAATTACATGACCAGATATCTGTGAAAAATACAATCAAATCTTTTCTTATGGGATGAGAGAGTAATTTTTCATCCATTTAAATATATATATTTTTTTTTTTTGTATGTCTGGAGATTAGGAAATGACTGATGTGGTGCAAACCAGGAAAAGTGAATATCGTAAAAACCAGTACCATATGTTGAAATACATCCCGAAAGCACACAATTCATCACTTGTTTACTCTTGTTTAATGCCTTAAATTTGAGTTATAAAGTTTCAAAGGTGTGTACACATGCATGGGAGAAGTGGCCTCTAGAGAGGGAGATGAGTAGCCCTCACCTCTGCTCCATCATGACTTGGGCTGGTGGCAGATGGGCATCTCATACAAGCCTGGCCCCAAAGCCATGCTCACAGCATTCCTGAAGCACAGTGTATTAACCTTCTTTGGAGAGTAGCGGCTGTGGGCTAGAGGAAAGGGACACCTTTTTCTCTTTACTTAGCCAGGAAGCTCCCAGTTAAGACAACTTGCAGTTTGGGTAGGAAAAGAGAAACTTATTTCCAGTCTTTTCCTCTGCTTAGTATTTACACCCATGCCTTTCTCCTACTCCAGTTTTCAGGTGAGGGAAGAGCCCCAGCAGCGAGCCTTGTCATGGATGTTTTCTGCTATTGCACCCTCACCAATGTACAAAAAGAACCAAAAGGAGACAATTTAGAAATCTGGACCCTGCAGGTCAGTGAACGGGTCATACAGCTAATAAAAAGAGATTTGCATTTAAATCTTTATGCCCTGAGCTGTTTATGCGTTTTGACACTGCATGATATTTGGATTAGAAAATCAGAAGCAGGCTGATGAGAACCAGAACCCAATTTCCTGATATCCAAGCAGAGGACACTCAGAACCTGAGTGCCAAGCAACTGTATCTCCTTCTTTTTCTCTTTAAAGCAGAGAGACTTGGAGGGATACAAGTACTATTCCTCTGAAGGATGTAAACACTCAAATCATACTGGGACTCATATTAATCTTAATATTTAATGTGTATATAAATTCATGCCAGATGATTCCTCAGTCTACCAATTCTGATTGTGATACAGTTCTCGTGCTCAGTATAGTCCGCTGCAGCATTCATAAATGAGTTAAAAGAAAATAAAAGTCTTTTTTTACTTTATCAGCTTGATAATAATAATACAGGGTTTAATTGACCTCACTGCAGCAGAATTTCTAATTCTGAAATAAAAAGTGAAAAGTCAGGGATCTTAAATTTTGTGTTAATAGGTCTTAATGAATCACCCTGAAATAGCTGGCTCAAACAAGTCAGAACACTGTCAGCCAGCTCACTTTGCCAAGAATCCATTTCTCTTCTAAGAGATAAATGAGGTTCCTCAGTGTGGAGAATGCAGAGTGCTAGTGTTATGCCCTTTTATTTTAGAGTTGATTTATTCCGGTTGTGATGAAAGGTCACAAATTTCAGTGTTCTTTTTTTGCTTCCTTCAATTCTTACAAATGAAAGTTTCTAGAGTTGGGCTAATAAGACATCTGAGAGTACACTTTGTATCAGTCAGTTCTCCTACCATTATCTTTGTGATTCAAATCACCATTATTAAGATATATTTTAATTTTTGCCATTTGCAATGTCTATAATGTAAAGTCCTATCCAGTGCCTAGTGAGTTAATATAAAACTTTTGGATCACAACAGGGTATTCTGAGTCAATTCCTGTATTACTGAGCACCCCTAATGTTTTTCAATATGCCCCTTGTATGTTGACCTTAGCATGCCTATGAATTCTTAGGGAAAAAGTGTACTGGGTCAATAAATGTCTATCTGCCAGCTAGATGACATTGGCTGGTATGACATTGTATTCTGCAAATGCCAGTCGGTCTTAATTCTGGAACAAAATCAAATTTGAATGATTGTTGATTATTAAAATTTTCAGTAGTTATGTTTGGAAGCCGTAGGGAGAACTTATTTGGAATACTGAATCCAGCTGCATTCTTTATCCTAAAGAATGGAATGATAGATTGGGGTAATGTAGCTGATAGGAGATAGGTTATAAATCCAGTTTCAGAGCTATGAAAGAAAGGAGATCAAAAGGATCATGTAAAATTATTCTACATTATGCTCTTATTTGACTTACCAGTGATGAGCAGAGGAAAGGGCTGGGGAAGAAATATCCAGAAGAGAAGGGCTGATAGAGTTTCAAAAAACTGTATATTAGAATAAAAGAATCTGGACTAACAGTTAGTGTGAGATAAACCATGCAAAAACGTCCTCAAAACTATGGGCAAAACAAGTTGCCGTAAGAGACAAAAGTTGGAAAATTTCCACTTCTATCTTAAACAAATGATTCTAAGAAGGTTTGTCTGAAGTACAGAATCCTGTGATGTGGCATTGTCTTCAGGATACCTAGATTCATTCTTATCTGTGCTTCTAGATATTCTGGGTGAATTATTTCCTGAGATGTTTTTCCAAGGTCTATAAAAGAGCAATAATAGAAATTGTAATTGCAATATTTTTAAGCATGTTATGGTCAAGATATAAGAAGAACACAATAAAAAGTTAGCAGCCACAGAGCTGAAAATGTGATTTTTGCTACACAAGTTGCAGGTCCAGTGAATAATGGTGAAACTTGTGCAACTCTTGCTTGAAGAGCCTTTCTCTACTCTTTCTAATAACCCTATAGAGCTCACATACTTTTACTAATTTCTTCATATTTTATGGTATTCATTCATGCATTTCCTGAAATAAGGCCCAGATTCTAGCACTGAGCCATTTTCTTTTAGAACAAGGAAGCCCTTACAGTCTCTTTTTTTATATGCTGAAATCCCAAATCTGTTTCATGTAAGTTAGACAAAATCCAGCACTTTAAACTGCAACTGTGCCTTTACTATAATATTCATTGCTTTTTATTATTTTTAATAGAATTCTTTCTGCTAGAATTTGGCTCAAAAATGTAAGTTATTTAACAGATGTAATTAGGTTGCTAAGCATTAACAGTTAATTATCATATTAATAAACAGTTATTACTTGCATCCTATATTGAACCATGCCAGAACAGCATTATTATGCAGACGTTGCTCTTAGGCAACGTAATTGTCCTTAAAGGAAATCATTACAATTTAAATGAAATTGGGAGCTACTGGTTAGGGAAGGCTGTAGGGCATGCACAATACATACTAAGCAAGGAACTGTAATTTTCCCAAATCACATCTTTTCAGTAATTTCACATCACAGGGCTACCTCTGTTTAGTTAAGAGAAAAACAGTTTATTTTTGCCTTGCAATTTTACAAGGGCATTATTTAACTGAGGACAAGCCAGTACCCAAAATGAAGGCAATGCAGAGTCCTTACATCATATTATTTAATATCCGATTAGTAAACTATGATCATAATTTAAAATTAGCTTTATTTTCAGACTATATTCTGAGGGATGGATTTACTCTGGCACTAGCACATGCTGGTCAAGCAATGTGAAGCATAGACTGAAGGCTAGAAGTACCCTGAATAATATCCAATGTTAAACATATTTCTATATAGAAATAACTGTCTCCTTTTGCTGAATAGATTTTTGCTTGCTTTTGCATGCTCTTTCTCTGTGTTTAATATCTATTAAACTAAAGACTTGTTCTCCTCTATGACATTTTTGTCATACAAAGGTTAGTTGTTTGACTTAATCTCTTTGACATCTGTTAAAATACAAGGAGTTTGAACATTAGTTCCTGGTATCTTCTTAGAATGATAGCTAATTAATGTTTTACACTGCCATAAACATTTCCTTGGTTTAAGTGAATGACTCACATTTACAAAAAGGTTATATCATGTGTGGGTGCTAAGGATTTTTCATAAGAATTAGCCAAAAGCTCAAGATTAGCTTTATTAATAAGCATTATTTGATAAATGTGACACATGGCAAATGAAGTGGCTCATAAAGTTCTGTAACAGCCTCTCTTCCTTTTTTTCAGCAGCAAGGCATATTAAAACTTTCATCATTTTTTGCAAAAAGAGTGCAAAAAAGAAAATTCCTCTAACCCTTACTAGCAACATAATTCTGTCTTACATTTGCTTTTTCATACTGTTTAAAGCCATTTTGTTTCAAATATGTTAGGCTAAAGTAAGTGACTCATCAGTATCCCGTTGAATTGTGTCAATAAAAAACAGAGACAGAGAGCAAGTCCAATACAGAATACATGGATCAAAACTTTATCTGAGTCTCTTTTTTTTCATATCAGAAAACCCCCACATTAATTACACACTGTTTATAATAAAGCTAAATTAAGTCATAGTGGAGTACAGAAGAGTGACATTTTTATATACCATCCATAACTATAATGAAAATGGGTCCTAAACTACACACAAATTGAAATTAAGTGTCTTTGACAAGAAACTCATTGTCCTGTTTTTAATACAAGCTTTTAAGGGTGAGATTCTTCCTTCCTGGTCCCCACTGTCAACCAGGAATACTGTTTTCAGTCCTTGACATAAACAAGAATAGAAACTGACCTCCTTGCTGCAGAGGCTGCTACGATCCGCATCACCAGAATAATCTTGTGTGACTTTCTGAATCCATAGTTACATAGCTTTTTAAAAACATTAAAAAGAACTTTATATATGTATATTGAGAACTACTATCAGTGGCATTCATTATTTCCAGCTTTATTGTCATTTGAAGTCTATGACTTACTTCTAGTATCTGAATATGTGACCTTACACAATATCTTCATCATTCCTGGTTTTTATCTTGTGCAATTGAATTGCCTATAAAGAAAGGTCATCAAGGCTGTCAGTGAACAGTTATGGCATTACCATAGCGGGCATGAGGTAGGGAGAAAGAACTTGTGATTAGGCATGTGCCACTGCCAAAAATGCCAGCTGAACTGGGCTCAGATTGCTGCTCTGAAATAGATAATAGGCTTTTGGCTGTGGAGTTGCAATTCCTCTGTCACTCATTGTGCTACCAAAATATGTTAGGGACTTAGGGAGAACGTGCAGTTCACAGCACATGTTCTAAGGCATTTTTGGTGATGTCAGGCCACCACATTCCCCTTTAATAACAAAAATCAAGGCTTGGAAATGAATTCCAGAATGGTTGCTTGCATGAAACTTAAAGATAAACCAAAGAGCTGGGCAGTAAAATCTAGTCATGTAACTGATACCACTAGTGCTACTTGATAGGATTTGATCCAAAGCTTTATTCCAGAAGGAATAAGAAATTTTTCTCTCATTCCTTAGGTGTATGTAATCCTCTATTTACAGTCTCCCCTTGATATTATAATAATGTCTTTAGACCTGAGTAAGATGTCAGTATTATAAGGCAATATTCAAATAAGTTGGGAATGTTTCATTTGAAGCCAGAAAACTCTCTATAGGAAACCTTGCCAAATAAAGAGCAATAATTTTGCTTGATCCTCTGGAACAAAACCTGTTGGAAGGACAAGAGGTCATCTTGTGCAAAATGCAGGTTATCAGTACTGGCCAATAAATCATAGGAAATAGACGGAATGATAGCTCGTGGATAGTGGTTGAATAGCAACAGCTTTTCATGATAATGAAACAGTATCTGTTGTCAAAATACTGACGTAGGAAAGTTCACAAATAACATCATTCTATTATTTGCTATTATGGATCAACTTTCCCCTACCATTATTTTAACTTCTAGGTCAATTTTTTGCATTCACTATTTCCTGTTCTTTTTAAAGCAAGAATTATTACCAAAGAATCAGGAATTATTATTTATCAGAGATAGGCAGTCAATATAATTTTCCCCCAATTTTCCAGATGAAAGCTTGACCTAGCATTTCTATTTGATTTACAGGAAATACACCTAACTAAATAATCCTACGAGAGCTATTTTATAAGCAACAACCCCTGACAAAAGCTAGTATTAGTAAAAGGAAAGTATTTGTATGGAACAGCATATTCTTGTTTTCTTTGGAGGAATACTGTGGTGTTTCTCATTTCCTGTAATAGTGCATCACAGTATAATAGCTGGGACGGTATTACCAGTCTTGCATAGGAGTAGGTACATGAAGATGGCACATAATCAGTTAGCCTTGGGGTTTCTTTTATTCTCTACAAAAATGTGAGTCAAAAGGACACCTCAGTAATGACTCTTACTAGACCTCAGAGCTCCCTGATGTTAGCCAATACTTTCCAAAAAACTTAGTGTGAATATACTTATTAACTGGTTTTAGTGACTCTGAGAGTAAGTTTAGACTAAGCTGTACCAGTCAGCAACCTGTACAGATATATTTCTTTTAGCCCCAAGAGTTACTAAAGAGAAGTACTACCAGCAATAAAACTAATTAATACTTCATCAAATAAATGCTGTGGGACACTCTACACACAAATCATCATCTGTGACTTTTTTGAAGAGGTATAAGATAGCAGTATGATATTAACTCTGAATCCTAGTGATGACTAAGTGTAATGGATTATATTCCTTTAAATGTCATCAGGAACACCTAATTTCTTTAAGAAGTAGACATTCTTAATACTAAGTCTAAATAATACTTCTCTTAAGGATTTTCTTTTTTTTGCATTTGCATAATTTTCTTATAAGACATCAAAATTATATTGATAATATTTCTTTAATGCTACTTGAATTTTAAAATGTTTTTATTTTTCAAAGGAATATTTTGCATTTAGGTTTACTATAAGGGTAATATTATAATACCTTGTAGTTTATGCTGCAACAAAATTTCCATTCAAAGTCTGGTTTTTCTATATTTTTAATTTTAAAATCATAAAAACTATTCCCCTCTTTTAGGTAATTGAATTTCTACTGTTTTTGAAGTGAGCTAAATAATGGGTTCCTGTTTCAATCTTAAACATCCAAACTCTTAGTAGACCTCCAAAAAAAAGTCTTTCAATTTTTCCTTCTAAAAGGTGAGAAAGCAGAAAAAGAGGAGAGAGAAAACCTTGTATACCAATTTAGCTAGACCCATCCACAGGATCAGAGAGTAGCTGATTGAAATCTAGTTTCAAACTCCACTAGGACTTGATTGTGAGAGACAGAAATATGCACCTGCTGAGGACAAGAATGGATGTGAGGGTGGAGGGGCTCACTCCTGTTACCTGGAAGAAACTGCCTTCAGACAAAAACTTAATGCCAAAGAGGCTTTTCTGTGAAAAACTGAATATATATAATAATCAGTTGTTTTGTAGAACTGATCATATACAATACAGTAAAATATTAACTATTGTCATTAAAATATGTCACATTCGGGATGAACGCAATGGAACATTTTGAATTTCCAAATGAATGCACCAGTTTAGTTAATATTTAGAGCTGTATTTGTTAGCCAATGAATAACATATCTTTGTTACTTCCGTATTGCTCCTAGTGTCTTGCCAGACTTGGAGGATTTAGGGTGACCTGGTAAAAAGACATGACATGAACACAGTGGAGAATAAGCGAGGAGAATGCATCAAAGGGAAAGAGGCAGGTTTTAGAAAACAATTCTTATGGTGTACAAGTGGGAAACTGAGAAGTTAACCTGAGAAACCAGAAAGAGAGGGGGTATTCCAACACATCTGTGTTATAAGAAACATAAGGCAAAACCTTCAAAGTGAAATTTTGTATTTATGAAGCTTGCTTTCTTCTGTTTCTTCCTTCCCTTGCTGCTTAGGTTATAAACTTTTCAGAGCAGCTGGAGAAAATCAACCCTCTGTATGCCTGAATGGCTCTCTGGGCAGTGCAAATGAGTCATCAATGAGTTTAGTGTGCAGCAGGAGAAAGATGATACTGGTACAAAATGTTCTGGTGCATATTTGTGTAGTGTCTACCATAATGGGTCTCTGCTCCTGACTGAGGCCTCTGGGCATTCTAGTGATGTAAATATTAACTAATAATAATAAAAGGACAAGCACTTTATTTGCATCCATGTTGCCATCTGTTGTGTAGACTGAATCAATATCAAGTACATGTTTAGCTTCATTTACTTTCCTCTAAGCAGTACACTTCATTTGCTGCAAAAAACCTGACAGTTTTAAAAACTTAGAGTAAATTTTTAACATTGAAAGACATTGTCAATGTTTTTTAAATCTCCTTGCTAATCAGCAGTAGATGTAGGCTGAAATTAGAAATAACATATTGATTTAGGGCGACAAAGATGATTAGGAGACTATAGCATCTCTCTTACTTGTAGCCTGACGTAGCTGGGCCTGTTCAGCCTTGAGAAGAGATGACTGAGGGGGACTTCATCAATGTCTGTAAGTACCTGAAAAGTATATGTCAAGAGGATGGAGCCAGGCTCTTCTCGGTGGTGCCAAGCAACAGGACAAGAGTCAATTGGCAGAAATTGATGCACAGAAAGTTCCACCTGAATATGAGGAAGAACTTCTTTACTGTGTGGATGACAATGCACCAGAACAGATTGACCCACTGTAGTCCCTTCCAACCTGACCCATTCTGTGATTTTGCGATAGAGTTACTAAATGTGTACAATAAAAATATATATATAATGATAATCTTCATAGATGTTGTTTTGAAAAGAAGGTGCTAGACTACTTACACAGCAAATAGAAGTATTTTTCTTGAATGACGTGCCATAACTAATGTAGGTTTTGCTCTTTTTTTTTTTTTTTTTTTTAATATATTAATAAAGAACAGTGCCCAATTATTACTAGTATGTTTGGAAAGACAGGTGAGACCACCAGACTGGCTGTGGCTGTTAGCTAAGCATTGCCCTTCTCACATAAATGTTCAAAATAGTTCTCACATTATTTCAGGTACTTGACCTAAATTTTTTTCTCCAAGACATAAAGGTGTTTATGCCTTGGGGTCAGAGGGGTAGCAATGTGAATATAGCCAATGTGCTGTACAAGAGGCTAGATTTAAACAGTCTTGGTATTAAACTTGTCTTGGGGAATAGAGATCGGCCCTTGGCTGCCTTATGTACAGATATTAATCATAGAATCATAGAATGGCTTGGATTGGAAGAGACCTAAAAGATCACTTAGTTCCACCCTCTCTGCTATGGGCAGGGACACCTTCCACTAGACCAGGTTGCTTATGGCCCCATCCAACCTGGCCTTGAACACTTCTAGGAATGGGACATCCACAGATTCTCTGGGCAAACTGTTTCAGAGCCTCACCACCCTCTTGAGTAAAGAATTTCTTCCTAATATCTAATCTAATTATCTCCTCTCTTTTTTTAAAAACCATTCCCTGTTTTCTTATCACTATCTACACATGAAAAACAAAATTCTCCTCAGTGGTCTTGGATTTTTGCACCCATCTCTTTCGCATTACTAGTACAATACGGATTAAAACATGACTGATAAAGACTGAGATTAAATAATGGAAAGAATAGTATGTTGCTAGAAAGTTATATGGATACATCTAAACTAGTTATATGGATACATCTAAACTAGAAACAAGCAAACAAACTTATGTTTTAGTATGCCCAAACCTGTGGTCTCAGGCTGAATAAACTGGAAAATAAGAAATTATATTCCAGGGCTATATCACTGGGGAAAAATAAATTGAGTTGTGAGAGTGTTCATCAGCTGTATGTTACCTCTCTTTAGAACACTTAAACTGAAAAAAACTGGTATGAATATTGCATATAGAAGCTATAGGGCAATATCGAGTCTTGGGCTGCACTCTACATTCAGCAATGCTGGAGTAGTTAGTACAGTGCTGTCTTTTCTGAGTGTCCACATTTCAGAGGAAAGGTGATCACAGTGTCTACTTCTTGCTTTATATAATAATGTTCTAAAATATCCTAAGGGCAAAAATATCTTAGAAATACACTGTAAATAAAATTACCTTTGGTACCATATTGTTAGAAAGTTAGAAATGGATCAAGATTGCTGAATTTTATGTGCAGTCTCTGTTATGAACGGTGTAGCAAAATTAGACATATTAGAAGGGGTTCTATTGCTATATATATTTTACTTCTGAACGGCAAATTTCTTTTGAGCTGTATGTCTAATTAATCTGTTATAGATTTCCCCTTCTATGTGTTCAGAAATTTTTCTCAAATTGTTGGCCAAGTAGGTGCTGCTTTCTAAGACACCTTCTCAATACTTTCTCATCTAAGATAGACTCACATAAGGCCAAGGTAGATTTATTGTACTGTATGGGATGAAATAGGTGAATTATTAGACATTTTACACCATTAATTTCTGCAGGGAAAGTCCAAAAATTATTCATAATGTCCTCTAAATTAGAGAACTTCCCATAAACTCACTTGGAATCTTTTTTTTTACTTGCTTTAATTCTGCTAATTTATAAAGGAACTGTAAATTGGTGCAATCATTATGCCAGTAGTTAAGAAGGCCTAAGTTAAAGTAAGTTGGAAGCCCAGTTTGACCTGCACTGTCTTCAGGGTCCTTGGCGTGCAAACTCATGCAAACCAGCTTTCTCCTGTCTGCTTTAAAGGAAATTCACAACTGTGTATGTGTACAAAATTACGCTCTGTTTGTTGGCACAAGGCTTAAACTGGCATAGTTTTCGAACATATCATATGTAAGTAATTTCAGAGGTTCGTACCTTCGAAGGCCAGGAAAGATCATCTTAATCATTTTACCAGACTTAATGCGGGCCATGGGACTCTTTGAACTAATCTATGATTCAGCTGTAGTAGGTGTAACTGAAGGATTTAAGTGACAGTAATTTTTAATGATTTCCAGCCCCTTGAACACTTTCACAATGAAAACGTGACGTGCAGAATTAAACTCTCTGACAATATAGCTTTCTTCCATTAGCCAGCTTTCCTGAATATGCAAGTGTCTGTAAACTATGTATTGGAAATTACATGACTGGAACATAAGTTTTAAAATAAAAATATGCAAACCTATTTTAAAAATTCCACTGAGAAAAGAAAGCATCAAACATAAAGCCTGAGAAAAACTAATAATTAAACTGTACTGATTTCACCCAACAGAATCTAAGGACAAGTCAATGAGACTAGGTATGAGAGAATTTATCTTCACATGGCTTTTTAAAGCTTGACCTGTAATTACCAAGTAAAGCCTCTTCAATTTCTCTGGTAAAAGATGAAAAACAGCTATTATTATGCTGGAGGACTTTTTTTTTTTTTTTTTTTTCACTTTACAGCCAAAACAATTCTAGGATAAATGAAAAGAGGAAAGTTAGCTCAAAAGTATTAGAGTGTATTTTGCTTTCTACTGTTCTTTTGCATTGGTATGAATATGAATCTTACCCACTGGCCACATGTGTGATTATTTTTCACTGGAGCATAATTCATTAAATTAATTCTTTTGCCAAAATTTCAAGTGTTCTTGGAACTCTGTTTTTCTAAACCCAGAGAAAAGGCAGAAGAGCTGGAATTATGTTCACATCTCCAGCCAGAGCAGTTAGCACTGAAAAGTATGATCTATAGTCCAGACTGTGGAATGGGGTATTTTATGTTTGTTTGTTGCCAAGGTGGCCTATTCTGATACTACATCTTGATTGCAATCGTTTAAGGGTCAAGGAGCATCTGTTGTTTATAAAAGTACAGTAACTGCAATAGAGAATGACTTTGGGGACAACATGAAAAGCAAGTATCACTACAGAGACAGTGGAAGATGAGACCTTGCTTCAGAATAGGTATTCAGCAGGATAATTCTGAGGATACTTAGGGAAAAGGCTGTAGAATATGGCTATGAATCAAACAAAACACATACTCAAAACAAATGCAGTACCATGCAGCTAGCAAGGAAACAGACCTGAACTGTTTGCCTTGTGAATATGTTAGGAAAAAAAGATGTGTTCTTGAGAAAGTTCATGCTTTTCTTTCTCATTGTAGGTTCCACACAGTATGTGCAAATTTATGATAAGAAAAAAGAAGAGGTGGTATTCACATTAAACTATTTGTTTAGATTTCCCACTTGATTAGTATATCTGCTAGCGGTAATTTGAGTAAAGCTCAATAAACAAATGTTTGGTGAAAGCAGGATAAATACAACACATTGCAGGCTTGTCTTTCTGACTTGACTCAGACCTGTCTTGTCACTGTAGGCCTGCCCAGAAATTTCTAGGCTATATCTGATGCTTCTTGCTGTCTGCAGTCCTGATCCTGTCCTTGTTTCCTGATAATTTCCCAGCTCAACCTTGGATGTTCCCCAATCCTACAAGCTTGTCTGGGGATCTGGACTCTTGACGGATCATGATTATTACAACCAGTTCTGCTGATCTAAAAACAGGCGTTTCTAATTTTAGAGAGTATGGGTATGATAAGAACAAAAAGATGTCGAGAATTCTTCTTCAGTGATAACTTGCCTGCAAATTTCTCAAGAAAAGACATTGAAGTGATAAGGATAAAATAAAAGGCATGGAAGAAAAAGGCAACCAAATCTCAGCACTTAAAAGTTGTGAATATAACTAGAAAAGGGAAAGTGAGCAGCAGTTAGAATCTTTGTCAGCATATCAGGTGGCAGCAGCAGTAGCTGCCTTCTGTCTGTACAGTGCCTTTCAATGAAAGACCTGTTCAGCCTCTCACTCTTTTACTAGCATTATACCCACCAGTTGCAGATATTCATGTCTAGCTTTACAGTGAATTTTTTACTTTGAGTAAAATAATCTTTGTGTTCTTTTTAAAGATGCTGTTAAAGAAAAGTAATGCCAAAGGCATCAGGGTTAATGAAAAGGAGGGTCATTCATGAGCTGTTTCTCCTTTATGGTCAAGCACAGTAGTAACAGCTGGACGAATTCAACCTTGTTTATGCTTGAATGAGTCCATGTGCAATACAAATGAGTGATCAATGTGTTCAGCATGATGCAAAAGCATAAAAGGATTGAAAAGTAGTAGATACCAGTAAACACTGTAACATCTCAGCAGTCTTCTATGGAGAGCCTCATCACCATCAGAAAAGATTGCAAGGAGCCCAGAACAGATAAATGGCTTTAATAGCTGTTTTAATCCTTTCTGCTTAACTAGCTTTTAGAGGAAGAATATGCAACATGTAGTAAAGCACTTTGAAATGAGAGGGGGAAGAGCTTATGAGAGCTCTGCCAAAGGGCTGTCACTTTTGCTTGTAAAAATAGCTTCATAAACTACTGTCACAAGGACTCTTGGCCGAGGGGTTAGGCCATCCTCTATGCTGCTATAGATAGGTTTTTGCAGACAAGGTATCTCAGTGTATATCTGAGAGCCTTAGAGAAAAAAAGCAAAAATAAAGAGACATCTGAACTTATGCCAAAACCTTAAAGACTACACAGAAGAAACTGGCTTAAGAAAGAAATTAGTATCACACCTGTTTTGGGTGTGAGGGTAGAACTGGGTTAATCTTTGTTTTTGATTTGGTTTCCCATTCTACCTTAACAAACAGAATATAGCTATTAAATGTCTTCTACTTTTTCTCAATATTTGCAGGCATTCTAGTGAAAACTTGATAGAACAAATCTATTCACTGCTCATGTAGCAAATTTTTGAGAGAATAAATTGTGAATTTTTGATCTAGGATATTTGTACCAGATACCTGAGTTCAGTTACATTTATACGTTCATTGAACAAATATTTCTCTGTCAAGAAAAATAACACTGCATTTTGAAAAACAGTTCAAATGAAGAGCTTAAAATCCCTATAACTGCGAGAAGATATGTGGTAAATATTTGCAGGGAATGAATACAGTTAAGAAAGTGTTAAGCTAATTGTGGGCACTTGGTACATAGAAACTAACATAGGACTAATTATTATTAAATTGTTCACTGTGAATCATTTGCTCTTCCACACTCCCCCAGTCACTCTTGTTTTGATCTGATCATATGATCAAGAGAGAGTACAATGCAAGGGTAGCATCTCTTCCTTAAAAAAGAATGGGTTTTACTACTATTATTTAATTTTAGTGACTGAAGTATCAGTGATGTAATGTATACTTACAAACAGGAATTTTGTACTGCTTGGGTCACTGTCAGTAAGAAGAGACCATCTCAGTTAAGGACTAATATGTTGCGACTGTACTTCTGAAGAAAAAAACAAAACAAAAACCCAAGAGATTTTTTAATTATGAAGGTAATTTTTTTACCTAAATGCTTAAAGAAGAATGGAGAGAAACTTTGAATAGATGGTGGCAGGGCAAGGAGGGAAAATGTAGTTACTACATCATGAAACTTTAGAAGGGTAAAAAATTAAAAAAAAACCCAGAAAGCTCTTGTACATTGGTATAAAATATTATAAGTGATAATAATATCTATTTTCTTGCATTCTTGTTCCCTTCTAAAGCTTGATACCTTCTCTGAAAGGATTAAACTTTGCTTCATGTCGTCATGGAGAAGAAATCACTTAGTATTTAAGTAAGACTGAATTAAAATGAAATGGATACATGTTGAAAGGATAATTAACTATTCCAGGTACATTTTCCCCAGATACACAAGGGAATAAGTACTCCCAAACTTCTCTTAACATGAATATGTTTCCTCGATGCCCATTGTGAGTACACTTCTGGTGTTAATGAGTTTCAGTTCGAAGTTCCCTCTAGTATATAGGTTCCCTGCCACTCCAGTTTGCATGAATGGTAATTCATGCTGGAGCTCACAATGCATCAAGCAGCAAACCTTCAAACATATCTGATTTTTTTTTTTTTTTAAGCTGTGTTAGACAAGAGTGAAGCAGGTTTATTTCCTCACTTCAGTGTTATCCCAGCCTCACATATGCCTTAAGTACACACCTCTGGGCATGCAATACATGGCCTCACTTTCATGCTGTAAAAAGATCACTTTGGTGATCTGCTGCAGAGCCCTCACATTATTCACTTTGCTCTAGGGAGAAATTAAAAAAAAAACAACCACCATTATTATACCTTGCCCATGTGAGTCTCAGAAAAGGTCCATCACTGATTTCTGTGTATTGTGGATGTAGCCAGTCTGCTCTGGTGAACTATTGCTCAGCAACATGAAGCACTATTCTGGTGTAGTGCTCAGCAGCAGGGAGCAGTTTTCTGTAGCCCTTGGTCTAGGCAGGGTCAGCTCCCCAGGGTGGGTTCATTTAGCAGTGTAACTACAACCTCTGGCACCCTTTCAGGGCACAAGTCTCTTCTTAAAAGCAGGATGCAACACTGCTTGATGTCATTTCTTTTGCTCAGCTTCTACTGTCATTTGAACACCCTCCACAAAAACATAATAGAACATTCTGGGTTTAGAGATACATATAAACTTGCCATTCTCTGCTAACAGAAGGCCAAATCATGCATATACTAAATACCTGCATGCACTTCTCTTAGTTTTATCATGACTGGTGAGCACCCTTAGGTGTTGGGAAAAGGCTTTTAAAAAGAGTCCAATACCTTCCTTTGCATGGATTCTGGCATACAGTATTTCCTCTAGGCCTTGAAATATTCTTGCATTTCTGCAGCTTTTTCTCCTTTCACTCTTTCTTACTCCAGTCATACAAGACTGTATGTGAACTGAGTAATCCAGCAGACACTCACATGGACATAATGGAAAGAGACCTGAGTGCGTGCCCCTGATGAATCAGTTGTTGGGGATGAAAGGTAAGATAATAGTTAGACAAAGCTTCTATGGTCTTCATTAGGTCCTATCCCATGGGTAACTGGTGGACAAGGAGGTTTATTAAGGAGAGCACCCATCCTGTAGAGAAGAGTCTCATCAAACCTTTCTGTTATTATTCTGTTAGAATTGTCAACCAACAGTTACTGAAGCCTTTACAAGGTATTTGGTTACCTACTAATGCTATCTTTCAGACACAAACTTAAAAGAAAAATATTTTGGATTGCATGCATCTCTTTGTTGAACATTATCCCATTAAAGTCATCAAAGTTTCATGACTCTTGTTGTCTGCTCTGTGATAAAAGCACAAGTTTCTCATAACACCGTCTGTGGGATTTAACTCAATGCTAAGCTGAAATCAGAAGACATGCAAGTTCCAGGTTCAAAGTGATGTTTGCAACCTGACACTGAATATGAAACATAGGCTATAAACTGTAATTAGGCTGACTTCTCTAGCATTCTTATATATTTACTGTCCATGCAATGCTTTATGCTGGAACCTATACACTTTTATTTTGAAAAGCAGATGTATAAAATTAACATTTAAAACTCAGGAATGGGTCATTCCCTTCTGAACATTTTGAATTTTCTGAACATTTGGAGATTTTTTTTTCTTTATGGTTCTTATAAAAATCTTTAACTACCTAATACCTTCTAATATTTGAAGTTTGGGGTTCAAGGTTCAATCTGTCACCTGTTGAAGTAGTCAAGTAAGTCTGAGGCAACAACAGGCCTCTCATTGAGGAGATTAAATGAAAAATTAGAAATAACCTTTAAAAAAAGAAAGACAAGTTTAACATATTTCTTTCCCTCTGCTCCCTTGGAATATAATCATACTCATTTCCTTAAAGCACCAGTCAGTATTTCCTGAGAAGTGCCTTGATGGAGTGAAAGGTGTCATATATCAGGTCACCTTTATTTTCTTGCTGTGACACTTCACCTACTCACTGCTATATATGGCTCAATTATAATTTCTGAGACTTAGCTGTATCAGGAGAAGACAAACTAGAAGCAACTTTCTTTTTTTGTTTCTATAAGACATAATGTCTTCTGAGACATTGGAAGTGTGTGTTGCTGAGGTTTGTCCTGTATTTAAAGAGTATGACAAGTCTCCTGTCAGGGGCTTAGTCTGACAATCACTGAAATAAACTGGACAGTTATTTTGCGTTTAACGAAGAGCATGTTCAGACTTCAGCAATGTAATGTAGAGCAGCACGGTTCTGTTTCTGATTGTAAAAATGCTTTTTAATCAGCACCGATAGCTATGTCCTCATCCTTCTTCAGACACGGAATTTCTCATGGAATTTCATGGAAGTACTTGGTATCACTGCCACATTCTCCCCTCAGATTCAGCTCTCCTTCAAGTACTTCATCAAAGCTTCAAACCTTTGAATTTCTTAAGAAGTATGGAGCACATGCAGTGACAGGACTGAAAATTTGGACAAAGGTATTTTTGAGGTATTAGAGATGAAATGTATAACCTGTAGAACTAAGCATACATGCTGTCCTCTGGAGGTCAAACAGTAGGATCACAGAATGGAAAAAGGCCTGGAAATAATCTATTTCAAAACCTATGAATTTGTAGGTAAGTGTCCCATATAGGGTCTACAGAACACAAATTTTATATGACTTTGTATATCACAGACTCCATAACACTTTCTACCATCCTGTAGCAAACTGAAGATTTATTATAAAGGACCAAAACTCTCAACCATACAGCACTTCAGAAAGAAGGCAGAATCTCTGTCTCTGTCCAGGATTCCTGCAGTCAGAGGATATCTGAGAGGCAAAATTTTCACCATGGGCTTTTACCCATATATAACCCACATGTAGCACTTCTGTTACACACACTCCTCAGCTTATATTTGTCTTAGACACTGTACAAGGACACTGCTTCCTCTGGATAGGGAAAGAAGTTTCCTTCCCAGGAAAAATTGCTTAATGCCTCCCAAATGTGTAAGAAAAGTGAAAAACGATAGTTCATTTGAGGCAGGGCTTATGGCTTAGTGAGCTTATTAGTTCTCTGAATGAAGAGTTGTCTACTCTGCATTTCTTCAGTTTCATGTACTGTACAGACACAAAACCCCCTGTAGACTGAAAAGAAACATATTAAATTTCTCATGCCAAATAGCAAAAGGTGAAGAAGGATTTAATAATCTTTTTAGTGTCTATCAACTATATGCTCTTTTAAAGAATCCCAGTTTCTCACACTATTTTTACTATTCAGTGTAATTTGAATTGATTACAGGAGAGGATTTTAAAAGAAAGGTAGAGCTAATTTTTCTTGCCAGCTTCAAAAATAAAATCTGGGCATGGTAGATCTCAATCATTAAGAGAATATATTCATTTGAGATGAGTTCTCTTTGCTAGTCCTTTGATAGGGGATAGTAATAATCAGTAATTGTTTGAAGCAAAATGAATGATACCATGGAACAAAATATGTCATATTGATTTAGGAAAATATTAAAGAACACAGAAATATTTTTTTTTTTATTTTTCATACTTGCATGTAGGGCATCCACTTAAATGAAAATATGATTGCTATCTGCTGATTACCAAGCAGTCTTACATATCACTCCCTTGGAGTTAAAATGACCAAGCTAGAGGAGTCAAAAAGCTTATTGAATTAGAAGGATAGTTTTAAATAAGACTTAATATCTCTACACAAAATTCTTTCATGGTACAAGAAACCTGTAGACCAAATCAGCTGGTTAACATTGATTACTTCAGTGATCTATTAAGTGTAGACACCTATAACTGTTCAAATGTTGGTATGTCATCATTTGCACATGAAAGAGGAAGAATAGGTTTTGCCCAAAGCACCTCAAACTTTCAAAAAATCTGCTATTACAGGAGCATTTCTAGACCTCAGGATTTGTATCTTAACAAGAAAATAATATCTTAAATTCTTTTAAGAGCTCCTTCTATAAGATGCGTAACATAGTTCATATTAGGATGCAACTATAAATACAGTGAAGAATTGTGGAATTATCTGTGTTAAACTTCATTCACACATTGGAGCTATTAGACTGTTCACAGCTTTTTCAAACCTAAGAACCCTTATTAAAGTATCCTTGGCTTAATTCTGTTAAAAAAAAAGTTGCAATAGACACTCTAATGCTGCCTTACTTAATCTTCATATATAATTTATTCATTATACACTGCCATTGCTAAATCATTTAAGAATAAATTTTCATTGTAAGAGGAGCACCACTGTAGTTAGATCATTATGTATTTCCAAGAAAATGTATTACTCTAGAGAGAAGGAAGTATTTTTAGCTTTCTTATCTTCAATTTTTTGGGGCAGTCTCTTTTTCTCTCTCTTATGTCAAACTTTCATCTTTTAAGCTCTCATTCAGAAAAAGCTTAACAATTGCTAAGTTTTCACGTACACTTAAAGTCAATGAGATTGAAAGCATGTTTTTTGAACGTGGTTAATTATTTTACTAAATAGCAGGGCGTTTTTTACAAGTTATGGACATACAGAACTCTCTATGCTTGCTTTCCTTGGCATAAAAGTCACTCTTATATTCACTGAATCTTTGTAACAGTATAGCTGTACATAGATTGGCAGACCTGTGATAACTGTTCTCCAGGTAACATGATTTTTTTTAAAAAGACCATATGGCTAACAAATCCACCCATTAGATTTATGTTTATGCTTGTGAGTGTGGATGGCAATACTCTTACCTAATTTAAGTCACTAAGAAAGTTGTATACTTAGTTTAAATTTGGCAGCTGGGTGGAATTCAGTTCCCAAAACTTTGAACCCAGTGACATTTTAAGTATTTTGATATGCTCTGTGCTGGTTTCAGCAACAGCTCCAAAGGGCTCTCTTCTGTTGTCTCTGCCAACCCAATCTTCATTTCTCATGTGTTCTACAGCACTTGAAAAAGAGAATCCCTACTTTGAGGAAACTGAACTTTGTCTTGGATCTTCAAAAGGGATATATTATTTTCTGGAGGTGATCTCTAGTTTCATGGGATAAATAGAGTTTGAGACTACTACTTGGGCATGGGAACTAAATTTTAGGTGATTGAAGTTAGGTGAAATAATTTCCTTTCCATGCCTCGCATAGCAATTGGGTTAATAGTCTCTACTCTGAGGCATAACTATATATTCTATGAATAATACTGAAAATTGTATGAAATAGAGTACATTAACCCTTCAATAAGTTATATAAAATATTAGTATCATGTTTATAATACTACAATCTTTTATTTGTATGCAAGTTGGAGGTAAATTTTAGTCTTCAACTTGTAATGGCTATATTTTGTTGCCAAGTTTACAGGCTTATGGCACTTGCTCTAAATCTATGTTTTTTAGCATTCTTTGAGTAAAGTGTGAAAAATGAAAGCATGAGATTTACATTAGAAATTATATAAATTACCTGTGATAACAACGTAATTTATATATGTATGTTCTCAGACGTTTAGAGGGAATCTCTCAGAAGCTAGGGAAAGGGGAATGGAACAGCATAAAAGTATAATTTCTTTTTGCTTAAATTTGTAATACTTTTCCCAGTATTTTATGGTACTTATATTTTAACATTATTCTTTTCAGTAGTAAAACATTGTGGTTTATGACTTAAAAGTCAAGATACGGCATTTCAAATATACCTGAAAGCTACATGACCAAGAGTAGGAGAAAAGAATAACAGATGTATTGGTACTTTATGTAAGAATGTTAGAGTTTCTGATTTTTAGGTTTCATTAATCTTATTTTAAAATGCTACATTTTCCTGACTTTCAAATTTCTTATTTATTGAAGAATTTTCTAAGAAATTGTTTCTCTAAACTAATGGAAAGACATATCTGAAAATTAGTCAATGATTTTTAAGAGATTTTCTTTTTTTTTAGTAAGAGAAAACCTAATCTAATATTTTTGTTTATTCCCAATTCTGTCTTTTAAAATATTCTCAGGCAGGAAGACTTTCCCACAGCCTGCTTTTGCTGAGTACCTGCTAAACAAAAGCTCTCACAGCAACCCAGCTCCTGAGAACCTTTTAAGCTCTGCTTCTTCCCTAGCCCTGGTAGTTCTGTCTAGTCCTGTAAAGATCATAAACTCCTCAGTTCTTGGTGAAGACAGAAGAATAAATCACATTTGCTGTTTCTACAACATGCTGTTTTGGGGATATGCTATTCTGAAATACATTAGGATAATGTAACATGCAAATTACCACTGATTTTACAGCCTCTCAAATCTCACAAATGCCTTGTCCAATTACCCTCAAACTTTCTAAGGGAAAAGAGAAATCATCATCTTTCAGAACACCACACAAGAGAAATTTCTAATAGAATAGTCTGATGTTAAAATTAGATATAAGGGCCTAATTGAGCTTATAATGGAAGGTACTTTCAACTTTAGCCATGGAACGACTACCACAGTTCCATAATACCTTCTATTTCAGAAAATCAGAAAGCTTTAGACCGACTGCCTGACAGATTATTTGGAGACAGAGGACAAAAATACAATCCAAGACAGGTCTGTGTTTATCACCATGTTGATATTGCCATACTCTGTATATCAAGGAAAAAAACCACACTATTGTGCTGACTAAACATTGCACATGTTTTTGTTGAAAATCTATGAAAGCCAAGTACTTTGGCGACTGTGTTTACTGAACTCAGATGAGCAATTCTGTGTTTTCAGTTATGTAACATATGACAAAATATGATAAGAATCTTTCCTTAATTCCCATGTTAACAACAGTAATATTTCAGCTTTGGGTTAAGGTACCATCCCTTTTCTTACGTAGGCCAGTTCCATATTCATCACACATTTGGCTTGAACACATCTGAATTTCTTGGACAAAAATTTGCCTGTCGGAGTAAATAGCTTCCCTCCTACACCTTTATGTCTGAAGAGAGACCATTTTTATGCAGTTAATCAGAACTGTATTAATTTCACTTAAATTTAGACACCTAACTTAAGTGTCTAAATTGCAACAGGTGCTCCTATAGGTGACTCAGCTCTCCACTGATTGTGTGAGGAGCTGATGGGAACAGTGCTTGATTTGGTACCTAAAACTAGCTGGGCTAAATGTTATTCAGTGTGCCCAGTCCTCCAAAGTCAGGTGAGGCATGGATAGGAATAAAGCAGAGTGTTGAGTCCAATCCTCAATGCAGTATTCAAGACAGCTCTGTCTTATAAAGAGAATTGCTGTTTGCTACTGGATTAAACCAGCCTAAATTTACTATCCCATTGAATGAGCTGAGTAGCACAGGTACATATCTCTCAGTTACTGACCAATGGACAAAATGCCACTTTCTCAGTTTAAAATTAAATATTTAATAATGTTTTTAGTGCAATTTTTTATTTGTTTTGGGTTTTTTCTCTTCCATATTTTTAAGGCAGGTGGAACTGAGGAAAGATGCAGTCCATGGAAGTTTAGGAACTTCCGGAGTGGCAGTCAACAGACTGATGTCCAAGTGGAGACCAGTGAAGCATTCCTTAGGGTTGATGGCATGGACAGTGGGACTGAGTGTTCCTTCAGAAAGTTTGATGATGATACCAAAGTATGTGGTGTGGTTGACACACTGGAGGGAAGGGATGCCATCCAGAGGGACCTGGACAGGCTTGGAGCTATGCAAACACATTCAGCAAGGCCAAGTGTAAGGTCACTCACCTGTGTCAGGGCAATCCCAAGCATAAATACAGGCTGAGTAAAAGACTTGGGAGTGTTTGTTGACAAGAAGCTCATGATGACACAACAACCTGCAACTGCAGAAAGCCAACCATATCCTTGGCTGCATCAAAAGAAATGTGGCCAGCAGGTGGAGGAAGGTGAATCTGCTCCTTTACTCTACTCTCATGAGACCCTCACCTGGGGCCTAAGCTCAGGAAAGACACAAACTTGTTGGAGTGAGTCCAGAGGAGAGCCATGAAGATGATCAGAGGGCTGGAGCACCGCTCATGGAATGACAGTTGAGAGAGCTGGGCTGTTCCACCTGGAGAAGATGACCTTACTGAACCTTCCAATACCAAAATAGGGTCTACAAGAGAGCTACAGAGGGTCTTTATATAAGGGCATATAAGTGATAGGACAAAGGGTAATGGCTTTAAAGAGTAGACCTAGGTTAGATATAAGGAAGAAATTCTTTACTGTAAGGCTGGTGAGGCACTGGAACAGGTTGTCCAGAGAAGCTGCATATGCCCTGTCCCTGGGAGTGTTCAAGATCAGGTTGCATGGGGCCATAACCAACCTGGTCTAGTGGAAGGTGTCCCTGCCCATGGCAGGGAGTTGGAACTAGATGAACTCTTTCAACCCAAACCATTCCATGAATCTGTGATATGATAGAGGCCATGTGTTTTGCTCTTTAAATATCTACACAGTGTTGACTGTAATGGTCTGTCTATTGTAACTGAACATTTCTAGTTGGGTTTATGTACTAGCTTATTGGATTTACTTCTAGTTGGGTTTATGTTCTAGTGGGTTCAAAAAATCCTTGCAACTTGTGAATAATTGAATAAAATGGAGGTTTTAATTAGCTAGTTACCCTCTTTTATTGAGGCACCATGCTGTTCCTAGAATTGTACAAAGATTTCATGCTCCTTGGATTTCATTAATTTTCTGGTTTATATTTCAGTACTTTTTTTTTGTAAAGCTGAATCCAAATCAGCAGTAAGTAAATAGAGAATGCTTTCCCTGGTAATACCAACCAACAGGTCTATTCAACAGTAAGAGGAATTGTGCCTTGAAGAGTGCCTATTTCTCTCATTGGCTGCAAAGAGTGTCAAATGTGTTCAGCTAAGGTGTATATACATATCTATCTATCTATCTATCTATCTATCTATCTATCTATCTATCTATCTATCTATCTATCTATCTATCTATATCAGTCCAGCAGTTTAATTACCTGGGAAGCATCATCTCCTCATACAGTGAGATTGATGCAGAAATAGACAACAGGTTAGCAAAGGCATACAGAGCTTGTGGTAAAGTCCATAAAAGAGTGGGGCGAAACAAACACCTGAAGAAATGTACTAAGATCTGTGTTTACAGAGCCATTGTACTGTCTACTCTTTTATATGGATCTGAATCCTGGGTCATTTACCGCCAACACTTGCGTCTCTTAGAACGCTTCCATCAGCGCAGCCTCCATACCATCCTAAACATCCACTGAACTGACTTTGTGACCAACACGTCTGTCCTTGAACAGGCAGCAGTCATGAGCATTGAGGCCATGCTGCTGAGAACACAGCTGCGCTGGGCAGGGCACGACTCCAGGATGCAGGACTACTGCCTCCCTAAGATCGTGCTCTATGGGGAACTTGCCACTGGCTGCCGCAAGAGAGGAGCCCCGAAGAGGAGATACAAGGACTGCCTGAAACAATCCCTCAGCCTTGGCCATATTGATCATCACCATTGGTCTACCCTGGCCTCCACTCGGGAGGCCTGGAGACACACCATCTATAACGCTACTGCTGCTTTTGAGAACACACGCAGGATCACTCTCGAGGAGAAAAGACAACGCAGAAAGAATCGCGTCTAGTCAATATCACCTGGGGAGTCTTTCTGCTATGCCTTCTGCAACCGGACTTGTCTATCTCGCATTGGCCCTTTTAGCCATCAGCGCACTTGTAGCAAGCGTGGGTAGAGCCCTTCTCAAATCTTCGTTCATGAAGCCTAGCCATGATATATATATATATATAATATCTATACTGTAGAGCTATGAAACCAGTTCAGGTGAGATCACATCCTTACTGAACAACTTTTGGTTCTGAAGTCGTGTGAAACATTTGTATTTTGTTTTCCCCTCTGTTTCCTTGTGGGTAAGATGTGCACGTTGCCCTGCAGCATCAGTGTCAGACAGAGGCTGAATGCTATTTTTAACACGAGATCAGGCACGTGCCATTCTGAAAAGCTACATTTTTTAAAGGCTGTAACTCTGGTGAGGTAGCTAGTCCTAGTTTGCTGAGTCCTGGTTATGAACTAATACAGTTACTTCGTCTGCTATTGCAGGACTACATTTGTTTGCCTGTGTATAACAACCTGGTGTCAGTGATACGTGTCTGGTGGAGTTCAGATGATGAAAATAAATTTTCCTCTTTGCAGCCTATGTCTGTACTGGGATATGCCGGGGAGCAGGTGGGGAGCTGCTGGCCAGTGTTGTCTGGCAATGCCCTGTGCCAGACACAGCACTTGTGAGGTTTTTCATCTTACTTTCACACTCTCGATGGCATCAGTATATCAACTCTCTGTCTATAACACTGTAGATCTTTCTGCTTTCTTCAATGCCAACAGGGATCCTTCCATTCAAAAATACAGTAGATTCCCAGTTACTATAAGTCACTACAGATCTTTAAGTAATGGAAATGATTTTTGGGGCAATTTATGTCCATAAAAACATCATCTCTGAGGCTGCATTGAATTTGAGGTGGTTACAAAGACAGATGTGCAAAATATTTTTTTTATTAAATATAATATATTTATTATTTATAACTGGATATCTCTTCTTGTAGGGATTCAAAATACATATCTATTGCAGTTAATGGAAACCAAGAGAATGAATGCCTGCTAAAATTTGAGATAGTTCTGGTAATAACAGATACTTCAACTTGCCAGAAAATAGAAGAAGTTCAGAAGTTTTAAGAAAAAGCTGTTTTCATTTATATATTTTAGACAGAAATTTTGTAGTCTTCAGCTGAAAGTAAAGCAATTATTTTTGTTATGCTGATTACATTGTACATCTATCCATGCTATGGTATTCTCAGCATGAGTCTTTTCTGAGCCTTGGTGTTCTGCTCTTAGGTAATTCATTCCTTCTTTGATTTTGCTGACTCCCATCTCTGAACCCATCAGACTAATTTATCTCTGGATATGGCACTACATATTTTGTTATGACAAGAAAGAGGAGTTACTAATCGTCACAGCTGGTAGTTTTCTGTTGGAGGAAGATTGCGAGACTAATTCAAAACTAGAAAGCAGCAAATAATGCTTTGAAATGTATTGAAAGCTATGGATCTGTACTAAATAAACAACAGTACACACATTAATGATGTTTTTTTCCATTTAGAATTTAACACAAAACAGTTAAAATTAAGGCCAATATATGTAGTGTTCAATAAACTTTTACTGTATTTTTTGCATATAAAAAAAATCTTTGCCTATATTGAGTAATCTTTATTTCTCTCAGTTTCTCTCATATGTTTTATTTCAGTTTTACTTTATACTATGTAGACCTCTGACAACAAGTTGTGCCTTTGAGTGTCAGGCCTTGCCTATACGAATAATCTGAGAGAAAATCATATTTAATTCCTGAGGTTTGCAATCTAGAACCGATGAAAATTGGTATGGGTTGCAAAAATTTTGAATTTTTAATCTTTTATATCATGATCTGGGTGCTTTAATGAAAAATAATAATAATTATTGTATATCTATATAATACACATATTTACATCATATGTTTAGATTAGCACATCATAATTTAAACTGTCCTGTAGGAACTATTCAAACTCAATATGTTACTGAATTGTGGATTAGCTGCAAGCATCCAGAATAGGAAACAATGGAAGAATGTATTTTATTAGTATCTGTAGCATGCACGATCCACCTTTTATCTCCATCAGCTAGTCTTAACTAGAATGACTTAGCATAACTCAACAGCCTATTCAGATAATTTACCTACACTCTAGCACACCTTTTTAAGACACGGGATTGTCAGTAATTTACCTGTTATGGTAACTAGTTTGCTGTATTAGCTATAAATATGGCTCACAGTGTATTCACCATAGCATATTGGGCATTTATTTCATGGTCAGCTGTTTCTATGGTCTAACCCCTGAAGTTAGCAATGCCACTGATCTTAAACACCTGTCTTATAACAGATGCCTATTTCTCTCTATCAACCAGACACCTGATTATAACATTAATAACATATTTTCAAGTTAGTCTCTCCCTCCCCCAACTTGCTTAAAAGTTAAGACCTTTAGGTTGTAGTAGGATGCAGTGACTCTTAATGATGTGTTAAAAGAATAAAACCCCACACACAATATATTAGATAGCAAGTGGGCTGTGATAATACTTTTCTCTTCTTCATCCCTTTTTTATATAGCTTGTCTTGTAAGTTACTGCTAAAACTCCTGTCGACACCAAAATCATGCCTGGAAAGTTTCTACTCTCTCCCTCCCTCTAAAAGATCACCATCTTTCTTCTTCCAACTTTTGCCACAGCCAAAATGCATCTGTGTGTCTATCTACTTCCATAAAAAGACGGCAGCTGAGTGGCACCTGTCAACCAACATACTGTGAACTGCAGAACAACAGGCAGTCACCTGCCCAGGAATTTGAACACATACTCTCATATTCTTTGCCTCCAATCACCTGTTCTCTGTGTGAGCATATATTTATACACACACATATAAATATCAGATAAAGAATAAATGGACTAAGGAGCTCTTACAATTTTAATAATGGGGACAAATTCAATCACAGAAATTTTAATATCACAAAGAAAGAAAAGTTGTTTAGTTTCATCCTTTTACCCCTCTTGTATAAGTGAGGAATACCCTTCTCAAAATCCTGAAGGTGATAGTTCAGTTTCAAAAATTTGGACCTTTGTTAGCACTATGATTATTTAATGGTTTATGCTCAGTGTGCATTCAGCTGCAGACATGAGAAAGAAAACATCTTTTAGAAAGTCTTGGATACATTACTACAATAATTGTGTCATTCAGGACATTAAACACAGACAAAATACATGAAATAGAGGAATGTTCACTATTCACTCAAGAAGTGCAAAGGAAAAGACCAGTGCTTGCTCAATAAGGAAGGTCAAAATAGGCAGAAGATAAAGGGAATTCACTCTCAAGGCTGGGGTGCAGAAAATGGAAACTGGTTTTCTAAAGCACTAGTTGGTATCTCTGAAAGATTTAGATTCTTTTACAGATGTGTTTTGCAGAGTGCTAGTAGTTAATAAACAGATGGCTACATAACAGATTTCAGCTGGATAGTACCCATCAAGGGACAGAAGAGTGGAAATATGACCTTGTGTTTTGAGGCAGGAGTGGGAGAAAAAACAGTATGCATCAGTGCTATGTATCTAGCTGGAAGCCTGACAAGTCAACTTGATTCAGTGAGTTTTAGAAAAGCAGGAGGTGGTCCAAGTAATTACCAGGTGACTAAACATAGAAGGCACTTTAATATTAACCAAAAAACTCTGATCTTGAATTTTTTTTTAGTTTTTGTCATTATTTTAAATGTAAAGTTCTTTGCTTCATTTGTTCAACAGCCTGGGTTGTTATATTTCACAACTGTGCTGAGATTGACAGTAATATTGCAGCAAAATGAATATAGGCTTGATTTGGGAAGGCAGATACCTAAATATCTGTAATTAGGCTTCAATAAGGAAAATAGCTGTTTACAACAGTGCTATGCCAAGGGGTGAGCCTTTCTGAACCAAAAGGATCAAATGTAGAAACTTTTATTCCTTTCAAAATGCTAATTAAAGAGTCTATCAGCTTCTTGAAACATTGTTTCAGTAATTATGTCCCATTATGAAGACAGCATTCCCTGAAAGAATATGAGAAAATATTTTTTATTCAATATAAGTAGTAGCAATGATTACCAGCCAATATCATCTTTATAGAATAATACTGTTTAACGTATTAGTAGAAAGTAATTCCCTGTATAAGTCAGACATCCTTCTACATTCTAAGAACAAAGATGAAGTTTTACTCTCCAGTCACTGTTTCAGAAAGCCTTGTGTTTTTGTCTGGTAAGAACATAGAAGCATGGCAGTTTAAAACATAAAGATGTTGACACTTGGACAGATACAGAAAGAAATAGGACCAATTTCTCTTCAATAGCAATAGTTTTCACATATTTCAAACCTTTCCCCGGGGAACTTCAGAGAACATCAAATGTGTACCATAATCAAGTAGAAATTTACAGGATTAAGGCTTCAGTGTTCATCATCTTTCTGAGGGCACACTGAAAAATTTACAACGTCTTTTTCCCATCTTAATAGTAGCAAGAAAAAAACCCAGTTTTGTAATGATGGTTTAGGTATTGATGATAAAACAAGGCTGATTTAGGCTATTAAAGCAGGAGTATTTGCCATCTGGAAGAGCTATATACTGTATAACATCTGTTGATTTTACTTTCCAGAACATAACTAAAATACTTACAATTAAGAAAAGCAGTGACTATGTATAAACATAGGTGACCATTACTGGAAGAAACACTCTGCAACAGATGTAATTTTGATACCATGTAATTCAACAATGCTTCATGCAATATTTATGGCCCTTCTCAACGTATTCTAATTTTAAAATTCATTACTAAATTATTCAACAGTATATAAAACAGATGTGTGGCACTGCAGCACCCAAGTTTTTGTATCCATTATAAAATTATATTTTTATAATCTGCATGTGATTTGTCCTTTAAATCTCATAAAGAATCAACGAATGTTTCCAGGTGCTATGACTCACCTTCAGTTTTCTTACTCCCCTGGAATTTTTCACTTGTGTTCCCTTACTATTTCAACATTAAATGTCAAGCTTTTATGGTTAGTTTAATTATTACTTTTGCTCAAAGCTTGATGGACATATATTTTAGGAAAACAGAACATAGAAAAAATGTTTTATTTTTCTTGCAATACCTATTTACATTTGCTGGAGGTTAGAACTAACTTCATTGACCAAATGGACTTGATCTTTCACTCTGATACGAACAAGGAACAAACCTTACACTTTTGAAAGACTAATTCAGATTCTTCCTGTAAGTGAAAATAGACCCTTGGATGCTCTTTGCACCTTCATCTCCCATGAATGTTACAGAAAATGTTCTGGAGGAAATTATATGACCTGGTTATAATTGTGTATGACAGTTTCGGTAGCAGTAGAGAAGGAGAGGGGGTTTTTTCCCCCTCTGTTGTGTGTGAATTGATGACAGGATAACATGACAGAAAGTTTAGTTGAACTGTTTGTCTTATTACATGAAATAGCAAAAAGTGGAGAGATGTTTGTCTAATTGCCAATGTCCCCCTGCCCCCAAACCTCCCAAAAATCACCATGAAAGTGTATATAAATGAATCTAAATAAGTTCTGGTTGCAACCTTTCTCTGATTGTTCACTAAACATGTATTCACATGAATTTTTTGGCTGTTCTGTTTCGAAGTCTGTGGGCGCAGGAGATCAGACTCTCATATGCCTAATACAATCACAACAGAGATGCAAATCTATTTGCTGTTGAAATACCTTACTTAGATTTGATCTTCAGATCACCTACTAAGACGGAAATCTTACTGGACTGGTATCATGTGGTCTAAATGCATCAAGGAAGAAGGATAGTCTGCAACAGTTACCCTGTTGTGGGAATCATCAGTAGAGGTTCAAGTTAACTTACTATGGACTGAGTGTGTTTTAAACTACTCTGAGTAGTTTAAAAGTAGTACAGACATAATACTTTCTTACTTACTTGTGTTAGAATGCTTTTATTTGATCATGTTAACCTTTCCACTGTTATTCTCTAGACTAAAAGCAAGACTTCTGCTGCATGGTTGCTAGCTGGAGTGCACTGTGACATACAGAAGCTGTGCACCAAGTATTCCACAGCAAAGGTTTAACCCACTTGACAGTCTGCACCTAGAGTCAAAACGTGCCAGATGCAGGATTCATCCTGTATAATTTCAGAGAACCATCAGTTCTGTGTCTAAATCTGAACGAATCATCCTCTCTTCCCCCATAGCCACTAGACAGAAATTGGAACCCTCAAGAGCCTTTTTCTTTTCAGATTTATCTTATATGCCTATCATTGGATGGGATGAATTTGCCTTTGGAGATGTTTGCAAAGAAACCTAGGATGACTAGCAAAGACATGGACTGAAGATAACTAAGCTAGTGCTAATAATTTTTTTCCTGTTGCAAACTGCTTGCCATCTGCCTCCTCTCCCCCATAATCAGAATTATTCAAATATTTAAACTTCCTCCATTAGGTCTATATGGAGCTTGGCATTATTACTTCTATAATTTAGCCTTTAATTTTGAAATGTGTTGAGAAATGTTACCTTGCTTTTCTAAATTGTTACTATTCTTATAGGAAGCCTGTGGCCCCTGTCAGTGGCATAACATTAGAAATAACAATATCAAAGAACTTATTTACTTATTTTTTCCCTCCTAGTACATTAGGAGTGAGAGAGATTCCTCTGGGGAAAAAAAAATCAAAAAACAAACCCACAAAAAAACACACTTGTCCAAAAAGTTTCAAGATAAGAACAATATAACATATAGCTACAGAATCTACCTTTTTTTTTTTCCTTGAATAGGCAATATAGGGAAATTGCTCATCTATAGAGTTAACTAGGAGCAATCCCAAATGGCAGGAAGAAAAGCACTTCATAGTCACATAATAAACTGAAACAGCATTTCGAAAGAATAGACAGCCGGCCCAGTCCAAACATCAGCAGCCAAGTGGGAGAGTTTGTCATTCTGTAAATGGCAAAATAACAAACACCTGACCTGAAGATAATAGGTTAATTGCTTTAATATTACATTTTGCATTGATGTTTGTTTTAATGTTTTGATGGATGAAAAGAGGTCATTTTTTTTTAAATACAGGCCCTCCAGAACTGCAAATGCCTGCCCAGTGGCCTGATGAAAAACATCTCTTAGGTGATAAAATGAGTTGCATGCAAATGACAAGTAGGCTTGATGTGCCCTGAAAGCATTCAGCTTGGAGTGACCTGTGATCATAAATTACTGGCATGCTGCATCAGATCCTAGACTTGTAATTTCATCAAGATCAACAAGATGCAATCTTGAAAACTGTTTGCATGATGTGAGGACGAGTTGATGCCCTTGTCCTTCCAGACTGCTGGATCTGATGCTTGGGAGTCTGACTACTTTGTGTCTCTAAGTAGCAGTATAGGGCCATTGTAAATAATTAAATAGAAATTTGTTACCCTTTTGTCAAATGTATTTCTGATGTTACTCTTCATTCGCCTCCATTAGAAATCCCTTGATTAAATTTTAAAGTCTTAAACAATTTGAAGGGCTGAGAGCACAGGACACAAACTACAGGCTGAATGTTTTGCACAGGAAAGTCATATTCTCTCTGGGAGAAAAGAAAATAATGCCAAGTATTTAATATGCAATCCTGTGGTTTTCTTTCAAGATTTGATGCTGTAGATTTGATTACCAACTCAGTGGCTGGTACTTGCAGGTCATTTATTTTCTTATTTATTTGCTTTTAGAGATTCAGAATTTCTCTCTCAATATATTTACAAATGTTCCTGTATAAATAGAATGTATGGCTGAGAAATTAATCTCATGCAGTTACATTGAGGGGGTGCATATAGAATAGTTCATAAAAATGAGGATTCTTCAGAATACACATTGTTGTTCCTAAGTTAAAAGCCTAAACTATTTCAATAAATATATACTAAATTTTACAAAATATGTAATGAGCTTAAGAAAAAGACACAGTATTTTTAAGAATAAATGGGAACTGAAACATTAATTAATTTTATATTTTTTCTGCGTCTGGGGTTATGTGATTAGTTATCATTCTTTTTATTATAGACCTCTTCAAATGTATATAAATATTTATGAAACACACTCATTATCATACATGTCTTGAAGTAACCATATAATATGTACAGTAACAAAAGCCACTTACTGTGCATTGAGCAAGAGCACAATCTATGCTCCAGGAAGAAAAAAAAATTATGAAGGAGGAGCATGTATTCCCACAACAGAGAGCTTAATTTTGGAGCAGAGGACATATCATTAATGTTGACCTAATAATGCTAGCAAAATATTGCTGTGCAGGCCTAACTGCTCTTGCACAAATGAGATGTTTAGAGGTGATGAATAAGAGGGATAAGATGATTAGAGGGATGGAGTGCCTCCAATACGAGGAAAGGCTAAGAGAATTGGGATTGTTCAGCCTGGAGTAGAGAAGGCTTCAGGGTGACCTAATTGCAGCCTTCTGTTACAGCCTTCTAATATGTGAAGAGAGCCTACAAGAAAGATGGAGAGAGACTATTTACAAGGGCATGTCATGATAGGACAAGAGGGAATGGCTTCAAACTGAGAGTAGGTTTAGATTAGGTAATGGGAAGAAATTCTTTACTGTAAGAGTGCTGAAGCATTGGAACAGGTTGCCCAGAGAAGCTGTGGATGCCCCATCCCTGTAAGTGTTCCAGGCCATGTTGGATGGGGCTCTGAGAAACCTGGTCTGGTGAAAAGTATCCCTGACAATGGCAGAGGGGGCTTGGAACTAGGTGATCTTTAAGGTTCCTTCCAATCCAAGTCATTCTATGGTTCTATGAAATAGATCATTGTGTTTTGTTTCTGATTTCCTTAAGTTTATACACTCAGTTACAAATAGCCTCCATTCCTTAAAGATACGTATCCTTTTTTACCTTATTCCAGTGAAGCAATAGAGAATAAAAGCATTGTATTACAGTAAAACATTTCAATAACACTCCCATGAGTAACAGCTCCTCAGTCATCATACCACATTTGCACTCCCTAACTAGAATGCTGTGAAAAATGACAACTCCCTTTAACAGTATTGTTTACTCCCCCAGTAATATCTGAACACTCATTTAGAAGATTTTAGTCATTAATATATATTGCAGACAGTGTATGAACTCCTTAGACTTTATATTTGAAATATATGTGCACTAAGTATTTGTATACAGGAGATGATTAGTCATCCAGTTTTCACATCAGACAGATCTAATTAAATTTCATAAAAACATTTTCCTAATTACATGCTTGCATTTCAAAATTTTACAATATTGAGTTAGATACTTCCCCCACATAAACTTTGTAAAACAAACGCTCTAAGTTAAAAGTCTCTGCCTCTCTTCTGCCAACATTTCATAGTCCCCTAAGCTTGATCCACACTGTCCCTCTAGGTAAGAAGTGCATTTAGTTTCTTCTGAAATAGGTAGGCTGTTTCTAAAAAAATCTCAAGAAAACCTACATATGTACCTCTAGGTATACCTACATCTACTAACTAAATGAGCTGACTACACAGACAGCATTTTCAATGTCTGTTAGAGAGTAAGACTAGCTCATATATTGAACTTCAAAAGCATATTCAGCAACTGTTGGTGGCTGCTGAGTGTATAATAACACTATAAACCGCAAGCTGAGGAAAGCTATAGGCACGATGGACTACATTATGTTGTCCAGTGCATGGTAGACATAATAGCACAGTAACAGAAAAAATCCTTTTTATGTACTTGTCAGAGTTGTAGTCCAGCAGCAGATTTTTTTTTTTTTCAGTTACTCCACTGTGAAGTCTACAAATCTTGAGTCACAGTTGCAAACAATTACTGGTTTTAAAAATTATTTGAACAAACTTATAATATCTGAGGTCCAGTTCCTGCTCTGGACACTGCTGATCTAAATTTGGCAAGCTCCATTGAAGTCAGTGATTATTTTTGACAGGAAAGTGGGCCTGTGATATGCAGTATTTCACTAGTTGTCAACCACACTTAAAAAACTCAAGGGAGAGATGCCTCTTGAAAAGGTGATGATATAAGAAAAGGAATTATTTTTGAGCATTTGGTATGCTCTTTGTTTAGAATCTTTTACTCACTTACAGTAATTTATATTGTAATGTGGAATGCACAAATAAACATTTCCCAGAAGAACTTTTAAAATAATCTTTTTGATTCACTTCCATAAAATTTTAATGTACCGATCTCCAAGTTGCTTTGCAATTTCAGCATTGAAATAGTCTATAGAGTATCCACAAAAATTACAAGCAGGTACCAAAATCTCAGTACAGCTCTGTGAATTGTAAGTAAGTTTGCCTGTTTGTGGCCACAGAGATCTATACCCCTGTCACATAACTGGGGTGTGGCTGAGCCTAATTCCCAGTAAAGTAATTGCTTTCTGGCCTCTGAGGTTCATCCGCTAATTTTAACTGAATAAAGTATTATCTCCCTTTTCTGTCCAGACAGCCGGTTTGCTGAGTGCTTTCAATTATGTCCCAGGATCCTTGTCAGAGGTAGCTGGACCTTGCTTGTTTTAATTTATTCATGTGAGTATGGTTCTACCATGGCTAATTATTCCTAATTTAATATTACCTCTGACTTTGAGCCACTGTTGTTATTCACTTATTTATAAAGGAAAGCCCTTTCTATTTGCCAATTATTAGCAAGCTGTGGTATGTGAACTATTCAAGGATAAGATAGAAACCTTGATGTCATAGGCACTGATTACTCAAAAAATGTGACATAATTGATCACTGATCTACCTTTGTTGCCTAGTTACTGAAACTGAAGTTCTTTTGGGCAGAATGTATTGTCCAGTGCTCATTTAAAGAAAAAAAGGACAAAATAAGACAGCTGTGAGAACATGATTTTTCAGGATACACTGTTGTGGCATTTCCTGTATTGAGTATATATAGTCACAGGAGAATATATATATGAATATACACTCCTATTTCTCATGTATCTATGTTGGAGGATGCAGCAAGGCCGCAATGCCTAGCAGCATGGAAAAGAACGTAAATAAGAGGTGAACATCTAGTCATATGTGAAGGCTAGTGGTAAATATAGAAATAGAGCTAAGAATAGTGTTAGTATGTAAGATTCTACAGGACAGTGTGTGAATGCAGCTGTGTGAAGACAATGTAATATTCTGGATGAAGAGAATAAAAGCTGAATTTAGGCCATCATCATAAGTTCCCAGTTTTATTTACATGGCCATCCTCAATTTAATACAACATATCTATATATAATACATATAGATATATATACATGAGAAGTATATATAAGTCACAGGCACATTGGCCTGTGACTGTGCCACCACTTCTTGGTAACTTCTGTTACCTCTGCTGGTGGAACCATTCATTAAGGGTGATACTGAGAGAATTTTTCAAGAGATTCTCCCAGCAGCCCAAGTTCAGCTGGTACTGTGCTTGAAAGCTTTCTCACTCAGTCCTTATTGCAGTGGTAGTTTCTCACACCGTGGTGTAGGGACTCTGCTTATAAGCATTTCTTTATATGTGTAGGCAACAAATGCATTTTCTTCACTTCCTGGTTGGTCGTAACACTTGTGAATGCATTATCATGAATCTCTTCGTGTATACATAAATACTATATTAAAAACAAGGAGAAGAAAAATTCTACAGAGGAGACTCAGATCCTTTAGAGTCTGAGGAAGGCTTGGTCTCAGTGCAATCTTACACCATTTAGATCACTTGATTGTATATTTTTTTCCTATTTATAATTATGCCTTTGTGAAAACCTTTCTGTTTTAAAAAATACTGTAATTCTTTTTGTTTAAATTGTTTAAATACTTGTCTGGGTTTAATCTCAGAATCCTGCTATTACTTCACATAGCCTACTTTACAGTCATATTTCTCTCTCATTAGAATTCATATTTCTGAATGGAAGAGCTTTTGTGCCTTTAAAAAAGCAAAAGCAGAAAAGAATGTTTTTGAAAGGTAGAATGAAATAAGATTGTTATGTATTTGGGAGGTGATATAATATTTGAGCCTATGTTATTTGCATATCAAAATGAGACATAAAAGTAGCTTGAAAACAACTGCAAAGCAGTATCAAGAAGCTACCTACCAAAACTCATATATAACTCTGACTGTATATATTCATGTCGTTCCTGGAAACACAGAGAAAAAAAAACATGTATAGAAACATCTGAGACTGCAGTTCACTGTAACTGCATTTGCTTGTTGTGAAATTCTTTTTGCTTGAATTTTTCTGCTCTTGAGTTTTAGTCCTTCTGGAGTTTTCTGTGCTCTTCCCTGCAACCTCTTTTTTTCTTCTTTTCACTTGCCTTTTTAACTCAGTTGAAAACTGCTTCTCCTTTCTCTGTATTGTTTGGAAATACTGCTGTTTTGACAAATATAAAGGCAACATTAGGTTGTACTTTTTGTTTCTAAGACAAAACACAATTTTCATCCAACTCCAATTAGTAAAGATTAAAGAAAAATCAAGTGGAACAGAGAACTCTGCAGATAAATAACAAAAATTCACTCTCACCTAGACATGTAGTCATATGGACCAGCCGGTATAAATTGACATTTCCTTTAATAAAGCTCTACCAGGTGACATCAGCTGAGCATCTGGCATCTACTTAGAGGATAAAATATAAAATCGATTTGCTGTTTCAATATACATGCATACTTTCAAGTGATGAAGGGTTGTTTGAGTGGGAATATCAATCTGCATGTTATTAGTCAACAGATTAAAGCTAATCTGAGAAGCACTGGTGATTTCATACATATTTGGATTTTAACAGGTCTGTGTTTTTGAAGAACTGTGAGTAATTATATGCCTGACTAGGTGAAATTGGATTAAATAAATCAATAATTTATTATAGGAATTTTCATTGATTTTGTGTGCAAATCATCAGTAATTGTACAGATTGTGCCAAAAAGTGAGTCGAGCTGAGCTCATTAAAAAGTCTCAAGTAAAACTCGACTCTTTAGGACATTTCAGACACATGACTGACAATACTTGAGATTCATATAGCTCTTCATTTAGCTCAGCCCTAGTAAGAGATTATCCTTTTTTGCTATAAGTCAGAATATTATTATCCATGCATTTTCTCAGAGATGCACTTCTCTGCTTATACTCACACTTGAGGTAGTCTTTCAAACCCCGTTCTTCCCTATTGCTTTGTTAGATTTTCAAGTCTTTTTATTGATGGAAATGAGTGACTGACAATTCTTTTAACTCGAAATAAAAAGGTGATTTATATGTCGATGTCAATATATAATTGGCATTAGTGTTTTGTGAATACCATGTTGTGTTTTACACTTAATTTTGAAGGCAACATTAAGCGCAGCTTACAGCATTCATTTTAGAGGGGGAGGTTGACATTGTAGAGAGGAGGCTATAGCTGGGAAGCTTTGATAGAGCAATCAAGGGCCATCAACACTTAGTGGCTCTACACCAGTGGATCAATGGGCTTGCTAGCAGCAGGGCCTTGACTTTGAACAACTCTCTGCCCACAAGCTGAAAGGTGCATGTTGGTTTCAGAGCTGAAAAATTTACAGCAAAAGCGCAGGGGCTTGAAAAGGTTTTAAAAGGCGAAATTTCAGTGCAAACAGGGAAGTTTCTCCTTCAATAGCCAGGTACGCAGTTCAGCAAGGCTACAGGGTTGTGGGTCTTGAAGACATAGCCTAATTCCTGAGTCCTCTTTGTTGCTAAAGGAATAGGAATGGCAAATGTTTTCTGGGATGTTTAGTTTTAGATACATTTGTGTTCTAATTTTTAAGAATGATAGTGTATGCATATTTGAGAAATTGCATAGATGAGTCAGTGGTTCTTCCTGTCCCCGTTCACTGTCCTTGAATGTTGCCATCACGAAATCCTACTACACTGCAGCACAGAAATTTTTGTCAAAAATTACCAAGTCAAATATTTCTAGCCAACTGTGTCTCAAGGAGGCTCACACACGGGTTTCACAGTGTTATCAGCAGCACCATATGGTGTTCCATTACATAAAAAGGAAACGACTTGACTGTGCACTAAAGAAGTTTAACCAAGAAAGTTGCCTGGAATTTATGATCAGCCATTAACTAGTATTAGTAGACATAGAAACATATGGGATCCAGTGATTCAATCCAGACCTGACAGAGTAAAGTCTCGACAACTCTCTATATGAGTAGAGGGGGTTTGGTTTTGTAACAAATAAAACCTAAAAAACCCCCAAACAAACAAAACAAATCAATCAAACAAACAAAACAAAAAAAGTGCATAGGGGGTTGTACATAGGTGCATGCATTTTCTGTTGGCTAGCAAAATACAGTGGTGAGACAGTTGCTTAGGTAATTGAATGTTTTATCTAAGAGCTGGAGAAATACCTGGTAAATGGACTATGAGGATGAAATTCACTACTTTGTGCAAAACGGTTGTGAGATTGGATGTACACAGGCAGGTAGTGGGTAAAAGGTACACTAGATTCATAGACAGAACAACATGTTTGAGAAAAAGGTGGATAATGGAATATGATCATTAGAATAGGAATGTTTCAGGGGATAAATATGTTTTCAGCAGTGATATTCAAAGGATATAGTACAAGTAGAGAGACTGCTGGTTTGGTTTTAAAAAAGAAACATTTATATAATGCAGCCAAACCCTGCAGCTTGTGGGCACTGATATCACATCAACACATCACAAGCTTTTTATTTAATTGAGTATGATTTAGGAAAAAGCATTTAGAACACAGTCTGCTCCATCACATCAATTTAAATTAACAGACCAGTGTTTCAGCTGTAAACCGATGCTAATTGAGGACAAGATGCTAGAAGTTACAAAGCACATTTTACAAGCTTTAAAGAACTTTGATTTCTGTTTACTACAGTGGGAGCAGAGAGTCATGATTCACATCTTTTGCAAAGATTAGGGTCTCTGTGGGTCTTGTGCAGTTATTCAATGTTAGGTCTGGTTTTGCCATAACTATATGTTTAATCAACACTTAAGTAATCTGAATAGGTGCTAATTAGGCATGTGATGTAATCTAGTGTGTTCTTAAATGGATGGTGATTTTTGGTGTTATTATCCAGAAACATTGTTGTTACCAAGAAACATTATTTAAAGGAAGTTAGTTTTTTTTTCTTTAAGATTGAGACAATTAAAAATAGCACCAGCAGAAGCAGCTGTTATTGAAATCCTTTTATAATATTTCATTCTCTAATGTTACTTGAATAATTAAACAGCGACAACAAGAAGGAAATTCCCAAATGATGAGTTAATCTCATTTTCTTTTTTTTTTTTTTTTTTTTTTTCCACTCCAACTAAAATCGAGAGGAGCAAGCACTTTGTCAGGTCAGCTTTAACAAAAGTATGTGCAGTACCTGTTACCAGGGTTACAAATTATGGTCATCTTCTCTCAAAATCATAGAAACAAGACTACAACAAACATAAACTACCTATAATTGTCTTATTCCAATAATTCAAATTCACATTTCTATTCCTGGGGATGAGTAAAGGAAAGTATAATTCACACTGCAGTGAAAAGCTATTAAGGTCTTAGATTACTTAGGCCTTGAGTGAAAGGTGCCTGTTACTGTAAATGTAGAAAGCTAAAATAAAATCTTTGGTTGGATTAGAAGATGTGTTTGAGATCTTTGCAGCTATTGGGCTGGAAATGTGTGTTACTATTTGGCATTTTACAGTCCCACCAGATTTCCTGGTTTGTTCTTTGATCATTGAAATCAATCTCATTTTCAACCAGGTCTAAGTACTATATGTCATGCCCTTCACCACCTCTCCCCTCTCCAAAAAAAAAAAAAAAATTTGTGAGCAAAATTGAAATAATCCTTATCCTACCCTTCACAGACTTCTCAGTAGTGAGCTAGAAATTACCGAAGACATGAGCCAAACTGTTCACAAACAAGGGTCTCCTCCTTTGAGGATTTGTACTCATTCCATGGAGCTCTAAGAACCAGACTTTTCTATCCTGGTGTACCTTGAAGCAGAGGGAAGCACTGTATAAAAGATACACTTTCTGCAGCATTTATACAGCTCTGTGCATGATGTGCAGCATTTATACAGCTCTGTGCATGATGTGTCTGTAGCCAATGCTATAAGAACCTGGGAGTTTACCCTCAATTCGATGTTTTAGAAAATAGAAATATCTCTTTTTTCAGAGCTTTACAGTATTCTTCCTGATGTGCTGCACTGCTCCACCACTTTACACATTGCTGTGAAGGTCTTTGTCCTTTCTAAAAAAGGCAAAAAAGGCGTGTGGCTTTTGTACAACATTGTTCATTTTGATAGCTTGAATGAAGAAAGGTGTACTGAGGCTAGAATTCCTCTGACTTAAAATATTGAGTTCATCTTTAAGAGTGTACATATGCATCTGAATTATCAGTTTGAGTCCTTAAATAGAAATCATATCACTTGTGGTCTCCTGAGTCACAGCCTAAAATTTGAAGTAACCAACTTTGAGTTTGTTACTAGGTATCTAAGTTGTAGGTAGAGAAGACATCCCACTGGGTGATGGCACCTGGGCCTGAGGCAATGGAAATATCCTAGTCTTGGATCAGGCCCAGAATCAAGACTAGCTCCTTTCACTAACCTATCTAATAATGTTCAAATAAATCTGGCCTAAATTTTTTAAATTGAATGATCTTAAATTTAAATGTACTGTGAATATAAAATACTTTATGATGCTTAATCACTACTGACAATGCAGTAAAAGCAGTGATTTCAGAGTAGATTGTGTGTTAATGTAAATTTATATACTTTAAACAAAAGTATTTACTGGTGTGTACTGGTGTATTAATAAATACATGAAAAAATGACAGTTTAAAAAATCAAATTACTTTAAACACTGTTTTGATGCTCTGGAGTGAATGTTAATTTTAAAAATTTGTATTTCTATTTAAATTCAGAATTACCTCTTTTTTTTTCAGTTAAATATTAGAACATGCTAAGAAAGAAAGAAACAAATCAGCTTCTAAATAGTCTGAAATACTAATTTTCCAGTGGTATTATGCTATTTCTTTATCAACAAGATCAAATAAATTATTTTAAATTCATTTAAATAAGCAGAATACTTTTTTATTTCTCCTATTTGAGTTATTAAAATCAATTAAACAATAAATGTCAGAATTTGTGACTTTTATTCCCAAGAATGAAGCAGTTTGGGACACTAAGCATTAATCACTTCAGAATCCTAAACAAAGAGAAGAGATATAGTTTAGTGTTGATTGTAATTATATCTGTTTATTGTATTTCCCTTTCCAATACTCACAGCAAGCAAGACCAAGAGCGTATTTGTAGCTTCATGTCCTCGTTGTGATTTGAAATTTACTAAACATATATTAATACATTCAGAAAAGTCCCAACTACTTTTTCAGTAAGACAGAGTGTATACAAATAGTAGAGATTTCATTTCATAGATAAGTTCCCACAATTCTTTCTTTGCCAAACATAGACTTTTTATTTAAGAGTTTTCCATCATAAGGAAATAAAAAATAAAAGGTACCATCGGATCAATCCTTTCAGCTCCTGAATGCTGAGGAAAAGAACTGCAATAAGCCAAAGTGTAAGAATTCTGGTTTGCAGTGTGAAATCCAACTTCATTATAGTCATTGAAAAGCTTTCTTATTGATTTCCATAAAGCCCAATTTTTTCCTGACACCATTTGCTAATGGGCTGTTCCATTGCCAGGGGTATGTGTACTGTCATCAGCAGAGTAAGCAAAGCAGCGCTGCTGTCCCTGCAGAGAACACAGGTGGGTGGAAGGAGCCTCAAGTGCGGTTCAAGCTGAACAAGGCCCGGACACAGACACTTTATAAGTGCACCTACTGAATGCACTAAGATGAACCAAAGTAAAAGCTGGATTTTTTTCTCCCACTGACAGTCACTACTCAACAGCTTAGCCCCTCTGAAACAGCTGTTGAAAGCTTCACACCCTGTGCTGGCCTTGGCTTTTGAAGCGCTAAAGCTTCTGCATTCATGTACATTTTTGTAGCACGTACTATACAGCGGTATCTTGAAGTGCCTGACTTGTGGCTTTGTTATTATTCTCTTGCAACCCTGGATGGAGGACTTGAAAATCTTTTGTTTTCCTTGCTTGCATCACACATTTAGAGAATGACTATAAACGGAACAAGCTTCAGCTTCAATTGTGCATAGCCTACAACTCAGATTACTCTAGCTAGGATCTGTTCTGTTTAAAGCAGCTTATGTTCTCCTCTTTTGGGAAACAAAAGGTTTTCTATAATGGGATAAGGGAAAAGACATTGTTAATTACTTGCTTTAATTTTCAATAAACTTCTTTTTGCTTTTCAAAAAAACAGAGCAAGGCCAACTCTTTTACAAAAGAAACAGATATTTATTTTTAGTTTCAATTAACTATAGCATAGACAACTTTTAAAAGTCCCCTTTTCAGGTATGAACAAACCTTTTAGACTGTCTTACCAGAAGGTGAGAAAACTTGAGTTACAAATAAGACTTTATGTTACCAAAGCCTTCAGTATCACAGCTTATTTCTAGTTTGGAAAACATCTCTACAAATATTCAACTTTAGTGGAAGACTTCGAGTTTTCTCAAGATGCTGTCAGGTTTCCATTCTTAATTTCATCCTTCTGTTTTCTATTTTTCTTTGCTTTATTTTTCATGTGGAGAAACTGCTGTAATAGCAGGCAAACCTTACATTTTTTTCCCCAACTTTCTGGCTGAACCTGATCAAAACTACTTTGTGCCCTCTATGTGCCCTAGTCTCCTGAGTAATCTACAGAACAAGCAGGGTGAAAAACAGAGGAATTAAAAAATTGTTGATCTCCTTTGGGTATGTGTAAGGAGGCATTGGTTCAGAGGGCTTCTCCCAAGTCCCCTCCTTAAGACAGCACTGATGCTGTTTCAATAAACTAATAAACTTGATATGCTGGTTGAGAGCTCTGGCAGGAAATTACAGTTCTGAGCCATATACTAAAAATGTGTAAAAACTTTGCATGAAACATAACTTAAATTTTATTTTTCTAACTAGCTACTCGTGTAGTTGGATTGAAATTACTAAGCAAGTGAAATAACTGATCAACTCAGGAGCTTCAGAAATTTGCGTCCAAGGTCTTAAAATTTAGTAAGCCACAGTGATATTTTAGCAATGATTCAAAACAATTTTTGGAACATTAGGCATACAATAACTATGTTTTCTTTTATCTGGATTGTTACCTCTGCAAGACATATCTTGAAGCATGATATAAAATTGTTAATATTTAAATATTTTCAAAGATTAGGGAAAAGAATGTCTAAGGGAGCAGAGAGTCCAGTCTATGAACTCCAAGGTATATGAGACAATTTTTTTTCTTTCACTAGAGGTTTGGATTTACTATTTACAAGTTATCCAGTTTCTAGCTTCTTCTTTAATACTAAAACTGAAATTAATTTTTGGGGTAAAAGCCTTACAAATATATATATATATATATATTTAACTTCCCAATAAGTTCCATTAGACTTCAAATATATAGGGAAGGAAAAGTACTACTTTCAAAGAAATATTTAATTTTTTGAATAACTAATCACCAGCTTTATAACTCTTATACAGATTTTAAACAATTTAAGAAACATCAAAGTTATTTCAGAGTATAAACTTAGAGAATGACATTCTGAACTCAATAATAGCCAGCTAGTTTATGTTAATAAGAACCTTCAAAATCTGTTACTTTTCCCCTACTTCTTTACAGAGTATTTGGGGGAAAAAAAAATGCAGTCTAGAGGTTATGAAATTTTGACTTCTGTCAATAAGATGGCTTCAGAATCTTCTAATGCTGCAAAATTATAAAGCAAACAAAAAACTGAAGCTAGTGTTCATGAAAACAGTGCCCTAATCAATCTGAAAGTGAAATATCAGGCAATTAACACTGAAAGCCTGTTTAATTAGGGTGAATCGTGAAAAAATTTGGATAGTTCTATTTATGCAATCATTATATTTACACTTTTGCTACAGTTATAATTCAAAGTTTCTACACACAAGTAGTAAAGTTGTCTCATTTTCCATAAAGATTTTGAATTTCTCTGCCAGTTAATTCTCAGTTCAGTACAAGTAGGGCTTGTTAGTTAATAACAGTCTAGATTCAGGACTAATGATAAAAAAATCATTATAAACTATAAGGAACATACACCAAACTTGTGCAAATAGGTAATACCTAGGATGTCCTAATGTGAAAAAATCATTGGAAAAGTTTTTTTTATCACACAATCACACTGCAAGGATTTGTTAACCAAATTCTTAGAGACTTGTAGTCTATTTTAAGAGACTAAACTACTAACAAGTAGTTGTTTATTAGAAAATGAAAAATCTGTACAGATTTTCTTCAATACATATTTAAGAAAGTGTTTGTTCGTAAAATATATTCATACATAACATACAGGCTCTTAAGAATAGCACACTTTCCCCAAAGGCTGTGACACTTTAAAAGGTATGACTTTGCCAGTGTATGGCTCTTTAGAGCTGATCAACAAATGATATGGAAAAGACTGCTGGAGCCATCTAATTTTTAAAAATTCCACCCTTCCTTGCTTGGAGGGGAGCAAATATTGACTGACCATTTTCATAATCCATGGTGACCAGCTGTATACTTGCTACCTGAGGAGAATATTCATAATATTTTATACAGCAAAAGTAAAGTAGCAAGAGATGTATAGTTTTATCTTCAGTTTCTATGCCTGTATTTTAGAATTCTATAAAAAAAGCATACAAAAGTTCGAAAAGGAGTGTTAGGAAGGCAAATAAATGCAAAGTTTTGCTATGTAATGCTGCTTGCTAACTGCAGCTGTCATTTCAGGGCAAGCAGTGAACAGGCTTGTGGCTGACCCACACAGAGTTTGGACTTTGCAGATAGGGACAAGGACTTTTCCTCTGCTGAAGGACCATGTTATCCACCATAAAGAAAAGCATGCTGGTGTGAGATATTCTCATTAGCCTGCTCTGCTTAGCAGGTGTGCTGCTGCCAGCTGTGCCAGCTGCAGCTTAGTGGTGGCCCTCAGAGTAAAGTCAAGGTACAGTCAAGGTAAAGTACAGCAACAATCAGCTCTTTTGTGATAGGACCACAGTCTTTCAGATAATCATCCATAAAGTTTACTGTATGTAAATATTTTTAATGTTTTTTACCACTATACAGCACCCAAAAATAACAAAAAAGCTGGAAAAAGGAACTCAATAGGAAGCAGTAAATAGTCTTAAAAATTCAACAAAATTATGCTGGGTAATTAGCAGCAAAATACATCATATAGCATCACTAGCTGTCAAAGTCGTAAAAATTGTACTTTGGAAGTTTTTGTACTGCCAAAAAAATGTAGCTGAAGAAATGAAACTGCAGTTGATCTAAAATCACATTTGCAAGAACTGGAGAGGGAATCTTCTTAGTGGTTTATTGCTATTTATGTTTTTTGATCAGTCACTTTACATTATTCCTAGTGTCAAGGTGTTAGTGTCAAAAATTGCTTTTTACTCATGCATCCTTTTAGAAGGTAAGAAAGCTGATTAACTTATTTAGGACGTAATTACCTAGACAAGAATTAAGAGTTAGATTGTCCCTGGATCTTTAACATATGCTCAAAGGGAAAGAAGAAATATGAACAGCCACCGTCGTTCTGTTGCTTCTGAGCGATGGTTCAGTTCAGGACAAGACCCTTATGTCTTAATGAGTAAAATGTTTTATCAAATTATGTTATTGCCAAAAAAGATGTTTCCCTGAATGTGATTTACTTTGGGGGAGGGGGAGAAGAAAGTAATAAATTAAAACTGATATATCTGTTCCCTTTGTAAATTATGTAGATAAACTCTGAGCCATTTCCCTCTTTATAGGCACATATCCTTGATACTTCTCTTAAAGTCAACATAATTCCTTCTCTCCCTTCCCTTATGCCTTAAATACTCTGGTCACTTAAAATTCATTTAATAAAGTGGATTTTTTCTGGACCCATGAGTTTTTCTCTCTTCTATCCTAAGGGTTCTCTCTCCATCCCACTGAGAAGGGGTTGAAGGAAGGGCTGGGTGGGGGCTTACATTTACTTACTGGTATAGATGATGCCAAGCACAGTGTAACTGGGAAAAGCGTCAGTCTCAGTGGGACATATCCCAGGAAATTGGATACTGATGTATCTAAGACTTAGGTTTCGGAATCAGATGAAGTTTTGTATTTTCTATGAGATAAGAAACTGATAGGAACTCAAAAGATACAGAAGATACTAGAAGACCACAAGCTGTGAAGTTCAACTGTATTTGGGATTTCTCAGCACACAGGGATTTGGAGAACTGGTGACTAGATGAAATAAATGCTCTCAATGTCTAAATCCAGAGGGTAAAAGTACTCATTGCACAACGGCTACAATGATATACAGCCAGATACGGAAGTTATATTGATTTCTTTAGGCAAGATCGTAGCTCCTATGGAACTTATTAGGACATGTCTTGTTTACTTTGTCTCTGCTGATTCTGTATTGAATAATCAGAGCAGAGAATCAAACTGACTTCAGTGAGACTTGGATCAGGTCCTGAAAGACTGAATAAGAAAGTTCCTTTTACTGAAAGTGCACAATGAATCTTTCCTCCTGAATTCATTAGTTATTCCTTACATCACACCTACTTCTCTAACAAAGATTGTCCTTGGTACATTGTTAAAACAAGGAGATAACAACAAACAGGCAACATCTTCATTCTTGGCATAGAAAGATGCTATTTTGGAAGGTAAAAATAGCACAGAAGAGGATAGTGCTACCTTTCTTACTGCTTACATTTTTATTTTCAGAACTACATAAGTAAAATGTTCAGTTTAGTCGGATCTTTTTAAATGCAATGTAATCCACATTTCGTATGAAATGTAATATCTATTCAAACACATTGTTTCTAATTTTTTAATAGGGAATAGAAGCTTAACACCATTTTTTTTGTTCTTCCCTTAAATCTTGTCGACAAAATTATGTGGATATAACTTTATGTTATAAGCTGTCTTTGCTGACACCTTCATCAGGGGAGCATAGTGAAGATCCAACCAATTAAAGCACTGCCTGTTCAACCTTCATCATGGTCTCTTTCCATGAGGAAAGTCGGTCACCCATATGTAATTGTCCCTTGATGAAATGAAGGCTGCAGTGGATATTTCTGTTGCAATCTGTTTCAAATCTTGATTTCTTCAGCAGAAACTGGTGTAAATATAAATGGGTAATTTACTTTTCAAGGATGTAAAATTAATATTGTGGCCAGGCTTAATTTATAGGACACCATTTTGGATGTGAAACATCCATGTGTCACCATGATTTTCTATGCAACTACAGGTATGCTGAGCAGGACAGATCCCAAGAAACACTCAAGTATGTAACTCCCATTAAAATCAGTAGAAGTCATGTGCCTAGATATTAGCAGTGATCTAAGTCTCAGTCTCCCTAACTCAGATATTACTCATGCTTGGTGAGTCAGTTCTGCCTTTGAGATAGAATGGCTGAGAAAACATTTCTTTACCCCGCAGAGACACTGCTAAGTATCTTGCACTCATTACTAGTTCATCTTACTGTTCACTGACAGGTAGGTAAACAACAGACACCATACTAAATTCACTGCTTTACTAAGAAATACATTAAATAACCAAGACACTTCACAGAAAATGTTCAATTATTTTCAACACAGCTCTAATAGTTATGCAGAATATTTCTTTTAGCAGAAGAAAAAACAGTATGAGGCATAATCCATGATAAAGCACAATAATTTTTTTCATCTTCCCAAGATTGACAATTAAAGTTTTGAAGATAAAAATCTAAACATTGTTGAGGAATTCCTTATTTCTTTGGGTCTCTTAGGACCTCATTAAACTAGTTATCAATCACAATGATATCAGTTATGGACAATGTCTATATGAGAACAATCTAGACCTTGTAAGACAAGGTGAACTTACCCCTTGTATGTAGTTTTTTCATCAATACCTGAAACTTTTCAAGCCCTTTTACCCTTGGAGATATCTAAATTCACCTTTCCAGCTTAAAAGGTGCAAAAGTTGATCAGAGCATTGGATCTCTCTGCCTTTGTTATAAATACCACAGAGACTTCTGGAAACCTCTGTCAGACATCGGAAGTATTCCTTATTTAATTGGAAAGTTATCTATATCCCTAGCAACTAAAAGTGCAACATACTGCTCATATGCTTTTTGTGTGTGTAGTTAACCCAGTGAATATCTCCTGTTGTGAAAGGTTCAGGATGTGTTCAAGTCCCGTGGGAACTATACCTACTGATCGATATTTACTGAATGCTCAGGGTTCTTAACAAGCATTTTGGTGCATGCATAACTTGCTAAACTGTTCTCAATCCTTCCTCAAGGCAAGCTTTTCTGTCTTTATTTATGATGGCAGAAAAGGACCACTCTATGCCTTGTTGAAAGTTACCGCCACCTTCTCATTTCTTCAAGATAAAGATTTTTGGTCTCTCTTTAACACATTTCAGAACAAAAAATCCTAGGCAACTGAAAAAATCAAAATTATTTTATCTATTGACCAGTTAAGAAAATTAATAAAAGTTATAGGCACAAAGACTAAATTCTTCTTAGCTGAATACTCATATCAGTGGATATGATTTGTTACTGCATTTTGCCTTCTGAATTCTGTTTAGTTCCCTACAGTAGTCTATCCTGAATTCCAGATTCTAGAAGCAGTCTGGAATTTCTATTTTAATCCTGAAGTTAGGTGCCTGAAAGTTGGAGAGACTTGCTTGATTAGATATGCCCTCTAATATTTATGTTTTCTCATTCTCTGTCTCCACCAGACTCACGAAACAGATCATTTGGATTGCCTTTATGACTAATAATTCTTTGGAGTAATACTTCTTTGGAGTCAGTGTCCCTTCCACAGGGAACATGATTCTGGAATATATGTTTTAAAATATAAGCTTTACAGTCTCGAGGAGAAAAGACAACACAGGAAGAATCACGTCTCATCAATATCACCTGGGGAGTCCTTCTACTGCACCTTCTGCAACTGGACTTGTCTATCTCGCATTGGCCTTTTTAGCCATCAACGCGCTTGCAGCAAGCGTGGGTAGAGCCCTTCTCAAATCTTCGTTTGCAAAGCCTAGCCATGACAGTACCAAATATGAAAACCAACAATTTGTTTTATCTGGCTAGATGCTTTTTTAGCCTGACAAATGTTTTCTACCATCTCTCAAGAGTTATGACATCAAAAGTGTTGTTATACATTTTTATTTAACTGTTTGAAGCTCTGTCTTCCACATGCTTAATTATAAGCAGGATGCTAGAGTTCTAAAATTTTGTGCTTATTAAATTTCTACCCCTCATCTAATTTAATGAGGAAGAAAAAAAAAGCATCAAATGCAATGGGACCTGTGGTAATAGGACATAAGACTCTAATCTCTTCTCTTTGGTGACCAGTGACAGGACCCAAGGAAATTGCTTTAAGATGTGTCAGGAGAGGTTTAGGTTGGATGTTAGAAAAAGGTTCTTCATCCAGAGGGTGGTTGGGTACTGGAACAGATAAATGTCAAAAACTATGTCTGTAGTCATAGTTCCTAGTTCCTGGAGTCCCATAATAATAAAAGCAAATAAGTCAGCTATTCATAAATTACTCTATATTTAAATGCTAACAATAGAATAGGTTTTCCTCTTTCCGACCTCTTATGCTAATGTCATTTTCATAGAGCATCACTTTGCAGACCAAGTTGTAAAACAATTCTTGCCTCTAGCTGTCACAGGTAAGGGAAAGTCCATACTTTGATGGATTCCTATTACTTAATAAATATTTAATAAGCTCTGAGACTAGTTCAAGGCTATATTTCACTGTTGCCCTGTTATTTTGTTGCTGCTTGTCAAGGAAATAATGCAAACTGAATGAAGGGCACACAGCACTAGTTAGCAGTTTGCATACATGTCAGTAACAATAACTTACATATGTATAATCAGGTGGGGTTTTTCCATTTTAGCTTACAACAAGTTGCCTTTTAAAGTATTACCCTGAGGGGAAAAAAATAAAAGTGCTGAGAACAGATGCAGGAAACAAAACTTAATAATATACAACCACTGTACTGAAAAATTGAATTTTAAAGGACTTTTTCCTCCTCTTTTTTTTTTTTTTTTTTTTTTCTGTGATTGGCATAATTTTAGCATATTAAGAGCAGCAAATAAGGTCACTAGGCTCAACAAGCAACCTCCTGTTGTTTCTCTTATCTTTAGTTTCTTGCTCTTCCTCTCTTTTCTGTCAGCTCTTTGCCTAATAAGCATTGACTTTCTTATTTCAGAGTTTCTATAATATTCTGAACTAAGGATTGTAATCTTGAAATTTTCTTTATCACCATGGCAAAGCAATAAAGAACCCCAACTCTTCAAGTGCGTCTATTTTTGAAAGCACAGCGTAGAGCTGTTGAAATAATATTGCTGGTGACTTGGAAAATATGAAGGATTATTTTGTTTTATCTTGAAACTTCCTAAATTAACTTTGGTTAACACAACAGTTATCACTTTACAGTGCCATTCTGGTGCTCAATATCATTGTCTAACCACAGGTAGTGTGACCACCTTAATTAATTCAGTGGGAATGGTCATAGACAATAACTACTTTTTTCTCTTGAAAAGTAGTCATGATCAGTAAAAGCACATTAGCATAAAGATCATATAAAACGAAAGTACTGAATAAAACATACAATATGTGTTGTTCATCTGCTGAATTTGAGAGTTTATGAATAAAATTTTTATTTTAAAATTCACAGATATTTAAATATTGACAATAAATATGGCATTAAATCTAACTAACAAAAGGAATCATAACAATGGCAATAGATCTTAGGAACTTTTAGTAAATACATTTATCATAAGATATTTACACTGTTGAGGAGCTAAATAAAATACCTAAAAATATAGTTATCAGGAAATAGAATTTAGCATTCAGTTTTGGGAGGTTTATTTGACAATTATATGGGATATCATTGGCAAAAGTTCTCTTAATTCTCTAATTATGAGTTAAAAGTTCCTGTTAAAAATTACTGGGCTACCAGAGTCGGCTAGAGGGGAAAAAAATGTCAAAATTGAAGGTGTCAATATATTATTTCTTCACTGTCAAAACAATTCAATATTTCTCTTTTAGATAAAGTACTGTGGTATTACTGTGAGAAAGTACATTTTTACTCCATGTGAAATTGAATCAGAAATTCCTCTATCGCAAATCTGAAGAATTGCAACAGTGATAGAGATCACAGGGTGATCACAGAAGCCTGAAAAATACAGGCACAAGGTCAAAGCAGACCCCAGCATTCTTAACCAACTCACCAGCTACTGGTCTTCAAAGGAATGCAACCCTGGGAGCTGGGAAAAAAAACAGTTACAGCTGTGACAAAAAAAAAAAAAAAATCAGTATCCATTATATGTAAGCCACAGCATATACACTAAATTAAGTTACATGGTGGACTTGCAGGTAAAAGAAGGATGTGGAATGTGATAATATATGTATAAAAAAAGAACCCAGGTGGCTCTTAGAGGAAGGAGAAACCATTAACATTAGCATCGTACTTCTTTTATCGAAGGACTTGGTATACTGATGACTTGATACCTCAAACCCCAGGAACTGAAGCCATTAACCACAGCATGCAGAGAATTAGGGGGCTGAGCATAATACCAAAGAAAGGGGTAGATTCTATAGAGTTTATGTATACATCATTCTGCCTGCATATGTTTTGACCTAGAAATGTAAAAATCAATGCAACTGGAGTAATAGTTCTTTGATTACACTGTTAAGACTTTTTAGTGAGACTAATAATCAATTCTCAGCTTTGCATAAATGATGCATTTCTTTTGCTGATAACAAGGTTTTGTCTGTATTCAAGTATTCCATAACCTGAATGTAACAAAATGGTAAGAGAAGCATGTAACCAGAATTAGGTAATTTTTTTTTGTCTTGGGTTTTTTTTTGTACTTATTCAACATGCACTTAAAAAGTATCCAGGCTTGAATTTTTTATTTTTCAAATATGTGTTATCATAATTACTTTTTTAAAAGGAAAAGCATTCTAGTTTTTTGCTTCTTTTCTCAAAACTATTACTTCTCTCATCTTGTTCTCAAGCTTCATAAATTTCACTAAACTGACAAATTTTGAAAATGGACTCTGTTCTCTGCAGGTACACTCGGTACTCAATGAGTCTGCCCCTTCATTATATACTTGTAATTAGGATGAATATGAAAAACAAAATAGCTTTGTCTCTGTAATTTTCCTCACCATCTATGACTCCCTGTGGGTTAGCGTGCAGGAATCCCTTTGCTGAAACAGACTTCAGCAAATAATGATTGCGCCATGCTGTATTCTTCACTAGCCTCAAGACTTTATAATTTCTGTAAAATGAAATTGCAAAACTATGAAATAGGAAGATTCAGTGTAATGTAGTGTTGATTAATTATCTGACCTATGGTTTGTTAGCACAAAATAGCTTTCTTATACCTTGATCATAGTGGTGTGGCCACATCTCCTAAAGTAAATGGACAGAGGTTTTTCTCTGAACTTTCCACATATCTTCAAGTTCAAGCATGAGTTCTAGAAATATATTCAGGAAAATATGTAATTATGTAGTTGTAACAGGACATTTACAATTTTTACATATACTGCTCCTTCAGAAAACATGGAACAAGCCCACAGAAAGTAATAGTCCTGTACTCTGTATCACATGGAAACATTTGGAGAACTTGGTGCTTTCTACCTGTTCCCTCTCCACATAAGCATCTGCCCTCTAGGGTGAGGCACTTGCAGCTCAAGATAGCATGACAGAGGCCAACAAAGAGACCAAGTGACAGCTCCGGAGGTAAGAACCTTCAGTTCTAAATAACAGGTATCTCAGAAAAGCAGGGAACATATGCATAACTGCTCCTTAAGGTGTGGGAAAGAAGTACTGTTCCTAGGGATTCAGAGAAGACAGTGCAGAACTTTCTGTAACTCAGGGAGCCCCTGACTGGTTTCTAGATGGACAGCAAGACAGAAGGACAGGTGACAGTGCAGAGGCTTAGACTGATGGACAAATTTCTGAATTTCCTGTATTTTCGTCTGAAGCTTTAGTTGTCCCTCACTTACTACGGATTTGCATTAAAATGCATTCTGCGCTTATACGTCCTGATACTCCAGATCTCTTTTATTTTTGCTGCCCACGAATAAATGTTAAACTTAACTTGTTTAAGTCTCAACTTAAATTAAACTCATTGAATTAACTTTGGTAAATATGGGCAGGGGATCCAATGAAAATCCAAGTGAAGGCTGCAAGTCAGTTTTCTCATATGATTGCTTTGCAGGATCAAAATTAAACATAATGTATCACTGATAACTTTGATTTTTTATTTTAGTGTTATCTATTTTTATGTAAGACACTAAAAGCTTTGAGATCTTGTAGTTTAGTGCAGTTAGAAGAACATGTTGAGAGGATCCAGTGCTTTCTTTGGGTAATGTTTGTGTTTCCAAAACCTCATACAAAATATGTCCTTGATGAATTTTATGGAAAATGAAATTATAAGAGAAAATTTCCTGCCTTGCTGAAAGACAATTTTTTAACATATTATGGTAAAAAAATCTTTGTAGTCCTTCTCAGAATTACATTTAATCTGATGGTTAAATTGTTTGTTTATTTTTTGTCTGTTTCCTATTTTTTAATCTTTCTCAATTCTTTCTGACCTCCACAATTTTAACATTATATCCCAGGGGTCTTCTGTCCAAAAAGTTCAGGTGGCTAGTGACAGCAATAATTTTGTTTCAATTTGGAGGCCTCCCTAATAAGTTTAATAATTTCTGGTGCTTTTGATAAAAAAATTGTAATTTTTCCTATTGAGTTGGAGAATTTTAATCAAACATCTCTACAATGTTCTCACAAATTCTTTTCTTTTGAAGATCTTTCTCTAGTTACTGTATGTGTACAAATACAACAATATTCTGTGGCTGGTGCTATTAAGCATTCTGAGTGGTTGTTTATTTTTTGTCTTGTTTTGTTTTTTTTTTTTTTAAGGAAAATGGGCAATGTCAGCCATGATATGAATGATTAAAATGCCTCATGTTTGTGTGCAACAATATAAGCGCAGAATCTGGGCCTGTGAGATAATTTTCATATTCTGTATCTTGCTGTTTAGTTTTAAGAGCATTGAGGACACTGAATATGTGAAAGTTATGAGGTGAAAACATCTGCTCCATGATTAAAAGAAATCCAAAAGAATATAGTCTAAAACAATTTCTAAGAAAATGTACTTTAAGTAATTAACCTCAATAGAATTTGGGATATTCTTCATGAGAAACTGTAATATACCCCTTGCATAAAGTTCAAGTATTGTAAGGAAGAGAGAGATTTACCCAGAGGCATTTGGGAAATGCAGGAGAACAATGTGGTTTTGGTTGATAATTAATTAAAAGGAACCCATAAAATAAAAAGAAAGAAAAAGTAAACTAAATTATTAAGTAATTTTCACAGGCAAGGGCTTATAATCAATAATCAATATTGAAAATCAATAGAATCAAAAGCATGTACAGAAGAAATATTAATTGGTGAATAAAACTCACTATGGCATGATGTCATTTGAATTAAGACAGTGACTATGTGAATAATCATGCATAATAGGTAGGAGTTAAAAAAATGTCTAAATATTCACACTTTAATGAATCAACAAAATCATAAGCATCTGGACATAAGGAGAAGCATGTATGCTGTTCAAGAAGAGGAGCTGAATGCGCTCTGATAAGAAAAACTCAGACGAGAAAGGGAATTCTTAAGTTTGCTCAACTTGGCATATTCTTTCAGAAATAAGAGCTCTGCTGCTTGGATCGTTGAAGAGGAAGACTGATCCTTTCGGAGTTTGGCCTCTTTTTTCTACCTCAAATTCTGGTCCTTGAAATATCTAGATACTAAACCTAATTTGTCGATGTGAATAACTCTGGTGCCAATATAGTCTGCAGCAGGGCACAGGGGGAGTTTCCTGAGCTGGAGGAACCACATGGGACGCTGAGAGAACAGCTTGCATGACAGTGGCTGATGGGACCTGAGCAAGGCCAGGAGCAATGGAAACCAAATCCCCACACATGTATAAAAGAAGCCCCTGGGAACCATTAGCAATCAAGAGCTCTTTGAACAGGGTTGTCAAACAGGGTGTGGGATATCAAACAGGGCGTGGCATGGCAGTTTGGGCTGGAGGGCATGCGGGAAGGGTGCTGTAGCTCTGCTGGCTCAACCAGGAAGCAACGGCCTCCATCTGGCAGAAGACCATTACACTCTCCAAGCTCTGTGCCCACCACAACTGACGCAGCTGCCCAGACAGAGCTCCAGTGGGAACATGCTGCCACCCGGCGTTGGGCCCAAATGACAGCATTGAGCTTGCCAGTGGAAGGCGTGTCCATGTTGAGGAACTCCTCCACTAATCTTTAAAATTAGTCTATTTTTATTTACATTTCTACAGTTGGATTTATTAACTTAATTTGCACTGAAGCTATGCACTTAAGTGAACATGAGAAACTCAGAACTGTTTTTTTATAGAATAAACATAAAAAATTCTAAAGGGTTGTAGACTTTGATATAATTTTTTTTCTGTATCATAAACCATCAGACTTTAACCATCTCACTGAAGGATATTCCTACAGAGATTCAGTGACATAATGTTTCCTTATCTCCCTCCTTACGCCACACCAATGGCCTTTTGAATGATACAGGTCATGAGAAAATGAGCAAAGAAAATATTCTAAGCATATACAGAGGTAACAGCTTTTCATAGAGATAGTCCAGTGCTCAGTCAAAAACTGAGAGTGCTCAATGAACTTACTGTCATCACTGTATGCAGCAGGGGGCCTGTGCCATCCAAATTACTCCAGAGAAAAAGCATCTGTGCTTCCTGAGGGGAATGTATCCCAGCTCCCCTCACACTTTCCACCCCAATGTGGGTCGTGCCATTCACCTCTCTATTTACTTTGTGTCATCCTTGCATTTATAGGCAGTTAGTTAGGTGGTGTTACTTACCTCACGCATTCCACAGGGGTTAATGCTTTCAGATTTGAACACTGACCCACATAAAACCACTGTAAGTTATTTTTTCTACCACATAAACACTAGTCTATTTTTAACTAGTTCTTTATCCTTTTCTGTGTCTTAATCTGGATCTCTGAAGCTTGTAGTTTTCAGCTGAGGCTTGTCGTGTAAAACTTGATCAAAGCCTTGCTACAAATCCAAATAAAATATATTATATGCACAGTCTTTATCAACCTTGCCTGTAAAATGAAGATACAGGTACAAAAATCTTAGGTTGTAGCAATGTATTTTCAAGCATTACAATATGATCTGCTACAGAGGGCTATTCTTTTGATGTTTCATTTGTAGTATATATTGTTCCATGAATGAAGTAATCCTTAATAATTTTTACTCTGTAAACTACAAAAAAGAATGCCAGAGCAAGTAAAGCATAATGTGAAGACCTGCGGTTTCTCTTTAAAAAAAGCAGTGGGTTTTGTTTTGTTTTTTATTGTTATTGCTTAGGGGAGGTTGTTTATTTGCCTGATTCCTTATATTTAAGATAATAGTTTGATGGTTTTTATTTGTTGCCAAATATAGCAATTAGAACTTTTCTGTAGACTTGCATGTGTTTTAAATTGTCTTGTCACTGGGGATAGTAAAAACTTTGGCTAGAGGACAATACCATTTTTCTGTAAATCAGGAGGCTCATGTTCTTACTGATGAGAGAGATTTCCTTGGTATACAAGTCAGTTGGAGTCTTTGCATCATTTTGAAATTATTTATGTATTTTTAAAATATGCCCATGGTGTCAAAGACATATGAAAAGAGTCACAGAACAGCACAAAGAGAAACTCTGTTCCTCACTGTTTTTTTTAAGCTGCTTATTGCTGCACACCTCCTAGGTCCATTGCTCAGCAAACTGGCTCAAGGCAGAGCTTTTTGTCAAGGACTGAAAAGTAGCATTGATTTTGGCATTTGCTTTTCAGAATGGCAGGGACAAGTGTACTATTTGAGGTGGTACTAGCAAGGAAACTACTATTGATATATTTCAGTTCTCATGCAGATACAAATTCAGAGTTACTTTAAAGTACACTTCTTTGGGAATGGTTTTATTTCACTTCATTCCTCCTTGGATAGCACTATACTATTCCAGAAGTGGCAGGCTGGAACTCTGTACTGAGCTCCGTATTTCCTAATCATACTAACATGGCAGGCATAGCAGAGTTTGGCAACTGTGAACTCAAAGCATCACAGAATTACAGAATATGCTGAGCTGGAAGGGACCCACAAGGATCATGGAGTCCAACTCCGTGCCTTGCACAAGACCTTCACACTGATGTTAGTGGTTGACTGGAATGACAAAAACTCTCTCCTGCAAAACAAAATCTAATTTACTGGTTCACCAAAGATTCATGGAATATTAAAGAAAGGAAAAAGAAGGAAAAAAATTCCCTTAACACCTGTGAATGCTAACTATTTCCTTTGTAATTTCTAAACTTTCCCCATACTAATTAACCTCACAACTACCTAGAAATGTGATTACTTTTTCTGTGCTCTGTATGATTCTTTCCCAACATGTGCTATGACTTACTGACCTTATTGAGTCAGCTACTTCAAGTATCTAGAGACTTGGGTCATAGTTGGGAAGAACAACTTTGGCTAATTTGCAAGGCTTTTCCCCACCAAAAATTGCACACTATTGCCCCCAGAATAACCCTTGCTTCCTTTTTTTTTTAGTATTTTGCATGACAGCACCTCAACGCATCATATTTATATTCTCCTCAGTTTTTTTCCAGTAGTCATATTTGATTGATTCAGTATATGCAGGCAGATAAGCAGAAGTTCTTGATTGCTTGTTTTTATCAAGATTATTGCAAACAATTTCCTGAGTTTTCATATACTGTGAACTGATACATCATGCAGGAAGAAACTTGGAACTTTGTTGTGTACAAACAACAAAACAACATACTACTGTTTCACATTACTATGCATTATAGCTTTAAAGGTACCAGTGACATTTTTGAGCATCAGGAGGATAATCTGAAGAACTGGGTAGGCATTAATGGGCACAGACTAGAGCATACCCTGATCCTGGAAAGTGTTGTTGGCTCTTGGTCAGGGTCCCAAATATAATATATAAATATGTCCCTAAGGCAGGAAATTTTAATGGAGAATTTAAATTATTAAGATACTAAAATACCTAATATAAAACTCTTCAAACCTTATTGTTTCATAATTTTATAAAGGAAAAAATTAAAACCTAATTTGATTCACTTGCTTTTGTTGTCTTTTTATAATCATAGATATATAGGTTCATTTTAATAATTGGTGAGACTATTTCCAGGAAATCATACTGTCAATAATACTATTAATTAATAATAATAATCATACCTTGGATGTAATGTAGTAAATTCACACATATATATGAGTCCGGTTTATACAGAAAAGTTTCAGTTTATCAACAAGGAAACAAAGGCATGGAGTGATGAATTGACTTTAACATTTTGTGTATGATAAAAGCCAGCCTGTGACATACTCCTTCACTCCTAACTCAGAACCCAGTGGTTTGTGCAGTGTATTATGTACCACGATATATACATAGAATTTTATGTTCCTTCTCTATTAGCTTTCCGAAAATAATTATCTCTGCAGAGATAAGGTTCAGGGCAAATCTAGGAGGTACAGGAATGAGATATTACTGAATAGTTTTGAATGTAATTTATATTTACATTCAATGACAACAAACAGTAAGTTTATATGTATCTAAGTACTAGATTTTTTTACCTCTTAAAATTCCAGAATGTGAAGTTTTGTGTGATGGAATTTGAGAGATCAAGCTCAAAAACCTGTTGACTCAGAGTTCCCAGATGATAAAACTGTATAAGACATTGCAGAATCAGAATGATATAGCTTCTTCTGTGCAGAAAGACCACATAATAAAGTGTCATCTTTTACATGCTGTGTAAGAACTTGCAATGGAGCTCACTGCATTGCCCAGTGATGGACCTGGTGAAACCAGGAATGAACAGGCTTCAGATATATTGCTCATAAAATGAGATTTCCAATTGTTTAGCCATTCTCACTTTTCAAAATTTCCTCTAAATAAATTGATCTGATATTACAGTATAATATAAACAGTCTTATTCATGTCATGAAACTCTTTTTCCCTTATGTCAGTTTCCTTAGAACTGATTTTAAAATTGTATGGCATATCAGGAAGGATACTGAGGTGCTAGAGCAGGTCCAGAGAAGAGCAACCAGGCTGCTGAAGGGACTTGAGCACAAGTCCTGTGAGGAGAGGCTGAGGGAGCTGAGGTTGTTTAGCCTGGAGAAGTGGAGGCTCAGGACTGACCTCATCACTCTCTACAACTACCTGAGAGAGTGGGGGTCAGTCTCTTCTCCCAGGCAATCAGCAGTAGGACAAAAGGGCACAGGCTTAAGCTCTGCCAGGGGAGGTTTAGGTTGAATATAAGGAAGAAATTCTTTGCAGAGAGAGTAATCAGACATTGGAATGGCCTGCCCAGGGAGATGGAGGATTCATCGTCCCTGGAGGTTTTTAAGATGAGACTGGATATGGCACTGCGTGCCATGGTCTAGTAAACACAGCAGTGTTGGATCAAGGGTTGAACTTGATGATCTTGGATGTCTTTTCCAACCTGGTTGACTCTATGTTTCTATGATATAAAAAAATGTATTTAATCTTAATGGTGACTTAACCTAAATGGGTTCAAAATTCCTTTAGGAATACAAAATAGTTAAGAGGGCCTACTTATTTTTTTTGCTGATTTATTTACAATATTCAAAACCAATTAAAATTTTCTCTAATTATTAGGAATACCTAATCTTCTCTAAGGCATATAAAAATGAAAATAATTAAATAATTAAATAACAGCAGAGAAATTGAGTATAAAGAATAACCAAACTAATTGTAAGACATTAGTAGAAAAAAAGGTTCTGGGAAATTTACCTACAGATTTGATAATGTTTTCTGGTTGCTAGAATCTGTATTTTCTATTTTGAAATATATAGGAAAGGTATGGAAAAAAATGCTTAGAAATTTTTCCTAGATAATAAAGACTAGGGAATTTGAGAAAGAAAAAAAATGCATACTTTTTGGTTTATATTTATCTAAACTTTGTAAGAAATACCACCTACACATAGCTACAGTACAGCATAGTTTAAAACTGTTATGTAAGAACCAAGTTATTCAAAGAAAAAATGAGTGGTTAAAACCTGATTTTGTAATCTCTGCAATTTAATTACCCTGCCTGGTTTATGAAAGTCTGGCAATATTTTCATGTATTTCTTTGGAATCGATTTATTAATTAAAAAATTAGGTCAGCTCCACTGACCTAATTTACTCTAATAAAACCAACTAGGTCACAGTTAAGATTCTCCTTTCACATAGATATTTTCTGTCTCTTTAGTGTTATTGTAATTTAAGTCTGGAGGGCTAGTACAATTAATTCTTTCACACTCTTTGTATTTTACTCTAACACTTGAGCTGCTTATTTAAAACAACATGAGTCCCACAGGTAACAAAAACAGGAGCAAAATACTTGAAATGCCAAATCTAGCCTCTGTATTATTCATGGCATTTGTGGTCTCTGTGGAAATATTAGGGAGAACAAAATCTGTACAAAAAATGTGAAGAGTATTATAATCCTCACTATATTGTCACTGCATCTTCCAGAAAACCAGAAAGGTTATTGGTAATATGAACTGAGCTTCAAGAATTTGTCAACTCTTTACTTCTAGTAAAGATCTCTCACCTATTTTAAGAGAGGATAAGTATCTTTATTTACATGTTTATTAATCTTCGCTTTCTGACCTAAAATAGCTTAGATGAGAAATTTAATCTTTCAGATAGTCGTTATAAGGTAAGAAGGCTATGATAAGTTAATCATTACAGTAAATTAATCAAGTAAATTAATCGTTATAGTCTGACCATAGGCCAAATTGTCTAATAATTCCTTGTCCAGAAGAAATCTGTGATAAGAAAAGTGAGTAACAGAAACCCTGAGTAACTCCTGAAGACAGTGCCCTATTGGAAAACAGGCAATCCAAAACCGCTTAGCTAGAAAGCTTTACTTGTAGGAAGAAATTCTGAGAGAAAATAATCTTCTAGGTTCCAGAACTCATGTCAAAAATCTTTCTGTCAAGCTAGATGACTCAGTTATTTCAAAATAGTAAAATAGTGATCATCTAGTGATTATTATATCTGGTGTAACAGTAAAAATAACAGCTGGAATATGTTCTAATGCCCTCAGAGCACATTTTACATAGGCCTTAAATGTTTCTGTTTCCAGAAGTTTTTCTAGAAGAAGATGAAAAGTTATAGGAGTCAGTTAAACCTAAAAGCCATTGTTGGTAACAATGTCACAAAGTTCCTCTCTTGACCAAAGATGACTGCAGCACTGTAGCAGCTGTGATCACCTTTATATCTGCACTTAATGCATTTTGTAAACTATTTTCCCTCTCAAGCATTCACAAAGAGGATTGGGGTGTAAACACTACTTTCTGTTTCTTCTGAGGAAACTTAATATGATTAAAACCTCCAGTGTTTTGGCAGACTCTGCTTCCAATTGTTCCACTGTTCGTGTCTATTTATTTACATTTTTCCTTATTGTACTTCAGAAACAGATTTATAATTAACTTAGAGCTAATGCATGACTTAACAGCACTAACTGACCAAATAGTAAATAATTACAAAAACAGTTGGGAAAAAATTAGAAAAGGAACATTCCTTTTTATAAATAAAATAAAATATCATTAGTCAATAATTTATAATAAATAATTTTATTATAATTATAATTTTAGTTCTCTGAAGAATATATTACATAGTTCCCTTGCCTTTTTCTGCCTAATAAAGGGTGGGTAGAGAATGATCACTAGTACTTAGATGGAAATATCTGTTACATATATACAAAGCTATCCTTTAAGTCCTTCTATTTACCCATCAGTACCTCAGTACATTACAATTCATATTGCAGCAAGTCACAAGTGATTGCCCATAAATCATAATAAAATATGTCACTTAACATCTAGGTTTTAGTGTAATACCTGAGTTATCTGGAGAGACAATCTGGACATTTAAATTGTATTTGGTTTTCCTTTATCTAAGAAGCAACCACATTCCCCAAATAGCAACTGGGATACACTTCCAAACATAAAAATCATTAAAGAAGAAACTTTTGTTTTGTAAAAGTCCTTATTTCTTCATGAGAAATGGATGCAGAGCACTTTTTGAGTGAAATGCTTTTTAAAGAGCAAATAAATAGGAAAAATATTATAATGATCTTGTTGTGTTGAAACAACACACTTTTTATTAGCTACACATATTTATAGATCTCTGTTTCTAAAAATATTATTCTTGTTACTGTGGAGCTTAAGTGACTCTTATTTTAACAGTTTTGTACCTGACCTTTATTGTGTAAAATGAGGAATCGCTATGCTGGAGCAAGTCTAAAACAATTTTACTTGATGTACCTAACAGCAAACAAAGTACAGTAAAACATTAAGAGATGTTCTAGAACCTAGTGGAATTTTAGACAATCTAAGCTTTTACTTTTTTTCATTCCATCTTTAGTATATTTTTATTAGTTTTCTGCACCAAGGAAGAAACTTTTTTCTTATGCTTCATAACTTTTTTCTTATGCTTCATAATGAAAACAAAATTTGTATTTCACTTGGAGAAAGACAAAAAATGTTCACAAAACAGTCAGTACAGTTACAATGCCAGTGAATTTTAGATTATTATTTAACCAAACTACTAAGAGTAAGGTCAGCAGTTGTCTATAACCCACTTAAGAACTTGGAAAAATTTGGAAAAGCCTAGACTACTCAAAACTTCTGTGGACACAAATGCAATAACCAATTGCTCATTTCAAAGGAGAGGTGGAAAGCATATCTTGGAAATTTTATATGTCTATAGATATTCCCGAAATTTTGCTTTTAATCTGATGAATACACTTGCGAACTTTTATTTGCTAAAAAAAAACAATGATTCTGGGCAGTTAACTCTTTTAGAGAAAATCTGCAGAGATGAGTAATTGCATATTCAGATGACTAATAAGTTTCTTAATTAAGCCATAAGGAGCTGGATATTTCCAGAATTTGTCATCTATGTTGATGAAAAGTGAATTTGAAACATGCATATTGCTGTGCAGAGAACACTAACTGTAGGATAGAAATTATGACATCTGTGGCAACATTTTGTCAATTTTATGTAGATTTAAAATGTAAGGATTGTCTCCGCTGAAGGAGTTTTCTCTACCCATTATGAACAGGGGTCCATAAATTTGTCCCTCACCACAAGAAGTGTATGTGGCTTCTTAACATGACAGCTGATGAAAAGCTGAATATGAGTCAGCAATGTAGCCAGGAGTGCCAGCCATTTCCTGCGGTGCATCAGGCAAAGCATCATCAGCCCCTCAACCAGGAGATGATTGTCCCAATCTACTCTGTACTGGTGCAGCCTCACCTCAGTTCCTGTGTACAGTTTTGGGTGCTACAATATACGAAGGGTATAAAACTATTAGAGAGCATCCGAAGGAGGGCTACAAAGCCAGTGAAGGCTCTAGGGGGAAGTTGCATGACAAACAGCTGAGGTTACTTGGCTTGTTCAGCCTGGAGAAGAGGAGACCGAGGGGAGACCTCATCGCAGTGACCAGTGATGGTATCCAAGGAAACAGCCTGAAACTCTGTCAGGGGAGGTTTAGGTTGGGTATTAGGAAAAATTTCTTCATCCAAAGAGTGGTCAGGTACTGGAACAGTCTTCTCAGGGAAGTGGTCACAGGACTAAGCCTGACAGAGTTCAAGAAGTGTTTGGACAATGCTCTCAGGTACGTAGTGGGACTTTTGGGGTCTTCTGTGTAGGGATCAATGATCCTAGTGGGTCCCTTCCAACTCAGCTTATTGTATTATTTTGTGATCTCCAAGGAGAAAATTAATTTAAAAACTGATAAGAATTGTCAGTCCTTTAGAATGATCCTGTTGTATCAGATCGACAGGATAATTAATTATTGAATAGAACATATTCTTCTCTTCCTTCTGCTTTGTCTGATGTGCAAGGCTTAAACAGTAACCTTCTTCTTTTTTTTCTCCGAGTAAGATCAATGAACAGAATAGGCGAATATAGCAATTAAGTGACTTTTTCTAGTCTGTCTAGGGAATTAAATCTCACTAGAACCTTATATCTGACATTTTCTGTATCCATAAACTTACCTGCGCTAGACGCTTCTCTGACTTTGTGACCTGAGTAAGAACATTTGGCACTGGTGATTTAACTGGGGATTTTTATTTTTTTTTTTTTGCTTTGGTTTTTTTGCTAATTTTGTACTCACTGAGTCTACATGGCATCCCATTCTGCTTCTAGAGTAGATATAATTAATTTTAGCTCTTCACATGTTAAAAGAAACACTTCTGCTTCTTTGTTTTGTGCAAAGACTTACTGTTCATCAGGTGGGCTACATGAAGACTGCCACAGTAAGGAGAACTATGTCTGACATAGTGAGCTTATGCTCTTTTTACAACCAGTGAAAATAATAGGCACCTGAAGAACATGAATATAGCATCCTGAAGAATACAATCAGCAGATATTGGACTGACTCTTTACTAGAAGGTCTCATCCCATCCAGTGTTTTGAAATAACTAAATATGTGAACTTGCTGAGAAGGTTCGAGGGAGAAGAAGGAGCAATACAAGTGTATTGAACAAGGCAACAGAATTATTTTGCTCTAAAAAATATAGATTTTAAGGGTGTGGGCTTTTTTTTTTCATTAAAAATCATGTCTGGTCCTTAAGAAACTATAAACCTAAATAATACCTATAGTATAGCAACGTGTTACTATGCATATAATAGTTTTGAAAACTAAATCCACCTTTGCAGTGCCATGTGCCTTTGTGTGGCACTTTCTGCATATAAACCCAAACTAATCAGTTTTTCCTTCAAAGCTTTACTTTTTATTAACCAATCACTTATATTTAAAATAAGTAATTTTACTTCTAGGAAAGATGTCTCATTCACTTTTGCACTTATATAAAAGACTCAGTAGCTACCACCATTTCACCATTTCTCAGATGAGATGGCAGCAGGTTGATTCCTGCAGGTGAGTGAAGAAGATGCTCTGTTTCATAAGAATTTCAAATAAGAAACATTCAATGATTAAGAACCATATGAAATAAATTAAGAACCATAGAGTCGAATACTTTGTTGACAGCAGATAACTGATGTTCTTGGGAACACAAAGCTGTAGTGAAGGAAGCCCAGAATACCACTTGCTTTAACCAAGCTTCCAATTCAAGCTTATTTTTCTTTTCTGAACTTATCTGATAACTTCTGTAGTACATATAGAATTTTGCAATCTTCTATGGTCTATAAAAATCAGTTCCACAGTTTAACAATTCATGGAGTGATAAGACTGTCCCTCTTTTTGTTTTGTTGACAAGTTATATGCAATATGTTGAAGGGGAGGCTTTAATTTCTGACACTAGCATTTATGCCTGGACAGGGAAGTGAACACTCCACGCTCCTCTCTTTGAAGCTGCTGGAAGAAAAAAAAGTTGTAGGTCCACAAAATATTATTGCCTTAATTGTAGGTTTTTCTCCATAAATAGAAAATATTACAATTGACATTGGAAAGTTAGTGTGTTTGCATAAAGTTTCCATGAAAATATATGAGGTTTTATTTTTTAAGAGCAGATATTTAAAAAAAAAAAGCAAGGAAAAATCTCTTAAAAATTAAAGAGGGACTAATAAGGTTGTTCTTTTGTACATATAATTGAAAATTTTACTTGTCTTTTATGAAATAAAATGTAAAATGAGAGATGATGAAACAAAATGCAGAAAAATCAGACAGTACAGTACTTTCCTATGAGGAATACATGTAGAAATCACAACCACAGTAATTTGAAATCACCCGTATAAATGTGTAGAAGTAAATAATGCTGTTCAAGTTCATGTAAAGACTTTTTAATGTGCCCATTATATAAAGAAGACGGTTTTCTTATACTATCACTAATATTTTTGACAAAAAAAGAAATAGTCATTCCAAGAATAAAGTAAAATTATGTGTAATTTAATAGTTTTGATGTTCAGAGGCACAAAAGGAAAAAACATATTGGGTTGGTAAATTGTCACTTTGGCTGAAGCATTGGCAAAAAAGCTTTGCTCTAGCAATTGCTTTTAATAAATTACTGGCATCATTATATGGAGTGAAAACAATGTTCATGCTTTTGCCCCTGTTCATCCACCTTACAATACAGAAGCTATAATTTTTTTCCTCATGTGTTGGGCCAGTTTTCCCTGTAGAGGAACTCTAAATCTTTGCTGTCCCATAAATATGTGAACATAAACAGGGATTTATTGCAATTTAGCTCCTGTTTTGGTGGAGGAGGTTTATGGTGCTGAGAAAACTCATTAATTTAATTCACAGCTCATAGTATAAACATAACCTTTACAATATATAACAGCAGAAATTATGCGTGGTTATGATTTACTGTTTGTGTTTTTGAAGGAGAAAGAAGTGCAAACTTGTTTTGCCACTTCCAGTTTTAATACTCACTGATTAAGTTGAAGAATGAATATGATACTGCTATAAATAACAATCTATGCACATTCAGTTTTTGCTAGTTTCAATTTTATTTTAAATACTAAAATTTAGAAGCTGTGAGTCAGAGAAGCAACTTCAAAAAGCATATCCCATACAGAACTGCTATTAACCTCTTCATTTTTACAACACTAAATCTACTTAAAAGACAGATTTCTGAAGGTCTGTTTTGAACATTTACAAAACAAACGAAAAAAGTAAGAGGTAAAGTAACTGTTGTAATAGTGTTAAATTGCTCTTTAGGTCTTGCACAGTTAGGTATGCATATTTTATTAGGATTCATATACTCATTGAAGTGGAAAACCTCAATTTTGAATCTTGGGAGGCTGTTAATATAATAATTGTAATATATTCATATCGTGTAATGCTATTATGAGTTTACCTATGCTTCCACTGAATTTTAAGAGAAAACTGTGATGCTTGAAAATTTGGCACTTAGATCAAAAGAACTGTAAAATTTTGGTGTTTCTCTTTTCACTCACTTTGTTGAAATCTTAAATACCTAAAGAGATAACACATATAATTTTGAAATCCCGGTATTTTTTTATATATATTCTGGGATGTTCTTGATATGTTTCTCATACTTTAACTTCCTGTAATATTGTGCAGAGTATTTTGAAAAATGTATATAAGTCATGTTATTGGGATGTTGCAAGGTTAAATACATTCGGCTGAAGTCTTTTGAATATCTTACAGCCTATATATAAAGTTAAAAATATGTCATCAAGAACTCTTGACCAATCAAATCATAGTTCCTTTAAAGAGCCATTTTCTCTCTATAAGACACTGTTTTAATAAAGAATTCATGAAAGTGAAGCGTACATAATATACATGTTTTCTTTAATGATTCTAATATATCGTTGCTATTAATAATCTTAAAATAATGTATTTTACTATTTAGAAATTATGAGAGCACTAGGAATCATTACAGTGATAAACTGTATTGTAAAATGTGATTTTCATATTGTAAATGAAGCTTCAATTTAAATTCACTAAAGTTATGATAAAAATTCCTGTTGAAAAGATTTTATTATTGAAAGCCTTTAATTCATAAACCCTATAATTCCTTCAAACTGCAATAAAACATTGCAGACTAGAAACTATTTTACAAAGAATGTCAATTACTTTTAGTTCATCCTTCATCTGAGAGCCACTGGTGGTCCCCTTATGATCAAAATTTATTTCTATGACTCATATCTTGTTTGCATTTGTAAGATATATGGAGAAAAACTATATCTCCTTCATACTTCTTCACAGATTTTTCCAACTCCTTTCCTTTGTGTGGTGACAGTTTCAGTATAATGCAAGAAAGTAAAGTTCCAGAAATGTAGCTGTAATATTTTAATTTAAAATACGTAGGTTGTTTTACAAAATTAGCTTTCATTAATTACTCAACTTTCCTTCCAAGCTGTGAAAAGAAATAAATGAGAGCTTTTCCTTCAACAGTTGTTAAGAAGAAAACACAATGGTGTCCGTAGTCACATTGAAAGAATATTAGTGTTCTTCAAGAATGTATTAATAAAAAGAGGTGAAAAAATCAAGAGCTAGAAAACATTTTTATAGATTATTTAGTGAATTATACATTTAAAATACTAATTTTTTATACACCTGCATGTTCATATCTTTATGTGTACTGAGTAATATATTATTCCAAAAGTTGAACAGGTGCTGTTTGGATGACTCCAGATGAAGTTTGTATGCAATATGAGGACACAGAGGACACATATGTTCTTACAAAATAGGGGTCATGAGATTATTTAACCTGAAATTCAGTAAGATTTGTCAGATAATTTCCCTAGAATCTATTTTAATTTTCAGTATAAAAGCCGAGTAGTAGAATACATAAACTGTTTTCTTTGTATTAGTTTCTTTTTTACAACATATTTGACTAGCATGAAGAGATGATCAAAGGAAACTTCTTAGAATATAGTTACAGATATTCTACAATCTATTTCTGAAGCTAATAATTTTCCATTTCTACAAACAATGGCAGAAGACCCCATTACTGATTCCAGATAAAAATATTTTGAGCTTTGATGAACTCAAATAATAGAGAACATACTGAAAAAAGTAAGAAGCATAACAGTGAAATGCTTGGCAATGTATTTTTAAGATTTAAAACATAAGGGCCATATAGTGACTGTAATTTGTATAATCAATAATAATGTAAGAACAATGATGTAGCAATATTGAGAGTTCTGCTAAGGAATTACAATACCCCAAGTGAAGCAGTCTAGCTAATACAAAAATGTTTTCTTGAGTGCTAAACCTACTGAGTGAAAAATCAAAACTGAACACTGGCATATTTTAAAGAAAGGTTTTATATAAAGCAAGCCAGTCTAAATCTAAAGAGCTCAACTAAGTATTTGAATATTGTAATATCCATAAATCCATAAATAAATTCAAATAGCGTTATAGAAATCTGCAAGTAGATTTCCCTAATACCCAAAAATCAGAAGAAGACAATTGACTTTCAGCTTTGTAAATCAGGACTAATCATTCAAACCTGAAGATAAATGACTATGATCAGATGGAAGACTTTTATACGAGAGGAAAATACCATTTCATGTGATCCTACACAAATCTATTTCCGTAATTCACTAATTCATTAGTGAAAATAGTCAAGTGGAACAAATTTAGAATATATATGCCAATAGTATATTTCAACACTATATGTATCAATGTCTCTCACATATATTGTCTCTCATAGGATCCTTCTTGACAAAATATCCAACGTACAGATGGGCAAGCTCATGATACATTGAGTGAACATTTTATTGTTGGCTTGGGCTCAAAACTATAGTAAATTATATCAGGCAGGTAGCCAACTACCAGTGGGGTTACCTAGGGTTCAGTTTTAGGGCTAGTGCTCTTTTAATTTTTTATAGATGGTCTATGTGAAGGAATCAAATCTACCTTAAACAAATTTGCTGATGGTAGTAAACTAGGAGGAGCTGTGGACTCCCTTGAGGGTACAGAGTTCTTAAAGGGACATCTGGATAGACTAGAGAGCTGGGCATTCATCAGCTCTATGAAATTCAACATGAGCAAGTGCTGGATTCTCCAGCTGGGCTAGGGAAATTCTGATTATATGTACAAACTGGGGGATAAGAGGCTGGAGAATAGCCATGTATGAAGAGGCATGGGGGATTTCATTTCTTGGAAGCTGCATATGTGTCAACAGTTGCCCAGGCAGCAAGAGGGGGGCAACTGTTACATGGGGTGCATCAAGCACAGCATAGAGATGTAGTCAAAGGAGGTGATTTTCCCATTCTACTCTGCACTGGTGCAGTCCCACCTCCAGTACTGTGTTCAGTTTTGGCCACCTCAGTATAACGACATCAGACTATTAGTGTGTCCAAAGGAGGGCAACCAAGATGATGAAGTCTTTCGAAGACAAGACTTATGAGGAGTGGCTGAGGTCACTTGGCTTGTTCAGCTTGGAAAAGAGAAGACTGAGGTGTGACTTCATTGCAATCTACAGCTTCCTCAAGGGGGACAAAAGAGGTGAAGGTTTTGATCTCCTCTCTCTCATGAGACCAGTGATGGGACACATGAGAAATGGTATGAAACTGCTTCAGAGGTAGCTCAAACTGGGCATTGGGAAGACTTTGTTCACTGAGAGGGTGGTCTGTCACTGGAACAAGATCTCAGGAAAGTGTTCACAGAAGCAAGCCTGTCAGAATTCCAGAAGCATCTGGACAATGCTTTTAATTATAGGGGTTAGTTTTAGGTAGTCCTGTGGGGAGCTGGGAGTTGGACTCAGTGATCCCTATGGGTCCTTTCCAACTGCAGATATTCTGTGATTCTTTCCAACTGCAGATATTCTGTGATTCTGTAAGGTCAAATGTACGTTATTCTACTGGTTACAAAAATAATTTTTCTGATAAAATTAAAAAAGTATACTAATGTGTGTGGTCTGTTGTAGATTTGTAATGGTACTTTCTGGTGTCGTTTGAAAAGAATATAGTATTGATTGTTTGTTTGCTTATTTATTGTTGGTTTTGTTTTGAATTGTTTTCCTAAACCAGATGAAATACCAAATTAGAAGAACAAGGAAGTTGGAGAAGGGTGTAGAGAACAAGTCCAATGAGGAGTGGCTGAAGGAATGGGGGATTTTATCCTGGAGAAAAGGAGGCTCAGGGAGGACCTTACTGCTGTCTACAAGTATCTGAAAAGGAGGTTGTAGTGAGGTGGGGGTTGGTCTCTTCTGCCAGGCAACAAGTGACAGGATAAGAGGAAATGGCCTCAAATTGCACCAAGGGAGGTTTTAAATTTCTAAGAAACATCTCTTCACTGAGAGGGTTAGCAAGCACTGGAAGAGATCTGCCCAGAGAAGTGGTTGAGTCCCCATCCCTGGAGATATTTCAAAAATGTTTAAAAGTCGACTTAAGGACATGATTTAGTCATGGACTTGGCAGAGTTAGCTTTACAGCTAGACTTGATGATCTCAGAGGTCTTTTCCAACCTGAAAGATTCTATGATTATTATATGTCAAGCTTCATAGATATAATTGGATAGTTTTTGAAGACAGTTCTTTATGGTTAAAGAATATCTGAAATTGATCTTTTGTTAATTTTTAATACAAATGTCTCTGATGATATAAGAATGCTTAACTAATAAAAGAAAGATCAAATTGGTAACAAATAAAAAATACAATTGTATTAACACTTATAGAGGGACTACATTTTGAAAACTTTCTTTATAAACAAACTTGATTCATTTTATTATCATCTATAGGTGATAATAAAAAGAAAATGAAAGAGTAAGTTACGTCCTGATACTTCTTTCCAGAGAGCAGTGGAAAAGATTTTTTTCGGGGTTATTTGCCTATAAGCAAACAAAAGAACAATAAACATTTTTCAAAATATGTGATTTACTTTACTCTTCAGCATTACGTTGACTTTCACATATAAATATTTTCTACTAAAAGCAGCATGGGTGTGTGACACTTATGCTACATCCACCTCAAAAATTAAAATACTTGACAGAAATTTTTGATGAACTCAAAGGTTCCATCAAAAAAAACATATCACCAGCATATTTTTTTGGATAGTGATATTCATATATCCTAAGAAAGGCATACTGTGGGCTAGATTGAACAGCATTTAAGAGTAATTCTAAAGTATCACCAACTGTGTCTTCACAACTATAGTTCTAGGTGGGAACATCCTGTAGGAGTATAGATTCATCTTTTAGGGGTGCCTAAGTTGCTTCACTAAATAACGAGCCTAGATCTTTCTAGCTCTGAATATTCCACTAGAAATTGACACACTTGCAGTGTTATGTGATTTCTTTTCTACCAACATGGACTGGTAATAGGACACTCAGATTATTTAATTCAGAAACTTTGAAATATTGAAATATCAATGCTAGGTCTGTTTGGTCCTTTCAGTATCTGAAGGTCACTTTTCAGGCATTTTTTTCTCTCCTAGAGATTAATTCCTATATCATCCTATATCATCCTTCAACAACTTGACTGGAAGGAGATTCATTTCATGTAGTCCTAGACAGGTAAACATTAGTTTAAGTTAGCTGGATAAACATCCCCAAGGAGAGGGATAAAAGGAGCATTCATCCTAACTGAAGATAGATGTATAAGCAAAGCAGATGACTATTTTTATTTCTGCATCTCTGGTGCACAATCCTGAACTCAAGTTATACACCTAATGTTGATTCAGTGAACCAGCCTCTAAATGCCTCAAATTTGATTCTTCAAACCTCCTGACCTCCCTCATTACGTTCTCATGCTCTTTCAGATCTTTCCTAAGCCACAGTTAAATCCTCCTAGATTTTTCCCAGCAAATTTGACAGGAAGAACTGTAAAGTTAGGAACAGAAAATACCTTCCTAATTGTTTCTAATTATTTATTAAAGCAACTGAGAATTATAAGCAAGCTGTCACTTCTCCTCCTTTCATTAATCAGAGATTCACCACTATTTCAGGCTGAGCTGAATTTTTCTGTCTCTTTGCCCTCTTGTCAAAAGTCTTTAACTGCAATGGAAGATTCTGCAAAGCATATATTCTGCTTTGAGATGGGCTCCTCTTCCTATGCCATGTACTCACACTGAAAAGACATAAATCCAGGAGACCACACTATACCTTGGAGAGTGACTATGGGGACATTTTTGTCCCATTAGCAATAGACTAGTAGTTGATAATGCTCCAGTAAGTCTCAGTTGCTCTTCTACAAGATATGAAAGAACTCCCTTGAATAGGTCAGTCATTTTAGAATGGAGTACAGGAAGATACGTGTATCACTATTTCCACACATTGTCTGAAAGAGTTCACAATGTATATATTTCTATACAGTATGAACACAATAAGCCTATTTTTAGCACTGGGGGAAGGATAATCCCATGTAAAGGTACTCCTACTGAAAATTGGAATCTTCTTTATCTTTCCACCATGAGTCCAAAAGCAGATGCAGCCTTGATCTAGATATGATCTTCTACAGCAATAGGAACTGCAGCTTCATCTCATGATGCAGGACTCATGCAAGAGGTTCATCACCTCTGCTTCTGCTAATTTGGTAGGGATGGTAATAATTAGGCATATAAACTTCGGTTGTCTCTGTTCCTTTAAATTCTTGAAAGCAAGACATTCCTTTTCATACAGCAGAAGTGCTGACTTGTAGAGAATCTGCTACCAACTGGAACATAAGAGTTTCCAGACTGCACAGTTATATCTCTAGACTGTAAGAATTGCTTTGCAGCTTGACTTCTTAATAGTATATTGATGTATTTTTTGTTGGAGACCAAGAATCTGTGACAGACAATAGTCTGCCTATCTCCAAGATTCCTGCTGTCACCCTTGAAGAGAAAGTTTGGATTCAACAATAAACTCCTGGTCTTCTCAAATTAATTTTCCACTTCAGAAGAAAAGTTGGTAGCATTACTGGGACATATGTAACTAGTTGTTTACTCTTGACATTGTAGTCCTACATATTGTTAATGGTAGCTGTGTATTGCCGTGAGGTTATTTCTTCACCTGTCTACCTTGTTCCCTCTCTCATCCATTATCTTTGTTTCTCCTCTTTTCACCCTTGGATAGCTGATCTCCAAGAAGAGAGAAGCCCATATAGCTCATTATTTCACATTTTCTCCCTCACAGATGGTACCCCCACCTGCAGATCTGCCCTTTTTATGCCATTACTAACTTCATGCTCTGTTTAAACTCTGTTATGTTTGCAACCAGGTCACCTGCTGAGGGAATGGCTACTTCTGACAAGACCCAATCTCCTATTGAGCAAATGAGCTACAGACACAGAGGCCCAATTATTATTAAGTGTTAGCATAATTGTAATTATAAGTAGAGTGTTTCATTATAATACAGCTGTGGAGGCTTTAATGCGTCCCTGTAATGTACTTTATTAATAAAGCTGTATAGAACTGCTGACTTTACAATTTTCTGGATCACATTTATGATAACAAAAGAGGATATGAAAATGAATTCACTATGGGAGACCTACTGTGTTAGTTACTATGATTCACAAGTTTATTATGGTAATAAAGCAACATGAGACAATAATGTTTGGAACTGAAATACACTAATGATGCTTCATATTGTTCCAAAAACATTATGCAAAAGTGGTAAAAAGTGTTATGACTTGCAGATAGTCAAATGCAGCAGATGTCACACTACTGAATACAAGTGAGAGAGACAATAATATTAACTCCTGAAATGTTTGCTGCTTCCTCACAAGTCTTCCAAAGTTAAGAGAACGTTTAAGTTGGTTGATGCGTTGGCTGGCAGAAAAAGATGATTTCTATTAATTTGTACCAATTTTTAAAGCAATATTTGAGTGAAAGTCTGTATGATCTTGCCTTCACTAGATGTTTTCATTACTTAAGTTAATTTTAGTGCTATAGACTACAGTGTGCCGAGGAATAGCAGTAATTTAGTCTTGCAGCAAAGGTGTGCTGTGACTCACAAAGTTTGTCATCTTAGTAATGACTGAAGGGTACAATATGCATTAGGTGCACTGCAGCATGATATGGATGATGAGAATCATGGAAAATTATAATTTAAAGTAAGATTTTAAAAAAATTATAACTATATGCCAACACAATAACAGTGAGGACATTTAATGAAAATAAAGGTAGCATATGCAGAAAATTATGAAAATATATACTTTCTCATAAACTGTACTGAACAAATTGCTAATAGGAAATTTGCAAAGTCAAGAAAAGAAAATAAATTTAAATGGAGTCTTTATATGTAGATAGTGGTAGATGTAGAATTTGGTGTCCCTAAATGACCCTTAAAATAAAAGGAGAAACCTAGCCCGCCTATCTCAGGGACCTGCTTAAAGCAGTAAGTTCTGTCATTCATTGGACCTCATTGAGTACCTCTTTTAATTATTCTGCAAATGTCTTATGTATTTAATTTTGTTTGCCAGCACAGGTTTGAGATGTGTTTTTTTCTGAGATGGGAAATTTTTGTCCAATTGTAAAATTTAATTTTAAACTACAATTAGGTGGGCTATAAAAAAGAAAAGGGGTTCTGCAAGCAAATTTGAAACCATCAGTCTTCTTTGAACTCAGCTGTCTGTCCTATAATCTGTTTGGTCTCTGTCTCTTCTCTGGTTGGTCTTGTGCTGCTTACATGCTGGATTTTACAGTGTCCTCATGTTAACTGGAAAGTAGAACGAAACTCCATGTAATTGTGGTTGAACCCCCTTTGACTTTATGGAAATTTCGAAGTCCCATAACAACCACAACTGTAAGTGAATGCCCAAACTAGTAGATTACTAGGTAAAAAAGTGCTTTTCTCCACTCTTTTAGCAAGAAACTTGAGATAGACATTTCCTATAATTTCCCTCTAGTAGAAAGAGCCAGATAGTTGACCTAATTAACTGAGTTTCTTTTTGAAAAAACTCATTTGAAGATTTCTTACACATTGTTGCGGTTTAACCCCGGCTGGCATCACAGCCTCACTCACTCACTCACTCACTCACTCACTCACTCACTCACTCACTCACTCACTCACAGGATAGGCGAGAGAAGACTAAAAGTGAGAAAACTCTTGAGTTGAGACAAGGACAATTTAATAGGTAAAGCATAAGCCTTATTCTCAAGGAAAGCAAAATAAGGAATTAATTTACTGTTTCCCATGGGCAGGCAGGTGTTCAGCCATCTTCAGGAAAGCAGGGCCCCATCAAGCCTAATGGCTACTTGGGAAGGAAAACATCATCATTGTGTGAACTTTCCCTCTCTTCCTTTTTCTTTCCCCTTCTCTATATGGTGTGCTTGATGTCATACACTCTGGAATATTTCTTTGGTCAGTTGGGGGTCAGCTGTCCCAGCTGTGTCCCCTCTGGACACAACTCCAACAGGTGATGTCCTTCCTGTGTTGGGGACTCCAGAGCTGAATGCAGTACTCAGGTGGGAGTCTCACAAGAGCAGAAGGCAGAAACACCTCCCTTGACCTGCTGGTCACACCTCTTTTGATGAAGCCCAGGCTTTATTAGCTGTAAGTGCATATTGATGAGTTATGGTTTTTCATCCACCAGTACTCCAAGTCCTCCTTCTCAGGACTGCTCTCAATTCCTTTATCACTCAGCCTGTATTGATACCAACGATTGCCCCAACCCACATGTAGCATCTTGCACTTGCCTTGTTGAATCTCATGAGTTTTCCATGAGGCATTTTTGAGCTTGTCCAGGTCCCTCTGGATGGCATCCCATCTCTCTCAGGTATGTCAACTACACAGCTCAGCTTGATGTTGTCTAAAAATTTGTTGAGGGTCCCTTTGATCCCAAAGTCCATGATGACAATATTAAACAATACTAGTTCCGGTGTGGACCCTGAGGAGCTTGCTATTGAACCCTATCTGACATTGAGACATTGACAACAACCCTCTGGATGTGACCTTCCTACCAAATCTTCATCCAGCAAACAGTGCACCCATCCAATCCATATCTCATATATAGAGAGGAGGGAGTTCTGGGGGACTGTGTAAAAGGCCTTACAGAAGTCCAGACAGATGACATCTGTAGTTCTTCCCTTGTCCACTGATGTAGTCCCTCCATCATGGAAGGCCATGATGGCTTTTTAAAAATGGGTGCAATCTTGAATTAATTGTCATTGAATGTTATAAGATGCAATGGCCCATGGTTCACAATGCTGATCAGTTAGAAGTCTGGTGAGTCTCAAGGTACCCTACCACTCTTAGACACTTCATTTTTCATTGATTATTGAGCAATACACAGCATTAAAAGAAAGATTAAATGAGAACTGCAAAAGAAGACTGAGTCAAAGCAAATTTCACTGGACTTGAAAGCATTTAGAAATGTGGAAGATTTAAACTTCCCTTGAAATGTTTGATAAATGAGTGGCAGCAGGAAAAAGACATTTAGAGGCAGTCTTTTTTTCTAAAGCTGCTATTTCTGATAACATTACCTGATTTTAATACTGCTCAGTTAATTTAAGCAGAGGAGGATAAGTCCATAACTATTAAAGAAATGAGAGGTGCTGAGTTTCATATAAAATAGATGGAAAGCTGCTTTTAATAGAGTTTATTAAAAGAAAAGTAGAGAGAAATTTGTAATGCATCTATGGATGGATCTCATCTTGCAATTGGGAGAGTAATTCGAATCCCCTATTATGAATAGAAATGAAAGGAAATTTAAACAAACAATCAAACTAAACAACAAAGAAGCATTTAAAGAACTTGATTGAAACAAATTTGAGATAACAAAATATGCAGATTTGCTGAGGAAACCAAATTACCCAAACAAAAATGAATGCAACGGAGAATGGTTAAGTTACTTGAAGTACTGAAGAATGTACTATAAGGAATGATATTAAAATAGAAATTAAAAACTGGAGTCCATTCAAAACTGTGTAATGTGGAGAACAAAGCCAACTCTTAACATTTGGAAAAAAACAGAAGAAACTGTAATGACCACTGCAAGTATCAAAATAGGGTATGCCTTATTGGCAAAGAGGATAAACTATGATGAATTTACAAGACTTATTCCTAAATTATTATAACAATGAAGGAATGGTTAAAAGTTACATAGGAACTGTACTAATTTGAAGTGATACAAAAGGCACTGTGATGCCAAAAATAATGAAATTAGTACTGTTAGAGATATGTAGGCAACAAAAATGAGAGAGCATAATTATTTGGGTGTTATCCAGATTATTTTATCTACAAACATAATTGTATCAGACAAATATATATGCCAATACATAGAACATGCTGCCTTTTTTTTTTTTTATTATTATTTTTACCAGAATTATACCACAAATAATTAGATTATACCTGGTCATTCATTTGACTTCAGCTCAAATAAAAGAAAAAAACCCAACCCTGCCACTGAGTATGAAGACAGCATAGATGAAGATTCAGGAAAAGTTCACCATACTCTGAAGTAGAGTTTAAACAGAACACTTTGTTTTAATCTTGATATCAGAGATGGAAGGAAAAAAATATATATAAAGTTCATAAACTTTATTGTTGTTGAACCATATGAAAAATGCAAAATTATAGAGAAATTACTTAGAAAACTAGGTATTTAGGCTTATAGATAGGCTCAAAGAAGCAAATACCTAGAAAGGAACATTTTCATATAACTACAAAGAGAAACATTTTTTGAGAGTTGGCTGATGCCAAGTATTTTTTAATTTGATTCAGTATCCAGACCCTGGCATATGACAATAGAAAACTAGAGCTCATATTTATGCACACTGTATATTTTCTTGGAAAATGTCATTTCCTCTGTTCGCTGTATGGTGTTTAACTCTTGCTTCATCTTTCTGAGATATGCAGTGGATTTATTTTATAACATAGAGACAGGTAATTTTTACACAGCTGATGCTTTGTTTGACAAGTGACAGTAAAAGAGTGTGGCCAGAGACTCCAACCCGTCTTGGAGAAAACTATGGATTTTTGGCTAAATCTAAACAAAACAAAACAAAACAAAAAATAAAACACCTAACCCAACCAACCAACAAACAAAGGCAACAAAAAATCACCCCCAAACAAATGAAAAAAACAAAACCAACAAACAAAAATAATAATAATAAAAAAAATTAAACTTTTGCTACTAAAAACACACCTGGGAAGAAATTAAGATATAAAGAAGATGCAGTTAAACTCAGTGTACCTGCCATAGCAGAGAAGAAAGGATATTTAGAATTCTATGGTTATATCAGTAACCCCAGAGTGCTACAGGACAAAATTGTCCAATAAAGCTGATGTGCAAATTCCAGCAATGTAAATAATTGAAATTATTTTAGTTAGTTAGTTAGTTACTTAGTTAGTTTGTTAGTTAGTTATAGTATTGTCTTGCACTACATAATTTTTAAAAAATGAACCTTAAAACTTTAGAACTGTTGTGATAAACAGAAAACTAAAGATATGTGTCTGATGTAATCTAGTAAATGCATCTTTGCAGGCTCTCTGCTGGTGGGTTAGTAGCCTGGCAATTTTTTACAATACACCTGACTTTCTTCTTTGATTGCATTGCAGTCATGCCTTAACTTACTCATAATAATACAGGAATATTAAAGAAACAGTGTTTCATGATAGCTGGTTCTAAATGCCATGGATTATTTAAACAATTATGTTCTACTGTGTTCATATAAAGAGGATAAATCTGTTCTTAGTGTCAGGTATGAAAAGCTTTACTTTAATTCTAGAGGGAAATTGATAGCTCAAATTGGCTGTAAGCTGCTTACTGACCATTTCTGTGATTAATTTCTGAATTTCTAATTATGTTGACAAACATTTTTCTCTACAGATGTAGAGATTTTCACCATAAATATATGGATCAGACAGATTCTAGACTTCTAGATCCAATTTCTAGAGTGGCATTTTACTATTTTTAAAAAAAGCCTAACAACCTAACCTTTCTGAAATGTTTAGGAAACTTCTTGAACAGTGCTTGGTTTTTTTCATGATTTTTGGCCACAGGCACAGAAATATAAACTTAGGCTCCATTTCAAATATTAATTTTTAATCTTTTGTTTAACTTTCAGATAAAAAGTTGAATATTTTTTAGTGATGGTGAGTTTTTTTGTTCATTTGTTTTTTTCAGATCACCTTTATATGTCTTATTTCCTGAAAAAAATAGAATTTGTTCATTAGGAGCAAGTCAATGTATTATTTTAGGCAGAAGTCTAGTTGCAGGAGCTATCTATATATTTCAAATAACAGCCCTTACAGAAAACATCTTTCTGCTTTATATTTTAAAAGTCAAAACAATTACTTTCAATATCAATGAGTTCTTCAATATAGATGTTGTTCTTTGATTAAGAACAACAAAATCCCTTTCTAAGACTTCTCGGCTGGAAATTCTTGTCAGAAAATCTCTTCAGTGGAGTATTTGGTGGTGTATTGCCTAAAAAGAAATAGCCAAACTAAATTCCCAGTTTGGTATACCAAAAGTGTAGCTAAAATTTCCCTCATTTGAAGAAAATAGAATATATTAGTATATGAAAAGAATATAATGGATAATAACAGTATTTAATCAAATATACTTTTTTTTGGTAGTCATATAAGTGCCTTTGTAAAAATAAACTTATTCATTTTATAAGTTCTTTTTCTGTACTAGGCGATTGTCCAGAAATATACATATATGAATTTCCTATCTCCAAAATGAGCAACCTCTTTATTTAAGAGAGAGCAGCCTCTTTATTTAAACATAATGATTCTGAATGAAGTGTCTAACACATATTTGTGTCTAGATTAAAACTGCACACAATAACAGTAGCTAAGATGAAATTGCTGCTTTATTATGAGCATTCTTTGTGTGTTACAATTTAAACACAAGAGTTTATATGGCTGAGTGCAGTAAGACTGTGACCAATATGAACAAATCCCCAAAACTCTTATGTTTACATAAATAAAATACTAAAGAAGTGTCATGGAGTGACTTTGGGATTCAGCAAATTTGAAGCATCTGGAAAACTTTTATCCGCTCAGATTTCTAAGAATCACATTCACTGGCATTGTTTTGTTACACAAACACCCGTTGGAGTACCAGCTGGTTGCAGAAGTACATTTTTAAGCCTTATAGATATGATTGTATTCATCACCTTAATCAATGGTATTGAAATTTCATATTAAGAAAGATCAGGTCAATAATTACTGTGTTTCTTTGAGGGTGTCTGTTAACTGTCACAGTCAAAGCCACAAATAGATAGATTAAATGCTTATCTAGTCACTCTCATCTAAGCAACAATACAGTTCAGAAAGGACAGTAATTTAGTAGCTGTAATATTTGATCCTCAAAAAATAACTTTTTCAAGATTGGACCATCAGTTATTTATGGCCTACATGATAACATGATAAGCATATTCACTGGGTTTAATTTCAGGGTTTTTTTCAGCTGCCTGACTTGGTGTGAAAAGAGAATAAGGAGCTCTTTTTTTGCTCCTCTTCGTAAGGCTTTTTCCTATAATGTATGTACTTATTAACTATCATAGAATCTGAGGAGAGGCAAGAGTTCATGCTTACTGCTTTACTACTCTGTTGTAGAGCACTCACAGAACTTGTTTATAAAACACTGGTATATAAAGCAAATAGGACACATATATCCCTTTAGTGTATCACACTCTCTTTGCCTTCATGTCTTTTAAACCAGTCAAATTAAGAATGTAATAGACCTATCTTTTGAAATGTATTTACATATAAATGATATTATGGAAATATAACTTTTTTCAAGAATCAAGGAGAATCAAAAATAACAATGAACACGTAATTTTATTTATTCCATTAAATATTCATTGGATTGTAACAGTTTATTGCTATTATGCCAAATTAGATTTAAAAGTATAGTCACTGCCTTAAAAACCTATAATAATCTTTTCAGGCATCCATTCAAATAGGAACACTTAAAACTGAGCTTTATTTTATTATTGTGATAATTTAAAGTTTTAAAGAGATAACGAATGAAAACGGGCTGTACAAAACTCTTGGCACTTTATGCAGCAGATTGTTATACAGCAGAGTACTGAAGAATTTTACTTTCACTTAGCAGAAAATTTGCAAAACTGTTGAACACCTGGTTCTGGGACAAAATGTTTTTCAACCTTCTACTATTTATTTTGTACCTTTTTATTTGTCTAAATTCTGCTTTAAATTCTCTGTTTCAATTGTAATGTCTTCATTATTAGCACAAGGGCAAGTATTCTTTTTCTTTTTCTTTTTCTTTTTCTTTTTCTTTTTCTTTTTCTTTTTCTTTTTCTTTTTCTTTTTCTTTTTCTTTTTCTTTTTCTTTTTCTTTTTCTTTTTTTTCTTTTTCTTTTTTCCTTTTCATTTTCCTTTTTCCTTTTCATTTTTCCTTTTCCTTCTCTTTCTCCTTCTGTTTTTCCTTGTCCTTTTCCTTCTCCTTCTCTTTCTCCTCCTACTTCTCTTTCTCTTTTTCCCCTTCTTTTGTAAATGTGAACTAACAAAGCAAACTTAGCCTCATGGGAAGAATACAAAATCAGAGCATTGTGAATTTGTGAGCAACTACTCTATTGACCCATAGCATATTCACTAATATTAACCAGGACAAATATCACACAAAGCAGCTCGAGATTTTCTGGCTTCTACCTGCCTTTTTTCACTTTTTAACTACCTCTGAGAGTTGGAGCTCACTTTGGAGGAGAGTGCTTGACTGTTGGAAGTACTCTCCTCATGAATCAGAAGCTATTCAAGATGTGGATGTTTAATATGCTGAGATCATCTCAAGCTGCCTCAATTGGTCTCAAGAGAGCTGTTAGTGTTTAAGATATCAGTGTCATAATGCCAAACTTGATCTAGGGAGGCACAGTGAGGTCACAACACCAGAGCAATGGCATGAGTCATTATTGAAATGATGCCTACATGACTGCTATGGTTAAATGTCCCCCTTTTTGTGGGTGTGGGTGATTATCAACAGGGCAAAATCCAACTAACATAGAAAATAACTAATTAATAAGTGATGCAGCTGCTAATTTTTAAAGAAGTGATTTAGCAGTAGTAGGTTAGATTATGAAGTTGTTCTTTCAACACACTTGAGAACATAACAGATAAAACTGTAAGGGTGGGAAATGAGGTCATGTAGACATTGTATTGAGGATTGGAAATGAGATATGCAGTCTTATCTTGGTCTGTACTCTATGCTGTGGAAGTGATTTTGTCATAGATGTCTTGTGTCTGAATCTTTCAGTAATACATATTTTCTCTTTCATGTTCCAGCAGGAGAAATATTTATGAATATTATGTTATATTCACACTTCTATCTAGAAAATATATTGAAAGTTTTGTATATTTCTGTTAGAGAAAAAAAGAGGTTATCTGCATCTTGTACTTTGAGAAGATGTAGTATTGTCCCCAGTTTCTGGGGAAGATGATTCTTCAGCCATTCAGCTTTCAGAAGTTTTCTCACTGATTAGCCTAAGTAACTGATTCTTCTTGAGACCCATTACATATCTCATTCTAAATTGGTCACTGACTTGTTTATATTGATATCTTAAACGTCTTAAATTTCAAGCTAGTGGTTATGGCATGAAGACAAAGGATTAAAAAAATTAGTGTGTCTAAAAAGTCAGTTTCTTTCCCACTTTTGCTCCAGGACATGGGTCCATTGACTGTGCAAATTACACTCATGTGAGTTTACTTTTGGGCTTTTTGTGTTCTGATAGAGGCAACTAGCAGTCTCTGGATTAAAATTTGGGCATGGTTTAAATTACAGCTTTCAATAGTGACAGCTCCTCATTATCTGTGTCTTAGTAGCTGTTAGAGATACTGGGTATGTACTATGTTCTTTTTTTTTTTTTTTTTTTTTTTTTTTTGCCTGGGAATACCTCTATAACTATTCAAAAACTCTGTATACACATCCACTAGGTCTTCAATTTTCATCATATCTGGGATGAAAACAAGATACTTTACTTCATCTTTGTGCTTTCAGATGGAGTAAAAAGAGCAAATTGAATGTTTATATAATTAGTTTTATATTGCTGTGTCTGATATGAGATGAGATGGACTGGAAAGAATATTGAAGTGCATACTGTTGAAACCTGGAAGAGAGTTGAACAAGTGTTTCAGCTGTGTAAGCAGCAATTTAAATATGGTGTACTCCAGCAGGCACTTTAAATACTGCATTTGAGAACCTTATTATGGATTTATATTACTTTAAAGACGACACCTGATCCATATAAAATAAAGACAAGAATAGATATGAATTGCACTTTGGCAATTTAAGACAACTGGAAGATGACAAACAATATCTGGATTTGGTAGGGTATTTCTTTTTTCCTATTTCTGCTACAGACTTATTTGTAAGATAAAAGAGCTGGAGTCATAAATTTTATACTGATTTTTTTTTCCAAGACCATTTAATCTCTATTAATGTGACCCCATGCTGCTGTCATGGCCAGTGAGACCTATTATCACATGCAGAATATTATTTGTAAAGTTACAACTACCTGGGGGCAGCATTAATTATAGCAAGCAGTTTAACCTCACAGAAGATAAAAATCAATTGGTGAAGCCTTAGTGGAAGCCACATGGCTACTCTTTAAATCACATTAGAAAAACAGAATGTGTCTTCCTGGAACTGGGTACTAACTTTATCCTTTTAAAAAATATAACTCTTTCTCTGTTTCTAAAATATTAAACAATTGCCAGAATAATTTAAGAAGTGTTATGCATAGAAAGATTCTCTACTCTTGTAATCCCCAGTGTGAGGCATGAGACATAGCCTGTGTAAGGTATCTTACTACAATTCAGATTCAACTGTACTGTAACTGCTACTGTAGCCGTGCTTCAGTAACAAATGGACTCTTTGAGTGATTTAGGGTAAGCAAAGCAGTGAAAGATAAGGAATACATTATTCTGCATTTGAATATAGTCTATGTGTACATATTGAAAGACTAATCACTTGAAAGAATGCAAAAATATTTGGGTATAACTACAACAAGGGTGGTTGATGCACTCTGTGAAGGTATGCAGAGAGTTTTAGTACAAGTGAAGATCTTCAGTTACTAGAAGACTGAGCCAATGTGGTTATAATTATAGAAAAATAACTGTTTACCAAAGAGCGGGGTAAGACCACTGCATCATTTCTTCCACATGTTTTAGAATCCGATATGACTATATTTGCTAAAGTGAGCTGTGAAGTGGTACAGACTTGCCAACTCCTGTTACCCGTTAAAGGCAGGTTTTGGACTAAATGAGTAACATTCAAGTGAGGGTTCAAAGCATAGATGGAACATAAACATATGTTTTTAGGTGAAATGAAATAATTTATTTATTGTTGGCATGGGTGTTTTTCTATACCTGCCCTTAGCATGTCTCATGTAGAATTGAAATTACTGTTTGCATGATTTTGAGCTATGAAATACTAAAATCTGTTTTAAAGGAACAAACAAGCATATGTTGTCTTCCAGCTGGCTTAGAACTGGAGAGCTTTAAAAAAAAAAAAAAAAGTGTTTCATCTATATTATAGCATGACTTAGTGTTTAATAAATATTACACAAATATATCTTTGGGATTTAGAAAAGCAGTCAAGAGGACTAGAAAAAAAAATCTATGCAAGATATGCTCTATTTTAATATTTTTTTTTTTAATGACTGGTCTAATTCTAACCTTATATTGGTTTTAAATTGCTCTAAATGTACTGACCTTGATCAAGTTATTTTTAATTTACACAGGTGTAATTGAGATTTGAGTAAAACCCAGATGTGCACCTGTGATTGCTACTGCCCTTGGCAGTCAGTTTTTATCATTTCTTGGCCAAGTTTAAGCAATGAAGCCATCTGATTTCTGGGACTGAAACAATTTTTGTGTTACTGTTCCTTTCAGCAGGTGCAGCAATACCATATGACCTTCCTTAATTGAGCAGATTAGAATTTTCCTGAAATATTGCACTTCCTTCAAGTCATAATTGTTAGTTCCAGTAGGAACTCTTTCTTCAGTTCTTGGAGGGTGTTGCAATTAGGATCAAGGATTAGAAAGATTAGACAGCTAAATTATCATGTTCTCCTTTATACAGAGATTACAAAAATATGAAGAATGGAGACAACTAATAGATCATTATTATTTTGTGCTATTTTGTGGGTTTTTTTAGTGCTTGGAACCAGCCACATTCCTGTGAAAATACCTTTCTATTAGTTTGGTTAGCATTTCAGATGTTTTGAAATAGATTGAAAATAGCATAAAATATCACCCATTCTTTCATCTTGATAGCTGTATATAGCCTCATCTAACTACAGAGAGTGAAAGTATCTGGAAGTTTTCCACTTACAACAAAAAAATACTAAACATAAAATTTGCTTTAGATTGTGATTATAAATGTTATTCAAACTGCTGGTTCTTGATAGATTAAAGTTCAATCACTGTGTGAAAACAGGCATTAATACTTCTAAACAGATGTTTTAATAAAGGTGGAAAGAGAATTCTTCCAACCTTTCAAAATGGTTTTATTTCTAAGATTGAAAAGCCTCTGATTTAGAAACAGCCCAGGATGTGCAGTCTCCCTTTATTGCAATAGATGGTGAATCCATACTTCTCTGCCATATGCTTTCTTCAAAGGTATGCTTTCAAATTTCTTGGTATTAACTGACTAAAGGTATGGGAAGACTGTATGTTCTAGGCTTTTGTAATTGGTAATAATGTATCTTGATAATGATGTTCTGAAGAAAAAACATCTGCAGAACTGTTTGCCATTCCCAAGTCTGTAAAAGTGTTTGTTTACTGTGAGCCATGACTTTATTTTGCTATGTTGGTAAAGAATGATGTCACAGTTCTCAAATGTCTTTCATATAGTTCCTGTTACATGAATGCATTAAGCTTCAGAGGGATAAGTTCCCACATATCACATTTAACTGAGTATTCTCTCATATTGCTCCTTTCTGTAGAGGGGTTACTGTAATTATTTCAGGTCTAAGGCACAGAACAATTTTTCTTCCTGGTTGAAATGAAACATTACTTCACAGACATCTATTTCCAACAGTATTGAATGTTTCTTCAATTAGTCCAGAGGGAACAGTCTCTGATAACCCTACAGTGGAATTCCAGAGAGCAGGCAGATATTCAGCTTGATTTTGAACCTCATCCCTTCTAGTAGAGAAATCCAAACAGCTTGCCATTTATCATACCCTAAATTAAACAGCTGGAGAGCTGCTATAACTTTTCAGTGGAATGTGTGTTGTCAGTTGCAAGGTTATTCAGAAATTCCTTGGTAAATGAACCACATGTATATATGCAGCAACTCTGTTTCCCTACAAAAGCACACATTGTTCAAACCCTATTTCCTAGTTGATCTACCATTTTATATTTTAGAAGTGATGCAAAACTGAAATAATTGATCAGCATCACTATTGCTTTCCTGTTGTGTGAAGTTTTGGGTCTAATTTAAGGTCCAATCCATCATAGTTCATACTTATTTTTGCTTACTTTTATGGAATACACTTATGTCCAGGCTACTATTTAAGCTCATTTTGAAATTATATTTCTCTTTGCATTTTGTTAATTCAGCAATGTGCTCAGAAATTGTTTCATTTTCCTTCTACACCTGTCTGCAAACCCAGAAGCCCTCCACACATATCAGTGGCTTTAGAGATGAAACATTATGCAGGATTTCTGATAAAATTCAAAGTTTACTTATGAAGTAAATGGAACGCAACATGTCTATTCAACAAGTGATAAGTTTCTGTGAAGCATAGGAAAGACACCATTTGTTTTACTCCTCCTTCAATAATTTTCTTGTATCAGAATGAGTTATTAAACAAACTTACTTATTAGATATTTAGAACTGTCTGATGAATTACCCCCAGGATTGTTTGGGGGGTAATTGGGGATAATAGTTTGAGGATTGTTGGGGCTTTTAAAATTTTTTCTTAGTTCCACTAAACATAATTTCTGTCTAGGTTGCTTGTCTTTGCCTTTCTGTTCTGCATTCAGTTCTATTCTTAAAATAAAATTCTAGCCTTATTGTTATATTTCTGCCTTTTCTTCATCCCATAACGACAGGCTTGTGAAAGATATACAAAGGAAAAGCTGGGGATTTGAACAGTTATGAGTAAACATGTGAGGATTTTTAGTTGTTCTAACTAGATTTTACCATTTTTAAAATCACACATATGACAGAAGTATTGGAATTAATGCATTCTTGTTCTTATATCCTTACTTTTCGATTAGTAATGTCTCCCTGCATTTACCTAGAGATTAGTTAGGAGCACAAGGGAAAACCTAAACAGTAATTGAACATAGTTTTCAGTACTACACTCCTACATAATTCTCTTTTGCTAAGTAATCATATAATAATAATAAGTTTTGGGTTGGAAGGGACCTAAAAGATCATCCAGTTTCAACTCCTCCCACCATGGACAGGGATGCCACTCATTATATCAGATTGATCCTGAAGACCTATATAAAGAAGTTTAAAATCCTCAGCTACCTGTAAGCACTTAAAAAACAGATGAGTAACAGTCCAAATGGACATGGTGCAAACAAAGCATCTTGACTTGATCTCATTTTCTTTAGTAAGAGGTCGATATTCCTTGTGGATTGGAAACCCAGAACCCTAAACAGAAATGATGCTACTCTTTTGCCTCCAATATTCACAGAACCAAGGGAAGAAAGCAATATATTTGGAGCAATATCTTCTGTTCAAAGTCTAGATTAAAAATTTTATGTGTGTGAAGATTCTGGGCCCCTCCGTTCAGGAAGGATATTGAGGTGCTGGAGCAGTTCAAGAGAACAACAACCAGGCTGCTGAAGGGACTGGAGCACAAGTCCTATGAGGAGAGGCTGAGGGAGCTGGGGTTGTTTAGTTTGGAGAAGAGAAGGCTCAGGGGTGACCTCATCGCTCTCTACAACTACCTGAAAGGAGGTTGTAGTCAGGTGAGGGTTGGTCTCTTCTCCCAGGCAATCAGCAATAGGACAAGAGGGCATGGTCTCAAGCTCTGCCAGGGGAGATTTAGGAAGAAATTCTTTGCAGAGAGAGTAATCAGGCATTGGAATGGGCTTTCCACGGGAGGTATTTAAGAAGAGACTGGATATGGTACTTACTGCCATAGTCTAGTAACTGTGGTGGTAGTGGATCGAGGGTTGGACTTGATGATCTCAGAGGTCCTTTCCAACCTATCTGACTCTATGACTCTATGATTTTATGATTTTTGGCCAAATGCTACCAGTTAATAAACTGTAATGGCTCACTGTCAAAATCATCAAAAATAAAAAGAATGTACCAGGAATTCTATGATTGTTACACAGGTTCAAAAAGTGAAGGAAAAAATCCAATGCAGAAATTCCTGAGCTACCAGTGGTTTAAACCTGGGAGAAGATTCTAGGAAAGTAGAATTGTATATTTGCCCTTAATTTCGTTCTTTTTTCAGCAATCTATTATTGCTATTCCAGGAAGCTACAGGCTGGTCAGCCTCACCTCAATGCCTGGGAGGGTAATGAAGCAGCTAATCCTGGAAAGCAGGCACATTAAGAGAAAGAAAATCATCAGGAGTAGTCAGCATGGATTCACCAAGGGGGAGTCGTGCTTAACCAACTTGCTCGCTTTCTGTGCTGAAATGACTGGCTTGATATATGAGGACAGAGTGCTGGTTGTTGTCTACCTGGCCTGCAGTGAGTCCTTTGGCTTTCACAAGATCCCTATAGAGAAGTTTTTGAAGTATAGGCTGAATGAACAAATTGTGAGCTGGACTGAAAACTTGAAAAGACTAGCCCAGAGCATGGTGATCAGTGGAACAAAATCTAGTTGGAGACAAGTACCAGCAGCGTTCCCCAACAATGAATAAGTCTGGTGTTATTCAATATCTTCTTTAACGATCTGGATTATGGGGCAGAGTGTACTCTCAGTAAGTCTGTTGATGACACAGAGTGAAAGCAGTCACTAATGTGCCAGAGAATCATGCTGCCATCCAGAGAGATCTCAGTAGACTGGAGAAATGGGCTGAAGTGAATCTCATTACATTCAACAAGGAAAAGTATAAAGTCTTCTCTGGGAACAACACCGTACAGCAATATATGCTGGGGGCCACACAGCTTACAAGTAGCTTGTCAGAAAAGGACCTTGAGGTCCACAAGGATATGAAGCTGAACACGAGCCAGCAGTGTGTCCTTGCAGCAAGGAAGGCCAATGGTGTCCTGGATGGCATGAAGCAAAGTATTTCCAGCAGGTTGAGGGAGGTGACCCTCTGCTGAACAATGGTGAGGCCGTGCCTGGACTGCTGTGTACAGTTCTGGGCTCCCAGTACAAGAAGGGCATGGACATACTAGAAGGAATCCAACAAAAAGCCACAAAAATGTTTAAGAGAATAAATCTCTTGTGTGGAAAGGTGAAAGAGCTGTGACTGTTTAGCCTGGAGAAGAGAACCCTCAGGGGAAATCTTATTAATATACGTAAATACTTGAAGGGAGTGTGGAAAGAGGAAAGAGTCAGGGTCTTTTCAGCAGTGTCCAGTGACAGAACCAGTGGACATAATAGACACAAAATGAAACCCAGGAGGCTTCCTCCAAATGTCAACAAACATTTTTTAACCATAGGGGTGACTGAGCATTGGAACAGGTTGCCCAGAGAAGTTGGAAGTCTCCCTCCTTGGACATATTAAAAGTCATTATCCTGGGCAGCCTGCTGTAGGTGTCCCTGCTTGAGCAGGATGTTGGAGCAGATGGCTCCCAGAGTTCCCATCCAATCTCATACATTCTGTGAGTTAACTGAAGGCTAATGTGGTTGTTCCTATGATGAATTTTGCATGGATCAATTCATTCAGTGGTAGAAGAGATTATATAGATATATATGGCTGTGTGATAACTCTGCAGATCTAAATCCAGGAAAATCATGGTGATTTAGTCTGAAAAACATAGAATGATATTAAATAGAAAGAAATGCAAGATATTGTAACAGAATCTAATGGCGCTATTATGTATCACAAGTCCTACACACATGGAAAAAATCATGCTGTTGCAAAAGAACACTTCCTAATACCATACTGTGATCTATGAATTACATAATCTGTAAGATATTGAAATAACTGGCGAACATGCCCAATATTGGTAAGCTTTAACTTGTTATTTTGTCTGATATTAGTCTAGAAAGTCATGCACCAGTTAGAAACAATCTACAAAAGAGAAGTAGTCAAGTCATATGTCTAGTAATTCACTATGTTGAATGAAAATAACCAGAAGAGAAAAATAATTGTGGGCCTGCCAGAAACTTTCAAGGATACAAACCAAGTGGTTTCAGAATTTTATCTAATTAAAACAAAAACTACTTGCATATATAAAGAGACAGATATATATTGCAGAATTCACAGTAAGTTTATTTTAGGTAATATTCATCAATATTTTGTTTGACTGAATTATAATTTTTAGATTTATTTTACAAAAAGTAACAGTGAGGTAGAATTACTGGAAAGAAGGCCAAAGAGTCTGAAAAGAGAGTAATTATCCGAAAAATGAAGTCACTGGGTCCATGGGATATAGCTTGTATTTTCACTGCAGTTTAGACACAGCTGAAAACTTCTGGTTTGCAGTCACATGTAACTGTCAGCTGTATCCTAGAAAAGTTTAGCTCTTTATGTCACTGTAAAGTAGTCAATATTTAGTGTGCTAATGAGAATTATATCAACTTATGAAATCCATATGCCATTTAAGTCATCCAAATCTGTGCTCCCCTGAAGCATGTTTGACTTGAATAGACTTGCATTTAATTGCAGTCATTTAATAAGAATGGTGAAAAAATTAAATGCAGTCTTTGGTGGCTGAAGCATTGAAAGAATATAAATATTTGGTATTTCAAGAAGAGTTTGCAACAGGCAAGAGCAATGTGTATATTAGTCCACAGATAATGTAAGAGATCCACACATTCAAAGACATATGATTTCAAATAATATAACTCTAACAAATATAGTAAATAGAATGTACATAACATAATTATAATTAAACTAATTAATATAATAAAATAATACATATCATTAATAATATATAATATAATGCCCTGCTTGTAGAACTCAAATATTCATTTGTTTTTCATTCAATAATAATCAATGGAAATATTACCAGTCAAACCATCAACATTCTAATGTTCAAAAGATAAATCTTTTACACACATAATAGTCTATGTGGGGTTTTGAAATATTTAAAGCTGGAAAGCTTTAGTTTATATTCTGTATTTTTTTTCAGTAAATTCCTTGGGGAAATACTTTGATTTGCTTGTACTTGCTTCAGTTATATCACTAATAACTTTGGTTTATGTGCCCCCTTTGATCACAGATTCAAGTCCTGTCAGGGCTGACTCATGTTGCAGATGAACTGAGGATAAACAACTTGCTATTCAGTTTTCGTAGGAGGTATTAGAAGTCCCATTCACCTTGCCTTGACACTCAAGATTCTGTGCCAGTGAGTCTAAAAGTTGCCTTTTTGCGTAACTGTTATTTTGAAGCCTAGAAAATGGTAGCCTCTATGTGATAGCGATACTAATGCACTTTTCTGGCTTGTTTTTATTGCATCCTTTCTATTACTCAGTCTTTCTCAGGAGTCTGCTTCCAACTCATCCCTACTGTATTTCTTTGGGCACAAACCAAAACAACAGAATAAATTTATTAATTTAATTTCATGCTCATCGAGTTGCTAGAGGACCACTGTAAGCACAGAGACAGCTCTTTATTCTGGATGTGTCTGTATTCTACCAGTATCTCTTTGAGATCATCCTCTCCTCTGGATGCTGTGCAAGATACTGTTCTTTAAGGTGCAAATTTTCAACTACAGCATGGTAGCCTTTCAGTTATGAAGTCTATATATTCTGGAAAGTCTTATTGTTTGGGAACAAAGTCATTCTTACAGTTCTGTTTATTTTAGGCAATAACGTTGAACATGAAAAATCTTATAATTATAGGCATTGTACAGAAGAGACATTTCATGGTTGCTGTGCCAGAAAAGTTGGAAGGATAAACACCATGGTTCAGAGGCTTGATTTAGTCTGGAAATTTTGGAAATTAATTCTTATATAATTGCCTTAGATACAAGTAATTTTCCTGTCCTACTAAAGAACTTTCTCAGAAGTCTTTCAAAGTTTTTTCTCATTCATATTCTGTTGCACCTCCTTATTTACAGTTCCATTATTTCAAGTCACCTTTCAAGCAAAAGTTCAATTGCAAATACGTATTCCAGATGCATCTTGTTGACCTTTCCAAGACTCATGAATAGTTGACACTGTCAGTCAGTTATATTTTAATGATAAAGCTGGTCAAAAAGTCCAAGAAAACTATACCAGGACAGAGGATCTTTACTGTCATGAAGCAGTATCAGGAAAAATCTTCCTAGGGGGCTTTTGTCTCTCTCTGTTAGAAATGGGAGTTTCATTAAAGAAATTATGCTTCTGTTAACTTACAGTATAGGAGTACCATTTGTGGGATTGTGTTTGTTTGTTTGATTGGTTGGGGTTTTTTAATAAGCAGTTTGTAGAGGCCTAGTTACAAATAACATATATAGTAATTAGTTCTGAAATACAAACTTTCTAGTTAGTCACCAACCTCAGTGCCAGATGCACAGCAATCCTTAATAACTGATATCCTTGGAAACACTGAATTAAAGAACATAATATTTGAGGTGCAATTTTTTTTCCCCTAGCATGAAAATTTGCATTTGAACAAGTGTTTGCTACAAAGAGTTCTCTTGTGAAGTCTAAACCTATCAAAATAAATTAATGAAGAGGTTTCTGAGCTTGCAAAGACTATTCTTTAAGGAACTGCACAGGATTTAGACAAGATTTATTGAAACTTTGCTTGGAATGACAGCTCAACATCCATTTTGAAGTAAGTTCAATTAAATTAGCATTATCAAAGGATATTACTTCAGGTTGCATAGAGAAATTAAAGGCTGATATTTGCACATATGGAAATACATAAGGAGAGTAAAGCATATAGAAAGAGGAATAAGCAGGAGTAATAATAAAATTAATTTGTTGTTATAACTACCTGGCAAGATAAAATAGTTTCATAAGTGGCTTCAGTGAAAAATATACCAACTTACTACCGAAAGATCAAAAACTGCCCTGCTATACTTTCCTCTTTTACTTTGTCTAGGTTTCCTTGGCTTATTAATTTTCTGGTGAAAACAAAAAAAACCAAAAAAATCATAACTCTTAACTAAAAATACAAAAGTCCCCTAGAAAATACAACAATATAAAGCTTTCAAGAAGACAAGAGAAATTTTCCAATGACTTTCATTTATTTTTTTAAAGAAGAGGAATAAAGCTAAAAAGTATTTAATGTATTGCATAATGATTTCAAAGTGGTTAGGTGGGATTTGTCTCACTAAGTTTAGAGTTTAGATGTGTCTAGCCGAGCTTTTTATGTAGGACTTACTTCAGTTCATAGTTAATAAAATCTGGTTGATATAGTCAATGGAGTCTAGGACATGATTCATTTTATTGTAAAACAGGCATTAAAATTGTTCAGCATAACTGCTTCTTTTTATTCACTGCTAAGAGACATTATGTGACTAAACTGGTTTGTTGACTGGTTTGTTTTCTAAAATGGGAGTTGCACATCTGGGTTTATCCCAACAATTACTATTTCTTGTTTCCTTTTTTGTGCCTTTATGTTCTTATTTGTGAGAAGTATTTCTCATATTGGCATTTATTAAACTCTATAGGACAGATGGATGCAAAGTGCTGTAGAATAGTTATTTCATGGATTTCTGACTTTATACTGGTGAATCATACAATCATAGAATGGTTAGGGTTTGAAAAAACCTTAAAGATCATCTAGTTCCAAGACCTGCCATGGACAGGGATGCCACTCACTAGATCAGGTTGCTCTTGCTGGACTTGTTGAACTTCATGAGCTTCCTGTAGGCCCGCTTCTGAAGTTTGTCCAGGTCCATCTCTTTCCTTCTGGGGTGTCAACTGCACCACTCAGCTTCATGTCATCTGCACACTTGCTGAAAATGCACTTGATCGTGCTGTCTATGTTATTGATGAAGACTTTGAAGAGCACCAGTCCCAAGACAGAGTCCTGAGGGACACCTCTTATCACCAGCCTCCATCTGGACATAGAACCATTGACTACAAATCTCTGGTTGCATCCATCTAGCCAATTCCTTATTCATTGAATAGTCCATCCATCAAATCCACGTCTCTCAATTTGGATATAAGGATGTCATATAGGACTGTATTGGAGGCCTTACAGAATTCTAGATAGATGACATCTGTCAATCTTCCTTTGTCAATCACTGCTGTCACTCCATCATAGAAGGCCACCTGACTGACCAGGCACAACTGCCCTGTAGTAAAGCTGTGATGCTGATTTGAATCAGTCCCTTGTCTTTTATATGCCTTAGTATGCCTTCTAGGAAGATCTGCTCTATGATCTTCCCAGGCACAAAGGTGAAACTCACTGGGCTGTATTTCCCTGGGTCTTCTTTGTTCCCCTTTAAAAAAATTTGAGCAATGTTTCTGTTTTTCTGGTCACCAGGGACTTAGCCTGACCACCATGACTTTTCAAAAATGTTGAAGATCTTAGATTTCCACCTTAAAAGATAATATTTACTCCCCTCCTACCTTTTTACACCCTCTCTGTCTGTGTTCCTATAAATTGTAATCACATCAAAACATAAAGTTTTAGTGACCTAAGCAAAAGCATTTTGAGGTTCAAAAAGGCAAAGTTCCAGGTCCTGCACTTGGGTCACAAAACCCCCATGCAGCCCTACAGGCTGGGAAAAGAATAGCTGGAAAGCAGCTCAGTGGAAAAGTTCTGGGGTCACCAGCTGTCTGAACATAAGCCAGTAGTAGGCTGTGGTGGTCAAGAAGGCTGACAGCATCATGGCTTGTATCAGAAATAGTGTGGCCAGTAGGACCAGGGAAGTGACTGTCCCTCTGTTCTCAGCAGTGGTGAGGCTGCACCTCAACTGCTGCATCCAGTTCTGGGCCCCTCACTGCAAGAGGTGCTGGAGCGTGTCCAGAGAAGGACAGTGAAGCTGATGTAAGGAGTAAGTCTTATAAGGAATGGTTGAGGGAGCTGGGATTGTTAAGCATGAAGAAAAGGAGGCTGAAGGGAAACCTTACTTCTCTCTACAACTACCTGAAAGGAGGTTGTAGCCAGGTGGGGGTCATTTTCTTCTCCCAGGAAACTGGCATCAGGACACAAGAAAATGGCCTCAAGTTGCACCAGGGGAGGTTCAGGTTGGATGTCAGAAAGAATTTCTTCATGGAAGGGGCTGTAAAGCTTTGGAATGGGCTGGCCAGGGAATGGATAAACACCAACCCTCTAGGTGTTAACTGAACGTGGCACTTGGTGCTTAAGGTCTAGTTCAAGGTGGAGGTCTGTGAAGGTGGACTTGATGATCTTGGAGGTCTTTTGCAACTTAAATGATTCTGTGATTCTGTGAAGTTTGTCTCATTTTGAAGAATATAGTTTAACACAAGATTCCCATAAAGCGGTACTTGGTGCCCGTGGGAGGATTTTAGTAGCCAGACTGGCTGCATGGTGGCTTCTGAGAGAAGAGGCCATGTGCTGCCCTGTGCTGAACACAGCTGGTTTCAGACTATAACAGAACCACTGTAGGTCATAGATGAGTCAGCTCAGAACTAGCTGGAGGAGTTTATGGTGGTTCTGTGAAAACGTATGTAAGAAAGATTAGAAGATGTCAAGACAGACGAACAAGAGGTTGGAGCACTAGGTAGTGCTCTCTGGAACAGCATATTTGCCCCCAAAGTGACTGCAGCATTTTGGTGACTCATGCTGGAGCAGAGAAAATAAAAAGGATGGAAGGTGCAAGGGATGAAGAGAGCAAGAAACAAGGAATAGTAGAAGGAAACCTCTCTTTTCCAACCTACTGCACTGCTTGTCACCTTACCTAAGGGACAGATCTGAGGTGGTTGCAAGTATAGTAGAGGCTGTCAAGGGGAGGTGAGAGTGCTTGGAATGAAATTAAGTCTAGAGAAGGGAAAAAAGGTGTTTACTGATATCTGAATTAATAATTAAATGTTTTAAATTAAGTTAAATTATCCAAGTCAAATCCATTTTGGTCCATGAAAGTAATTGGAGAAAGGGCTCCTTGTCATTATTTTGATCCATGAGTTCCCTTGCTCTTACTCCTTATATTTTCTCCCCTATCTTGCTGGGCAGAGTTAGGACCTGAGAGAAAGAGGATATGTGGCTGTGTGGGTGCTTAACTGCTAGCAGTTAACCGTTCAACCTACCACAATGCCATACTTACATTATTCAAAACCTGAGAATCATTCTCTTTTTTTGGAAATACAACTGTCAGAAGTAGCTAACCTTGCAACTCAAGAATGCTTGGATTGAAATCGATCCATAGATATTCTCGAAGTCAAGAAATGACCTAATTTAATTACGTATCAGAATACATTGTCAAGAGAGAATATAAAATACAAAGACTTTTTGTTATTTTCTTCTTTTTTCCAGAATGGATCCCAGAGCTTGCATTTTAGATAGCAAATCACCTGCTTGGTCAATTACACACAGCATAGAGGCAAGTTGTGTCTATTTGGGTTAATTGATTACTATCAAAACATATTGTTTAATATTTAATTTTTAATATGTAAATAAATATTCTCATTGGCAAATGTTCTCATTGGGGATCTAAGCACCCTAGTAACCAACTTGCCTTACTATCTCTTTTCTTACTGCCTCTGTTACTACAAGAATAGTTTGGTTAATGAATAAAATCAGTTCCTTTATCTCTTTTTGGCTCCCAGACCAGCAGTATACTTTATCAATGCCTATGTACTATCAGAGGCAAAAGCTGTCACACCTCCTAAATATTAAGGTGTCCACTTTGCACAGAAATCACACACAGTGAAGATAAAATGGATGAATCTTTATTTCAGGGGTGAGCTAGCTTTTATGTGGTAGAGCATGGAATGTGTGGAATTTGGGAGGAATTAAGGGAGTTTCATGCAAGGGAATGTCTAGAAATGGAGAAATTAAGCTAAACACATCCAAATATGGGTGAGAAGAGATAGAAAGAAGGGGAAAAGCTATAAATTTTAATTATCAGGAGCCAAGGAGCAGAGAGGTTACAATCCACAAATAGGGACAGGGCTAACAACAACTGAAACTGCAGATTACAAATAAAGTAAGATTTTTTTCTAACAACAGTTCTTACTAAATTGAATAAACATAACACTTTTATAGCATGAAAAGCAGTCTCTGAGGTAGGAAGTTATCTGTTGTCCAGTAGTTTAGCTGCATTTCAAAGCTGTCTTTTCTTCAGTTCTCTTTCTCTTCAGAGATTTTTCTCCACCATGAATAAACCTCTCATGGGGTACCTCCAACAATGTACTACTAAGAAGACAACTAAGCATCCTGAATTGTAGCAACAGATTGTATTTGTGCCTGATAACTAAGTATTCTATTATGAGATAGTGGAGAGAAATTATCATATTCTTATTAAACAATTTACTATTAGAGTGGAATTATAGAGTTAATGAAGCTTGTCAATTGATACATGTCAAAGTTTGCCTTAGTTTGGGAGCCATTAAAGTATATGCGGGTTTTTAACTGATCTGTGATATCAGGACCAGACTCTACTTTCCCAGAGTAGCTTCACAATATATTCCAAGACATGATCTCTAAACCAGTTTCCATTTTAAAAATATATGGAAACTGAATGGTCTACATTATAAACTAGTCAAGTTTAGAATTTTTACAGGGAAATGAAATACTGATGCTTACATTTTTGGGAACGTGTAACATGATAAGACAAACCTAATAAAATCAAAGTATTCTTAGAATATCTCAAATACATGCATTTAGCTTTGTCATGGTGTGAAAATGTTCCAGCTCTCATCTTGAGCAATTTTTTATCATCCTTGTAAAGAGTAATACTTTTTATGTAATGAAAAATTGAACTGACCAGTAATGGAGACCTTATTCCTTTCTTTCACATTGTTTGCAATGTATTTAACCTAAAGATGAGGGAACTGGAGGGAGAAATAGGACGTAAGATATTAAAAACATGGAAACATTCAAGGTCAGGTTGGACAGAGCTTTGAACAATTCAATCTAAGATGTCCCTGCTCATTGTAGTGAAGGTCAGACTACCTGACATTTAATGTTCCCTTGCAATCCAAACCATTCCATGATTCTATGAAAAAATAATAATAATTCAGCATAAAATGAATATAACATCACAAAGCAGTTTACTGAACTAATTCTAAGAGTATGGCATACAGAGATGACAAAGAGTATGACCTAAAAATATGGTATAAGAGTATATCCTTAACTGTATTTAAGAGACACAGTTATCTATTTGCCCATGTCTAAAAAGAAATCACTTAAGTTCCCAACCTCCTGAAGGCATTTAAAATTTAAATCCCTATCTGAGATGAATAAAAAATGGATCCTTTCCTCAGCTGTGGAAGTTGATGTGAGAGGGGTCTCACAAATCATTTACTATGCACTTAACAGTTGTTTCCTAGGGATCAATCACGTATTACTGGGTTGACTGCTGTGAATTTTATATCTAATTCAAAACAAATAGAAAGGAAGTACATAATTCAGTGCTTGAATATATTTCTCTACTGATCAGACACCTAACTTTTTAGGCCTTATATTGTTGATATAAACTTAGTGCTTATACAGCCTTTTGAATGGGGTCCAGTGCCATGTAACAGTTTGAGAGCTCACATTCAAGGTTTCCAGGGACATCATGTTGCATCACAGCTGTTCAGCTGCAGTGAAAAATAAGGGCATTTATTTGTCTGTTTAAAAAGATGGAAGAAAAAGATTCTTCTTTGAAGTACGTGATGCGTTGGGTTAGTGTAGTATGGTTTTGATAGCAGAGGGGCTAAACTTCATCTATGTCCAAAAGAACTGCTGGCCAAAACTGAGCCAATCCGCCTTAGCAGCAGTACCTCTGTTATAATGTATTTAAGAAGGGGAAAAAAATTCCTGTGCAGAATTTCAGTTGAAGGTGAGGACGAGAATACAAGAGACAAACAGCCTTGCAGACACCAAAGTCATCCAAGGAGTGGGAGGAGGTGCTCCAGGCACTGGAGCAGAGATTCCCCTGCCGCCTGTGGTGAAGGCCATGGAGAGGCAGGTTGTCCCCTGAAGCCCATGGAGGTCCATGGTGTAGCAGAGATCCAACTGCAGCCCATGAAGGATCCCACCCTGGAGCAGGTAGATGCACTCAAAGGAGATTATGACACTGTGGGAAGACCATGATGGATCATGCTCCTGGTAGGACCTGTGACCCCTTGGAGAGCATGCTTGAGCAGTTTTACTGGCAGGAGTCATGACTGCACAGGAGATGCATGCTGAAGCAGTCTGTTCCTGAAGGACTGCACCCCATGGAAGAGATCTGCACTGGAGGAGTTCATGAAAAACTACGGTCCACGGAAAACTCTCACAATGGAGAAGTTTGTGGAGGACTACCTTTGTGGGAGAGACACAGCAGAGACTGATGACAACCTCCCAGGCCCTGTCTCCCCTTTTCCCTCTGTGGCAGGAAGGAGGTAGAGAAATCATGAGTTAAGCTGAGACCAGGAAGAGGAGCGGGGTGGAAGGAAGATGTTTTAAAATTTGGTTTCATTTCTCATTACCCTACTCTGACTTTTGGTTAGTAATAAACATAAATTAATTTCCTCAAGTTTAGTCTGTTTTGCCCATGATAGTAATCACTGAATGATCCCTCTCTGTCCTCATTCTAACCAATGAGCCACTTGTAGTTTTCTCTTTATCCAGCTGAGGAGGTGGAGTGATAGAGAAACATGATGGGCCCTAGCATCCAGCCAAGGTCAACCCACCACTACTAGTTAGCCACTACAGTCTAACCTTAAAGATATTATTAAATTTGTAAAAACTGCCTATATGGTTTCTTTTAAAATGTTTCAACTGTTCTATGATGTTACTTTACTTTAATAGATGTGTTTTAGACCTTATTGTTAAATAAAATAAGTTTACAGATGAACTCTGTCTTGCTGAATCAGAAACAGATAGAATTTTGACTTATGTAGATAATATTATACATATAATAATTTCTTTACTTATATATACATCTACACACACACATAAAAGATCATAAGTAGCCAACCTGCTTTGACTCTGCTAAAGAAAACTGTCTTACTGGAGGTCTTCGTCAACATGTTAGAGGATCTTTCCTTGAAACTGCTGCCTAAGTCAATTTCCAGATCTGAGAATGTGACAATGAATCACTATAATTAAACCTATAAATATATATAAAGTTTAACATCCCTATTTCTTTTCTTTAACAGAATTTTGGGACTACAGTGCTTCACAAATTAATCATTTTTTCAGTCAAATGAGAAAAAAAATAGGCCAGATGCCAGCTACCCACTAAAGTCCCTCTCTCCCTCTCGCTCTGCAACTGGACAGAGGAGAAAAAAACCAAAACAGCTAAGGATTCACGAGCTGAAATAACAGCTGGGCAAGGTCACTTACTGATTACCTTCACAGGCAAAACAGACTCAATGTGTGGATATCACTTAATCTATTACTAACAGGATAAGAGCGAAAGAATGAGAAATCAAACAATTTAAAAACACCTTCCCCACACCCCTCCTTCCTTCCATGTTCTTCCTTCTCCCCCTCAGCAGTGCAGGGGGACAAGGAATGGTGGTTATTGTCAGCTGTTGTTTCTGTCACGGATCAGAGAGAGAGAAGTCCTTCCCCTGCTCCCGTGCAGTCCCTCCCATGGGACTTAGTCCTTGATGGATCTCTCCTGCGTGAGTTTGTCCCACGGGCAACAGTTGTTCACAAAACTGCTGTCCCGTGGGTCAGTCCTCCATGAGATGCAGTCCTTCATGAATCAGCTGCTCCACTGTGGGTCCCCCACAGGGGCCACAAGTCCTGTCTGGGAAAAACCTGCTCCAGTGTGGGCTCCTTTCTTCATGGGCTGCGAGTCTCTGGCAGGACCCTGCTCCAGTTTGGGCTCCTTTCTTCATGGGCTGCGAGTCTCTGGCAGGACCCTGCTCCAGCATGGGCCTCCCATGGGGTCACAGTCTCCTTCTTGCATCCACCTGCTCCAGCATGGGCTTCTCTGTGGGCTGCAGGGGGGTCTCTGCATCCCGATGGTCCTCCATGGGCTGCAGGGGCACAGCTGCTCCACCATGGTCTGCACCATGGGCGGCAGGGCCTGATCTCTGGTGCCTGGAGCACCTCCTACCCCTCCTTCTGCACTGACCTTGGTGTCTACTTTGTTGTTCCCATGTTCTCACTCCGCTCTTCCTGGCTGGAATTCTTTCTACGCCACAACCTTCTGTTCTTAAATATGTTAACACAGAGGTGTTACTGTCACTCCTGATTGGCTTGGACTTGGTCAGCGGCAGGAGCTGGCTGGCATTGGCTCCACTGGACAGGGGAAGCATCTAGCAGCTTCTAACAGGAGCCACTTGCTACCAAAAACCAGCCACAGAAACCCACTACAACATGAGTTCAAAAATACAGAGTTTTCTTTATATTCCTAAGTCTTGGTTCTGCCACGAATGTGTAAATAGAAAAGGATTTTTCATAGTTAATGTTGTTTTGTATATTTTTCTATTGCTGTTGTACCTTTAGAAAACTTGAAATACTGTAGAAGGAAAACAAAAATTAGTAACACTCAGTGGAAAAGGAAGGAAATGCCTTGATTTTTACTGTATTCTTCCTACACTACTGAATGACGTAAAACGTAAAAGAGAGAGAAAGGAGGAAAGAGAAACTTTAGTCTTTGCAGAAGAAGATAAAGCCCTTAATTTAAGGTTTTTATTATAAAGTTTTTCCTAAATTACTATTTTATATGTATTTCAAATTAAATTAGATTATAGATATTTTAATGTTAGAAACTTCTAGTATTGCTTCTAAAGCATTACTAGAAGTAATGTTTCCTAATGAAATAAAAGCTGACACTGGGAATATTTGGGTTTATAGCAAAGAAATTACTTTCAGTTCACTCATACACACTTTGCAACCAATACTAGCAGCTTCATCTCTGGAATAAAGAAACTATAAATTGCAAAGACCACCAAGTTCACCCTCTACCTCCCAATATTTTTATAAATGACTAGAAACTAGTTACATATTAAAAAAGATGTCTTGGTCAATAGCAGTTTAATCCTTTTTGGAAGAAGATTTTAAGCCCAGGCAAGGTAAGAAAAAGATGCCTATAACCTTTGTTAGAGGATTTGGATAAAATTATTTGGTTTTGAGTCAGAATTGCTATCTGTATTGCTGAGCAGATGTGCTCTGTTGTGCACATGCTTTTCAGTCACCTAGACTGGAATGCCCTGTGGTTCTTTCTTTGTGTGCATATGTCTCCCTGCAAAGGAAATCTTAGAGTACACAGAGACGATCCCCCCCAGGTTTCTTTCTGGCATGTGTTTGGGATGTTTCCAGATCGTACACTTATAGATCCAATATTGTAGAACACATCTGCCCTGTGGTGCTGGTGTGGTCACTATTCATTTTGAGCAGTTTGAATCAGGGTAATTTTTATCTTTCATTCAATTTGTATTCTTGAACTGTTTGATCATGAGTTTCAGAAGCATTAGCTGCAACCAACTAAAAAAACCTCATCACATCATACTTACCATGTATGGGCATGGGGCTGGAGCAATACTTACCATGTATTTATAGTCAGTGATTCGCTAATAGAGACTACTCAATGGTTGGTCACATATACTTCAGTTATACTCAACTAACATTACTTCAATTTTTTTTTTTTTTATGATTGGCTTAATTAATTTTTTGGGGTTTTTTTGTTTACTTGTATTTGTTTGTAATGTTGGTTTCCATATCACGAAATTGCTAAATAAGATTTATATGAAAAAAATTTGTCTCTGTATTACACAGTAAAAATACCAAGGGATATGAAACCAATCCAGTTAACGTGACAGAAACTAGATATGATCCTAACAGTGGGAAAAGCAAGAACCCAGTAATCAGCAAGTGCTCCAGACACACCATCCAAGACCAAAAAGCAAAGGCAGGGACTGGGAGAAGGAAAAACCTCCCACTGTCGATGAAAAACATCTAAGGAACCTGAAGGAGCACAAAGTCATGGGACCTGATAAGATGCATCCATGGCGCCTGAGGAAACTGGCTAATGAAGTGGTTGAACCATTATCCATCATATTTCCCTTTAAAAGAAAAAAAAAAGGAAAAAAAAAAAAACTAACCCTCCTTTTTTTTTTTTTCCTTTTTTTTTTCTTTTAAAGGGAAAAAAAAGAAGAGCCAAGGAACTACAATCCAGTCATCTTAGCTTTGTGCCCTGCAAGATCATGGAGCTGATCCTCCTGGAAATTATGCTAAAGCACACGGAAAATAAGGAGGTAAGTACTGATGGTCAGTATGGCTTCACTAAGGGCAAATAGTGCATGACAAATTTAGTGGTCTTCTATGATGGGGCTGTAGTGTTGGAAAGAACAACTGGCATCATCTACTTGGCCTTGTGCAAAACATTTGACACTGTCTCTCATGATATCCTTGTCTCTAAAACAGAAGTGATATATTTGATGGTTGGACTACTTGGTGAATAAGGAATTGAATTGATGGTCATAATCAAAGAAATGTGGTCTGCAGCTCAATGTCCAAGTTGAGACCAGTGACAAGCAAAGCTCCTGAGAGTCGGTGTTGGGACCAGCACTGTGTAACCTGTCTGTTGGTGATGTAGGCTGAGCAATTAAAGGCAACCTCAGCAAGTTCACTGACAACACTGAGTGCTGTGTTCAACACACTGGAGGGAAGGGAAGCCACTGAGAGGGACCTTGAGAGGCTATAAGTGTGGGCCCATGCAAACTTCCTGAATTCCAACAAGGTCAAGTGTAAGGTCCTGCACCTGGGTCACGGCAATCCCAAATATGGATGCAGGCTGGGCAATGAGTGGACTGACAGCAGTCCTGAGGAGAAAGACTTGGGACTACTGGGGGATGAAAAATTCAGCATGACCCAACAATCTGTGCTTACAGTCCAGAAAGCCAAGCATATCCTGAGCTTCATCAAAAGCAGTGTGATAGCAGGTTGAGAGAGATGATTCTCCCCCTCTACTCTGCTCTCATGAGACCCCACCTGAAGTACCATATACAGGTCTGAGTCCCCCAAATTAATAAAGGCATAAACCTGTTGGACGGATTCCAGATGAGAGCCACAAAGATCATCAGAGACCTGCAGCAACTTTCCTATGTAGACCCACTGAGAGAGTTTGGGTTGTTTACCCTGAAGATGAGAAGACTCCACTGAGACCTCATTGTGGTCTTTCAATAAACAAAAGAGACCTAGAAGGTAGCTGAGCATGTAGTGATAGGACAAGGGGCAATGGATTAAAACTGAGAGACAGTAGGTTTAGATTAGATAATTAGGAAGAAATTCTGCATTGTGAGCATGGTGAGGCACTGGAACAGGTTGCCCAGGGAAGTTGTGGATGGAACTCCCTTCATATCCCTGGAAGAGTTCAAGGTTAAACTGGATGGGGTTTTAAGCAACCTAGTCTAGTGGAAGGCATCCCTGCCCATGGGGGTTGGGACTAGGTGATCTTTAAGGTCTATTCTAACCCTGACCATTCTATGTTTCTATGAATCTAAGTAAAGGGAAGAAAAAGGTAAATTCAGAGTTGACCCTAATTTCTTACTGAGCACATGACTGAGGTCCACCATTGTAACTAAAATGATCAGCATTGGCCTGTTTAGATCAATAGACAGGTTAAAGGCAGCTGGTAAAGGCATAATGTGCCAGCTTTAATAGTGGCACAGAAACAGTGGCAATGAACTAGGTAAATTACTTCAGATGATCACCAATAATTTTAATTGATGAAGAAAACTCATTCAGTGGAAAAACCTAATTGGCAAACTAGTGAGTAAAAGTGATTTACTGTGTTCTGTGGATCAGAAAATAAGACCTGGCATGGAGTATTGGCTATTAGTGCAGCTGTTGTGAAGACGATCTGCATTGCAAAATTGAACTGAAAAAAACTCACCAGTGAGCAAAAGTTTTGAGACAAATACCAGTGTTTAGCAGCATTTTCTGAAAGAAGTTTAGGATTTTTGTTCAGAATTTACAACTAACCACACAGCAAATCATTGTAAAGGCACTGTAAGAGTAAATAGAACATACAGAGATTTTTTGAGGATTCAAAATATTAACCTAATAGCAAAACCATGAAAGTAAGACCCATTGTATCAGATACTCAATCAAGGACTCTTCTTCCCACCATTCTGATATGCTGAAGACAGGTATCTAAATCCAAGCCTTCTTTCGTTGTTGCTCTGGAAGATACTGAGCTCAAAGTTAGATGCCTAACTTTTATGTTAATGAAGCTAAATGAGACGTATCCCAAATTTTGCACTACGTTTTTTTTTTATGATGTGAGACACTGGATTATCATACTAATTATTTGGTTGGACCAACTTAAGTGGGTGTGTGGGAGAAGGGACAAGTCAAATCTCATGGCAGTGAGATAATGCCTTGTCCCACATGTCAGCCCCTTTGCGCCTCCTTGGGTGACCTTGGAGCAGCTGTCAATCAAAGGCAGCCTGGGAGCACTGCTCCACACCACATCCCCTGAAATGCCTAACTTAGCCTCCGAATGGCTGGCACAGTGGGAACACCAACCCCTCAACCTGCCCTGAAGCCACAGAGCGGCCCCTGGGCCAGGAGTCCCACATGAGAGGGTGAGAGGGGTGGTCACAGGAGACAAAGCCATAAACCAGCAATGTAGGCTCTGGCTTTGCTCTAGACCTGCTACCTGGCAAGGTGGACTTGCACAGGATTCTCTGGTGGTAGCCATTAAATAATCCCTTTCTCCTTCTTCTCTCTTCTTACTCCTTCTTCCCTTTCTTTACTTAATATTTTGGGTAACTTGGGACCAACTGGGTTGGATTTTGCCAAGTTGTATGGGTTAGGGTGTGCTAAGTCAATGCTTTGTGTAATGTTTTGTTTTGGTTGAATGTTGCCTTTTAAACTTTGGCCAAGATGTTATTTTCTAAAGTTTACCAGTAAAAGTACCCTCTGAGAAAACATGTGCACTGTTTCTCCTTTGTGCTCTCTCTTAAGGTGTTAAAAGAACCAAGGCCTCTTCTAAAGACTTGGTTGGCACATTTTTGAAGCCTTGTATGTTTTTAAAGTAAAACTCCTGGTTGAGCCTGTAGCTCTGGGCCTGGGCTCTTACATATGGTTAAATATATTCAGAATTTTTTCTTTGTTTGAAAGCTTTTATGGAGGCTGGTGAATTCACTGGGTACATTTGAGTAGTGTTTTATTAGTGAAATGTGGGCTTAACTCTTCTTTTCCCTCTTGTGAAGTAAACTTTGATCATGATAATTTAAAATATTAGACTACTGAAGACAGATCATAAACTATGAACTATCATCAGAGAGTCGGAACTTAATGGTTTGTTGCAATGAGCTAGCTATCTGCTAAGAATGCTGGAGGTAGCTAAAAAAGAAACTTCATATTTCAGCTATGATCATCACTTTATATTTTATGACTGAATGGATAAGTCAATGTGCTATTTTTATACAAAACTAGCCAGGCTTGGCTGCCTAAACAATAAACTGACTGTGTGTGTATGTAGAATTTCAGCACACTTTCTAATGTGTCAGGTTCTACACTAGTCAGAGCACTTGGATGAAAGGGAAGTGGATGGCTGATGAGTAGCTTGGCATTTTAGCTGAGATTTAGAGAGCCCAGAACAAGAACCAGTTTCTAAATGCCAAAATCACTTACAGTATAAGAACAAATGTGTAAGTTCAAGTCAAATATTTTTCCTTCTACTGCTAACTGTGTGCTATAAACCTTTCACCCCACTGATGAATAAATATAATGTTTAATGATACATCCTATTCTAAAAAATCATCTAGCATGTGTTCTGTGCAAAAGGAAGTAAAGGCCTGCATATTTTAAACAGCCTACTGAATTTCAGTTCAGATTTTCTAATATTTAATTTATATGTCCAATGTGTTTATTGACTTTCTGTACTTCACAGTTACTCAAAATGATATAGCTGATTGATGATAAAAGCCAATTTCTTATATCTGTCTAATTTTAGATCTGTCACCACTGAAATCAGAAAGACATCCTGTGGAACAATTAGTTGCCAATAAACGGTGACAGGGACTAACTCAATGTCTTTTTACTTGTTTATAACCTGAGATTGGAGAGGATACAGACATTTACCACTAGCTTTATATATATCTAATCTGTTGTACCTGTGCTTGGCTATCCTGTAAGCCAAGTCACTGTTTGGCTTTAAAATCCTCCGTTAAAGCTGGCTTGATTTGATTTAATCTTGATTTATTTGAAAATTCATTGATTTTTTCTTTACTGTGGAACTTTTGTTTTGTCTCCAAACTCTACAGTGCTTTGAACCGGGTTTGCTGTTAAAAAGCTCTTTTGTAAAATACAGTTGGGGTTAAAAAAAATCATTGCGTGGAGGTTACCTGGAGACTTCACAACATGACATTTTCTCTGTAAAAGTACTGAGTGAGAAGTAAACAGCAATACAAGAAGAAAAATATCCTTTTAAAAAAGCACAAGCCTGCTACATAAGATAAGGAGGGAGGATAATGAATGTTATAAACCCTGAAAATTACTGCTTATTTTAGAAAAGTTTATATGTCAGAGACGAAAAAAATTAGATTAAAAAAACAGAATAATTTCTGTATACAAAACTGTAGTCCTTCCCTCAGTTAAAAGGAAGACTAACTTAAATTTTATCACTTATCTTGTGTTCCTTTACAAAAAGAAACGTTCTGTTATTGCTGTTCAGGCTAAGTGTATTGTCAGGCCATTTGGAATGTTACTTTATTACATCACAGAATTGTTGGGATTGTCAACTAATCTGTAGGTAATACTGAGTAAATAGGCTTTAATATGATTATGAGAATTACTTCTCTAAAAAGTAGGATTAATGATAGAAATTCAACTGGACCAAAACCATAGCCATGAATGTCCAGAGGTGATTTAAAGAATAAGAGTATTTGTCCTACTGTCTTTTGCATTCAATCCTTAACATTTCTTGCTGGTGCCAAAGGTTTTCAGTGGTGTGGACATTTGGCCACTCAGATTGGCAAGTAATCCCAAAGCCATTTCAGACACCACTATGAGACACCAATGAATCAAATTTTCCAGTTCTTTATCAAATAAAACTCCTTAGGTTTCTTCCAAAGTTTTCCACTCAATGGCAATGGAAATGGCGATGGACCTTGTAGTTTAAAGTAGTGGTTAAAGTAATCAGTTGCTTTGTTTTGCTTTGGTTTAATTTTGTTTTTCATTAAATAATCTCCCCTATGTTCATGGGACATGGCAAATGCTGAAGTGTGATCCTACTAGGTGTATCCAGTCTCTGTGCATGTGTATATATAATTTCAAAAGCTCACAAATGGAAAACTTAATTTTGTGGGTTCAAACAAAGGAAATAGAAGAGGTATTGTTAAAAATGGAAATTTTGTAAACCTTTAATTCGTCCCTCAAAAATGACCTCTTCTAAAAGCGTGTTCTGGAATTCTTATCCCTGCTTGTCTTTGATTTCTGACTCTATGTTTAGAGAGACTGCTGCTCTTTATCCTCAGAAATGAAGAGACACCTTTATGTGGGCATTGTTTTTCCTGATCCTCAATTAGGTACTAGAATATCTAGAAATGTAGTGAGTGCATTCTTCTCAGGTGATTGTTCAGACTATAAAGGTTAGATGTTTAACCTTAAGGAAGCTAAAATTGTATCAGATGAATCCTGCTACTAATTAGATACATGTGTCAAAGAAGAAGCATTATGAAACTCCCTTTGTATTTTACTTTTAATTTAAAACCCAAAGTTTTTAAGAATAAATCTTTTTTTCAGTCTTTAAACATTTTCCTCAAGCAGATGTCTGTGAGCCTAAATTAAGACAAGGCAAAGCACACAGATCTGTGTTGCACCTACGGCAGAAGTGTCAGATCTGACTGAAAACTAAACTTCTTCCTCAAAAAAAGAAGGATAAAATAAGCAGATGAACCAAACAGCAGGGCAGATTAACAAGACATGTGATAGGCAGCTGTGGGACTTAAAGGTCATCCCTAAACATGAAGCACATTTACCCTTTTAGCTACAGTGCTGTGGTCTTGTTCAGGCAACAAACCCTTGAGATTTCACTGTTATCCGTCTATGTTGAGTTAGATTGCTAATTTAAATGCCTAGTGATTATGCTGTGTTATGATTTCAATTGAAAGGTCAACGAATTCAGAAAATTGCTTTCTTACAGTTTATATGACAGTTTTTTTTGCGATTTTCAACAAAATTGGATAGTTGATTACTTTCCGTATTACATAAGACAACAATCAGAATACAATGATAAAATTTACAGACACATATGATGTACTTGCTCCAGGTTTAAAAAACACAAGATTAATGAATGAAGAAAGGCTCCCTTTTAGTTAACATTTACTCTTCTTCATATGCAGACTAAGGCAAATAAAAAAATATAAAATTGCTTTAAAGGCTCCATGGTTCATACATTCTATTTTGCTCTGCATTTTAGAAAGCATATGAGGGTAAAATATTTATGTAAACAAATATGGAGAGATATATTAGGACAATGTTTACAAATATTTGTTTAAATATTGGGTGTTTGCTTTAACTGTATCCAACCTGCTTTTGTTTGCAAACTGTAAATATTTACAGGACTAAGTTTTTGCTTGTAAGGATACTTGGGGAATACCATTTTTTTCTGTAGATACTTACTCATATGAGAAGAAAAGAATTCACATATGGACTTACTTATTTGTTATTTGCAGTTTCCTGTTCTCTACTGTTCTCTTCACAGTCAGCTGTATCAAGAGTAGAAACACCACAGCAAATTTCAAGTAGCTATGGTAAGCAATATGCAGGTTGCAATTTTTTATATTTATTGTCCACTGAATAACTGAAAAAAAAACTCCCAAATTTAGAGAAACTTAAATAATGAAAAATCTATTAATAATCAATGGCAAAATGGGCTATTGGGTTATTACTCTGATATATTAAATTACTCTGATATAATAATTTTAAAGAGATTTTTGCAAAACAATTTGTTTTTTCATAAAGAGCTTTTCTGATTTGGTCCTTTTAGAGCGCTGGCTTTGGCAACACTAGGAAAAATTGTGAGGTCACATCATATACTGTATGAAGGTCAAGTATGGAATTTATTTTATGTAGAAAGTAAACAATCTGAGATTTATTATTCTAGTTCACTTTTGGAGGTTTAAACATATTTACGTGGGACCAGATCCATTGTAATTGCTGGTTTTTTCTCAGCATTCCCATATAAAACAATTTTTGCCATTTGAGAACTTTAACTTAAAAGAACCTAGGTTTTCAAGATCAGATCTAGCTAAACGTTTAAATGATCATTATTTTGCTTAATGCAACTTTGAAATCTGTTTCTTTTGCTTTTTTTCCCCCTTTTTCTGCAAAGAAATGCAATTTAAAATTTACCATGGCTTTTTCATGGGATATGAAGTTTGATTTTGCTTTTTGACCACTGTTGTCAATGTAGCCCTACATAATGGTTTGTGCTGCTATTAATCCTTATACTCTGTATGGTAATATACAGAAATTAGGCTAATCGAGCCTTTGTTTGTGTGTTGTTTTGGTTTTTTCCCTGGTGCTTTTGTTCTCTATGCAATATCTATTCATCATAAAGCAAAAAAAAAGGCATAAAACCAAATGCTCATCCACAGTGGTCAAACAAACATACATTGAAAATAAGGAAGCAATACAAAAAAAAGGTATGATATTATGACTCAATTAAATTAAATCTCTTTATTGATTTGGTTTGTCTCAGATGTAAGCCTCTTATTTTCTTTGATCTTGTCCATCCATTTATGTACTAAAATATTATTTGAGTTGAATTCTATTTAGATTGGCAGGCTGGAGAATGTTGGAGATGCCTTACATATCTAAAGGTATTTGACAAGGCTGAGTTATTCTGTGCATTGCACTTCCTAGTTGTTAAATTCAATGGCAAAGCCACCAAAAATTGAAGAAAGGAACACTCGAGAAAGTAGTGATTTTAAAATATTATGTCAACAATTAGATCTTGAAAATTGAAATGTAAAATGTAAGTTGTGATAGCAAGAATATGACATAAACAAGGCATATATGTAACTGAGTTAATGAACACTCCAACATAAAGATCCTCTTTGGGATATTTCTGTCTCATTTTCAGCTCTCAGTGTAGTCTTTAATTTCTCAGTAGGCTAATAAAGCCCTTTCAGAAGAAAAAAGGAATTGGCAGAGGGGCTGTACACATTCATGGCACCAGCATATGTCTGGCAGAGCTAATATAAGTTATAGAACCACACATAAAAATATAATTCTAGAAGAACTAGCAATTCTGACTGCTAAACATGAAACATTTCTAACCTAATTTTATCTGGTTTATGTTAGTAATAATCAATACTCATTATAATAAGCCACTGAAAATGTCCATCACTTGAAAATGAAATATTTATGGCACATGTTTACGAAGTCAAAATCAATTTGGTTTACAGTGGCAATTAATTTCAGTTGAAATTTATACCAGGTAAACTACCTGTTCAAGACTGAAATTTGAATTGCAAACAAATGCTGCAACAGCACAACTTTTATTGTCTCCTGTAAGAAGAGACATTGCTAGTACCTAATATGTGCTTTCCTCCACACATTGAAAGTTACCAGATCTCTGCATTGCCAGCACTAAACATTTAGATCACAGAAATATTTATTGTAAACTTGATTGTATATATATGACTATTGAAATAAAATTACTGAATTCTGTGGTTATGCAAGGTAGAGAATATAGAAGCAAATTGGTTTCCCAGAATGTTCTAATGTTGGCTGGATTTTTTAAGTGCCCTTGCAACTAAAATTATCCTACTCATTTCCAATACATGGTGATCATGAGATACAGAAAGTACATATTTTTATGTGCTGAACAATACAAATTCTCCATTAACTCTCCTTTAAACTTTAAAAGCCAGCAGAGACATCTGTCTTCAGAGAAATTATGATGACTGAATACACATAAGTCTATTTGACCTGAACTGAGCCTTATCAGACAAATTAACCATCCATCTGTCAGCCTTCTCTGGCCCTTGTTTTCAGTATTGCTTTCATGGAGTACCTGTGTTTTCTGCAGGCGGAATTTTTCACCCTCAGACCTATCACCTATATAATGCTTTGTGTTTCCAGAGGTTTTGTCAGTCTTGGCATACACAATATTTGGAGTGCTAGCAAAAAAAAGACCTAGAAATTTCTTAAGAGACAAAATGCGATTGCTTTCTGTCTGGAATGTGGAACAGTCCATCACTAGAAACATAGAATCTTGAAAAATTAAATTCTTGACTCATGCAATATTTTGTAATGTCTTGTAAATTTGTCATGGTGGCATTTAAATTTATGTATAGGTGTTAAGCTGACATTTGTTTTATCACAGATGGTTCCTTTATAACCCCTGAACCTGGACAGACAGGCTTGGTTATAGCTTTTAGTATCAGGAATCTTTCATGATTATTGTTAGAATAGTGCCCTGCAGGGCTCTTATGAAAAGGTTAAACACTTCAGACCGAGTTATACCCTCAGTCTTGACTTCCAGATGTAACCATTTATTGAAACTAAGTAACTTATTTTTTGTTTTCTATTTCTTTACTTGCTGATTTGCTTAATTTTTATTTGATGATTAAATACTTAAGTTAATTGCTTTCACTTTGAAAAATTATCTCACTGTGAGTGTGTAGCTATATCATCTGGCAAAAGCAAAAGTGATGGTAAACAATATGAATACTCAAAAAGTACTTGCAAAGTGAAATCCCAATTTTAGAAAGTAATATCTATTCTACAGAAGGCAGCGTTGCAGAGACAGAGCAAAAATTTACAAGAAAAAAAATCTGAAAAGAGCAGAATCATCTATGAATACTGACATTTCTTTCACAATTGTTCATAGTATACTATGATCTGAAACTGTTATGACTCTAGCATTTCTCGCAAGGTCATGTTATATGTGAAAAAATAGCTTAAAATGTAAATGCTAACATGGCAGATAATTGAGTGTTTATGTGTCTGAAAATTTTGATAAAACTTGGACTGACCAAAAGTGTCATGTCCTGAATATTTCAGTTGACAGTGACATGAGACAGAACTGCCAGTCAGGAAGCTGATCATGTATTGTGCTTCTGCACACTGACTGTTTAGATTTAGGAAGAAGGGGTCTCCCAAAGTGGGTGAAGATCTTGATTGAGGGAAAGATCTGGGAAGTGGGTGAAGGTCACAGAAATCAAGAGTGCTGTGTGCAGATAAATGCCAGGGATCGGCCTGGGACTGTGGGTAGTAATACATGAGGCTGGTCACCGTGAGCAGCAGCATAACAAGAACCACCATGATTTTCTGCCCAACCTTCCTGGACCAGTAGTGTAGGGGGTTGACTTTGGCTGGATGCCAGGTGCCCACCCAGCCACTCTACCACTCCCCTTCCCAGCAGGACTCCTCTAGCTACCAATACAGAGCACAGCACCGTGAGGGCTACCATGCAGAAATAAATTCTAACTCAGCCAGACCTACCACAAGCAGTTACTTTGCTGCAGGAAAAGGATGTCAAGGCCTGCTGAACATACATCTGAAAGGGAGGGAGGGAGGCAGGGAAGCAGGGAGGGAGGGAGGGAAGCAGGGAGAGGGAGTGGAGTTAAATCTCCAGTCTTCTTGATTCTTAAGTAAAACCCCAGGATCTGTATCCACTGTGGGCTGCCACTTACTCTGTCCTTGTCCATAACAGATCCTTATTCACCTTAACTAAATGGGCATCTACCTGATAGGTTTTTTTCAATAGTTGAGACTTCTGTGCCCAGCAATCCCTGTTTTGACTCTTCAAAACAATAGGTTCAGATATGTCTAATGGAAAGCAAACCAGTTACACCCTTGGTAATATCACTGCTCCTTCAAATACATGAAATTCATGAGCTTTATAGCACTGAAATTGTTTACAGCCTGAAAGACAAGGCATCTGCCCCTCAGTGTAATTTATAATTTCCATATGGAATGAAACTTAAGAACTTTTTAGCTTAATTCAGATAAGAATTTTCTGAAAAATATGTGCCTGACAGAAATGCAAAACTAGATTATTGTCATGCAAATATGGCCAGATATACAATATCTGGACTTAAAGGTGCTGATGGACCACAAACTGACCATGATTCAGCAACATAAAGAGGATAATGTGTTACTCATTCAGAGCTTTTACTTAAGCTCAGGAACTGACTGCTGCATGAAGATCTGCTGCTTGTTTGTAAGAGGGAAATTTTGCTTCTTGGATCTGGTCCAAAAATGGTCTTGAAATGAATAGCAATTTTTCCATTTATTTTGGTGAATTAACATTAGACTCTTAAGCAGTGCAGATTTTAATTCAGTGTCCTGTTTAATTCCATATCCAGTGAAGCATCTAAATGGGAATTTAGACTTGGTTTAGGGTTTTAAGGAAGGAATGTTGAGCTCTCAAGTCTTACAGCTTTAACACTTCTTCTGTCTTGTTTAATTCCACTCAGTTACTTAGATTACCACCATCAAAATTGCTCACTAGTAGACTGTTCTTGCAAAACTCAAAGAGAAAAAAAAAGGTAACAGCAACAAATGGTGCTGCTGACACAGTAAGTGGCACTCGAATCTCTGGGTGAGCACTAACCCAGAAAGCATACATAGCATGACATTTCTTTGGGGATTTATGCCCTTTATTGCAGTGAAACAAGACTGTAATAATTTTTAATATTCTAAATGCATAAAGAAGGGTTAACTAAGGGCTTATACTAATTATATATGAGATGGTGTAAGGAACTACCCTTTAAATACTGAATAAGTGAGAGTAAATTACACACAGCATTGCTTTAGTGATTCTATTTGACCAGTTGGGCTCAGAGTCTAGAACAAGGCCCCTGATTTTATCACAGAGCCAGTTATGTTCTGAAGGAACTAGGACACCAACTTAATTACCCAGAATAAGTTGTTAAGTACCCAGAATAAGTTACCTGCTGTTCTGTGAGATAAATCTGGCCACTTTTGCCTTACTTATGGTGACATTATACACTAGGAGAGTCTCTACATACTACCTCAAGTAGGGTGCAGTTCAGTGTCATTTGATATGAAGTAATGCCATATTTCAGTAAATATATTAAATATACATTGTTTACCTACTTCATACACTGTTGCTTCTGATTATTTTGGCAGAGTTCTTGCCATCTTCATGTTTAGAAATAGAAAAAATTTATTTTTATTTTTTTATAAAGTGGAGTATTTTGGGGATTACAAACCACAAATATTCTGTGTGTTCTTTCTCCATCTGTGGATGAAAGGGTCTCCAGGGCATCGTACATTTTATAAAAGGCAGTCAGAGATTTAAATTTTAATTTTTTTTCACCTGAAGGTATGCACAGCAACATGTAGCTTGATAACTAAAAACTACACATGCTAAAGATTAACACTAGCATAGCAATACTTCTGTTTACTGAATGTGTGTGGCCAGCTCCACAGTTTTATGACAAAATCTTTTGGTGCAGCTGGATGATCTAGGTGATGGATCTTAAATTTGGAACATGGTGCAAACATTTTCCTTAAATCAAATATATTTGAGTTCTTGTTTTTTGAATAGCTAGATCTGTCATGCATCAGTTTCATTAGCTTGAAGAACCTTTGAAACAGATCTCAAATACCTTTGACATTTCTTCATATTTTCACTACTGTAAGGAGAAACTCCCTTTAAAATCTGATAAGTTGAATACACCATAATTCTTGTGCTTCAGTGTGATCCTTACAACTTTTTGTTGCAGGTCATGTATAGGGCAAATATGTCCCTCTGGATATAATGATTTCCTCAAGTTGAATCTGTTTTGCCTGTGATGGTAAATGCTGAATTATATCCCTGTCCATATCTCAGCCCATGAGCCTTTTCTCATATTTTTCTTCCCTGTCAGGTTGAGAAGGGGAAACAATAGAGCCAAAGTCAACCCACATAAGTAAAAGAGGTGTGTAGCCTTTCAGGAGGGAGTCCAGAGTCAGTCTTTCCACAGAGCCAATATTTACTTCTTTCCTGTGCTCTAACAACTGAAAAATTATTCCCTTGTAGAACTGGGCTGTTTGAAACAGTCTTCTCTTTTTCCCATAATTCAAAATTGTGTTAGATAAGGCAATCAGGTCTATGTAAGTTCTATAAGTTAAATAATTTCCATCAAGCTTGCAGATCTCTAACAAAGAGTTTGGTGTAACACAAATCCCAAAATTTTTCAAATGAATAAAACTATTCTTTACAGGAGACAAAAATTACTGATCAACTTAGAATGAGCATCACATATTTTAGGACTGATCAAAGAGACAGCAGCAAGTATAATATCTGGTCTTTAAAAGATTAAACTATTTCATGCAAAGATTTTTTAATTAGAAAGATTGCTTTTTAAAATATCACTGCATAACTTGAAAATTTACAAAATAAATTAAGAGTGTGATTAGGAAGGAAAGTAATGTAAAAATTCTATAAAAATAGCTTGAAAGAAAAGCATTAGATTTGGGGTTTTATCAAAGAAAGTAAGCAGGAACAATGTCAGAGGCTAGTGAATGTGTAATACAATTCACCATGGAGAGCAGAAGGGAAAAAATAGGAAGCCAAAGTGGAATGCATGTCAGCTAACTTTAGACATTAGTGTTGTAATAATTTTTGGAGACAGAAAACACTTCTAGATATGAAGAATTTTTTTGCAGTAATGTAGCTCTGAAAGAAGTAGGGTGAATAGATCTTATTTGTGATTACTCCTCTCCATTGTCTGTAAAAGAAGCCTAGGCTGAGAGGTAGGCATCAGCACTTATAGTCAGGATTCTTCTGAAACATCAGGTTCAGGATGCAGTATCAGGCATTGCTAGGGCTCTGAGTAGGAGACTGACATGTCAGTTTAAGCATCTAGAGAGAGACAGTTGACAATATGGATTAATTTTAATAGCAGAGCTGAAAATAATAGATTTAGAGGAGGCAATGAAGAAGGAAATGTTTATAAGGAAACCAGGGGCAGACATTTCAATCCCATGAGATAAGAACTTTTGCCACTCATAAAAAACCCCGAAAGCTTAATACTTGGACTGAAAACAATAATGTTTTCATGCTGTCTGCCATTAGTTTAGTGTTTGACAATGTCTGTTTAGTATTGGTTCCTCAGTTTCCTCTGATCAGAACAGGGAATTTTAACTCTTTAAATAGTTTTGCAGCATTTTCATGTAAAATTTTAAAGAAGTGTTTCTAACTCAACAGACTGCCTTTTTGACATTTATTTGTCAGTTAAATTCTGGAAGAGGCTAGACTGAGCAACACATATAACATTACAGAAAAAGACTATTAAAAATACTATGATAAGGAAGAAGCAATTATCCTAATTAAGAAACCCAAACAAACAGAAAAAAAAACCTAACAAAAAACCACAAAACAAAAAACAACAACAACAAAACAAAATAAAACAAAACAAAACCACCCAAAAAAATCCCCCACCAAAAAAATCCCCCAAACACAAAACCAGTTACAGATACAATAACTAACTAAGCCTGTTTAAAAATGATTTAAAATTCAGTTTGAGGAAATAATCACACATAGACAGCCTGCGGTTGTGGCTTTTTAATCCAGTAGGTGTAAAATTGAAATCCTTACGTTACTATGGGAGAACTATTTTAGGTAATTAGGGCAGAGCCTGTGTAAGATGTTCTAAACATAAAACATCCAGGATAAAGAACTTAACTGTGATCAAAATAAGATGTTCTAAACTTTGCAGAGTACAAGATGATTTTAAGCACTGAAGCACATTTGTTTTGGGCAATTTTACATTTTGATTTTAATGATTTTTTTTTTTTTGACACTAATACACCAGCATTTGTAGTCTCCACTTTTCACTTTTTTTACTTCCTTATCAATCACTATAAACATCATAAGCAATAATGCTGCGTAATGACTGTGGAGGTATCTTTGAATCTTGGTTTACTCTTCATATCCATCTAGAATCTAAACTTTGCTGTGAGTTATTGCAAGATTTTGACCTGCTATGTTCCCTGCATACATCTAAACATTGCAAGCATTGAACCACATTATTAAGCAGCTTTTCCTTGTACTTGGGTACTGGATTCAGTTCCCAAATTGTAGATTGTAGGTACTGATTGCAGTTAATTAAATTTAGTTGTCTCAGTGTATAATTTTACATCTATTTAGGTAATTATGTTATCATTACAATCAATGATGATCTAGGAAGAACTAGTGAAGGCAGTTTAGAAAGCAATTCAGTTTACTAGAAAACAGACAATAATTTTTTTCTCATCTGAAGTATTCTAGTCTCCATTAATTAAAACCCCCCCCGATGCATAAATGTTGATATCTAAATATAGTTATACAGTATATTCCTCTGTGGTACTTGGAAATAGCTGCCTATTTAATCTGCCTATATGAAAAGTATCAGGTATTTTATACAGGAGAAAATGTATGTGAAAGATGGGGGACTAAATTTGGCAGATTCCCCTCCACCTGGAGACTTGCTGCTACAGGACTGTGGGACTACAGTCCACAATGCACTTGCATAAAAGTAGGTGTACTAGAAATGGATGAAAAATGCTATTGTTGTGGCAAAAATGAACTTGCACATATTACAAGTAATTACATTTAATAGATATAAAGTGGCATTTACCATGTAGTTAGAAGTTGGTAGAAGGAAACTTACTTTCCAACATCAGAGAAGACTGTGGAAGGTTGCCCTGGTCTAAATCCCTGAATTTTTGCTTTTGAGACCCTAGGTCCCATTAAAACTGCATGCACCCAACACACTGTTAAAAGGAAAAGAGTACTGGTGCGGTCTGTAGTTAGATTAGGTTGCTGCATTGGTTTTTTTGTTGGTTTTTTTTTTTGAGTAATGCAGTAGCAAGCTGCCCACATCTTAATGAAGTATTCTGAGAACATAGTCAGAGAGCTCAGCTGTCATAAAAGTTTATGAGCAAAAAGATGCAATTCTGGGAGAACCAGTACAGAAACAGATATAAAAGACTTTAGTGACAGTAGTATAAAGGTCAGTAGACAGAGGACAATCGTTGTCTAGTACTAGAAAAGAATACACAGGCTTCTCTGATCCTATTGTACCAGATATTCAGGTCCATCATTTCTTATAAGGAGTGGTTCAGGAACTCAAGGATAGGTGTATGTAGACATCTCTGACCTTTCCTACTAGGAAAATTTCAAAGTAGTAGAAGTTTGATTTTGCTAATGTAAAAATTCTCAGTGCTGATATTGAGTAATCATTCTTCAGTTGTCATAGAAGTACTACGAGTTTGAAATGAGAAATATTTTCCTAAAGGTTTTCTGAGGGAATTTTGTTCTTCTAAAGCAGATTTAAACATTGTTAGTGCAGTTATATTGCATATTACAACTTCCTGATTCTCATGTATATTTTGTTTCATAACTAATTTAAACCACATGAAACACTCAAATTGGAACTTGTCCAGTCATATTTAAGGCTGAGAATCCTTGTACTTACTTAAGTTCTAGGCCCTGACTAGCACTTTCACAGACAGTTGATTTGTAAAACAACAGTTGATTTTATAACTGATCAATAAAATCATGTGTAACACACAAAACACTTTCAGCACTTAAAAAGTCAGAGAATCAATCATTTTCACATACATTTTTTATGCATTATTTCTTCTTGTCTTATCACAAGATATTTTTATACATTATTTTTACATATTTATTTTTTATGTCTATATTTATTTATTTATATTTATTTTTATATAAATTTCCATTGGTTTCTGTGGGCTCAGAGAAGAAGTGAGGTACTTCTAGTCATTAGGTCGCCATGAGATATTGCAGTTCATGAAGAGCTAAAACTTTTTTTTATAATCTATCTCTGTTTCAATGATTATGGAGCCTCTAGTTTATTGATTATTGAGGTAGAGACAAATTAGTAGATGTTAAAAACTGAATAATGTAGAAAGGTTTGTATGAAGAAAAACAGTCTTGGGCTTTCAATATGTTTAGTTAATGGAAAAGTAGAGTCATAGAATCGTTTGGGTTGGAAAAGACCTTAAAGACCATCTATTTCCATCTAGTGGAAAATTTACAGTTGAAAATAAAAAAATAGCACTGCAAAATGAACACTTGTCCTGTAGAACTTGCTACAAAGTTGCAAGAATAGTAGCTTTCACTCTTCTGGGTTACTTCTTTTCTTTCAGAGTCATCTTAAGCAGAATCTGTATAAGTAGTTTTAATTCTTTATGCTGATCTTTCTACAGACATGTTCAGCAAACCTTTCTTTCAGGAATGGGTAGAATCATGGAATGGTTTGGTTTGAAAAGGACCTAAAAGACCATTTCCTTCCAACCCCCCTGCTGTGTACAGACACACCTTTCACTAGACCAGGTTGCTCAGAACTTGGGCACTTCCAGTAATGGGGCACCCATGACTTCTCTGGGCAACCTGTTCCTATTCTACCACCCTCTCAGTAAAGAATTGCTTCCTAATATCCAATCCAAACTTATTCTCTTCCAGTTTGAATCCATTCCCCATTGTCCTGTCACTACATGCCCTTTTAAAAAGTCCCTCTCCATCTTTCTTGTAGGCCATTGTCATTGCACTGCAACAGTTCAACCTTATAGAAAAGTTAAAGCAAAGCACAAGGTTCTATTCTGTTTGCAACAATATTGCAAAATTATAATATTAATAATAATATATGCAAATACATATGCGCACATATACAGAGTGTGACATCTTCTCAAAATGAACTGCAACTGACTACATAGAAAAGGAATTTTACGTAGTAAGGATTATTATAACACCAAGGCCAGGAGCTTGACAGGATTCAGAAAGTAATTTGTCAGTGATGAGAACATCTATAGTATTAAAAATAAAACCTAGTAATTTAGACAGAATGCCAACTTATATGCCTCAGGTCTCTTGTAAGTGAGTTAAGAGACACCGCTAGGAACAAAGAATTGAAGAATTTCCCACTTCATTGCTCAAGAATTTGCATAAAGATGTAATGGGCACTGGAGAAGTTCATACTAGAAGGAATGCTGAAGAAGCGGAAATTTAAATCTCCTGCTATGTTATTCTGCTGTGCTCCTGGTTTTAGTTTCCACTCCCATCTCAGCAGTGGTAAGTAAATCCTTGTATAAGACTTGCAGATCTGTTAATAATCTAGAGTAGTATACTCTCTTGAGACTCAAATATGCCATAGGATGAAGGAAACATGAATGACATTTTCTATGTGAGTATTTACATTTACTTGATATTGGAGAACAAAAGCTTCCTTGGTGTGAGAAGCTCAGTCAACCCCTGCCTCCTAACAAGGCTAAAATGTGAATAAAAATAGTTTGAAGGATAAAGTTATGTTAGTGACTTTGGTTCCTGCAAGCACAAATAGAGCTTCATAGCACTATGAAGATTAAAAAAACCTCCCCCACTCCAGCAGATCTAATACTCAAAGCCTGTCTTTCAAGACCTTGTCACAAACTAAAATGAGAATTGGAATAACAAGTTTAGAAAAAAAGAAGGTGACTTATGGAGTTTGAATCCAATGCCTTATTGTCATCAGGCATGAGTCACAAGCATTGATTTATTTATAACAGCCATTTTGTGCAGAAATGTAAATAATTACTGAAAAAAACACCCTAACCTACCCAAAAAAACAGAGAGGAAGTAAATACAGTGGCCAGAGCAAATACAGCTTTTTCACACAGTTTCGATAATAATGTAGCTCTGGGGGGCCTTCAGGCACTAACTGCTCATGTATCAGTGACTGTTGACAAAACATAACATAGTATTAGTCCTGAAACTACTTTCTCAAACACTGTTGATCAGTGACATCAAAATCCTGTGATCAATAACATCAAGAGAAACTAATTCTTAATGCATAAATGGGGAAAGAAAGCGTCAATAAGTATTTCAAATCTTCCTGAAGATGCAAAAACTCTCAAAATTCTGAAGTCTTTTGAAAAGATTAAAATATGGAAGCATTAAAAATTGTAGATGTTGTCTAAATGATAGTGGAAGGGCAATAAAAGCAGCAGGACCAGGGTTTTGAAATTTGAAATTTTGAACCTTTGTTTCAGCTAGCTTTTCTGCTCTGGTGAACATAATTCCTTTAAGACTCGAGTTTACATTTTCCAAGGGTACAAATGCCAATTTTTATTTCTATCAGGAAAAGAAGGTTCTGGGATAAGTGTATGAAAAGACATAATGACTTAAGATATTTGAAAGTAGTATATAAGGCATTCCAAATTTTTGATATCAGTCTAAGGGACTTGTTACTGACTGTAAGTATTTGTCATTGGGTGGCTATTTCCTTCCTTTACGTGAAATCAAGGGATGAGGCTGTTTCAGTGTCACATTCTTCTTTATAGATGTTTTCATCACAAAGAATTCACAAACTTGTTTTTGGCAGTGATCTCAGAGGGAGAAAATATTTATTAAGCATAGTTTTCTCTTCTGTAAATATATTTACTTTAGGCGGTGTTAAGACCTATGATCACTGTTGAAATTACAATGCCACTGCTACTATTATGTCTTTGATATGTAATGAAGTTTGCAACATTTGGGATGTTGGTGAAAGTTTAAATTTTACCTCAGGGCATCTATAAGCCATCCAAGGAGAGGTTCACTTTACATGGGCATCAGTTCAACAATTGCTAAGAAATTATGATTAATTCAGTTCCCCCTTATTTTGAGAGAGATATTCTGAAAATGTTGATGCTTGGTAGGGCCTTGGTGTGCTAAAGTCTTCACTGTATTTAATGAAGTGCCAGGCACAGATTTATTTGGAGGCAAATTCTGAAGGTACTGAAAATCCCATATGCCATAAAAGCACTCAGCAATATTATACACCCAGCCACATAGGAAATATTTATTTCTGGCATATTCCTTTGCCAGAAATCAGAAGAAACTGAATGTTACAAGTTAAATCTAAAGGTAAATGACAATTATTCTTAACTTGATCCTAAAGTGCGGTCCAACAGGGCTTCTTAGATCAATAGATATAATTTTCAGCCTATTCTTTTGCTAATCTAAATGTTTTGAGATCAAGTTCTGTTCTCTCAGCATGTTTTCAAAAGCCTCTATATGGGGCCACAATATGTAACAAATTCCAGCCACAATAGCAATTAGACTTGGGGTATCTACCGAGTCAAAATTTTATATAATTTCCTCTTATAAAATTGAACACCTATATACAAGTCTTGGACTGAATATCCACTTAGAGATGATGCTGTATTTCTTATCAATCAGAACCTGGACTACCCACTGAAGCACAGGATCACAGAATGGAGGAAGAAGGAAGGAACACCTGGAGATTATATAGTTCAATGTATTTTAACTCTAGTCAGAGCAAGGACAGCCAGAGCAGGTTGCTCAGGGTCATGTTTTGGGTTTTGAGTATCTCTAGGAATAGAAATGGCCTTGATAGGCTCTCTGGGCAACTTGCTGTACTGTTTAATTGATCCTGCATTAGAAAGTTTTTTCTTATGACTAAGAATAATTTTCTGTGTTTCAGTATGTGCATGTTGCCTCTTTTCCTGTCACTGGATATTACTGTCAGGACTGTGGACTTGTTTTCTTTATTCCTTGCCATATGATATTTGTGCACATGGATAAGATCCCCAGTGGCCATTTTCTGTTCCAGGCTGAACAACCCCAGGTGTCTCAGATACTCTTCTTATGGCAGATACTCTAATTCCTCAACAGTCTTTGTGGCCCTTTGCTGGACTTGTGTTAGCATGTCCATATGTCTCTTTTACTAGGGAGCCAAGAAGGGGGCATACTGTTTCATGTGTTTCTCCAGGGCAGAGTAGAGAGGAAGGATCATCTCCCTCAGACTGCTGGTGATGCTCTTCCTAATGCAGCTCAGGATGCTACTGGCTTTCTTTGCTGCAAGGGCACATTGTTCAGACATGGTCATTTTGGTGTCCTCCAGGATAACCAGGTCCTTTACTGGGAAACAGCTTTTCATCTTTTTGTCCCTTGAGGGGTGCTGGTCATTGGAGTCATGGCTATAATGAGAAAGAGTCAAAAGCCCAAGTAGAGTCAAGATAAACAACCCTCTGTACACTGGGTTATATTCTTAATGATCATTGCCCAATACAATAGTTGTAATCAGTACTCTAACTTTAAAAAGTACATGAATCACTCAACTCTCAGAGGAAGAAGAACAACAGAGGTGATGTAAAGTTACCCTAGCCAACAGTGAGGGTAGTCCACTTTCCCCCTCCATCATGTTGCAGGCTTTCTCTTCCCACATGGAAAGCATGAAGTCCTTAGCAGTCTGGCTGCTGTGGGATTAGCTTGAAAAGCTTTTTGGAAAAGCACATATATTTATACCTCTCAGTTTGGGAGTTTGATCTTTAACATTTCCATAAATTAGTGGATTCTGAACAGACTGCCAGACAATTAATATACAAGACTTTTGACTGCAAGAGACAGCAAGCTGCAGGTGGTAATGGCTGCATAATGATCTTTATGTCTTCCTGTGCATTGCTGTGATTTGGTCCTGCCTACCTGTTGCTCCCAGTTTGACCCAATGGTCACCACCTAGTGGTGCTGCTCCCAGCATCTAGTAGGCCTTAGAATGGACTGTGTTTTCATTAAAGTAAGAGTCGAGTGAACACTCAAAGGAGGCATTACTGACCACCAGGAGATCATAGGTTTTGTCATACAGAATATCTCATGTGCTGTTATGCTTTCCTGCTCTCTTAACAGGTGTCACCATTATCTAGCACCACTGTGTAGCAGTGGCAGGAGTGGGGGGTACCAGTCAGGTTTCTGCAGCCTTCAGATTACTGACAAGTGCTTTCTTGTTTGTATATGGCCCTGCAGACTGTATCTCTTTTTCCTTATCTGTACTAGGAACTTATCATCAATGTTGTCCAGAAACTTTCTGGTGGTTGTGCTTTTCTGTGCTGCCCTTATTAGAAACATAGAATCAAAGAATGGTTAGGGTTAGAAGGGACCGTAAAGATCATCTAGTTTCAAGCCCCCTGCCATTCACTAGATCATGTTGCTTGGGACCCAATCCAACCTGGCCTTGAACACTTCCAGAAATGTGGCAGCCACAAATTCTCTGGGCAACTTGTTCTAGTGCTTCACCATCTTCTGAGTAAAGAATTTCTTCTTGATATCTAGCCTAAACTTACTCTCACTTTAAAGTAATTTCTCCTTGTCCTGTCACTACCCCTGAAAATAATCTCTCTCCATCTTTCAAGTAGGATCTCTTCATATTCTGGAAACCAAAATTAGGTCACCCCAAAGTCTTCTCCATGCTGAACAACCCCAACTCTCTTGGCCTCTCTTTCTAGGACAGGTTCTCCATCTCTCTGATCCTCTTTGTGGTCCTCCTCTGGCCTTGCTTTAACAGGTCCATATCTTTCTTGTGTTGATACTCCCTCCTCTACTCTGTCCTCTGAGAATCACCTCCTTCAACCTGCTGGCCTCATCTCTTTTGATGCAGCCCAGGATGCAGCTGGCCTTCTGGAGTGCCAGTGCACACTGTTGAACTGTTTACCTATCTTCTTTATATTTCTTCAAGTCTTTGCTGACTCATTTGTATGTCAGGAGTCCTCTGACTTTGTTCCATGTCTTTGTGGTTCCTCATATTTGTAAGGCTTGTATACTACTGAAAAAAAATCAATGGTCCATAAATACTTTATCAACTTCTGCTTTCTCCATGAGCTTTCCGCTCTTATGAAACTGTTGCCTTCTTTTCCAACTGATGCTCCTTGATCACAGAGTTGCTTTTTTTGCATAAGTCTAGTTCTGATTTTTTTGCTCTAATCCTGTCATTCTAATGGTTTCAGGCTCTCTCTCCCTCATTTGTTTTTGGTTTTGGTGTGGTTTTTTTGGGTTTTTTTGGTTTTTTTTTTTAATGTCTTGAAGTTAGGATAAAGGACAAATTCCACTTGAGAGGTTTCTGGGTCAATGAAGTTGAAAGAGTACAGTTTTTCTATCCGGGAGACTCATCACAAAGGCCCTTGAACTCGTGCACCCTTCTATCTTTCTGCATAGTGTGTTGAATAAGTAATGTGATGTGTCTGAAGGTGTATCCTGCAAGACTCGTGCTGCTTCTAAAAAATTAGTTTGGGGATCAGAAGTCAGACAGTGCAAACCATAATGTATATGTTATTAAATAATAAGTTCATTAAACAGGTTAATAAATGTTGAACACTTCTTTTGGCCTCAGCTTAGTCAGTTTTTTTCAGTAAAAAATCATCAGATTATATCTTTCTCTGTCAAACCATTTAATATTTTTTTACTAAAATAGTGGGTTTTCTAAGTAGTACAGTCAAAACTACTTACTTTACTTAAATTTTTTTCTTTAAATATCACAATTATACATATATATATAAATATACATATATTAAATTAGAGACACTATGTTTTAAAAGCTTTAATTATACACTACTATAGATATAAAATTGATAAAACATTTAATGATCTGTCTTAACATCAGTTAAAGTAAACAAACTTAATTTTTGTCCATAACAAAAATGTTGGAATGTCTTAAATTTCATACAATTTCTATTAGCTATTCGATTATTTCAGAAGAAACATAGAACATAATTATGTAACCTGGTAATACTATAAACTACTGTTTCTGCATAACAGAAGGAATCCATGAAATGTTACATCTAAATAACATTAAATAATTATTACTATAAAAGAAACATTAAGGAAATAGTCCAGAAACTTCATTTCTTAGTAGCATCCAGAAAAATCAAAACATTTTACAGATCAACTGAGCTAAAACGTATCTTTTTTCTTTGTCTCATCTGCATGTTAGATGATCATATTTCTTCCTTTCAAACTTACAAATTCATTGGTCACTTAATTTTCTCCTTCTGCATATGTCCAAAATTTCTGTCAAGGATCTATCTGTCAGCCTGCAACTCAGTTTCATTTATCAACCAGGAAAAATATATGCATATCACAGGAAGACCTAAGTGTAAAAATAACCTGACAGCACACATAAGAGATCTTGATAGAACTGACTCTTTCATGAAAGGTAGTTGTAGATGCAATTTGTTTGAAATGTGTAATAAGCACTCACAGGAAGACCTTTTCTTTTCCAAAAACTATACTGTCAATGAGCCTGAAGGCTGAACTGGAATTATATTCTCCCTGCCTCCAGATCTTCCAGTTACACAGTGACAAATTTCATAGGTCTATGATGGGAATATGAAAACCACAGTCTCATTCAACTGCATACTTAGTCTACCCTGCTTGAAAAGGGCAACTATGCATTGCAGGCACAGTATATGCTTTATATTGTCACTGTATGAAAACCAGAACTAAACCTGATTCACAGGTCTATGATTCAGCACTTAGGCAGCAGAGCATTTCTTCAGTGAAAGATGATAAAATCATAAAAGTATTTCATAAGTGGTAAATACTTTATTTCCTTTAGATATCATTTTTTATCACTGGAAAAAATACTCTGATGTTATTACATATTTCAGAAAACTGTGGTTAATTTTGCATAGTAATTTTCATTTGTTCTTGTATAATTGTCCAGAAAGACGGTCCAAACCCCCTTTACAGTACCTTATTCTGAAGAGAGATGTGGGCAGATTTGGTTAGCGTGTGTAGAGGGAGGACTTTTCATACACCAGGAAATTTTTCTTAGGACTTAAAATGGGCTTTAGAAATGTCATTTTTGGAACATGACTGGAAGTGAGATTGCAGTGCCAGATATCACTAAGCATAAAAGCATATTATATAACTTTTATAGCTCTCTTTTGTGCAGTGCCTTTCTATGCTGATTAACTGGAAAATTCTATCATTGTCATTTTGTGGCCCAGAGTGCAATGTGATGTTATTTAATAAGATGTATAACCTTCTTGACTGCCTATTCTGGTCAGCACTGTTAAATGGGGTGTACATACATCATCATGACTGTGGCAATGTTTTTTGATGATCTAGTTATGGTTTCTAAAATACTTCATTACAAGATGTGTTGACAGTATTAAAAAAGAAACCAAAAGAGAAAGAAGAGAAATGTATTTAACATTAGTTTCATAACCTCTCTTTTCATAGCTTTATAGTACATTTTTTGAGTGAGGAAAGAGAGGGATAGCTTTCAAAAGTGCCTGGGAATTAAAAGCAGAGAAGCAAATCACCAGCTACAGCATTCTTCATTTAAATTTCAGGGAAAAGGTACAGAATCAGAATCACAGAATAGTTGGGTTGAAAGGAACTTCTGGAGACAATCTAGTCCATGTTGTACAGGATCGTGTCCAGATGGGTTTGGGATAACTTTAGAGAAGGAGACTTCACAACCTCTCTTGACAGCCTGTTGCAGTGTTCTGTCACCCTCACAGTAAAGAAGTTTTTCTTTGTATTCAGAGGGAACCCCGTAATCCAGTTTGTGCTTTTTTCCTTTTGTCCTGTCTCTGTGCACTAGAGAAAAGAGTCTGCCTCCGTCTTCTTGACACATACCTGAATTTGCATGCATTGATTGATGTCCCCTCTCATCTCTTCTTTAGGCTAAACAGGCCCAGCTCCCTCAGTCTTTCCTCATAAGAGAGAAACTCTCCCTAATAATTTTTGCAGCCCTCTGTTGGATTCTCTCAATTAGTTCCTTGTCTCTCTTGCAGTGAGTAGCCCAGAACTGGACACAGCACTCCAGATTAGGCCTCACTAGGGCTGAAGAGAGTGGCAGAATCACCTTACTTGACCGACTGGACACACTGTCCCTAATGCACTCCAGGATACCATTTGCCTTTTTGGCCACAGGGGCACACTGCTGGCTCATGGGAAGCTTGTTGTCTACCAAGACCCCCAGTTTCTTCCCCACAGAGCTGCTTTTCTAGGAGTTTGGCCCCCAGGCTGTACTGGTGCCTGGGGCTGTTGTTCCCAAGGTGCAGGACCCTGCATTTGTCCTTGCTGAATTTCAGATAGTTCTTCTCTGCCCATCTCTTGAGTCTGTCAAGGTCCCTCTGAAGGGATGCACAACACTGTGCTATCAACCACTCCTCCCAGCTTTGTGTTGTCAGTGATCTCACTAAGGAGGCATCTACCCTTTCATCTTAGTCATTGATGAATAAGTTAAAAAAGACTGGGCCCAATATTGAACCTTGGGGGACACCATTAGTGACAGACCTCCAGCTAGACTGTGGGCACTTGATCACAACCCTCTGAGCTCTGCCATTCAACCAGTTCTCAGTCCACCTCACTGTTCATGCAGCTAACTAACACTTCCTAAGCGTAGTATGAGGATGTTATGGGAGAGAGTGTCAAAAGCCTTGCTGAAATCCAGGTGGACAACATCCACAGCTCTCCCTGCATCTACCCAGCCAGTCATATCAGCAAATAAAGCTTTCAGATTGGTCAAGGGGATTTTCCCTTGGTAAATCCATGTTGACTGCTCCCAAAAACATTTTTTTCCTCCACATGCTTAGTGATGACATGCAGGATGAACAATTTTATCACCTTTCCAGGGATAGAGGTGAGTCTGACTGGCCTGCGGATTTCTGTGTCTTCCTTCTTGACCTTTTTGAAGGCTGGAGTGACACTGACTTTCATCTAGTCCTTAGGCACCTCTCCTGTTCTCCGTGACTTTTAAAGACAATGGAGAGCTGCTTAGCAATAATCTGTCAGCTCCCTCTGGCATCTGACAGCACTGGTATGTGCATCCCATCAGGTCCAATGGATTTGTAGGTATCAAGTTTGTCTATGTCATCTCTAACACGATCCTCCTTGACTGAGGGAAAATCTTCTTTTCTCCAGACTTTCACTCTTGTCTTCAGGATCTGGGATTCATGAGACTTGGCCTTAACAGTAAAGACTGAAGCAAAGAAAGCATCCAGTAAGTCTGCCTTCTCTGTATTCTCTGTCACCAGGGCACCCACCCCATTCAGCAGTAGGCCCACATTTTCCCTAGACTTCATTTTGCTACTGATGTACTTGAAGAAGCCTTTCTTGTTGTCCTTGACATCTCTTGCCTGATTTAATTCCAAGTGGACCATAGTCTTCCTTGTTGCATCCTGCTTACTCTGATAACATTCTTGTACTACTCTCAAGCGATCTTCCCTTTTCCCGCATTACATAAACTTGCTTCTTCTGTTTCATTTTTGCCAGAAGCTCCTTGCTTATCCATTCAGGTCTCCTGCCCCCTTTGCTTGATTTCTTACTCATAGGGATAGCTCCAATATTGAGCTTGGAGGAAGTGATACTTGAATACTAACCAGGTGTCTTGGACACCCTGATTTTCTGCAGACCTAACCCATGGAACACCTCCAAGTAGGTCCTTGAAGAGACCAAAGCTGGCTCTCTTGAAGTCCAGGGCTGTAATCCTTCTTACACAATCCTGAACTCTACTATTTCATGATCACTGCAATCAAGGCTATCCCCAGCCTTCACATCCCCAACTAGTCCTTCTTTGTTAGTGCAGAGCATCTTTCTTCATTGACTCCTCCATCAATTGTGTCAAAAATTTATCATCAGTGCTCTGTAGGAGACTCCCAGGCTGTGTGTTGTCTTTCCAGCAGATACCAGGGTGTTGGAAGTTCCCCATGAAAACCAGTGTCTGTGAGTGTGAGGCTGCTTCCAGATGTCTTTACACAAGACATCCCCAAATGTCTTGTCATCAGTTTACTCTTCCTGATGAGGTGATCTGTACTAAATACCCACAACAGTGTCAGCCACCTTAGTCTGCCCCTTAATTCTTACCCATAAACTTTCAACTCATTCTTCATCCTCGTTTTATGTCTTCTACTTACTGCTCTATTGCTCAATTGTAAAAACAAACATTTGCCATGAAGACATAACTGCCAATTTAGACTAACTAAGACAAATGAGATAATAAGGCCAGTGGCAGCTTTGAGCTGACAGATACAGCTGAGTGCCCAGCTCCAAGTAGAAAGCTTTCTTTTCTTGCCAGAAGGTCTATATGCTAATACTAACTAATTTGCCAACCTTGGCCCTACAGTGTTCGACAACAGGAGAGCATACTATTTTGTTACAGATGTGACACTAATTTGGACATAAACTAAGCCTGGAAGAGGTAATCTATGCAATCTTCTATCTGAAGAGGTGATCACCAAAAATGTAAAACTTTGCCAGTATAAATAAATACGAAAATACTCAAGTGTGAAGGACAGATTATTTAAATGCAAGTGATGATGAACAAATGACAAAGTCTACAGTAAATAATGAAAGAATTAAAGCCACTATAGTCTGCACCTTCTTTTGCCCCTTCGATTGAATGTCCTTACCTTAGTCTTAAAAGAAGAAATAAAGCGCTTGCCCAAGTTCCAGACCCATCACCGATCGGTTTGACTTGATACTCATTTGAAGAACTGTGCACAGAGAAAATAAAAAAGAGTATTTTGAAACATCTTGTTTAATTAATTTCTGTTGCTATTTTTTTTTTTCTAAATGAATTATTATTTCTCATCTTCCTAGCCCTTCCTCAAACTTCATAAAGAAATAAGTAACAGTCAGTTAGTGTCTTGGTTTAGGAATGGTATTCTCCAGTTTAATGTTCCCACTGAAATCATGTGCTGCTCACTCACTTCTTCCATCCCCTCCCCCTCTTCTGCAGCAGGCTGGAGAGGAGAATTGGAGGCACAAAAGGTAAAGATTATGGGTTGAGATAAGAACAATTTACTGGAAACAGCAATGAGATAAGAAAATGAACAGTAACAGCAACAATACTAATGGCAGAGGATACAAGAAAGGTAACATTATTACTCATCCCCTGCAGAAGCCCCTTGACAATACCCAATGGTTCTCTCCACCAAGCTACCTCAACTCAGAAGCAAATCCTTCTCCTCGTTCTTGGAAAATGATGTGAGGTGGTATAGGCCTCTGGGTCTTAGCTATTCTCCCTCCTGGCTATTGCAAAAAGTAACTCTGTCTTGGCTGGAACAAGGACTGTTAGGAATATTGTTAGGGATTCCAGTTAGGAATATTGGTTTATTTTTTAAATTTTTATTATTTTTTAAATTATTTTTAATAAACATTTTCATGTCAAAACCTGCACTTATAAATTCAGTTTGATACAAGAATAAGAACATTGAGTGAGAAATGTCTTTTGTAAGTATGAAATAATAACCCCCCCTCTCCTCCCAGTGAATTAAAATGTTTTAGGTGTGCTGGTTGACAGCCTGCTGACCATGACCCAGCAGTGACCAGGTGGCTGAGAAGGCCAATGACATTCTGGCTTGTATCACCAGTAGTGTGACCAGCAGGACCAGGGCAGTGATTGTCTCCCATACTCAGCACTGATGAGGCTTCACCTTGAATACTGTGTTCAGTTTTGGATCCCTTGCTATGAGAAGGACATTAAAATGCTGGAGTGTGTCCTGAGAAAGGCAACCAAGCTGGTGAAGGGTCTGGAATACAAGTCTGATGATGAGGGAACTGGAGTTGTTTAACCTGGAAAAAAAAGAGGTTCAGAGGTGACCTTATTGCTACTCTACAACTACCTGAAAGGAGGTTATAGTGAGGTGGATGTCAGTCTCTTCTCCCAGGTAACAAGTGACAGGATGAGAGGAAATGGCTTCCAATTATGTCAGGGGAGGCTTAGATTGGCTATCAGGAAAATTTTTCTCCTGGAAAGGATCTTAGAGCATTGGACTAGGCTGCCCAGGGAAGGGGTGGAGTCACCATTCTTGGAAGTGTTTAAAAAATGTGTGCACATGGCACTTCAGGTCATGGTTTAATGGTGGTACTAGGCTGATGGTTGGACTTAGTGATCTTAAAGGTCTTTTCCAACCTCAAAGATTGTATGATTCTACTTTTTCAGGCTCTTGGAAGAAAGTGTGATTTTAGAGGTATATTATTAATATTTTTTCCCCCTCTGTGAAATACAACATAGCTGATGTGTAACGTTGCTTATAACATTGCAAACAAAACTACATATTGCTCCTAATCACAATGGAGCTGCTAGTGACTTCAATGGCAATTGTATACATTGCTCAGGGACATTATATGGCTTTAAACTGGGACACCTCATAGAAATTTTCAGACTTCTTTCTGAGAATTACCCACACTCAGATAATTGAAATATCTAAAAATGTAATGTCATTTGCATCCTAGTTTTAATGTGGCCATTATAAAACTCTTCTAATGTAGATCGGTAGAATAAATCATTATCAGTAACTAATGCACTTGAAACATACATACGGGCTTACACTGATTTGCTAAATGATCCACAAATAAAATACCGGCTTTCTCTTATGAAAAACAAACAAACATTATATCAGGTAATTATATATCGGCCCAGCTACTTAAAGACAAGTTCAGTATCTTAGAGTTTTTTAACAGTTTGCCTAATTTTCTATAGTTTCGCTCGAATCTTCTGTATTTTAAAAGTGATACAAACTAAATAATTAAAAAAAAAGATGCACATCTCAGTGAACAAAAATTAAAATGTGTTCTAAATTTTAAAAAATAATATTAACTTATGCAATGTAGTCTCTGAAGTATTTCCTATAACATCTTGTCTTCTGATATGTTAAAATGATCATTTAATATTACAGAGTGAAAATCAGTATCTCGTACACAGACTTCTAAATTGGATGAATGTAATATATTTCTGTAAACCTCTCAGTATTCCTGCCCTCTGATTTGACAAAGAGAGGAAACTCAGTCACTTACTTTAAAAGAATAGGTTCACTAGGTGTCCACAATCTATATGAATGTTTGGTTACAACACTAGACATTACAGGAATAACTGTGAACTCTACTAATTTCTGTTGTGTTGCTGTTTTTGTGGAAGTTGCTAAACCTTTGCAGTTTTAAACAATTGCAATAATATCTTGTAATCTTTATGCACACGCAATTACCATCATTGTATTTCATGTCAGCGGCATTCCTGTCAAATACTAGGTATTGAATACTGAGACAAGCATAGGTCAATTTGAAGACCTCTAACTATCTTTTAAGGACAAAGGAGTCTTTCATTAATGTGAAGGACTGAACGGAAAAACCTTATCAACTAACATTTCACATTACACAGTGAATTGGCTCAGAAGGTCATGAATGGGATTAATCTAGCATAGCTGTTGCCTAGTAACTTGCAAACAATTTATATAAATATATTTATATATAAAAATTGCTAAACCCAGCAATCAGACCACACAAGATGTGTATATAATATGTCTTTATGTATCAAATACAAAAAACTTTCAGAAAACAATGACCAAGATACAGGTTTTGAAATGAAATGGTACAGTGATTCTTGTAGTGATCAGAAATGAACACATAATAAATTAAATAATACAACTTGTTTAGAAGAAATGGCCATTCATGTCATGTTGTGTTCTTTGGCCTGATAAAGAGAAGCAGATTGCTCAGGAATGACTACACAGCATGATGGAATGGTATGGGCAGTTTTATGATTTGTAATTTAGTATGATGCTTTGGAAGACACTATACTCCAAATTTGAAAAGATGGATGGGAATCTATCAGTTTAACTATGTGCTTTATATTTCCTAGTCTTTCAATTCTATAAATATTTTTTGTCAATCTTACATGTCTCTTGTAATATTTTTGCTCATTCTTTTTCTCAGTACATTTAATAAGAAGTAGGCTAGCACTGGGAAAAGTACAGACTACTACATCATTTCAGGAGAAGCAGTTGATTTGATGATAATTTTCTATTTAGTTATGCTTTAAGTTCTAAGAGTTAGAGAATTTTAATTTATTTAAAATACATTACATGAATTGTGTGTATTTTTTAATTGTAATAGGATGGTCACATATGTGAGGCATTATCATAGTCTGAGCAAATTATATCAACATAAAAAATGTGAATTTACTCATAATCATACAAAAAAGTGATAAGGCTTATCTGGCATTTCTGATTTTTTTTTTTAGTACCTCATTGACCACCAATAATTATAGAAATCGTAGTCAAGTCTTTAATGAGGAATTACTCTGCTTGTTTTATGGTCTACTTGGGGATATTGCAGTATTATTATTACTCTCCTACAATAAAAAAAACAAAATTAGAATAAAAACTTCCAAAATGCTGACACATTTCTAACTTCTACTTTTTAAAGTATCAAAAACTTTGGATTCCCCTAAATGAAAACTGACAAGAACCTCTGATATTTTCAAACAGCCAAATAATGCTTTGTGACAGATATCTGTCTTTCCTGTGCTCTTGAAAGAAATGCAGTGGAGAGATGACAGAAAGCATCTTTTACCTTCCCTATAGCACTGCAAGTTTGTACAGGGAAGGAACTAAGGAAATAATAAACTTGAAATCCTAAGATATTTCTGTTTCGATGAAAGCAGAGATTAGCATTCAATTCAGGAGACTAATTTGTTTATAGACTGCTTTTTGGGGTAAAGACCAGTAGATGTTTTAGCAACTAGAAAGTACTATAAAGTTTAGATACTCTCTAACTAAATTAAGATTAGCTGATCTGGGTGATTAGTTAGCAAGCAGCTAATTTAAGTTTCTGCATTTGGATGAATAATTACTTGACTGTAAATTCATCTTCAAGTCAGAATGAACTTGAAGAAACAAAATAAATATTGTATGGAAATTATAAGAAAAAGGAGTAGAAAAACTCCCTTAAGAAGAGAGAAAAGTATAAACTAGTAATATATGACCTGGAAAATGAAGGTGGGAAAGAAACATGGAAGCATAAAATGGCTTGGGTTGGAAAGGACTATTTCTAACCCCCCTGCAGTGGTAAGGTCACTTTCCAATAATCCAATTTGCTCAGAGCACCATTTAACCATGACTTCAACAGTTCCCAGAATGGGGCATCCACAACTTCTCTGGGCAATGTGTGCCAGTGCTTCACCACTCTCATATTAAATAGTTTTTTTCTAATACCTAATCTAAACCAATCTCTTTCAGTTTGAAGCCATTCCCCCATGTAGTATCACTATATGCCTTTGTAAAAAGTTTCTCTCCATCTTTCTTGTAGAGTCCCTTCAAGTCCTAGAAGGCTGCAATTAGGTCCTCCTGAAACCTTCTCTTCTCCAGGCTGAACAACCCCAATTCTCTCATCCTTTCCTCATAGGCAAAGTGCTTCAGCCATCTTCATGGTCCTCGTTTGGACTTGTTTTAACAGGTCAATGTCCTAAATGACATGATGCCTTTTAAATGAGTAGTATGAGTTGCTGGGCAACCAAAAAAAAATTTATTAAAAATAAAACCAGTGAAAACTATGTTTGGAGAGAGAGAGAGAGAAGAACAGTTTTTAGAGTGAAGGACAGCTGGTGAACATTGTCCCGATTTTCAAGAAGGGCAAGAAGGAGGACCCCAGAAACTACAGACCTGTCAGTCCCACTTCAGTGCCTGGTAAAGTTATGGAGAAGACTATTCTGGGAGGTATTGAAAAACACTTGAGGGACGATGTGGTTATTGGTCACAGCCACCACGGCTTCATGAGAGGCAAGTCCTGCTTGTCAAATCAGATTTCTTTTTATGATAAGGTAACCCACCCAGCTGATCGTGGGAAGCCAGTTGACACAGTCTTTTCGGATTTCTGCAAAGCTTTCAATACTGTCTCTTACAGGATTCTTCTGAACAAAGTGTCCAGCACACAGCTGGATAAACACATCATGCAGTGGGTGAGCAATTGGCTCATGGGTTGAGCACAGAGTGTAATAGTGAATGGGGTAACATCAGACTGGTGACCTGCCACTAGTGGGGTTCCACAGGGCTCATCTTGGGCCCTGTGCTCTTCAATATCTTTATAAATGATTTGGACACAGAACTAGAGGGGATACTAAGCAAGTTTGCAGATGACACAAAACTGGGAGGAGCTGTTGACTCCCTCCAAGGCAATCACCAACCATATGAAGTTCAACAAGTACTGGATTCTGCATGTAGGATGGGGCAACCCTGGATGTACGTACAGACTGGAGAATGAGACGCTGAAAAGCAGTGTTGCAAGAAGGGACCTGGGTGTCCTGGTCAACAGCAAGTTGAATATGAGTCAGTAGTGCCCTGGCAGCTAGGAGGGCTAACCTTGTCTGAGGGGGCATCAGGCAAAGCATAGCAATAGAAGAAAAATATTAAGCTGTTAGAGATTGTCCAAAGGGGGGCAATGAGATGGTGAAGGCCTTGAGCGGAAGCCATATGAGGAGGCAGCTGAGGTCATTTTGTCTGTTCAGTCTGAAGAAGAGGAGAATGAGGGGAGACCTCATTGCAGCCTACAGCTCCCTTGTGAGGGGAAGAGGAGGGGCAGGCACTGATCTCTTCCCTGTGGTGACCAATGATAGAACTGGAGGGTTGTGACTGGAGGTTGTGAAAGTTGTGTCAGGGGAGGTTTAGGCTGAATATTTTTTATGATAAGGTAACTCACCCAGCTGATCACGGGAAGCCAGTTGATTAGAAAAGGGGTCTTTATCCAGAGGGTGGTTGGCACTGGAACAGGCTCCCCAGGGAAGTGGTCACAGCACCAAGCCTGATAGAGTTCAAGAAGTATTTGGATGGTATTCTCAGGTACATGCTGTGACTCTTGATGTTGATCCTGTGCAGGGACAAGATTTGGACTCAATGATCCTTCCAACTTGGTATATTCTGTGATTCTATGAATCTATAATGAGAGAAAATAAAACAATCTCAATTTAGAGCACGATTTATCACAAATTGTTTTATAAAGCTTCTGTACTAGATCTTGTCATTAGTACAGACGAATTGAGCTCTCTCTATCATTTATGAAAACAAGTAGAATTCTCCAAGGTTCAGTTCAGAGAAGTAATTTTATATACCTATTTTAAAATTAATTGCGTTACTGCCTCTAACCGCACCTTTCTCATTATTTCAATAATTGAAATCTAAACAATAAGCTTAGATGTAGACATCAAATACATATACCATGTAAAGTCTAGCTGAAGACAAGATGTACCCCTGCCTGATCATATTACTCATTTGGAATATTAGAAAGCATATGACTCTAGAATCAACAAAATTATTGGAAAAGAGAAACTCATTCTAATTACATGCCCCATTTACTTCGGACAACATATTTTGCTTCTTCTACCTAGGCATGTGCAGAACTGAGCAAAAATGGCAGGAAAAAAAACAAATGAAATGAAATTTCTGGTTTCCAATTTATATACATTCATAAATACACACATATATTTACTTTATTAGGAAAACATAGCATGTAATTCTGTTAAAACAGAAGAGTTTAGATGTAGTGAACGCTTGGGTCATATGTGATGATGATAGCACTGCCATTTTTTTATGCTTCCTACTCCTATTTTGGCATGTCACTGTTCTCAACTGCTTATAGTGCTATGAAATTTCTGCTGTTGTTGGTTTTTTTCAAGCTGACTGAAAGACCAGGTTATATGTTCCCCCTGCCTTACTGGCTGATCACGTCTACAAAGACTCAATCCCCTGCTAGCGACCTGCTGATGTTAACCAACTTACCTGAAAAAAAAACAGGGCATTTGCACTGTGTAGATACTGAGACCGAACAAAGGTGTCTGAAAATGGGCAAAAAATTTCTGAGAATAATGCTGTAGTGGCTTTCTGTAGCTAGCTTTTGGTAGCTGGGGGTGTAAGGGGGTGGGGGGGTGGGCTACAGGGGTAGCTTCTGCTAGAAGCTTCCCCTGTCTAGTGGAGCCAATGCCAGCCGGCTCTAGGATGGGCTTCCTGCTGCTGGCCAATGCCAAGCCAATCAGGAGTGATAGTAACGGCACCATGAGAACATATTTAAGAGCAAAAGGTTGTTGTGCAGGTGAAAAAACTCCAGCCAGAGAAGAGCAAAGTGAGAACATGAGAACAAAAATGGAGACACCAAGGTCAGTGCAGAAGGAGGGGCAGGAGGTGCTCCAGGCACTGGAGATGAGGCCCTACAGCCCGTGGTGCAGACCATGGTGGAGCAGCTGCGCCCCTGCAGCCCACTGGGGTCAGGAGACACACCTGCATAGTTTAAATTTCGACATTCTCCTTATAATCCCAAAAGAGAGCTGGGCATAAGTGATCACTTACTTCAATAAAATAATCTATTGATGAGATGAATTGCTCCCTAATTGTCAGTCTGTCTCCACTGACCACAGAAGTAGCAGAAGATCCTATCTTGGTTAGGTAAATATAATTTTTTTGACAAGTAATCCATCAGGGAAAGAAAGTGGACCTAGAGTTGCACTGAGAATTCTTCATACTCATGAGAAAATGCACATAGAAAATAAAAAACTGGTATCGGAACCATTCTAGGGAAATGAGAGGACGATATCTATATGCAACCATTTGGATCCCAGAATAAAATGTAGAATTTCTCATCAGCTGCTAAACTTCCATGTGCATTTTAAAGAAAGAATTCAAGGCTAGGAAACATGATTTCCACTAGCCAGCATAGGAGGGAAAACACACATATTAACCAATGGAAAACAGCAGAAGGAACTCAGGCATTTCCTTCACTGCCCAAAATTCACTGGTTATTTAAGATGGTGATTGAGAGAGTGAAATTTTCTCCTTTGAGGTTGACGGTCTTTCTCTGTGTGGAGAACTGGATCTTTTCCCCCTTTGTCTCCTTTAAAACATTTCTGGAAGTTTTAGTGTTGTCCACCTTTCATATGATAGCCTAGAGCACATATTCAAGATGTGAAAGATCTCATTTCTGTGGCTTCTTCAGCCTGAGGCAGTTCAAACCTGTATTTCCCAGGAGAATGACTTAACCAGTGGAAAGACAGGGAGATTTCTCTCCATCTCCTCTGACAGCACTTTGAAACTGCAGCCGAGAATTGCAGATTTATGGGATGAGACAGAATAAGCATAAGAATTTCCTCGACTCTTAACACAAAGATGGGACTATTCATCAATTAATTTCTTTAAAATTTATTTTATTTTATTTCTAAATTATGGAATGGGAAACATATAAACAGTTATAAAAGCAGAAATAAGATTTAAGGAGTTTCTTGTTCTCATATTAGTAGTTCAATCATCTGGCTAACATGTCATGACCCCTCTTCTACCTTCCATATGTATTTCATTTCCATAAAAGTATTTCATATCTGTCTGTGTGATTCTACAGATTTAGCATGGGTGGAGAACATGTGTTTCTTCTTTCCCAGAGTGATGGTTTGTTCTTCTCCTGGGAAAGGAATAATTAAGATTTGAATCCAGAATGGTATTTAGAGAATTAAGAGGACATAGAATCTAGTGTTCTTCCACCTTTATCTCTGATCACTAATCTGTTGTGCAAAAATTGAGCACAAAAATTAACTACATCCCTATCAGTACCCCTATATATTACCAGGTGTTATTCTACCACGGACTTAAAAGAAAAAATGATGTGACTCGTGCTCTGACATAATTAGCTCCTGTAGCATGGGTGGTAAAAAACTGGTTCAAGCACTTCTCAAGATGTAAACACAAAGCCAACTATTTTGTGTGATGCAATCATAAAGAAGGAAAAAGTCTTGACAATTCTAGTCACAACCAGCTGGAGAATTCTGGGCACGTAGGACATTTTATATCCATACCATTTTTTTTCAAGTATATACAGAATCAGGAAGGGTTTTAACTCACCTTAAATTTGACCTCTAAATTGGTCATTGGGCTCAGCTGCTTATCAGGTCAGTGCCAATGTTTTAAGAAGAAAAGAATCTACAGTCACACAAAAATCGTAAAAAAAAAAAAAAAATAGATTGGGAGATAGCTGAATTTTATTTTTCTGATATTTCTTGAAAATATGCATAACATTGCACAGTATTTTATTTTAATTTTGTTAAATAAGCCAGAATGTCAGTCTTTCTGGGAGTTTCTTGGCTTTCATATTTGGGTCTCTGATTATATCAGAATAAATATGCACATTAGTGTCATGTCATAGTAATAGATCTGAGATTTTTTTTTTTGTCAAAAAAAAAGGCAAGAAATGCTATTACAATATGATCATCATAATGTAAATGAAAATGTTTTTTGACTGCATTTGAAATAAACATTTTTATTTAAATTTTCTATTTTAATAGTTTTTATTACAAATTAAATTATGTTTCATAATGACACAATTCCACTTATTAGATATTTTTCATATTAAATTGATTGGCCAAATTAAAATTTTCTTCCCTATCATTTAGAAACCTTTTACAAAAAACAAGAAAAAGAATCTTAACATGATAGATTTCATAGCCACACATCATCATCACTTGTAATTATATGTACCATTCAATTCAGTAACACTATAATTAAAGTTACTTGTCCTCATTATATTCATGATTCCTTTCTAAATAGTACAGGGCTCTGAGACACATGCATCAGTCCTGTTTACTCCAAAGGAACTTAGATCTTGTTGAATTAGGCCATGAGGATGATGGCAATGTTAGTTTAGACATATTTCTTAAAAGAGTTCCTTTCCTCTTTTTCATTATTCATTGATTTGTAGCAAGCTTATTTGGTACACTTTCAAGCCTTTTGAAGCTTATTTCTTCCATACTTAAAAAATTGTGTCTACTTATATTTGGCAAAATATTTTCGTGCTTGCTTTCAGAGAAGTACCTCTATACTGCAATTGCTGTTATGAATCTGGTTATGTTCTATCCTTTTTGAAATTAAACTGAAACCTCATTTGTTTCCTGTGGTAGGAAACCCAGGCATGGACCATATAAAGCCAAGGACTGACTTGATAATGAAAGAAGGAGATTTACTCATTTAGGGAATCCTATTCTGTTTACCACTTTGGTGGATGTCAGGTGATGGTTACAGAACAATGTTAATTATAAACTGAAAAAGAAGGCTGCATATATACAAAATTATATTCATATTTTGGTCAATTTACCTTTAGAAAGTTGTACCAGAGCCAAGCAGCCTGAAACCAAGGATGTATTAATTAAGTTATACAATAGAAATGTTAATCAGATACATCAGAGAGAAGAGGGAGAAAAAAAACTACATACCTTAATTTATGTAAGGAGGCTGTGTTATATTTCTGTCTTACAGAAGAGTTACATAAAATTCTACTAGTTTATTTGTTAAGGCTCTGTCAGAGATAAATGTTGGAGCCAACAATGTGCTAATTAAAAGGAGTATAAGAGAAAGATTAATAAAATCTTTGAGTGAGGTGAATAGAAGGTAAAATGAGCTCCCTCCATATCAAGAATTTGTCTATGGGAAGGTGATATTCTAAAGGAGAAAATAAGCAAGACTTTTACGGTGTTTCCAAAAGGAATCCCTCAGAATTGATTTCCAGATTAACGATGGGCATCTGTTGCATTCCTAATGGCAGAGTGATCATGCTGTGCATACTTCTGAGAAGTCTTTATCTCATTGCTCTGACTCTCAGATGTTCCTGAGGAGGGGATGTTACAAGTCAAATTGAGTGCATGAATTTCAAGGGTTGAGGTGAGGTGTGGAGTCTGCCTTCTGAGAAAGAATATAAGGTGGTGAAACATTGCTCAGAATGTGAAATTGGAAGCTAATAGAGAAAGTGTCTATCTTGGACAGGTGCTGGTGAGAAAACAGCTGAGTTACTAATATCTCATGACTCATATCTTGATCCATGGCCAGATGCCCAGACCTGTGGGATAAACCAGCACAGAACAAATGCTATCTTAGATCTTTGTGACCCAAACGATACACTGGGCAGTGTGAACTACAGAAAATCTAACTGAGCTTTACATAAAAATCATAATGTTTGAAGATGAATTTTAATATTTTTGTTAAAAAAATTCTTAGTTTATCACCTCATATATTTAAATAAGAGAAAATATTTTCTATAAAGGAAAATATTTGAGTTATAATTTATTACAGTTGCTCTACTTGGTCTGTATTATCAATAACTTCATTGATATTCTCTCATAGAAGTACTTGAACTTGTCTAGAAGAGCATAGAGTTTGGTTATTTTAGTAAGTTAATTATTTAGATCTTATATATTCACATATCGTAGACCTACCAATAGCAAAAATATCTCATGGCAGTCTAACAGTTAAAACTACCTATGTGGTGAAAAAGATAAGGAGAAAGTTACTTAAATAACAACATCGTCTTTTTAAATCATATTCCTTTAGGGATTATATTACAAGCAGATTATGGATGACTCCTTACTTACACACAAGTCTAACATGGAAATTGATGTATAAGCTTTACTCCAAAATAAAAATGACTATTTTAAGACAGCTTATATTGTGAGCATTTTTTCTGATTGACCATTCATATTCTTAAAGCATAAATTAATTTCAGTAAATATCTTCGCTAAGCACTTTGAACTGCCAGCTCACGGTGGTCCAAGTTATTTGCTCTGAATAATTTATCTCCACATAAAGCTAACATAAAATTTGGTCTAGCAATTAGGATGACAGGCTTGTTGTTGTCACATACTCCTACTGGACACTGAGACTGATATACATGCTGAGGACATGATGGACTGTTTAACAACAAGTCTATCTGCCACTGACAGAAGTCTGCTCTGGTGTGGCTCTGTGAATTTTATAGCTCAATGACTTGTACAGCTTGCTTAATATCTCAAAAAATGTCTTTATGTACTTGCCTAAATAAGAGATGGGAGTATGCGTAAGCTGAGTTTGTATCCCCTTTGTGCTAACTGTCTGCAAATATTTCATTGAATAAGCTTATTGGCAGGACGTTCATGAAAGCAAGTTTTAAGACTGCATAAATGAATATTGAAGTTGGATGTTAAAATATGAGTATTTGTCCCATAAATTCAATTATCAGAATTATTCATCTCATTATGAAACAGATGTCATCTGAGTAGTATAGATGTTAAAATGAGCAAAATACTTCCTGAGAATATTCCATATTTTACTATTTTCAAAATTTCTCTGTATTTTGTAATTTTCATCACTCTCTATCAAGTCAGAAAAAGTAAGAAAAACCAATAGCAACAAAAGAAGAATGAAAAAAAAAAAAAAGTGAACATGTTGAAGACTCTTCACTTTGAGCAATTCGAGTCTGACATAATTTATCCTTTAATTTTAAATGCTAAAAGTCGAAAAACATGAATTCTCTCCTAACTCTTGCATAGTAGGAAACTGAATCTCCAAAAATATCAAGTCTTTACTATGAGGCACAGAATAAGCATGTTTCCTTGAAAACAAGATACAGACTGCTGGGGCAAAAGATAAGTTTGAGGTCACTCTTGCAAGTATGTATCACATGAAAAAATAAAAGCACTACAGCCTTTGAATATTATCTCTGAGGTGAAATTTGTGTGTATATGTGTGCATGCAATTGCATGGCTCAATTCTGACTGAATAATTCTAGTATCTTGGTATATGTTTTAACTAGGTAGTGTTAAAACACCAGTGCTTTTAAGATCACAAGAAACAATTGTAACAATTAGTAAGAATTCTTATATGCCATTGAGCTTCTACAGATTCACTCAGCTCCAAAAAAAAGGCTAAAAAGTGGATAAACCTTTTAAAGTACTGGCAGTTAACATCATCATGAATATTCACATGATATACTCCTGAGACAATATCTGTACTAGTGAACACAGGGCAAAGAAATAGAACTGGAGCACTGGTAGGTGATGATCCATAGTTTTGCATTTTGATGCATAATATACAGGGAGGATTTGGGTTGAAAACATAAGATAGGAAACCTACCCAGTAGTGTATTTGCAATACCATCTTTCTCAGGGAGAAGGAGACACTTCAATCTTATGGAAAAAAAACTATGGTTCTCCCTCAAGGGTCAGAGAATGGCCTATGACCTTTCCCATGTATTTTTATAAATATTGCTAAAGACTAATGTTTGTCAGTACACTGGGGAAAACCTGATGTCATAATTTTATTACAAAAAGTAATGGATTCTTAATTTTGCTCCTTAAATAGCTAGGTACCTAATAACATATAAAACTGCAACTGCAATGTGTAATTTCATTACTATATTACTAAGTTTTTTTCTAACAATTTCATGTTTCTCTTGTTGCTTAACCATAGGACTGGTAATCTGTTTATTTTCACGAGGACTGTTTTGTAGGAAGACACCTACAATCTGAGACAAGAAAGTCCCTGGATTAAAAAAGAAAGGAAACCCAAACATCTGAGAAGAAATACAGACAAGGATCTCTTTTAGAACAAGATAATTCTTTAATGTACCAGGACTTGATTCCACATACAGTTTATTCAGTCTGAAATAATAAATTGGCAAAAAATAATTCAATATATTAACATTTATATGTTGTTATATTTCTAAATAGAAGAAACTATGTTCATTGTTGGTCATGTGTGCTATTTCTATTTTGCAAACACAGAAGCTATGTGCATATAAGAATTTCACAGCCTATTAGAAGAATTCTAAGTGTAACCTCAGAAAGAAAAATGTAATTATTAGATATAGTAATTATAAATTATTACTCTGCCTTAAAAGCTGGCTCTGTAAATTTTTTTCTGATTATAGCACGGGATTTCCAGGGGAAAAGTGGCTCAGAATGGATTTGAATTTTTTTGTTTGAAGACAACATGTTGTCACTATGACTCAAACTGCTTTTATTACCATGTTTGGAACTTGCCATTAGAGCTTTGGTTCCCATTTCTAGAAGAATGAGAAGAATGTAATTTGATAGAAATTCAAGATTTCTAGAATCATTAGGGTTTTTTTCCCTTCAGTTAGTGAGGCTGCATGCCAAGGGATGAAGTGCAGAATGCATCGACTGCATTTATTAGTGACCTTTTCCTGACAAAAAAAACCCCAAACCATAACCAAACCAGAAGCTTTCTTGGTATGTACCTTCACTAAGCAAAAAGGCTACACGCAGTCCATTCTTTAGATCTGTTGACAAACTTTCATACTCTTGAGTTGTTTCTGCAGTCATCTAAAGTGATAATAAAAGACTTTCTTTCTTGCAATAATTACTTCCTTTTCAAGGAAAAAAAGTGAAAGAATGTAATTTAAAAATTTCAAGAAAGATTATTTCTATTCTAGTATCTAGTATACTGAATTTAATTTTGATCCTTTGGACTCAGGATAATTATCTAGGATTTATTTTTCCGACAAAGAGATCTAAATGTGAGTCCAAACTTGAGGCAGTTCCAACTCATGAAAGCCTATTAATCAGAAGATTACAGTTATTCCCTAAAGATAATTATGGTTTTCAGGCAGGTCATGACATGCCATAAAACAACATCAAGGGAGATATTACCCTTTATACAAATTACCCTTTTGTTCCTTTCAAAAGGATCACTGATGACATTTAAGAGTTGCAAGTGAATTTGATATTGTTCAGCTGCATGTAAATATGTAAAAGTTGCTATCAGTTTGCTTGCAAATGGAAAAGGATGAAAAAGATGAATAATACATGTCAAAACCAAGGCAAGCATAGTTATGTCATCTTTTAAATTAGATCTATTCAGATTTAAATATCTGCAATAGATCATGAATATTTTTGTATTCAGCTGATTTAACAAAATGTCCTAGGACCAAATGTTTCACCAGCCTTGTGTGAATAGAATACTTTTTTCCTGTGCATAAAGCAATCATTCTGCATACGGCTGTTGAAAATTAAACCTGCAATCCAAGTCCATTTTCAGTATTACATATTGCTATTGTCCCAGTCACATTATTGGCACTTTTGCAAACTTCTGATGTAAGGACTACTCTAAGAAAACCAGAGGAACTTCATTTACTTTTTGGATTTGCTTCTATTCCAGCATTTTTCACCTTTAATGTCAATATAGTAACTTCTTATCTGAAACTTCATGAATTATTTTGAAGGAATCAGTAATATTTATTATACCTCTTGATATTCCAAGATGAAAGATGCTATAAAAACGAACAGTATTATTGCTAATTTGAGAATATAGAGTCCTTCATGCTTTAACTGACTTATATGTGAATTCCACATTTTTTGTCATTTAGCAGTTATGCTATAAAACTTAAAGGCTTGGAACTAATTTGTTTCATTAGCACAAGTATTTTGATATGAATATTTTGCCAATACAGTTAAGTCTAATACAAGAAATTAGAAACTAGAAATTAAGCCATTTTGACTATCCATGCTTTGTGTAATTTGAAATAGAGCTTGTCTGACATATAATTTCTTTCTTGTTATGATTTTATGAGTTTAAAGGAAGGTCATAGGTAGTTTGGGACTATTACTTTTCCAGTTATCAAAATCTTTTGGGAAGTGGATGGACATATCCCTTAAGGTGTCACAAAAAAGAAAAAAAAAAAAAGAAAAAAAAGGGAAGAAAATAAACAAAACAGAGACATTAACTCAAAAGTACACTGCAAAATTCCTGGCAGACTTTATTAGGTGCCCCGAGTTGTGAGTTTCTAAATAGCCTTGGTATAGGTAAGTAGCTCAGTGCTATTGTGGTGCCTAAATGCAAAGAGGATTTTGGAGTAGGTATCTCAATCATCTAGATCTCCTGAAGATTTGTTTTATGGGTAGGCTCTGACTATTTAAGTATACAATGGAGTGTCTATAACAGAACAAGGATAAAAAATTTCAATTAAAAAATAATTATTTAACTTGTTGGTAAGTACTAATGCTCTTATCTAGGAGGTATTTTTAGAGGTTCTTCTTCCTGTTCCATGTCCTAGAACACTTTTCTCGTTCTCAGGACAGAAAAAGAACATATGATTATGTAGTTCAGTAACTAATGATGTAGGATATTTCATTTCCTGTTCAATATATGTGGTTGGCATTTTAGGCAATGATTAGAATCCAAAGGAAAGTACACAATATTCTGAGAGAAAAAAATCCAAATCTCTCTTCCTGAACATCTCCTGGCTCTTTACATTAGTTTGGAAACTCATTATTCACCATAAATGAATTTGTGATTCCAAATTTATTGTAAAAGAAATGTAGGCACCTTAAGACACCTGCATAACTTTGCCTTTAAAAATACCCCCAAATAACATTACCTCAAAAAAAAAAAAAAAGGACTCTAAATTATGGAACCAAGCAAAGCAATTCTAGTGCTTATCCAGCTTCTGTTTACTTCAAAAATGCACGAACAAAGCCCGTGATAATCACATTAAAACAAAACAAACCCAAACAAAGAAAAAAACCAAACCTAACAAAACAAAAAACTAGTGATGAAGATATAGCTTAGTACGGAAAAGAGGAAAAAAATCAGACTCACAAAGGGATGAATAATGTCTCAAGAAACCTACGACTGGAACTTAAACTCAGGAAAATACACATGTCCAACATTGACTTAAGTAAGAACCATTAACACATAAAAACAAAGTGCAAAAGGAACCATTCAGTATTTTATTCCTTTTAGTGATCTTTCAGTATTAGTTTAGTATTTATTTCGAGGTCAAGCCACATTTTAAAACTTACCCTTCACCAAAGTTATATGGCCTTTTTGTTTATTAAATCCTATTAAGATGAGTTTTTTCTGTCCTGTCTCTCAAATACATACATACCTAAACATTGTCAGCTGTAAGAAATTACTACAGTGCTCAAGAAAAGAGTTTGTGACTATGCCTATGACCGTACATATGACATATGCATCTTGACCTACTGTAGCAGAATTTGTTAGTAGTTACTGGGGTGGAAACCACTGAAACAATTGTCCTTAAAGAATTTGTTGAGTTTCTTGAAGGCTTTTATTATTCCCTGGAGAATCTCTTTCCTAGCAGGGTTAAAATAATCTTTGTGCTCGTAAGAACATATACACCCCCTTAATGAACACTGTAGCTTGTTGCCCTGAAAGGCAACAACTTGCATGCATATTAAAATATTTAAAATATTTTTATCGTATACAAATAAAATGTGAATGTCATATTTGACATTTTAAATATGCTTGAAGTACCAAATTCCAAAGCTCAGCTATGCACCTCAAACACATCCTTCTAAGAAGGTAAAATCCAAGATGGGCATCAACTGCACTCCACAGATGTATCCAGGTTTTCACAAACCCTAGTTCATGGACCAGACAGCTTGCAAGGACAACCTAAAAGTAATGCCCTTTTCAGTTGTTCTCAAGCATATACTTGCTATGACTGCAGATTCATAGCAGTAACAGTTTTGTCATTTATATTGATTAAAATAAAACCATTTAAGACATGTTAACAAGTTATTTGTCATCCATGTTGTCAGAACTGAGACTTACGCATTGCAAGACTGATTTTACTAACTGTAACTAAATCTAAGCAGATTTCTATTCTAAACATTTATAGCCAAACGTGAGTCTCAAAATGGTCAAGTGAACAGGACCTTTAGACACCCTATTGACCTCTGTTAGCTGTAAAAGTATGTCAGACTGCCAGTTCTAGTTCACGTACAAATGTTGATAACAGTAGACATAAATTAAGACCTACCCAACTGGAGGGAATATTTCAATATATTTCAGAAACTGAAAAAGTGTCTCACAGTTATTTGAAAATCATAGTATGCCTTGAGTTGGAAGTGATCTTAAAGGCCATCTGGTTCTGACACCCCTGAAATGGGCAGGAACACCTTTCATTAGACCTGGCTGCTCATGGCTCCGTCGAACCTGGCATTAAACACTTCCATTAATGGGCATCCATAGCTTGTCTGGAAACCTGTTCGAGTGACTCACCACCATCACAGTAACTAATTTCTTCCTAATATCTAATTTAAATGAGCCCTCTTTCAGTTTGAAGCCATTATGCCTTGTCCTGTCACTACATGCTCTTATGGCCTCTCTCTATCTTTGTTGGAGGCTCCAAAATCTTCCTTATATTATTAAAGAAAAGTTAGGAGGTAACTTAATACACCTTTTCAAGTCACCTAGAGAAAGGATTTATGACATTAAAGATTTTCTTAAAATATAAAAGCAGATCAAGAGCCTCTAGCTGGAAGCTGAATGCCTATTGCAAGTCATTATTGAGGTATTTTGAGATGCATTCTCTCCATCCTTGAAGACTTTTAATTGAATGTAAGGACACCCAAGGTGATGCAGAGAATAAGAATGTCTGTAAACTGTATTGCAGACAAGGTCAGTTGATAGTAGAAGTCTATTTTAATTTTAAAATCTATGAATATGTAGTTAGCATGAATTACTACGTGGCCACTGCTGGTGAATACTACCTTGGAATATACTTATTAATTCACAGAATCACAGAATATGCTGAGTTGGAAGGGGCTCACAAGGATCATTAGATCCAACTCTTAGCTTTGCACAGGACCATCCTGAATAGTCATACCATGTGCCTGAGAGTATCATTCAAATGCATCTTGAACTCTGGCAAACTTGTTGCTGTGACCACTTCCCTGGGGAGCCTGTTCCAGTGCCCAACCACCCTTTTGGGTGAAGAACCTTTTTCTAATATCCAACCTAAACCTCCCCTGGCACAACTTCAGGCCATTCTCTCAGGTCCTGTCACTGGTCACCACAGAGAAGAGATCAGTGCCTGCCCCTTCTCTTCCCCGCATGAGGAAGTTCTAGACTGTGATGAGGTTTCCCCTCAGTCTCCTCTTTTCAAGGCTGAACAGACCAAGTGACCTCAGCTGCTCCTCATACAGCTTCCCTTCAAGTCCCTTCACCATCTTACTTGCCCTCCTTTGGACACTCTCTAATATTTTTCTTATATTGCAGTGATTTGTTTCTGTACTAACATCCATCAAGCAGACCACACGCTTTCTGTGATTTCTAATCTGACAGGTTGTCAAGCCCTTAAGATTATTTTATCTTTTAAAATTTTGTTTTAAATCCATCTCACAAGCTCTCCAATACATAGTGTTTTATTGCTATCGATAAAAGACAAAACACTTTAGTGGTGTTTTACATAATGTTGACCAGATTACTTTATCTGAAGAATTTGCTTGGCTTCTTTCTATTAGTCACTGATGACATAAAAGGAGACAGAATTTTCACAGAGCTGGGGGAATAAAAGCTCATTATTAATTAAGATATTCAGTTTCATAATTGCATAAAATTTATAGGTAAGTACCTCATAAGGAATGTTCTACCAGATAGGGCTGTAGAGAAACATTTTCCCCTCTATTATATTTTGCCTATGCAAATTCTAACTGCAGACCTCTTTGTGTGTGTGCTTTTATTTCTATTTTGTTTATTTGCTTTTAACAGAAGTCTCTGAAATCTCTGGCTTCTTTGATCATGCATTTTTGACAAGTAGCTGTTGTTTGTCGCCCCACTCTCCAGGCTCACATTCTCTTCTGTCATGTGTCTCTACTGGTTGTGTCAATCATGTATCTCTACAACAAGTGCTGTTAGAGAAGAAGAGAGAATGATAGTTAAAGTGTCTAATCAGTTTAAAAATGTATGTTATTACCCTATAACATTAAAATCCTCATAATTGTTGTAGCATTATAAATGTGTTTAAGACCAGCATGTTTATTCTAATCAAATTGCATACATAATGGAGATTTTTAAAAATGAAGTATATTCTGGAGATTTTGCAAGGCTGTCTTTATTCTTTTTCTGGTAAGTTTTGAAATTAGAATGTGGCAATATTCTAAAGTTTTTTGTAATGTCTGGTGGATGGAAAGCAAGAGAGAAAAAAAGTAATATTCTGGGAAAGACAAATAAAGGAGAATGAAGGAGGTTGTGTTCACACAGAAGTGCAAACATGTATAGTTTTCTATTACGTTGCTGCAAGGAAATTCCATTAGGATTAGAAATTTTAGATGAAGAAAGAAACATGCCATATTACTCTTCATGAATTAGGAGAAACTGGTTGCCCATTTCTTTTGGGAACTGGATGTGCTGTTTTTGGCTGGGTAGAGTTAATTTTCTTCACAGTAGCTGGTATGGGGCTGTGTTTCGGATTCGTGCCAAAAACAGTGTTGATAACACAGGGATGCTTCAGCTATTGCTGAGCAGTGTGTACGCAGCGGCAATGCCTTTTCTACTCCTTTCTCCACAAGGCCAGCAAGTAGGCTAGGGGTGCAGCAACTGACCAAAGGGATATCCCATAACATATGATGTCATGCTCAGTGTATAAAGCTGGGGGAAGAAGGAGGGGGGGGGGCAGAGAAGGGATAGCATTTTTTATTCCCAAATCACCATTACACGTGATGGAGCCTTGCTTTCCCAGAGGTGGCTGAACAACACCCCACCCATGGGAAGTGGTTAAATTCCTTGTTTTGCTTTGCTTGCATGTGCTGCTTTTGCATTACATGCTAATTTGCCCTTATCTCAATGCACAAATTTCTTTTTTACCCTTCTGATTCTCTCCCCTTTCCCACCATGGGGGAGTGAGTGAGTAGCTATATATGGCTGAGTTTCTGGTTAGGGTTAAACCACGACACTGGCAAACTTATACAGCTGCCTACAAAATCCTAATATTGGCACTAGAAATGCATTTACATTGATTTGAGGTAAAGCACAGCAAGGTAACACTAAACTTTTGAGTGGTCTCTGCAGTATATTTTCTTGGTTTGGGTGAATGGAATGTATACAGTGGCTGTTGTAGTACATCACTAGAATTAGTTTCCTGGGATTAGCATAATGCTATTCCATGAATCCTCCTTTCCATTTTACAACTTCTGTGTGGCTGTTTGTTTATAGAAAAATCCTATTAATCACATGGATTCATTAGAAGTCTGCCTAAACCGCACAGTTCTGTATAATTTTCTTTACCACTATTTTTAAAACTGTATATGGGAAACCAGAGTCTATACAATTTTTTATTCAGTATAACACTGTCCTTTGAGAGGTAGACTAGATTTACATCAAGGCTGATTACAACAAAATAGGATCAAACTGCTAAAAAATGTGTGCAAAAGTATCCACAGTTTTCATTGAAAAGGATCATTTTGTACAGTAAAGTTGTTTGGTCTGGGATAGCAGGGAAAATATTTTGCTAATGCTATTCCAGAATAATGATATTCAGGCACTGCCTAACAACCCACTTCAACATAAAGGTTTGGAAACCCTCTAGAGAAACCTACTTCTGTAGATACAGATTTTAAAACAGCTTTGAAACTTTTTTCCTGCAAAGTCATGTCTGCTGTAGGGAAAACTTGCCTCTTCCTCACCTTCTTTTCCTTTACCCCTCACCCAAGTTATTTTAGGAATGTATTTAGATGAATAATACTCCTATCTGCAGTATTACATAAGTTTTTAACTACTTGCACGAAAGTGTCATGGTTGTAGAAGTTCAATTAACATAAAGGTCTTTAAATATGGAATACATAATAAACTATTTTCACACTGAAACAGGAAGGGTATTGTTCTTAAGACTTTATGGGAGAAGTATTCCTATTTTCTTTTAAATGTGTGTGAGGGGGTGAAGCTGTGGGTTCACTGTATCCAGTGGAAAAAAATTATTAAAGGGGGGCCAAAATGACATTTTGAGTTCATCAAGTAATCATATACTGTTTTGTTGGAATAATCTTTCTCAAAGCTTTTTAATTTTTACAGCTCATTATGAGTTAGCAGTGTTAACCTTGGTATAATATTTACTTGTTTTCCATCTATCTTCCATCCCTTGTTCTTTCCCATTTTAATTTTACAGTTTAAACCTCTGGATATGGATTTAGTCATGTTTTCCTAAATGTTATAAAGAGAAAGACACTAAAGACAAACAGCTTGTATTTCTTTTGCACTGTGCAAATATCTAAATCCTTTGACATAACTAAAGCCTAAATAAAATTTCAACTCCATGGACAAAATTCAGAAGTTCCTCCATCTCAGAAAAAAACCTGTATCTGAAGTAAGCTTTCTAGTAGCAATGAGAACTAGAGGAGGTTAATTTAACTATGTGAACTGATCTCTGAGGATCAATATAAAGGTATGAGATGCATACTTATAAATCCTCCTTTTTTCCCAAAGAATTAGTGGAGGAAGAACTGTCTGTCAGTTATGTAATCTAAATAGAAAATCAAATTTTCTTCCTTTTTTTTTTATCTTTTAGTCAACTCAATGTTTTAGTTTGTTTATTATTTTTATGTGTTTAATTAAATGCACAGTTTGTATAAGTTAGTACATCAAGGTTGTTGTAAACTGAAGTATTTTGATTCATCTGTATTTAACTTGTAGATGGGAAACCAACTAAATATTCAAATGGAACCATTCAAAACAGGGACATATATATTGAAAAGAAGAAGTTGCTTAAAACAATACTGATCATAATGGATGAAATATATTATGAACTAATTTTTGCCTCAGTATTTCAGTGGCTTTCAGGTCATTCTGTGCATATTTTGTGAGATATACACTGAGATATCTTCTGGAATAATTTCAGTAGAGGAAGGACATAATATTAGGTGAGTCACATAATACTTAGTTTTCTTAACTCTTGAGTATGCTGCCGGAGTTTCTTTGCTTTCCTATCATTCATTACTCTTATCGAGATAGCATCTCTGAGGCATAAGTGCCCTTTTTTGTGTTGTAAAAGCATAGGGAAGAGAAGTTTCCTGCTGCCCTGCTTTCATTACTCAGGAAGCACTGAAGTGGAGTCTGAATAAGCAATTCACCTAAAGCTTGTTTTCCATACTTCATAATCAAACCAACCCATTGGAATTGCAGGAAAATACACACTGGATCTTAAGGCCCAAGGTCATAATTATAATTATGTTATGGAGCAGTACAAATAGTGTTGGGTAGGAAACTTCGATCAGAACAGAAGAGTAATAGTAACAGTTCTACCAGAGTACATGGTTTCTGTCAGCCCTCTAATATATAGTTTAGGGCATAATTTGTGATCAACAGCTTTCAAACATTTCCTGTGTTCCCTGCATTAATCTATTTACCTTGCATGCAAGAACATCAGCTTAAAGGCCTGTGATATTTGAGATTTCATCAGTAACTCCTGCCATGATTTGTTGAGTTTTTATCAGTCAAATAAATATATATCAATTCAAGGGAAATTGATTACAGTTTTAAATAGCTCAGTGATATTGTTTCTTGATACTATGATTAATAAAACTGTCCACACGAGGTCAAACATCCATCTAGTCAACACACTATTGCAAATATAACTGAAATTTCTTTGTCATTTTGGGAAGTTTTTTTGACTTTGGTTAAAGAGAAAATAAATGCATGTGGGGGTGGTGGGGGTGGTCGGAAGAGTGTTCAGTCATCCAATGATTTCCTTTGTATTTGATGCACAGGAAACAAAGATTATATAAATAATTGCAACTTTCCCCTCCCCTCCCCTTTCCCCCTTCCCCCCTCCCTCTTCCATCTTCCCTCTTCTCCCTTCTCCCCTTTTACTTATTAAAGTGGATATTTTCTGGACCCACGAGTTTTTCTCACTTCTGTCATACTGGTTCTCTCTCCATCCCACCAAGGGGAGGTTGAAGGAATGGCTGGGTGAGGTCTTTATTTTTGGACAATGTCCATTCACCACATTTACTGGTTTAGATCATGTTGCAAAGCACAGCATAACTGGGGAATGCAGGGTAGTAAGTCTCAGGGGGACATATCCCAGGGATTAGTACACTGATGTATATAAGGCTTAAGTTTCTGAATTTGCTGAAGTTTTCTTTTGGTTTTGGGTTTGTTTTGTTTGTTTTGTTTTGTTTGTTTGTTTTTTTCTTTTTGTTCTGCATACTCATTTCTTCTTTGGCATTTGTTGAATACAGTTATTACTGGTGAATTAAAAGGATTAAAATGTGAACCCGAGTTCAATTTCCCATTTTATTGATTGTAAAGAAGTGTTTAAATGACCATTCACCTACCAAAAAAAAATTAAGTATCTGTTTTGTTGACTATAATTTGCTAGCACAAAAAATTATAAATAATGGGAGCTTGTCAATGCTGGACAGAGTAAATGTTACTGAAGGTGAAAGGAGATCAGTGTGAAAAAACATTCTACTCGTATTTGGAGAAAATTTCCCTTGAAATGAGGCTGAGTGAAAGATTGTGAAGCGAGATGACTGTAGTTTTCAATGGTTCACTGCTCTGCAAAAATGCATGCACTTAAATTAGGACACAACTTTATTTACTCATTTGGTAGACATTTGGCAAAAAGTATTTTGCAGGTCATCATTTGTTGTTTCCTTCTTTCTACCTAGTGAATGGATGTTATTACCTTTTGTGACCCATCACAGCAGGTGCCTGGCTTTGCTTGGACCTCACTGCCTTTTGCTGCTGTCAGGGTTGAAAGTCCAGAGAAGAAGGTAGTCACTTTGCTGTAAACTTTAACACTAAGTTGCCAGATCCTCTGGTGTGAAAACAGTGCTCCTTCCCCTGCTTACAAAGAGCATGTCACCTGCCACAAACTGACACTGGGGACTACTGTAACTGGTTTATCTTGCGTGGGTTCCTGTGTAAAAACACTGATCTTCCTAACAGATGTTTTAAAAATAATTAACTATCAGGTAAGGAATTGTGTTTATCCTTCCTAAAATTTGATGTATACCATAGTTTTGATGAGAAAATACCAGTCTTTATTGGAGAGATTGATTGGGGTTGTTCAGCTGGCAGAACACCTATGGCCTTTCAATGTATAAAAGGGGATTATAAGACAGATGGAGAGAGACTTTTTACCAGGGCCTGTCATGATGGAATGAGGGGTAACAGTTATAAACTGAAGAAGTTAGGTTTAGATTAGACATAAGGAAAAAATTTTTTATGAGAAGGGTCATCAGACACTGGAACAGGTTATGCAGAGAAGTTGGGGTTGTTCCATCCCTGGAAGTGTTCAAGGCCAGGTTGGATGGTTCTTTGAACAACCTGGTCTATTAAAGGATGTCCATGGCAGGCAGATTGGACTAGGTGATCTTCAAAGGTCCCTTCTAATCCTAACCATTCTGTGATCCTATAACAAGTCTTTTGTCTTGCCACAGCCTTCAGTCATGGCTAATTTTGAATCTGCATAATTTCAACCCGCTTACAGTTTTCTTCAGTCATCTAAGAGTTATGCTTTTAATAATTGAATTTCTCCTTTTGTGAAACTACAATGGCAATTTTTCTGTCTTTATTTCTTGCTATGCTAACTCATATTCAACCTGATACTAAGCACCAGAGTTCTGACTCAATGAGACCTGTACACAATTCTTATTCAAAAGGACTCTTCAGCAAGGGCTTTACCTATACCTTGCATACATTTAAATGATGGTGACTGATAAACATCAAGTCCTCAGTCTAACTAGTTTTTTACTCTCAATCTTTCCAGTTCGTTTACTTCAGGTACCCATGACTTAATCCCATGGGTTTGCCCAGCTGAAAGGGTCCTGAAGTTTTCCTGAAGGCGATTCCATTTTGTATGTCTGACTGTACTCTTTTAAGAGACACCTATGTTAAAATACCTGTGACTGTCTTGAGATGAAAAAAAAAAAAGCTTCCTTCAAGAGTGAAGTAACACTATTTAGGCTTGAATGTAATTTTCAGAAAGTATATGTATCTACATTAAGGAAAAAATTTTATTTCCCTAAAATAATTACCTACTACTGTCTATGTGTTTCAGGAAAATCAGAGTCTGAGAAATAAATACAGCTTTGGATCAAATCAGGCACTCTCAAAAATGACATCAGTATAATTTGAGTTATCCACAGACCAGTTTAAACTGTAAGGGCTTTTAAGTTTCTGAGCTGCAGATTTTACTTTATGGCAAATTATTATACTGTAAGTGCACAAGAGACAACATGATGTGATTTCAAAGACTAGTCTTGGCAGATATTCAGAATTGAGATTACTTGTGAATTCAGCAGAACATGTAGTTTGCTATGTAATGCTTTTGTTCATTAATTGCTTTTCATTTTATTGAAAATATGCATATACATAACTCAAATACAGTTTTGAAAATGAAAAGATGAACTGTTGAGCCACTTGAATCATAGAGTAAGCTAATCGGTAATGATTAAAAAAAAAAGTTGGTTCAGATGAATGACAATAGCAGATTTGCAACACATGGAGCTTTTAACCCATTCTGTATATAAGTCATGTGTTTTAAACATTCATTTAATTCTAACCATGTCATTATGTCAGAATACAGCAGACATACAGGTGTGGTACACACATAGATGAACCACTGTGCATATTACAACAATGTAGACATAATAATAAGGGTTGTAGTATTGGCTATTACATTGAGGATAATAAGCTGCTTGTTGCATTAAAATCCACATAATAAGACACACTTGCTATAACGTATTATGCTAAGTGTTTTGGAATCAATCATCTTAGGCTCATGCTTAGTTATTATACATTTAAAATAAATTATGGAACATAGCCATTAGAACAGGTAGTCAATCAATTCTTACTTTTCAGCTTTATAGTTAAATACTTATTTTTAACTGTAAATGCTACTGGAAATTTTTTTTAAAAAAGCTACGGACTACTTTTTATTAAAGGAAATGGTGCTAAATCATTAATTATATCTTTGCATGGTTTATACACATAAGACATAAATGCTTTTAACAGAAACAAAAGTTTATTTTAAGTAGTGTCAGTAGTTTTAAATGTTTTTACTAACCCACTACTGCCTGTATTGTGTTTAAATAATCTTACTCAACCAAAACTAATTAAGAGGAAATCAAGCAATAGAACCAGTGTAAGTGTATTTCTACTGTAGCCATATTAGATTATGGAGAAACCCAGACAGTGTGTGTTGCCTTGAGCTCAAATTTAATTTGTTCTACAGAGCATACATATCAAATAAATAATAATTAATTCAGATTTTCATATTGTTCAATTAACAGTATTCAAAATATTTGTAGTTTTTAAATATCAGGTCAACACAGGACAGTTTGTACAAATAAAATTACAATAATTGTTATAATTTAAAGAATTTACTTATACTACTTCTAGTGGTCTAAATGAAAACAACAAATTTAGAGTAAGTAAATGAAAAAAATTGTCTGATATTATTTCCCAAAATTTTTCTCTAAAGTATTTAGACTTCAACTACTGAACTGTGTCTCTTGAGCCACATCACTAAAAATGGGATGATGACCAGGTTAGATAGCTTTCTTTCAATTATTTTCAAAATTTTATAACAACCTTGAAGATGGCTAGAAATGTGTAACAGTATTCCATAAATCTCCTGCCTCACAGCACATGCTTTTCTCAAAATAGCTTAAGATGATGACAGTTGTAGTGCCTTACATACTGGTAACACATTTACTACCCAAAAATTTTCTAATTTTAGTGGAATATTAGTGAAGTAATAAACATCCTCTGTACCCACCTTTTAGCTCTTGGCTTCTACTGTGGAGCCTCAAATTTTTAGTGTCCAATGACAAAAGCTTGCTGCATTATATTTCATATTTTGAGGTATTAAAATCTTGAATTGTAATGAAAACTAGACAACTTTTCCATGTGTTCTATGTGAGTTTCTAATTTGTTTGTCTTCAGAAAAAATACCCAGTTTCAATTTCACTATTTAAATAAACTAATATAATGCTCCTTTATGTACTATTTCTTCTCCTGCTGCCAAAGAAGCCAGAATGGTAAAGAGTCAATGATACAGGCAAGAAAATGGGATAAATTATCTGACAGATGTGGACACTTTCTTTTCTTGCTTTACTTTCTAGGATGTTATCTAAATTGTCCTGTGAAAAAATAAGAAAACTCATTTTTCAAAGACATTATAAACTTTAAAGGCAGAGTGTGCCAGAAAAAGAACTATCTCCCATTAGAGTTTTATTAACTGAAAAAATAGAAAAGATTTGACTTCCAAATTGCTTTATCAGCTAATCCAATGTAGTACATGTAGAAAAAAAACAAACATCAAAAAACCAACACATTTTTTTAAATGCAAAAGTTAAGCCAGCTCTGCTGTATTACTTATTAATAAGTTAACAGAGGCTGTGAAAATATTCTTGTGAATGTTACAGGATCCCTGACTTTGTATTGCCACCTCTAGATCAGAGAAATTTTTATCCTCATGATCAGAGTAATATAAAATAAAGAAGTAAGATTTGTGAGCAACCTGAAGAGCAGTCAACAAGTAAGCTTTAGCCATCGGAAATGGCTAAACTATGGATGAACATTTTCAGACTGGGAAGAAGCAAAGCAGATGACAAGGAAAGCAGTGTGTAGAGCATTTGAGAAGGAGGGGTTAGAAACAGGGGCTGAGATGAAGATGAAACTTTTTTTTTTTATTTTTAAACTAATGCTGAGGCGTTAGAGTATGATGAAAAAAGGTTGTAAAGGTGAAGAACATTTGAGGTTTACTGATTAGATGGAATAAATTACACAGTCAAAGTAATGATAGAAAACTTATAGCACTATAACATTTAATGTTTCTGAAAGCTCAATAAAAGGAGCCAAACACTTCTCAAGGACAAATAGGCAGAATTCGAGGTATGTGTAAGCCACTGAGACAACCTTCTCTTTTCCAGAGACAAATACATAAGGTGAGTCAATGTATTTCTCCTGACTGTGAGGTTCTGGAGAAAGTCCCAAAATGAATGAAAGAACAAAAGAACATTTTTTTTTTCCTATTCTTTCCTTAAAACTTATAAATTGAAAACTTTTAACTCTCTGACAATTCTAGACATTCTTGGGAATATAAAAATCTATTACTGCAAGAATATTGAAAACTAACTTTGATAAAGTGGAAAGTAGAACTAGGTGATATATTTCACAGTTCTTCCAAGGTCACATTAGTAGTAAAGATTTTCAGAGGAATTCCAGAATTCACTCTGCAGAAACCTGAATCAGGAACATAAGGATTAAAACAATAACTGCTGCAAAGGCCACTGTTACATGAAAATAGGAATAGGATCTCATTCTTGGTTTGGTGTTTTGTTTTTTGTGGTTTTTTTGTTTGTTTGTTTGTTTTTTGGTTTTTTTGGGTTTTTTTGTTTGTTTGTTTGTTTGTTTTTTGCAAACAGAACATTTGGCTTTCAGCAGAAAGCCTAATGTTTTAGGAGAACCAAGCCTTTTACAGCTTCTACTGATGGTGTCTTTGAAATGGTGAGAGAGCATGGATCCCACTGGCGTCTTAATTTTTTAAAATATCTGGGAGTATTCATTGCATCTCTTCAGGCTCTGCATATTTTGCCAAATATTTGACTTCAAAAGCAAATATCTGGATGTGGACTAAGCAAGAGCTGCAAGATTTGGCATATAATGAAAGCTTAAAGATGCATCTGAAGTTAAGAACATATCAAATACATTTTCACTGGAATTTCTGCCTAAAAATAAATTTGTGAATTTTTCAGATATGTTATTTTTGTGTCACAGTGTCTGCAAATCCATTTGACAGATTACAACCCAATGACAACACTAAGCAGGTAGGAAATTATGAACAAGATTTTTCCTTCTAATAGTGCTCATGTATGCTGTTACAGAGAACACCAGATCTCAGACATCTTTGTAATTAGGGTACGCTGTTTTTTTCCTTACCCCTCAGTTTGTTCTATCATATTTCTCTCCTAGGCTGAGGTATATAAAGCTTAGGTTTGTACCTGGCTGGTTACTCTTTTTGACATGGTAGATTGAAGCAAGCTAAGGATGATTCATTGGCCTCTTTTAAATGCCTAAGAGGCAATGATTGGTCTCTCTAGATACTGATCATTCGTCAGAGACAATGAAAAAGCCTGGGGTGATTAGCTCAAAAATACATGCCTAGCTGGATGAGTAGAAACCAGGGCAGATTAATCCTACCCTTATTTGCTGGCAGAAGCAAGAAGTCTTAAAATCTATATAGCTCAGTGAATAATTTCAGATAGGGAATGCATTCAATTAATTTCATCTGTCTCTCATTTCTAATCATAAGCAGTCTTTTCTGTTCTACTCTTTAAAAAAAAAAAAAAAAGGATAATTTATAAAGTATTCCTTAGTCTATATATGCATTATGACTTTCCAGTGTATAAAAGTGAGATGTACAGATTAATTTTCATTGGATATTAAGGTTAAAACCAGTTTGTGGTACTACCTTACTAATTTCCTCACAAAATTCAGAGTTTTTTTCCTCATTAATTTTCTGGGTGTAAAGCATTTCTGCAGAATATCCTTTGAAGAAAAAAAAACAAAAAAAATCCAAGAAAAGTTCAGCTGAAACACAGACAGTGTTTGACTGCTTTTAAGAGTATGAAAGGTGTTTTAAGATTGTGTTTTATTTCTAATTATTCTACTCTGATTTGATTGGTAATAAAGTCAAATAATTTCCCCAAGTTGTTCTTGTTTTACCTGTGACAGTAACAGATGATTGGTAGTTGGTAATTCTCCATGCTCTTGTCTTGACCAAGGAGCTTTTAATCATATTTTTCTCCCCTGTCTAGCTGAGAAGGAGAGTGATAGAGCAGCTGTGGTGGGTACCTGTTGCCCAGCGAGGGTCAACTTACCACAAGATATTACATGCATACATATATATTTATTCCCTTCCATGGTTGTGTTTTATTCCCTTTTGTTGCCCATTGAAATTTTAGGGAAACTCCTTCAAACAATTCCACAGGTTGGTTGAGCTCATTTTCATGAAACTAACATATTTCACACCAGTTGGTAATTTGGCCACTTACCATGTAATTTATTAGAACAATTCTGAATTATGTCCATTTTAGATGTTGCCCTGGATATTTTTTTTTCTGATTTTTTTTAGTAGACAAATCATTTTCACTGGAGTAATAAAATATATTTAGAAGAACTATTACATTAATGAACTAATGCTGCTCAACCTAAAGTAAAAGGTCAAGTAAGTGGCACTATTTAGCTTGGCAAAATATATATATCTTAAAATTCAATTGGAAGGTAGGAATATTTTGTGCACATATAACCATTTATGTTATCATTCATTTTTGAAGTAAGACACACATTTTGAGAGCCTATTTGACTCTGTTAATTTGCTAATGAAATATTAATATTGAACTCTTGTGTATTTTAAGTGTGGTTAGCATTGTCAGTATCAGCTTTATTCCTGAGGGCTGATGCTGTGATATTGTGTTCTATATATCCTCTAGTGTTTTTATAAATATTAAGGGGTACTGAAGAAAGAAATTTCAATTATTGTTCAGGAAGAAAAGAAAATGTGACCATATCGATGGTCAATGTATTTATACTGTACTGTAAGTCAGCAGTGTTTCTGAGTCAAAGATCAACTCAGTGACATGCCTGTATGGAATTGCTTGAAAGCCTCTGCAATTTCACTTTGTTTCATTTCAGGCTTTTATAATTTGAAACACTTAAGTCACTTTGATCTTTTATTTTCTTTATTTTTTATTATTTATACTATTACTTGTAGTTTCCATGCATAAAGCAAGTTTATTAAAGTACTTAATGAGTACTTCTGATCAACTGTAAACGTAAGAATCTTTTTCTGTAAAGCCTGCAATGAAAGGAATTCTGCAGTGCCCCTAAGAACGTGCTTTACAGTACCCATATGGCAGTAAAAATTATGCTAGAAAAATGTCATCACTGAAAAGGATATAGAACATGAAAGCTCTTTCAAGGAACAAAGTAACTTCACCCAGGGAATAGTCAATAGTTTAAGACACAAAGTGAAAAGCAAAAAAAATAAAGTTAAAAAAACCACAAACAAACAAACAAAAAACCCCCCCACACACACAAAAAAAACCAAAACCAAAACACAACCAAAACCAACACAACACAAAACAAACAAACAAACAAAAAACCAAACAAAACTCCCACCAAACCCCAAGCCCCTGCTCAGCATCTTTATTGAAATGAAATCTATAAAGAAATATACAACAAAATGTAACTTTGCAGGAGATGACTTGGCAAGGAAGACAAGACAAATATATGCAATCGTACTTTATTTGACCAGAAATAGTGAAGTCAAGTTCTTAGAATTAATTTTTCATCTAACATATCATCTTTATAACTGCAGGATGCCCCTTAAAAGCAGAGGTACTGATTCAGTGTTAAATCAGAGGAGAAAATATTGCCTACTAAATCACTGGTACTATTTCTTGTTCCATCTAGCTTTTTTTTGGAAGCTTTCCACTTGACCTGACCTCAACCTTTCTAAGCAACTAAGAACAGTCAAGATAACAATAAAGGCCGGTGTAAGTAGAAGCATTGAGAATATAAATTCACAAATATTACAATAATAACTACAATTAACTATTTGTTAATGATTATCAATATTGTAATTCATTAACAGCAGAAATGTTTAGAGAGGATTGTGTTATGTGATTTACATACTGCTGGGAATTTGAGATAAAATTCAAAATCAATGTAGAACAGCTTTCCTTCTTAGATGTCTTTTAGATAGGTATGAGACACAGCATTGGAGACGATAGATGATGAACTATCTGGCCTGAAGATTTTGGAACAGATCCAGAAAGGCTATGGTGGTGTCTAAAAATAAACAAGGTTGAAATTTTGTTGCTTAAATGTAGGAGGTCTTTCAAAGTATCTAAATTGAAGTGTTTTAGATAAATGTTTGCATAAATACTCTGAATTTGAAGATATTAAGAAGATCCATAATTTCCTACATGCTCCCAGATTCAATATAGTGTATTAAAAGCCATATCATCAGAATTTTTCCTGTAAAGTGGGAGCTTGGTGTTAGGACCAAATTCTATCAAGTTCAAGAGTTGTATCTGAGCTAGAAAATAGGTCAGCTATTTCCTTGTAAAAACTGATCAATATTGAGAAGCTGGTAGATATCAGTTCTTCTTGTTTCTTTCATTATCTTCTTGTTTCCAGTTAGGTTCTACTTAGGTTTCCAGTTTTCTGTAAAAAATTTGCCTGTTGACTCCACTGCTAAGGAAGGTTCTAATGCTTAGAGAACACTGTGAGTTTAACTATAGCATAATTTCTTCTTAACTAGTGAGCTCTGTCGCAGTCAGAGGAACTCAGCAGACTTAGTTAGTGGATGTCTGAAGGATGTAACTTTGAAATGCATTATAGACAAATTTTACAAGCATATCTGCAAACCTTTTGAATAAAGTTCAGACATAAAATTTTTAAGAATTAAGTCAAAAGTTGGAACTGTCTTCAAATATCACTCTAGCTGGATTAAAAGGAATGGTAACAGTACTTAATTACTCTACAATTGAAACTGGATGACCTAGAGTCCCTGTCTAAAATTTAATACTGATGAACAATCTTTTTTCTTTTCCAGATTGTGATTGATATAAGTGCCTGATTGATATAAGAATAAGCACTCTTAGAAATTTTTTCCTTCTTTTTCTTAAATTCATACAGTTACTTAAATATGAAAATCATCCATAAAAACTGAATACCAATTAAAGTTGTTTATGGAACCTGCAGTTCTACTCATTTTGATGAGTTATTAATGATAGTTTAACATTTAAAATATGAATCAAGATTTTAAAATACCTTACAGCAGAAAATACTGTTTGTATATTAGTGTCATCAAACCTTTTCTAAACTGTGGGATATTGAATATAAGTGCTGGTACTAAGAACGACTATAATTTTTTTCTAAAAATGTGTTTTAGTGTGTGCTTTGAAAGAACATAAATATATTGAGCATTCTTCACTTTCCTTGACATTGCACAGTTCATATGTCTTTTCAACAGAGAAGTATAAATAAACATATTGTAAATTTGAATGCACTTTGGCTTGAAATGTTGTGATATTTAAGAACAGATTTCTGTTCTATCGTGTCTTCACTTTATATATTTGACATCCCCTGTCACTATAGAACTGATCTACTGATGTAATAGTAAATTATGGACAAAATTTACTGTAGGGTGTTAAAGAAGATTAAATTTCCCTTTTGAATCAATACAAAGACAGTTTTCAGTTTCACAATATATAGACAAGAATAGCAATATCTGTTTACCTGCCATTATAGGGTGCAGAGGCTACAGAGGCTGAAACATATACAAGAAAGACTGCACTCATTTTTCTGGGTTAAGGATTAACACCCACAGTGAAGCTTTTCAGTATATAACTAGTAGGACTGCTGGACACCCATAAAGTTGTTTGGTTTAGATCTCAAATAGTAAATTTTTTTATTATTTTTTTTTTTTTAACAGAGTAAGACCCAGTTCTGCCTTTCCTTGCAATTCCTTCACTGTTTTTTCTTCTTGTGTGGAAGATTACTGGCTGAAATGCTTCAGACTTCAAACCTGAGTTGCCACAGATACCTCCATGGCTTACCCACATGTACTCTTCCAACAGCTTCCATTTTTGAGTGCTCTGTTTTACAATGTGCCTGTTCAGGACTTTGTGGAATAAGAGGGCCTGCTCCTCTAGGCCTGCTAGTCATATCTAATTTACCAGCAATAGAGTAATCCAGTTATCTGTTGCCATAGCTTGCTCTGTCTGCCATAGCTTTTCTAATGTCAGTATTGTACTCTGACAAATCCTAGCACACCTAATTTTTTTATTTTTTTTTTTTTTTAATGCTAGAGAAATGGAACTGATTTTCTAGAACAACATATAGCATTCATAAAATCAAAACAAAATTTACGGTACAGCTATGTACTTTTTTCCTCAGATTTACATCTTTCTCCTACTAGTGCAATTATTCTGTTTACTTATGTGAAGTACTTTAAGAATGAACTGTACTTACCAAAGTGGTTATGAAGTTTATGTTTCCCCACTTTTTCACATATGGCAGTTGCGTATCAAAAAAGTTTCCACAGGATCAAACATATAACACATAATATTTCTCCTTCACATTTTATCTTACATGACAATGAATATAGTTTTGGCAGCTTTACACTTAATGAATGCAATTTCATATTTATTATGCATTGATAGTAGAGTTTATATTGGAAAAGACTCAACATAATGAATTTTCCCTCTGGATATCATACTAGATACAAAGATAATTTCAAAGATATGAGAACAGATGATATTTTCCTTCCATGTTGCAGCATTTATATCAATAACAATATTTCTTTCAGTGGACTCTCAGAGTTAGTCCTTGAGAAAAAATAGATTATTAAATTCTTAGTGTCCTCTGTTGATGAGATATTGTAATTTCAGTTTCAATTTTTATCCAGTCAGTTGAGATCTATTTTGTTGAAAACTAAATCATAGTCTAATTTATACTGCTCAACTTAGTTTTACCTATACTAGTCATATTTTTTTAAATTTTATTTTCTAATTTCATTTGATAATTTTATCCGGACTTAAAATTCTGGATTACTTGGATTATTCTAACTGCAGTTGAACAATCATTCATTGCTATGTGCATGGGGTTTGTACCATCTGTGTTCCTTTGGGGGTTTGTGCCTTCATTTGAAGACTGAATATGTTACAAAATCTGGAGGAAAGGCGGCCAGCTCAATGAGGTTTAGGGTTCTTTTTATTTTATTTCCTTCATTAAGACAGGAAAAGTCTGTAGAGGCCATTCTTTTGTTTCAGAGTATTGTAAGATCTCTTGGATATATCCATATAATATATATAATTATAATTATATAATATAAATTATGTGTCTTTATTTTTTTTTCTGTGGTTTTTTGTTGTTTTTTTTAACAAGACTATTTAAAAATTAGATGCTTGTACCTTTAACTGTGAAACTCATTTATGCTGCCAGAGTAATGCACCTGAAGTACTTTCATGATCAAAGCAGAAAGAACACTTCATAAAACTCCTAGAAAGAACAATGTCAGAGCAAGCCTACTCCTATCTTACTAGAGAAAATAGATGGGTTTTCAAGTATTTTGGACAAGATTAATATTGAGCAGGAAGCTGAAGACCATGTCAGAATTTAGAACTTTACACCTGACAGCTCAGGATGGATGGAGGTATGGAACATATTCTTGCATCCCTTTTAACCACAAGGACCATACAGGCTATATGTCTTGCTGTGTGTCCAATGTAATCTGAAGTATTGAATCTCTCCGTGGAAGAAGGAAAGGAATAAATTTCTGACATCTTGAGGCCTCTCATCACAGAAAGGAAAAGAAAAAAGTGATCCCTCTGTAATGTGGGATTATTTAATCACTCATCCGCCTTCCTTTTTATTGTTGTGTTTTACAGGGTAGTTTTTCACCAGATCATATACCTGAGGAGCGTTTAACTCCTCAGGTATAAGTGTTTTACTCACCTTTTTGGGTACATTTAGAAGAGTACTGTGTCAGTAAACATGATCCTGACCATACTTTTCACTTTTCATCACAAAATTTATCAGAGCTATAAATTCAGATTTTATACCTGAGACCTTTCATTATCAGGCTCAATGGGGTTGGTTTTAAGAAATTTTAGTATTTTAGTTTGTGTTCTTTCTCTAGAATGCTAAACTTTGGGAGAACTGACACTTTAGAATGTGATTCATCTAATGCAATATGGATGTCTAATCTAGGATAAGATCAACTGTTCTCTAAAAGCTATTTCTTCTCTTCCCATTGACCATAGAAAGAACTGAATGTGGCTAGTTCAGATATACATATTTGTCTTGCAAACATTCACATTCAGTCAAATGAATTCACAGTAGTGGAGACTGCTTCATTTGAGAAAGTGATTCAGTTTTTGTACTGTCAAATGCCATTTGAACTCACAGGTATGTGAAATTGGTAGGCACTCCCACTTTGGAATGCTATGGCTCTTGAGTTATTTCTTTACTAAAAAAATAATAAATGTAGTAGAAATTACAGGAATAAAAGTCCGAAACCCATGTATTTCTTTGCCCAATCCAATTGTTAATTCTGAGAAAAGGAACCAGTCGCCTTTCTGCTCTAGCTCATCCCTTCCTGACTATAATACAGTCCAGCTGCAATGTGATGATGAGAGAACTGTAAAACAGCAGCAAGTCTAAAATGAAGAAAACGAATTACTTCTTCACCCAACACATAATTAAACTGTCAGATTTATTACCATAGAATACTGTGGAGGCCAAAAGGATAACTGGGTTCAAATACATAAAAATTAAAAAAATATATTTAAAGGGGTCTAAGCAAAGACACATTCACAGAAAAGAAGTTATTAAAGGCTATTAAACACAGTGATGTAGACATTTTGTTAATGATGTGGACATGTGGACAAGTTGCAGCTTAGAAATCCCAAAGCTGTAGTTTTTTTAAAACTGGGTGAATTATCAATTACATTTGCTTTTTTTTTTTTTTTTTTTTTTTTTTTTTCTTTTTAATTCTGCTCTGGGCATCATTATAATCACTTTATAAGGAGAGGGTTTCACCTGAGGCTATTGTCAAACTCATAGCTTTCTTCAAATGAGGTTGACATGGAAGTTAGATCTCGATGTAAATCCAGATGTAATAAATGGGAAGGAAAAGAGAAAGGGATCAAGGTGAGGTCTGAGGTTTAAAAACTATCAGGGACTAGATGCAGAGCACTGTGATAGTTCAAATGCTATTGAAAACCATTTAAAGGACAATGCATTTATAAGGGAGAGTCAATGCATGTTCACAATCGGAAAGTCATAGAATACCCTGAATCATAGAACTTCTGGAGTAGGAAGGGACCCACAAGGATCACAAAAGTCCAGCTCCTGAAGTCCTCCCTAACTAATGTGATATTCTTCTATGATAAGGTCATCTACCTTGTTGCGGTTCTTTGGGGGTTCCTTGGGGGGTCCTCCTGTCCTGCCGGCTGCTCGGTGAAGGTTTCCAGGGCTGAGGACACCCCTACCCCCGCCGCCCGTCCCTCGTGGCAGGTACGGGCGGCGTAGGCCCTTATGCCAGGAGACAGAAACCACACAGCACGCAGGGAGTCCAGCAGCGGAGAGCAGACAAAGAGAGCTTTATTCAAATCTCCCGCAGCTTATAAAGGCTGCGGGGGGAGGACTGGATTGGCCATTCAACTAGCCAATCCAAAGAGACAATATAATAACTATGGCAACACAGAAACCAATGAGAGGCAAGTTAGTTCACAACCCCGACACTACCTAGTGGATGAAGGGAAGGCAGTGGATGTAGTTTTTCTGGATTTTGGTAAGGTTTTTGATACTGTCCCTCGTAGAAGCTTCTGAACAAGTGTCCAATTGTGAGATGGAGAGAAGATGTTGGCTGAAGAACTGTGTGAATGGCAGGTCTCAAAGTGTTGTAGTAAAAAGGGCTTAATCTAGCTGGAGACCAGCAGTGTTCCTTAGAGCTCAATTCTAGTGCCAGTCCTGTTCAATATAATTAGCAAGTACATGCATGTGGGTGGAATGCACTGTTAGCAAGTCTGTTGGTGATACCAAACTGAGAGGTACTGTTACTCTCTTGAGGGACAGAAGGCCTTGCAGAGGGATCTGAATAGATTGGAGCACTGGAAAATCATCAGTAGGATGAAATCTGAGAAGTTAAAATTCTGAATTCTGCACCTAGGATGAGGTAATGCTGGGCCCAAATATGAGTCAGGAGAGGAGTGTGTGGGGAGAATACATGAAGAAAGGGATCTGAGGGTGCTGGTTGAGAGACCCATTTAAATATGAGCCAGCAGAGTGACCTGGCAGCCAAGAGAGCAAATTGCATCCTAGGCTGCATCAAACAGTATCACCAGCTGTTCAAGAGACAGGATTATCCTGCTGTATTCAACACTGGTGTGGCCTCACCTGGAGTACTGTGCACAGTTCCAGGTCCCACAATTTAAGAAGGATGTAAAGGTCCTTGAATGTGTCCACAGGAAGGCATCAGACCTGGTGGAGTGTCCTATGAGGAGTGGCTAAAGACTTCGGGATTGTCAAGTTTGAAGAAAAGAAGTTTGAGGGGCAACTTCATTGCTCTGTACAACTTCCTGTGGAGGGGGAACTGCTGATCTCTTTTCCCGTGTATCCAGTGATGGCACATGTGGGATTGCTCAAGGCCGCATCAGAGGAGGACAATGTAATTTTATATTGTCATAGTTCTGTCATTCCAAATTGAATTTTGGAATCCTAATCCTAAAGCTAAAATGATTAGGTGAGTCTACTAATCCAATATGTTTTTTTTCTGTCTTAGCTTTCTGCTCTCTAATTTTTGCTGACCATTGCCATGACAAATATAAAAATTGAAAAATCATGAAGGTGTCTATTAACTAATTTATGAGATACTGCAAAAAGTTCTTATGCCTGGATGCCTAGTTTGCCACCTTCACAGAAATGTGTATCAGTGCTATTGACAAGAGACTTTTTTTTTTTACGTCATGGGAAAAATCACAGAATCATAGAATATGCTGAGTTGAAAGGAACCCAAAAGTATCATCCAGTCCAGCTCTTGGCCCTGCACAGGACCATCCCTGAGAGTCACACCATGTGCCTGAGAGTATCATCCAAATGCTTCTTGAAATCTCTCTGGCCTGGTGCTGTGACCACTTCCCTGGGGAGCCTGTTCCAGTGCCCAACCACCCTCTGGGTGAAGAACTTTTCCCTAATATTCAACCTAAACCTCTCCTGACACAACTTCAGACCATTACTTCAGGTCTTTTCATTGGTCACCACAGAGAAAATATCAGTGCCTGACCCTCCTCTTCCCCTCATAAGTAAGTTGTAGACTTGGATTAGGTCCACCTTCAGTCTCCTCTTCTCCAGGCTGAAAAGACCAAGTGATTTCAGCTGCTCCTCATACGGCTTCCCCTCAAGGCCCTTCACCATCTCGTTGCCCTTCTCTGGCCACTAACAGCTTCACATGTTTCTTATATTGCATTGGCTAAAACTGCACACAACATTCAAGGTGAGGCCGCACCAGTGCAGAGCAGAGCGGGACGATCCCCTCCCTTGACCATCTGGTGATGTTTTGCCTGATGGCCCCCTGGACACAGTTGGCCCTGCTGGCTGCCAGGGCACTACTGACTCATATTCAGCTTACCATCGATCAGGACATCCAGGTCCCCTCCTGCAACACTGCTTTCCAGGATCCCATTCCCCAGTCTGTATGTATATCCAGGGTTGCCCCATCCCACGTGCAGAATCTGGCACTTTCCCTCATTGAACTTCATATGGTTGGTGATTGCCCAGTCCTCTAATTTGTCAAGGTCTCTCTGCAAGGCCTCCCTGCCTTTGAGGGAGTCAACAGCTCCTTCCATTTTTGCGTCATCTGCAAACTTGCTTAGTTTGCTTAGTCTTTATTTATGAAGATGTTGAAGAGCTCACGGTCCAAGATGAAGCCATGTGGAACCCCACAAGTGACAGGTCTCCAATCTGATGTTACCCCATTCACTATTACCCTCGGCAAATATATTCCCCTTTCTAAGTACTGGAGGACTAAATAGTGTAAGTGTCACTAAACACAACTGGAGAAGGAAGAAGAAATATAATTTGCCACAAGCGTAATGAGATCTGATTCTCAGAGTTGCAAAACTGCCACCAAGAAGCCAAAAGGAAAAATTCTAGAAAAACTGATTTAGTGTCAGTGTTTCTACCTGCTGTTTGACTAGATTAGACTATGGTCTTGTAATTGACTTCAGCAACATAATTCAGTTATAGAAGTTCATTCTTTCTAAATGATGCCATCCTTGGAGAAACATACTAATACATCATCAGCTGTTGATGATCACTTGTGATGAATCACACCATTATATAATTAGCTCTGTCACACAGTTGGCTTTGCAGATTAATTTCATCAGAGTGATGATCTGTGATGATGATGTGTTACTCAATGGACAATTTTGGTAAGAATGGGGTTTACATCATTTTACATTCAAATGTTATTTCATTTATCTAAAGGTTAATTAGTATACCTTCAAATAATCACAGAATCACAGAATCAACCAGGTGGGAAAAGACCATTGAGATTATCAAGTCCAACCCATGACCTGACATCACCCTGCCAACTAGACCATGGCACCAAGTGCCTCATCCAGTCTCTTCTTTAATACCTCCAGCGATGGTGAATCCACCACCTTCCAGTGCAGCCCATTCCAATGTCTGATCACTCTCTCTGTAAAGAATTTCTTTCTAATGTCTAACCTAAACCTCTCCTGGCAGAGCTTAAAACCTACCCCCATGTCACTACATTCTCCTTTCAGGTAGCTGGAGAGAGTCTCCTCCAGGTTAAACAGCCCCAGCTCCCTCAGCTGCTCCTTGTAGGGCCTGTGCTTCAATCCCTTCACCAGCCTCATTGCCCTTCTTTGGACACTCCCCAGCACCTGTCCTTCCTGAACTGAGGGATTCTTTTACCTTTTTGATCAGGGACCTGTTTTCATTCCCCCTCATATACTTAATCTGTTCCATCTACCTGGTGCCAGAGAGAAAGGGCTTCTCTGACTCTTGCTGAACTTTTTGAGGGGTTGAAAGGGTGCGACTCCACCAGTCAATTTCCCTTTCGCTTTCCCTAATACTCCTTAGCCTCTCTACTTCTTTCTTAAGCTCTGCCACTAAACAGAGCAAATAATTCAGCTAATTGCACCGTATGCAGATGTCTTTCGCTCTGTCCTGTGAATAATATAACTGACTGACCAAAGCAAGTAAATTCCTGGAAAATCTGGGCAAACAGACAATATATCATGATTAGGCTATATAGTTAAGATGAGAAACAGTCTTACACCACAGAGAAGCTACAGCTGTGAAAACAGTGAAATTCAAATATTCTTACACGTATTGTGTAATTGAAAAAAAGTGTGTTAATTGGAACAATCCAAAAATATTAAATCAAATTTGACTTTCAGTGACTGAAAACACAAAAGAAGGCAAAACTCTGTAATATATGTACGAAAACTTGCAGTAAAATAGAATATTACTAAAATTTATTTTACATTTTGTAACATGATTGCTTGAAGAAATTTCAAAAAAGAAGAGAAAACTACTTGCTTTCTTAAACCTTTCCCTTGTGATTCGTATGGAAAAATGGAATTTTGAATTTTGGATAAACATTATTTTATGCGTTCATTTTCTATTAGCCTATTTTTCCATGCACCCATCCTTTGATCTTCATCAAGAGTGACTCATTAGCTTTCATCTCACCAGCAGAAATACATCTTTTCCACATAGGTGTTAGTTTTTCTGAACTCCATTATCATGGTACAAAGCATCCATGGTACCTCCACATCGTAAGTGTTGTGTGGAGTTCTGGTAACCATCTCTTCAAAGAGAAAAAGAAAAAGGATGACAAAAGAAGGCCAGCTTTATAATAACTTTTGTATGGGGAGAATCTTAAGAGGCTTAACAGTACTGATAAATAAATAGATATCTAGAGAAGAAGGAATGTTAGAAAAGCTGAACCAGAAATAAAAATATTTACTATTTTTCCCCAAAGAAGAGAAGACATGCAAAAAAATTCTCAAGAATTACATGCAAAACGAGGATAAAGATTATATTTTTCCTTACAACACATTTGAGTCATATCATAAGGTCAACCAGCTACAACTGCAACTGAACAGCAGAGAATACTGTGGAGACCCAAAGCCCCAAAGCACCAAGGAGTTCACAAAAGACTTAAATAAACTGAAAGTGAATTCATCTTCTGGCCCTGGAAGTCTCTAATCTACTGTGTTTTGGAAAACAAGAATTTATTCTACCCATACTTATCTTCTTCCCCTAAGTATCTCCTACCTTAAGGTTACTGGACAGAGATTACTGGACTTTTGATCAGACCTAGTAAAAACATTCTTAAATAGCATAAGATTTCTGAGTGTTCAGCCTTTGCCTTATACTGACACGTCTGGAATCAGGCAAAAAGTTCCTGGGATGAAGTCTGACAACAATCCTGTTTTACCTAGTTCCATTCATAAAAACTAGAACACAAACTGTCAGGAGTTGATCTCAGCTTTTATATCTTCTTTGTCATTAATCCTGTATTATTTCATTGGCATGATTTCTGTGGTGCATTATGGTATGCTTGCTGAAGTAACCATTTGCAGTGCTTTCATAAATATCTAAGAATTGAATTCAGTGTTATGTGACCTATTAAAAAATATACTGAATAACTGCCTTTAGACTGAGAAAGTATGTGGGTTAATGGTTTCTCCATAACGAAAAAGCCTCTGTGAGGGATTTTTTTGGTAGATTCATAGCTATAAAGTTTTGGGGTTTTTTTTTTGTTTTTTTGTGTGTTTTTGTGTAAATTCAACAGAAATAGTAGATTATCTACAAAATTTGATTTTCTCCATAAATTTCATACAGAAGAAAACAGTTCTACTACAATAAAAGAAAATCTGAGAAAAAATGACATCATGGGATTCCTTCGTCTTTTAGTCTCTAAAGATTTAACTTAGTCACTTCTCAAACAAGAAACTGTCTTTCTTCTACTGCCAGTTCTCATGATCTGACACATAATGTACTTTCTCCTTCAGAGATGATCAGTGACTACTACAATTTCATGTTGAGATTATGACCTGAGTGACACAAATTCAGCTGTTCTCATTGTTCCGCTGTTGTTCCTCAAGTGTCTGTTTGGTACTAAAAAATGTAAGATCCCTTTCCTCCTCTCTGCCTTCTCCCTTACTAAATTGAGTATCTAGGCTGAGTTACATAATTTACATGAGTTTACAGATGCATACATGGAAGAATGCCTCTTTAAAATGAAGGTGTCACAGTCACTTTTTCAGGGAGAATCAAACCTGAAAAAAGAAAAATACCTCAGAAGTAACTGTGTAGTTGGAGGGCTAAAAATTTAATGTTGTGGTTTGGGTGTTTTTTGTTTTTGTTTTGGTTTGGTTTGGTTTAGTTTCTTTTCTCTTTTAGTGCCATATAAAAGGAATATGTTAGTGTATGATTTTCTTTTTGTATACAAATTATATTATCTTTCAGTAGTGGGATATATAATCATTGTCTCAGTAGTGTCATTCCAGTACTGCTTTAGATCCATTAATTCCAATATGAGCAAGAGAATCATGGCTCTACCTCAGAGAAGACATTTATTTCCAAATGTAATATCTGTGAGACAATGAACTGGTGATGAGAATACACGTGATATTTAACCATCCAAATTAGTCTTTCTTTAAAGTTTTGGTCCTTTGATAAAGTCAGAGTTTGAAACAGCTCATATATAATCTGTTAGTAATTTAAAAATCGTAACACATGATAATTAATGCTGCTGTTGATAATAGCTAACAGAAAAAAACCTTGAATTGTAATCACTGATAGTAAAGATTAAAAGAGTTTGACATTTTTAGCTTCAGCTGACGTATAATTTAACGAAAAGAAATAGAATTCACATCTGATGCATAAAACATACATCACTGGTCTCATGTCACCTGTATCTCCCAAAGTTTAACCTAATTGGGCCTAATTAATCTAACTTAATTATATGTGTTTCTTCTGCAATGAATGACAAGTATTCATTCCAGGAAGCCATTACTCCTGCTTTAAGATAGGTAGTCTAATTGATTCTATGAGGACTCTAATATCTGTTAATATGGAAAGAACTAGGCTACCAGTCTAGGCAAGCAATTTAGTTTTTTTCATGGCTAAAATTAAGTACAACAGGGGACACTGTTTGAGTGGTAAACTGTTGTACACTATTGACAAGTAACTGTAGGGTTCTAAAGACAGATGTCTGTATGGGAGCTAAATGCCAAAACTCAGGAGATCCTATCAATATAGGAAGTATAACTGAGTGAAAAGACATCTTGCTAAACATAAATGTGTCTTTTTAGAGTGAACTTGATAGCTCTTCAGAATTCTAGAAGGTACATTGGTTAGAGGCTCCCTTTCAAGCCTAAAAATAGGATCTTAGAGCTCTAGATTACATGCAAACAGGTGTACATAGACATCTACTTTAAACTGTCTGCAATCTGAATTAAATCTTACACATGGGGCTGATTCAACTGCTAAAATACAGGTCCCTACTGCCATTGGACACATCATAAGGCATCCAAGCCCTCCATATTGGATTGTCACACACGGAGCAGGACCTAAAGATGGTTCTTGACCTTTTGGAGCAACAGTGAGCATGACAGACTGTTTAGTCTCAGAAGAAACAGTGCAAAGCATGAAAAGGATGACACAATTATTGCCTGTTTCTGATTTTTCAGTGTGAGATATCTTAGAGACACAGGACTTGTTTTCATGCAGTCTAACTAATGTGTGCTAACTTTGACTGTAAAGTAAATTGCAGACTGACACCTGAAAAATGTGAAATCAAAAAATTTTAATCATGTATTTACCTCCCACTTATTCAAATACATCTCTTTCCTGCTGACTTTCTGCATTCTGAGTGAAATATATAAATACAAAATGAACTGCATAAAAATTAAATTAAATTCTTGCTGGAGATTTGATGGTCTAAAAAAGTAGAAAATTCTGATATTAAATTAAGCCTTTCTGAGTCTTAAGAACAGCTTTCCAAACATTTTAAACTGGAAGGCTTTGGTAGGATTATAGGTCAGGGAAAGTCTTCCTGTCCAGAGTACATTAACCAGCTCTAGCATATGACTTTAGCTAAACTAAATAAAATAGAAAGGGATGTTGCAGAGCAATGTGGAATCTCTAGGGGTATTACCCACACACGTGTTAAAAAACCTTAACATATACTGTACATCTATCGAAGTTCTTCTTTTGTTATGGAACTGATTTTTTTTTTCATAAAAGCAAATTCAGTTCTTTATCCTTTTCTTCCCTTCATTTTGTAGAAGATTTTATGTTTTTATCTCATAAGGATAAAAAGAATAGAAGACTTCATGACTGAAAAGACATTTCATTGAAACTCAGCAGACATATTTGGGGTGCCTCCTTTCCATTCTGTAGCATAATCTCAAAGATTTTCTGATGAAATCTAATATCCTGGTTTAGATAGGAAACAATTATTAAAAATATATTTATAAATGACTTACCTGTACAGTGTACCTCAAATTCAATAAAAGGCACAAAATAAGGTTAGACATTTACCTACTTGCTTTATCGGGAAGATCAAAATCTATTTAAAACTCTTTCTAAGGTAGATTATTCTCCTTGCAGAAAGACTAGGGAAGTTACAGAGGAGAAAAAAAGTGAATTTGATCAAGATTATCATCCACTACTTATAAATAACATATCCTCCATGTAATTCTTAGAGGATACGTTTTTCTTTAGAGTGATCACAGACAGTCATATCCTCCCTTTGGATTTCCTTTCACCAATGCTCCAAAGTATTCAGTTTGGGGAGTACCTTCTATGGCAGGAGGTTGTCAACAGAATATATATTGAACATATATATCTGAACAAGGGATCTAGAATTCATTTAAAGACTAAGGCATTTGCTTTGCAGAGTAAATTTCATCCCAACATGCTCTTAAAACTGATTAAATAAAAAACCATTGTCCCTACTGTTCAGTTGAGTGTGTAGACGCATACTTACATACCTAAGGCCTTATGTGGTGGTATAGTTTGTGCACAGTACTTTCCCATCCCATGCAAGGTACATTGTCTCAGGGTTTGTTTTTGGTTTGGTTTGGTTTGGTTCGGTTTTTATGGAAATTCTTCAAGCTATGACCAACTCTGAAGATAGTATTCAGATCTTGGTGTTCTGATTATAGAGTATATCTCTGAATGGTCTTCTATCCTAATGGTAGGAATATAAATCCTTGAGGAACATCCTACAACAGAAGACTCCACAGAGTAAAGTGACTAAATTAATCAACATTTTAATTAAATCTTAATGAGCAGGATTGTGTCATTTTTGGATGTAAAACTTAGATCAACTTTTTAAATCACTCAAAACAAATAATGCTTTAACATATAGATGTGTTTCTTTGAAGGGGACAAATTGTTTAGTGTAGCCTAATATGAAATATTTGTCATTTTGTTGGAGCTAGCCTCTGTAGGATCCTGTAGGATACTGTAGCTGTGACAATGTTGACTCTTTTTTCCTAATATTGATTACAAAAATGATTAAGGGTATTTTCAGCAGAGGGAAATGAAAAAAGCATAGGCATTAAATTCTTCATAAATCAAGACTGATCATGCAATACATTTCAATTAAAAATGCAACAAACTTTCTGAGCTTTAAGCTCCACAGGGTAACATGGGGGTACATGGGTTCTTAAGGGATTTTTCGTTTGTTTGTTTCTTTCTTATTGAATTAATTGGGTATGGGGCACTGTGCTTCCAAATATATTTCTAACGTGATTGCATTTTTATTCTAAATGCTTCCTACATTGATCAATGTAAATAACAAAGATTTATATGTTAATTTTCCTGACTATTTGTTTTAATGGCAAAACATTATTCAGATAGAGTTAGAGTTGGAAGTACAAGGTGTTCCTGAAATGACTGTGATCTTATATTTTTGAAGATTCCTGACATTTAGCTTTTATAGCTGCTATGACTGCATCAGTAATGCACACAGGAATAATTGTTAACTGTCAAGAACACAATGTATTTCTAATCATATTCCATCAATGACATGTGTTTTACATTGTTAAACCATTTTGGCTGAAAAACAGAATCTGAGAACGGAAAATAAAAAGCTTGTTCTTTCGGTTTCTTTGCATTATTCATAAATGCAGTACTTTGTCAGCACTTAGAGTTTAATCAAAACATAAATGTTGTACGAATATTTTGTGTTCAAACTGCATGTAGGATGTTCCTAATTTACACAATGCATTGCATTGTCTTTTTTATAGTTAGCATAAAATTTTAACTATGTGTGTCATAAGTTCTTTAAAAAGAAGGCTGTCTACTACTTCCTTTTTTTCACTGTTTCAAAAGGATGAGTTGGAATTAAAGAAAAAAATCACAAAAAACCCTCAAAAAAATCAACAAGCTGTTTTTTCCTTTACCATTATATCCCATTCACACTCATTATGTTTTTGCATAGTATAACTTGACATAATTTTCAAACTAAGTTTCTTCAACACTGTTTTGAGTGTTTCAGAGATAAATAACATTATGAATAAATAAAAAATCAGCATGACAGTTGGGTTTTTTGTGCAGTGAAGAAAAGGATTATAAAACATGACTTCAGTATTCTAATAGCTTGGAGTCTCTGGCTATGTACTGAAAACTGAAATAAAAAGAAGTGTAGAATCCAGAGACATTATGAAGGAGAAAAGATATGACAAAGTTTAACATACTGTAATTCTAGAAAAAGGAAAAGATGAAAAAAAGGAATGCAATAATTTACAATTGAAAATGTGGAAAGCTAAGTTAAAAGTATTTTTGTTGTCCCCTTCGATGGACAGATTGTAGAAAATTTTTCTTCCTATTGTACAAGATGTCTTTCTTGTTACCTGCAGTAACATGCAGTTAACACCTTGCTTTTAGTATTTTCTTTAATTTTGTATGGGCACAGTTTAGTACAATAAAATATAACTAGAAAACTTAGAAACACTTCAGTTTTAACAGAAGCTATAACAGAGTATTTTTTCTTGGAAGAAATGTGACCCTAGGCATAAAATCAACAGAATGTAGAAATTTTGCTGAATATTTTGCTTCACTGGGTTATGAGAATTCATGAGATTAATGAGTTTTTTGATGAATTTTTGTTCTGAATTATCATGCTTTTCAGTATCTTTCAAAAAAACCCAAAAAACCCCAAAACAAAAAAAAACCCAAACCCCAACAAACCCGAAACTGAATCCTGAATCTGCTTTTAGTTGTGAAGTTTCATGACTAGGGATGTCCACAGTTCGAAATATTTTAAAATATCAATTAAATGTGCCTTTTCTTTTTTTTTTTTTTTTTTTTTAATTCTTCACGTTGAAGCATTTTGGCAAAATATCTGATGATAAGCTTTTGGTGAGAAGTATACTTTATTTAAATGTCTTCCATATTCCAAGCAACTGGAATATCCTGCAATCCAACATTTGAAGCGTAAGATAACATCTTCTCAAAATCAAAACCTTTTTCATAGTAATCAAACACGCATATGTATTAGAAATGTATGGTTCATTTTGTTAGTATTTTGTTCTTTAGTATTATTTTTCCCTTATTACTTTAGCACACAGGTGATCAAATACTCCACCAACACAAAACTAGATGATATTCTACTGTCCTACAAGTTCTTTGTCAAAATCCAAGACAAATTTTTTTCCCTTTCTTTCACAAAGAAAAGTTAATTTCAGGCACTATATTAAGACTTCGAGATTAGCTCAGTTGGTTAGAGCATGGTGCTCATAACTCCAAGGTAATGAGTTTGATCCCTGTATGAGCCATTCACTCAGTTGGACTCGATGATCCTTGTGGGTGCCTTCACACTCAGAATATTCTGTGATTCTGTGAAGTTAATATGGTGTCATCAAACCAGCAGCCTAACTGTTGTCAAGACTTATTACAGCAGATAAGTGAAAGATAATGAGATATTTTAAAGAATTATTTGGGAAGCATATCTCAAATATGAGCGATTGTTTCTTAAAAGATCTAAGAGTAAGCAACTGAGACTGATAGCTGGAGACTGGAATCAAGGTAATAGCAATGACTGAGAGCAAATACAGAGGGTAAGGCAAGGCAGTGAGAGGCTAAGCCCTTGATTTAAGCATGGAGAGTTTCAAAGGTTTGAGTAAACAGTCAAGGATATAGACTATTGTCATGGCTAAGATAGGTTTTGTTTTCTATTCCCTTTTCCAACACTGGTTTGGAATACCGTTTCTTTAAGAGTGAACCCTTTGCTGTGGCTGCCTCCAGGGAGCAGGGCAGGGAGGGAGAGGAAGATGCCACCTGGAAGGAAGCAGATGTGGTTCCATTTTGTTTGGAACCACACTTTCTGGTAGAGGAGAAAAGAGACACAAGGACTGTCACAGGCACTCAGTTTGGGAAGCCTCACTACCGAGAACTCTCAGGCCAGTACCGAGAAAGTGGCCACTGCCGTCCTGCCTCTTGAGGGTTGTGAGAAGTCCTATTATTGAAACCATCTAAACTGTAACTACTGCCAGACTCATGGTGGGTTGGAGCCCCCACATTGAAACCACCATGGCAGATATGAGGAGCGCAGCCCAGCAAAACCATAGCTGTGGCCACCACAGTTGGAGAGAAAACAAAAGTAAAACTAACTCTGAGGCTGCCACTACCTCATAAATCCCTCTGCGTGAAATCTCGCTGTGGATTCACAGCAAAGAGAAAGCTGCCTGGAGCCATATGCTACTCCAGTCCTTTTGCCCCACCATTTAGCCTAGATGAGTGGTTTAATAATATAATTTTTGTTGATTTTTTTCCTAGGTTGTGCTTTTGTCCCCTGAATTTTGGTGGGGGGTAGGGAGACCAGGGCCAATCTCTATCTGTTGTTGGATTAAACTGTTCTGTTTATATTGTTATTGTTGCTGCTATATTTCTTGTCAGTAAACTGTTATTTTTTCACTTTTATCTCCCTACATTTTGTCTCTCTGCACTGGTGAGAGGGGAAAGGCTTTAATAAAAGAAGGTGGTCTCCTTTGTTGGAGCCTCCATCACATCATTTGTCTTAAACCAAGATAATTGTGAAGGAAGCAAATAGTCTTCTGATTTGATCTGAAAGAGCCAGAAAAATTATGTTCTACTAGTCAAGACTGTGCAATATTCTGTTGCTCATGGAAAAAGATTCTGTAAAAAACTTTTTATACAATCTAGAATTGAGACCTCTTACTTTCACAGAATTATAGAATCATAAAATCATTTGGATTGAAAGGGACTTTTGAAGATCATCTAGTCCAACCCCTCTGCTACGGTGTTAGGCTTTCAGTTTAAAACCACTGCCTCTTGTCCTGTCACTGCAGACCTTTGTAGAAAGTCTTCATCTTTCTTAAAGATCCTCTACAATAAGGTGTCTCCAGTGTCTTCTCATTTTCAGTCTGAACAACCACAATTTTCTCTGCCTTTCTTCTAAGAAGATGTGATTCAGCCCTCATTTTTTGAGGTGCTCTTCTGGCCCTGCTCTTACAGGTCAATTTCTTTCTTTTGATGGGAACCTCAGAGCTGCATTCAGTATAGCAGATGGGGTCCTAAAAGAACAGAGTAGAGGGAGAGAATCACTTTCCTCAACCTGCTGGCCATGCTTCTGTCTTTGCAACTCAGAATACATTTGTCTTTCTTAACTGCAAGGCCATCTTACATGTAATTTTTTGTGCATCAGTATCCCCAAGTTCTTCTACACAAGCCAACTCTCAAACAGTTCACTCCCCAGGCTGCATTGATACTGCAGACTTCCAAAAACTAAATACAGGACCTTGCTCTTGTTCTTCTTGAACTTATGGTGTTCATACAGGTCCACTCCTCAAGCCCATCACAGACCCTCTGGATGGCATCCCATTCCTCTAGTGAATCAACTGCACCACTCAGCTTGGTGTCATCTGCAAACTTATTGTGAGTGCACTCAATGCCACTGTCAATGTAATTGATGAAGATACTAAATAGTATTGATCCTAGTATGGACCTTGAAGGACACCACTCATTACTGATTTCCACTTGAACACTGAACAATTCTGTGTAACTCATTGGACTCGGCCATCCAGTTAGTTCCTAATTCATCTAACAGTCCATTTGTCAAACCCATGTCTCTCCAATGCAGCAGCAAGAATATTGGGGGGAACTGTATCAAAAACCCTACAGAAGTATAAGTAGATGACATCCATAGCTCTTCCCTTGTCCACTGATACAGTCAGTCCATCATAGAAATACACTTGATTATTCAGGCACAATTTGTCCATGGTGAAGCCATGTTGACTGTCTCTAATCACCTTCCTGTCTTCCATATGTTTTGACATGTGTTCCAGGGAGATCTGTTCCATAATCTTATGGGTCATGGAGGTGAGATTAGTGCTGAAAGGCTGAAAGCCTTACCTTGTATTAGTGAGATGAATGCTGGGGTAGTTTATGAAAGTGCTCCAACCACTATAATAACAAAAGTTTATTTGATATCATAATCACTGATGCATTATAAAGAAAAGTAGCCAGCTCTACTTCATCAGGTGCCTGTCTTCAGAGAAAGGCTAGACAGACTGTCTCCCAAGAAGACATAAGTGTCGAACTTCCAACATTCCTCTGCTTAGCCAGTGAAGAATAATAGTCATCTAAGACAGTAGCTCCAACTAACACAAAGTTGTCATTGATTTTCCAAGATCTGGTATTAGGAGACTTCAATCATTGCACTAAGGCTAGATGCCCAATATCTGTGCTTAATTGAGGTCTCTAGATTGTGAGTTTCTGTCAAATACAGTCAATATACCTAACCGAGTTACTTTTCAGTACCACACAGTGAGCTTCACAGTGGCCTCTACATACTGCTGGAGTATCCTAGGCATTCATAAAAGTCTGATGAATATGACACAGAAACCACATCTCTCTAGGTTAGCACACAGAAGTCAGGTAAGATATTCAAGGCATTTCAATTATTGTTAGAAACATATGTCTATATAACTGAATTAAGTACTATTTCCTTTAAAAACTTTAGCCATCCTATAGCCATGTTGAGGATATGTACTTGTTCTTTTTTTTATTATTTTATTTTTAGATTTTTTATTTTCTCTATATAATACCAGATATGTTAGTGGGCTGAAACTTCAGAGTTCACTCCAATATTCTGGGAGATTGTGGAGTATTTGCAGGAAAATGGAGGCCTGGTGAATAACCCATATTACCAGTGAAAGAAGCCTCAGGCTTCCCATGGGAAGAACACTTGGTTTACAGTTGGCAGTTGTAAACTTAGGCTAACTTCCCATGAGAAGGAATTAGTTTACAGTTTACTTGAACAGGCTTCCCATGAGAATAGAATTAGTTTACAATCAACAACTATTCCATGTTGTGAGAACCTACGGTGGGAGCTGGTATCCAGATGCAAAAACATCGAACCTGCATCTTGTCAAATGAACATGAGACATGGACTCGTGGACAGACTGAGCTATCCAATCCCCAGACTTTAATCCTGCACCCACGAGGGTACAAAAAGTGTATAAAATGTTTGCTGTGTGTCTTATTAAATGATTCATCGCTTAATCATATTGGTTGTTGTGATGAATCCGTGCTCTTGCCATCAGTAGGAAATACTGTATCTTTGTAAACTTTCTACAAATTCTTCTGTTCAATAGAAATGTAGCAGTACAACTTTCTTGGCACCACTCTTTGGAGTCAGACTGTGCTTTTGCCATGTCTGTGTGCAATGTGTGGTATATACCCATGTATGTATTTAAAAACTTATATATGCATGCACTGAAGCTGGCCAAAATCTGCAATTTTCAGAAAACAGATATCAATATTTTTTTTTTTAGAATTTTGAAAACTATTTGAAAAATCCCACATAGTTTGTGAGTATTCACTCATGAAAATATTGTTAAACATTCAGTACTACTACTGACTAATTGCTAAAAGCAGAATAAGAAATTTAAGTTAAGACTGGAGGGCTGATGTTTTTGTTAAGTGAAACAGATGACACCCAGAGTTTCCATTTAATAAAATTAATGTAAAAATCTGTAGTGAAAAAAAGCCTGGAATGAAAAAAACTGGTTCTAAAATGTTCCAGTTATTTAAAATGAGAAACACTGGATCCAAAACACATTGTGAGTTTTAAATATAAATAAAATTCCAATATATTTAATTATATGCAATTAAAAAAGATTTCAACCCTCAAGCAACATTTGCGTTAAAACACTACTTACAGAGAAATAAAAAATGGTAATGACTTCTAAATACTCCACTGACATAATTTAAAAACAATACAGTGAATTTATTAAATTTGACATGGAAGATAAATACAATACAATAGGAAAATGTTTTTTTTTGTATTTGAGATCTTCTTTCAGAATCTATTTGTCCCTGGTGTAGGGGAATTTTCTTTTTAGCATATCAACAGGAAAAACACTAATGTGTTTAGTGGTAATGGCATCTGTTTCACTTATACAGTGTTAACAATGACATATTTAGTATTACCTAATAAAAGTAGACTAAGTGATATTGCTCCTACCCTATTTTTTGGAAATTCACTAAGGAACAGCAAAAAAGGATGTAAAATATGTACAAAAGGTAGAAACAATTCAGAATAACCCTGGCCCTTTTGGTACCCATTCTAAGTATCTAAAGAAATATACTAGTATAGTAAATTATTCAGAATTGGTTTCCTGTGTAGAACATGGGAGTAATTTTGAAATCACAATGAATTACAGAATCATAGAACAGCCTAAGTTTGAAGGGACTTCAATAAATGACATGTTCAACCTTTGGTGGGAAAGAAAGCCTTGATGACATTTCCTAGCACACTGTCCAATTGCATCTTGAAAACCTTCAGTGATAGGCACTCTCCTATGTCTCCAAGAAGGTTCTTCCAGTGGTTGATTCTCCTTACTGCAAAAAAACCCAAAAAATTTCTTTCTTATTTTGAGATGAAACATCCTTAGGAGTAACCTTGTGTAATGAGTATACTTATTGCTCCTTGTCTTCATTTGACTTTCTTGTGGAGAGCTTCCATGTTTGTGGCTGCCCTGTAAGTACTAGAATACTGTGATGAAATCTCTTTGAAATTTTTCTTCTCCAGAGAGAAGATAACTAACTCCTTCAGTCTTTCATCATAGACAGGTTTTACAGCTATTTGATTATATTTGTGGCTTTCCCCTAGAGCCTCTTCAGTTTGTCTATTCCTTTTTTGAATTGTGGGACCAAAACTAGCCGTATCTGAAATGTTAAAAGCAGAAGGGAAGAATACAGAAAACAAAGGATCCAGAAATGCAAAGATTTTTTTTTAATAAAATTTTAGGATTTACCTCTCGATTTACTAATATACAGCATCAATGTTATTCTTGTATACTGAACTATTCAACCTTGCTTGCTATGCAAAAAGTTGTCAGTGTTATGGTGCACCCTGAAGCAATGTCTTTGCATCTACAGACTTACCCAAAATACAAATGAAATGTTACATATTTCAGCAGGATGTGCTGCAATTCCTTTGCTGTGTTTTAGAAACAATGCAACTAAATCTTTATGGAAGGAAATTACTAACTAGTCATTTTTTGAACTGTGTACCTGTTCCTTAGAATGATTTACATTTAATAGAATCAAATAAAATTTGCTCAGTTTGACACCTTGTATTTCATATTTAACGATAAGAATAAAAAAGTTTATATTTATACTTCACATCTATACATAGATACATATCTCTGTAGATTTACAGAGACAGACATAAATATCTGACACTTTTAAACTATTCCATATCAAATATTGGGTTTCTTAAACTTTAAATGCTTGTGCATTTGGGATATTTCAGGAAAAAAACTCCTCAAATTAACTTCTAGAGTAAATAAAATAAGCTACCCTAAATAATTTTGTTAATATTTTTATAGTGGATTAAAGTTAGATAAATTCAATTTATTTCAATATGAGCTTAACATGATTTAAGTGATGCACTTTAATTTCATAGTTCTAGTTTTAATTTATTTTCCTGAGTCTCTGATTGTGGCCACATTCAAGGGCAACATCTAAAGTAAACTGAGGAGCTCTTTATAGCATGGATAGGGATAACTGTGCTGATTTTACACCAAGGAACATAGGAAGCATTCAGCTATATTTTCTGCTACAAATTATGAATAAAGTTGGTCAAAATGTGCAGTCCATTACAATTTTGTTTTCAACAGACAAATTTACTAAGAAAGTCAGTGTTAATACCATGATGTTATTGTAAAATGAGTATTAAATTCATTCTCATGGAAATTTTACACACAAAAAGTATTATATATTCTAAATTTGTGTCAAATTTGAAGGAAACCGGTCAAAGTATTTTAAACTTTCAGGTCATTAAAATGATACTCAACAGTTCTACAGATTTCAGATATATTTAGGCACAGCATTCATATTGTGAGTTTCGAATTTTGCGTGTCACTAACTCTTACTAAAACTTCATCAATGATTAAAAAGAACCCCAGAAAATGCTTATGTAACAGGAGCAGTGACTTTAGTAAATCCAGTTGGCCACTGATGTTTGCATGTTTTTCATTCATGTACAAAAACTGATTATTATTTCCAAATGTTCCCTAGAGAGTTTAATGGCCTAAAAATAGGTAAAGGAAGTTAAGATGCTTTTCTATATCATCTGTGACTTTGTGGGCAGAGAATTTTTGTAGTTTCCAGTTTCTGACACCTGTTTCGGCCCTGTGTTCTCAATAATTATACCTCTATCAAAATACCCATGCTACTAAATGCCCCAAATTTTCTTCTTTTCTCTAATTCCTAGGTGTGACATCTACTTTTTGTAAGAGGATTTTGCATTCTGGCCATCTTGTCCCTGTAGAGTGCTTGAGCTTTTCTTGTTTTTCAGCATTATTTAGCTGCCTTTAATTATCGTATCTGACCTCTAACTGCTGATCTAGAATGTGCAGCTCCCCTACAGCCTTTGTGGCAATGTCATGGATGCCTTGGATGCTCAAAAAATTTCGTATGGCAGTAGATGAATATGTTTGAGCAGCTAAATATATCCCCTGAAAAATCAGATTACTCTAGCAATTTAGACACAAATTTTAAAATGACACAGAAAATATATATACTAGGGTATTCAGAAAACCGGAATACTATTCCCAAGCTGGCATATTTATTAACCCAAATTTCTCACAATGCTCATATTGTTTATAAGGCTTTACATTGTTGAAATGTTTTGTGTTCTTCAGTATTGTGGAGAAAACCTGTAAAGAAAAGAAACGACAAAAAAAACAAAACACCAAACCCCACAAAAATGAAGAAGGAGATTCTCCAGCAAGAGCTGGCATGGTGTAGAATAATAATCACAAGATCTTTTTGACCTTCCTAGACTTTTCTTTGTTAGGTAAACATAAAAGTTATTTTTAGTGGTATCATTTTATGCATCTTAGATAGGAGTTATTTTGAGATGTGGGACACAATATGATCAGATTCTTGAAGTTAGTTTTGCAACCTCTAAGGTGTGTTAGTGCAAAAGTAGAACTTTTCTGATGAAATGGAGAATATCTGACAAGACCCACTTAAGGGTGTTAAGAGAGCTGGCTGATGTCATTGCAAGGCTGCTCTCCTTAATCTTTGAGAAGTCACAAAGACAACACTGAAGATTAGAAGTCTAATGTCACCTCTATCTGCAAGAAGGGCTTAAAGGAGGATCCAGGAAATTATAAGGCCCATCACTCTTACTTCAGTCTCTGAGAAGGCTATGGTATAAAACTTTCCAGAGGCTATCACAAAGCAAATGAAATACATGATTGGTAAAAGCTAGTGTGGATTCACCAAGGGAAAATCATGCTTGACAAAACAGATTGTCTTCTATAACCAAGTAACCAAGTTGATGGGAGATGAGCTGAGGATGTTTCTGCATTCTACCTGCATTTCTTCAAGGCTTTTAATGGGTTTCCCACAGCCTCCTCCTGGGGAAATGGATACTGTACGGTTTAGACAAGTGTCTCTGTGATGGATGGGGAACTGGCTGACAGACTGTACCCAGAGGGTGGTGGTAAATAGCTCCTTTTAAAACTGGAAAGTTGTCACAGGTGGGGCCCTCCAGGGATCAATATTGTTACTTAATATCTTTATAAATGATCTCGATGGCGGAATCAAGCATCTAAACAAGGTCTTTTGAAATCCTTCTCTTCATAATGCAGTAGATAAATCTTTAGACTTCACTGTGTCATACCATGGGAGAAGAGAAAGGAAGTAAGTTTTCTATATTACCCTGACAACAGAAAAGTTGGAACTTATGTATCTGTAGCTTTTTTCTTGGCCCTGTAACTATACCGTGTTACTGACTCCAGCTGATCATTTTAAATGTTTAGCTTTTTTTATATTCTTATTCTTTTCCCAATATATAAGGTATGAATGCCTACTTGGCAAATTTGTTTCAATCTTTACATATCTTCCACTTCTTGCAGTCATTATGACCGTAGCCAGCCTACACCCCATTTGTTTAACTTATTTTAGCTTTTCTGGCAGCAGTGGCTTGTCTGGATTCAAGATGATGCAAGATTACAACACAGCCACTTTTGCTTTTTTGAGATAAGCTTTGGTTTCATTAAGATTCTACTAGATAAAGTAATGTAGCTCTGGCTTCTTTTTATGCATGTCATTGATTAGATATTGTAGCTTTTCTTAAAAAGGACCTTATAAGAATGACAGAGAGAGACTTTTTTCAAGGACTTATAGTGATCTCATGAGGGGCAATGGTTTTACACTGAGAGAGAGTAGATTTAAATTAGATATAAGGAAGAAATTCTTTGTGAGGTGCATGTAGTGTGAGACACTGGAACAGGTTGCTCAGAGAAGTTGTGAATTACCCATTTTTGGATATGTTCAAGGCCAGTTTGAATGGGACTTTGAGCAATCTGGTCTAGTGGAAGGTGTTCCTGTCCATGGCAGGCAGCTGGAACTAGATGATCTTTAAAGGTCTGTTCTAACACAAACCATTCTGTGATTCTGTAGTTCTATATTCTAAATGTCTGCTATAATTTCAGAAAGCAATGTCACTGAGAGCTGAGATTGTCTCATATAGGTTTTAATTTGTGTGTTATTGTATATATTAGTCTATATCTTAACACACAATTTGAAGGACTCAGTGTTGAAGTCGTAGTAATAAGTACACACTTGGATCAAGATTTTAGGTTTTAATGTTCTTATAAGACAACTGACTTCAATAACTGTGTATAGACAAGTAGAAAAAAATTATTGTGTAATATTTTAAACCACAAGACCAAATTCCTCTTCTCACTGTGTAAAGAAAAGAGTGGGGAATTGCTCTGTACGTAAAAGAGTGAACAGATCGCATCAAACTCTGCCTAGGGATAGTAGTTGAGCCAGCTGAGAGCTTGTGAGTAAGGATTAGAAGGTGGTCTAACATGTTGTGGGTGTGGGCTATAGATGATCTACCAATGAATAAGGGGTATATGAGGCCTTCCTCAGATGACTAGCAGAATATCTGCTGGAGGGACAATCAACAGGGCACTGATGACAACTGCCTGACACAGGTCATCAAAAGACAATGAGGAGGTATTCTGCAAGACTCTGTATTTACTAAAATGAGATGAGAAGGCTGGAAGCAGCCTTGGCTGTAGTTACCATGAGATTTTGTTCATAATCCCAAGAGGAGGGAGCAAGATCTCAGTCCTGAATGTCATAAAAGCAGACTTTGGCCTGTCCTTATGCCTTTTTGGAAGAATCCCAAGGAATATAGTACTGAAAAAATTAGAGGTAGAGGATAGCTGTTTGATTCTCATGGCTCAAGTACAATCCATCCTGTTGAGAAGCAACTCAAGCAAAGAGAGCAGGAAGTCTTAATGGGTGAACAAAGACTAAGTTTAAACATAAAAAGGAATTATAAAAGAAATAAATTCACGAACAGGTGACCTGGCAGAAAAAATAGAGACATTGTCTGAGCTTTCAGAAATGCTGTTGAAACAGCATTTTTCTGTAAGGGTATTCAAACACGGGAACTGGTTGATCAGAGCAGTTCTGGAGTCTTCATTCTCAGAGACAGTCAAAACCTAACTTGACACGGCTCTGGGCAACCTTCTTTAGCTGACCTTGCTAGATCTCCAACAATAACTTCCAGCCTTCATCATTCTGTGATTCTATGACTCTAATATTGCTTTCCTTGACCCAGACGGAGTTACACCATTCATGCAGAAAAATTGGAAAATATAGGCAATAAGCCACAACTCTCCTTTTATAGTCATATTTTAGCCATAGAGTGTTATATTTTTCACTCTTCTCTAGAAATATATATTAGTATTTTCTTCAAAATTAATATAGAAAAAAATGAGAGAAGAATGAAAATAAGAAAATGTGAATATGAGCTATTATGATTTCCTGCTGCCAAACACAGTATAAGGTCAGAAAAACTGCCAAGGTCTCTTAACTAGTTGAGCTATTAACAGTGACAAATTGCCAACCATATTGCATTATATTGGATTTGTGACACCCTGTAGGAAACTCCTGCTCCACCACATGCAAAATGGAATTGATATAATTGTATTGTTCTCTCTTGTAGTAAAAACCCCAACTATTCATCTTCAGCCAGATTCCACCCACCATGCAACACTTTTAACAAACTCCACTTCTTTTTTTCCCCCCTGATTCTGAAGTCTTCACAGTATCAAAGTGTTTTGATGCTTTTAGAAATATGCTACCAAGATCCTCGGGCAAAATTCTACATTTCCAGTTCAACTGTGATTCTAAATTCAGGCTACTCAGGCAGATTCATGAAAACCATAGACAGAAATATGAATGCCTGGACAAAACCAATAAAGTCCAAATGCAGTGAGAAATGGTTGCTCTTTGGTCTCTTTTCCAAAACTTGCCAGAGATACGTCTTTTGTCATTGTGTGCTTTAGAGGGGATACAACTTGGAGAACCAAGGAGTACTCTCAGTGGTCTAAATATAAATGATGCTTCTAAAGGGGGAGGTATGTAGGTAGTCTAGATATAATTTTCTACCGATTTTGCATATGCAGAAGATATATCCTCTCATTCAAATATCAAAGAAGCTATAGAATTTGATGGCATGTCTCAAGTCTTTGGTACCCTTTCGAATACAAGCAGTGCTTAATTCTTGTCTGGTTAAAACTTTTTTTCTTCAGGATACCTGTTTGTCACTTTATTTAGTACTGTTGTGCTCATTTACTGTGGGGAATGAATATAGATGTATTTGCTGCTTTATTTTTTCCCCTCCACGAAGAAGCAGAATTCCAAATGGATGTAAATCTGTTTTTTGTTTGTTTGTTTTTTTTCTGGTCTGATGAAATTTGACATGTTTGTTTGTGGTTTTTTCCCTGTTATATACATCTATTTTGTTTCTAGATCTATAAGAATAAACATTTAACACCATGCAACAAAAATACCAAAAAAAGATACCATCCCTGTTTTTACATCAAATGCCCATGACAATAAGCAAATGTATTGATTTCTTCAGAGGTTTCTGTTATTTTTATTTTATCCTCTTTCATGTTGAACTCTGCTTCTGATCAATTTATGAATAAAAATAACATGTTGAAAAACTTAAATAATATGAATTGTTTTATTAGAAAAATTACTCCAGATAACTGAGAGATTAAACTAGTCTAGGGGAGACTAGTATATCTAAAACTAGTAATAATAAATATTTTGCAAAAATATTTCTATCAATAGGTGCTACTGACAATTTTTAAATGAAAACTGATTAAAATACATAACTGAGATCAGTCTGGGATTTCAGTTTTCACTTCTTTCCCTACCCCTACATTGTGAATTTTGTGGATTTAATAAATATGTTTTATACATAAAAATATATATAACTACAGGGAAAATAAAAGTAACATCAGCTTTGAAATGTCATTTTCATGCAATTTGTTATTTAATTGCTGGTTTGGATTTTTAATAGAGCCATCCCTTGATTTTTAAAGCTCTGTAACACCTTTTTTCTAGTTCAAAATCTACATACAGATTGTACTTTGGAAATAGAATTGCAGACTGATGAGACATTTCATTTATAAAAATGCTGACAGAAACATAACTGTGTGAGTCTGGCTGTAAAGCTCTATTGTGTTAAAGCATTCTGTACTTCTGTTAACCTAAAAATGGTCAGAACTGATTTTTTTCCTCACATAGGGATAGAGCTGTGTGGAGTTTTTTTCCTTACATTGGGTTTTATTGGATCATATTTATTAGGCTAGATTACATTTCTTGAGAAATAAACCAGTAACATTAAGCTTGATATTATAAGTGATATTAGATTAGTAATGTTAAAAAAAAAATAAAAGGCAGCTTAGTGAAAAATATACTGACAGACTCCTTTTAGCTGCAGATGTTAATTAGCATGGATGTCATAGGAGCTAGCCTAGATGGACACTCCAATAAGACAGGAAAAAGAGATCTATTCTGCGTTTACTCTTGCTTAAGCAAATCACCTATTAATATCCATCATTTCTCCAAATATGACCTAGCAATTTGGTTGAATAATAAAGATGAGAGTCCATTTTAATGACTTGCTGTGTGGTCTCTGTCCTTGTCCCTTCATTGAGTGAACTGGGGATAAAGTCAGCCTTTAGGGAGAAGAGGGAGGGTGTATTCAGAGAGTCAAGTCTGATATGAGAAATACAGAGTCTTGTGGGATAATCCTGGAATGAGCAGCCAGGTTCCACAGTTTAGATGGCATCATGGAGCCCTCTGCAACCACTGGACGTGTTAAAAACATAATTTTTGCTTACATGCCAGATAATAAGTGTATTTTGCATGCTACTTATTTCTTAACATCCAGAGTAACACAATGAGTTGTTGCATAGAAGCTGGGCTGTGATATGTATTTTCTTTTTCAAGAACATATAATCCCATTGTCATGAGGTAGGGTGAATACAGCTTGCAGGTAGACTAGGAATGGATAGTAAGTATTAAATGAAAAGATCTTAAATGGAAAGAATCCCTTAGTGCAAATGCAGGTCCAGGATCTTTTCCTTTTAGATTCTCTTGATTGCAAAGATTGAGTGTTACTTTTGGTGATGGAGATAATTAATTATTCTCCCATAAGAAAATCCTGTAAAAATTTTTCGAATATTATTTCAGAAATCCTTAGATATTTCTGTTGTTATTTATAGTGAGCAGTTTACTAACGTGAAGTGGATACAGTACTTGCTCATATAAATTTTTAAGAGTGTCACTTCATCGAGTGCAAGTATCACTACAGCATAACAGTGTGTAAACATAGTGGAAATTTAAGCCTTTTGTGAGCTTCTGAAATAAAATGATTGGATTGGTTTTCTGCAATTTAAAATCAGGCAGTTTTTTGTAACACAAGTTCCATTGTTTCCTAAAGGCATATAAGCTCTTTATTTTGTGTATGTGAACTGGATATGGCATTTGAAGTCTTTTCAAATGTGAACTGATATGAAGATTTAATATTGTGTAGTACATACTCACTGGTATCTTGGATAAGTCAGAATTCAGTTCAGCTTGTAATGTCTCCTGACTTCCACAGAGTCATGCCACCATGGCCTTAGTGAGGATCAGAAGATAGCCCAAAGAAGAATTTCCCCTCTGTAGCTTGTGTTAAGCATGGAGAATTAAATACACGGGGTCTAGCTGTGTTGATGGTAGTTACCTTTTGGCATTTCCTGTATTTTTCAGTAGTGATGCAGACACAAATTTTTGATTGTCAGCAGGGCAAGTGGGAAAACCTTGACTGGGCTTACTCAATGCATCTACTTCAGTGCTTCAGTAAGAGAATGTTTGTGACATGCCTTTCCACTTCCTTCAGTAGTGCTCCCAAAATGGAGATCAGGTGCTTTGTGAAGATAATTTTTGAGAAACCAAGGTTTGCTTGGGAAATTTATAAGGAGGATATGAAATATTACATAGTTTATATATGTATATATATAAAACTTTATTTATATATATAACTTTATACATAACTTTTTTATCTATAACAAATTTTTATAGAGAGATCCTATAGTTATATATTTATATGTACATACCTCTTGATATAAATTTACTGCCTCTTGCTTGTATTTGCCCCAGATACAGAAAGCAAATGAGACTTGACATGCATATGAGGCATAGAAAATTTGAAGATACTCTAAGGATGCAGATTTTTAGAGTACTGAAGTTATTTTTTAAACTGTAAGCCCTCCTTACTCATAACTATAATGACACTGGTGCTCTGCTATAATATCCCATTGGTTGTGTGAGGCTTAGAGTGTTGGTATAATCCCCGATTTCAGAATTTGTCTACTCTGTGTCTGCTGGCTCTAAGCAAAGTGAAGGATGCTGAGTTGTATTTCTGATTTTAGTCTTACTCTGGAATTGAATTTACTCTTCATCCCGAGTTTTCTTAGTGTATTGCAAACCACATTTATTTCCAGCAAAGATGTGCAAGGCAAGGTATGTGTGCGTGGTAGGTAGGTGAGGGTGGGTAAAGAAATGGAGGAAGCTATTTTTGTAATGGTTTCTGAAGGTCAGGATGCTTCTGCTAATATAGTTATATTTCAGTTTCTGCTGAAGTTCACTGGAAAGAAATTAATTTGAAACATTTTTGTCCAATGCTTGTCACATTACTCTAATGCAAAATTGAGTGTGAGTCTTTTATAAATTGTAGAGTTAACTGAATTTCTAGCACTTGAAAAAGGAGTGCTTACTACAAAACTGTTCATCCATGAGTGCTTGTCAAATCTAAATCCTTGTTAATATTTTCCAGCTCAAAACTTTCCTTCATGTGTCTAGATACCTCATACTTTGGTGCCAACATATAACTGAACAGAACTGTTTTTTCATCGCATTATCTTTTGAGTGATATGCTATACTGAGTCTGTCCACCTGACTAACATTAACCCACTGCTAAATTAAAAAAAAAAACAAAAAAAACAAAACAATTCTTGTGATCTTTGAAAGTTACAGTTGGTCTGGTTTTCCTTTCAAGGCAGCTTTCCCCAAATATCTTTGCCTTCTAAACTCTAAAGCTTTTTTTTTTCCCCCCAATAATATTTTTTGTCAATTTACCTTGTAAAAGGAGAATATAAAATTTCTTATATTTTTGAGGATTAAAAAGTGAAATCAACTATACTACTTGAAGTCAGTGGGGCTTTTTTGCCACCAGGTTTTCTCCCTCAAAATTTTAGTTCTGGCCAGAAATCATCAGGTTGGCAACTCAGGCTCCTAACAGAGAAGCTGTTAAGAAAGGAGATAAGAAAAAAATTTTTTCCTTTTTTTTTTTCGTTTTTAAATAAAAAGAGTGCAGAGCACTGAAGTTTTCCATTACTGTATTGTCCTTGCTTAAGTTCTTTGCTTTATTTTTCATAGAACATCTCTTTCAAAGTCCATTTGAAAAACAATGTGAAATGGTTTGTTTCAGTGAAAATGCAAGATATCTCATTGCAATAATAATTAAACTCAGTCTTACGCTGTTTTCGCGCTTGATCTCAATTTCTTTCTATTCAAGAAAGAGTTGTTTCTTACTGGAACAAATTTCAGTTCCCACTGGAGAGTTATTTTTCATAAAAGTTACTTTGAATTAATGAAAACCAGTAAATATCAGAAAAAGGGAAAATTCATCTGCACAGTCAGGTCAAATGTTTTTTTCAATTTTTTATTAGTTATCTGTTCTGGAAAATTGAAGCCAAGTACAATTTGTTATTAAAAAGATATAGGAACTTGATTAGCTCTCAATTTAAGTGTTTGCTTTTCATGAAGCTCTAATCAAACTAGCTTGTAAAACACATTCTTATAGATGTGTGCATGAAGGGCATTTTAAGTCCAAACAGGTAAACACTTTGGCAGGTTATTTTCTCCATGTTGTTTATAATAGATGCACCATCAGCCCAACATGTCTACTTCAGACCCTTTGACATTATAAAATATATAAGGGGTCATTTCCTATAGCCTTGGACAACATTTTATCTTCCCAAATCAACCACTGAACAAGTAAGTGTGTATTTCAAAGCAATTCCCTGCCTTTCAAAGGTCAGTATGGTTCAGTGGCATTAGACTTCTGTTTCTGAAGTGCTTTGAAATACCTCAGGAAATAAGTAGAAAATATCATTGTGTTAGGTGATGTGGTTTGTGCTGGGTTTTTTTGGGTGTGTTTTTTTTTTTTTTTTTTCCTTCTGAAATGAAATAATTAGAGGAGAAAAAGAGTCTTTGCTGCTTTTGTGAGAGATTCATCCGTTGCCTTACTAGCACAATATGAACTAGAGTCCAGTTACATATATATATTTAGGAAACACACACACACACATATATATGTATATATATATATATATATATAAGCTGGGCTGGAAAGACTAATTGAAACCATACAATTTTACAGAAGAAGAAGTGGTCTAAAATTTACATTTTCTGGTGGAACTGCTATTACAGATGTGTGGAGAAAACTTTACATGAAATATTTCTGAGTGTTACATTGGATTTGACAGAGGTTCTATCCATTTTAATTGATACATAATGAAAACTGTAGTCACTTGAAAAGAATAGAGCTAGACCTTTTCAGCAATCAAACATTTGTTACTGTCTATGAACTTCAGTTAATGAAATGTGCATAATAACAGAGATTTCCATTTGAAGACCTTATGGGGTTCAGGAAGTAGAAATAGAAAAAAGGCAATAAATCCTAGGTCCCTATATTTCTCATTCTTTTATGAACTACATTTGTATATACTTAAAATAGTTGGAACTTTACTACACTCTATTCAGCGTTCTATTAAATTTTAAGCACTTCATATAAAAAGTCAGCTTTTAAAATGCTAAACACTTAAAATTTTACTTCAGACTTTCATTTTTTTTGTAAATATAAATGTAAATAAATAAACCCATGGAGTATACCATGTGAATACCATATCTAATGATATAGCTGTGAAACAGCTTTTCCTGTTATCCATAGCCAAGTAAAATGATCCTTACTATAGACAACAAACAACACATTACTTATTTCCAGTTATTTCTCTTGCTAAGTCATAAACAGGGCTATTCCAGAATGTATGAAATATGACACTAAGATTTTTTTTTTTACATGAGTTGTACAGGAAAATTAACAGAACATATATTTTTCTCTGAAATAATCTAAATTCTGTGTCTGCTGCTGTCTCATTTGTAGCTTCTCTCAGGAAGTTTAGGAAATAAAGCTGGAATGTCCCCTTTTAAAATAATGACTTAAGCAGGTCTGACATCTATCTCCATTCTTTGCTTCCTTTTATAATAAAATATTCTTGTCCTATGCTTATTAATTTTATATGTGGGCATAATTAAGATAGGTGGATGAAAATTGACACCTACATGAACTCTTCAGTATTTTGAACCGTGATACAGCTGAAGACATCAGTAAGAAATATTGCTTCCTTTTGTTAGCCTCTGGCACATTTAATAAATATCCTCTTTACTTGAACCAAGATGACCTTTTTTCCATCACGTAGGGAATTAACTACGAGTGATCATCCTAGGACTCTAGTTCATGAAAAAGCACAAGTATCATGAGGTGCCTGATTAACTTATTACTCTAAAACCAGTGGACTGAGCATTAAACATCATACTAGAGTTTTGGGTAACAACCCATCTCACCAGCTGTCTGTCGACCAGAATGTGGGTGAAGAAGTGCAGTGGTAAATTCAGTATACCATTCCACAATTTAAATTCAAAGTCATGATTTGAGGACTTTTTGGTTTCAGATAAATTTGTTAAGAGAGCATATAAAACTCATCAACCAAAGCATTTTTTTTTACTCACAGTTTCCGGGAAATGAATAATTTTACTGAATTTAAAGCTAATATCTCAGTATCTAAGACAATTACATCATAGCTTTTTTTAGTCTGACTGTAAGCCAAAAATAAAGGCTTCAGGTTTATGTAAAATTAGAACTTGCTAAGATTTATTATATAGTCTTCAGCATTCATAAAACCTTTCCTGTTAAGCTCTCTAACAACATGCTCTATCCAGGCAAGAAACCAGCAAGTTATGATAGCAGCGTAATATTAATTAATAATTTAGCCTTTATGGTCCTGGCTTTTATCCTAGAAGTGCTTTTTTTGTGAGCCCTTGTAGTTTATTAGCAGATGCACTGCAGGCAATGAGAAGATGTCATCTTCATATGGCTTTACTGCCTGTTCACCTATTTAATAAAGTATTTTCATTGCCTGCCTTTGGCTTGTGTTGGAACAGGTACAAAAATACTTGCATCTTAAGTAACATATAAATTACACTGGCATTCTTGTCACTGGAAATATATGTATTGAAATAATAGTTTATTTAATGGGAATACTAAATAAAGAAAGTGATTGATTTCTCTGGCACATGGTATTAATATTTAAATTCAAAAGAGGTTGTATGTGACTGGACATTCATTTGTGATTTTGAGTAAAAGAATTTGAAAATTATTTTGTGAAAATAACTTCAATAGCTTTAGGTGTTAGTTAACTATGGTGTTCTGGATATTTTTTTCCTCTCTTTATTTTTTTTTTGTGTCTAATATCTGAATGATGGGAGAACAAGCCGCAACACAGTGAATAAGTAGAGCTGCATTTAGCATATATGAAGAGCTCACAGAAATATTTACAGATTCCTAGTACAAATGCTCATACTTACTTTAAACTTGCTTTGATAATACTTATTTTAAACTAGTTTAACATGCTTACTGTTTAAATTTGCGTGTATGTTATTTTTCCTACAGAGGATATTTCCCTGCTGGTTTGGGAAGGCATTTGGGGCATAAGCTGATTGACATGAGTTGGGGTATATCGTATATAGAAAAAACAGTTTCTTGATATAAAATTTCTTGATATGAAAGTTAATGACTTCCACCTGTGTAATATGTATTACAATGCACAGTATTTTGAAGTGCTATCCTAAAAAATATCTAAGTGTGATCCATATATTTTATATATACATATATATATATATGCACTAATTATACATACATGTAAAATACAACAATTATTTAACACTTGATAAACTACATGTGAAGTCAGTTTTAAGATAAAATGTAGCCCCAAATACTGGTCCAAATAACAGTTTTTAAATAAAAATCAGCAAAAAATAATTCCTTAATAACTCCTGTGATCATATATAATAGATGCAAAGATAAATGCAATCAAGATGTACTGAATGATGACTGTAAACTGATAGTGAGCATTTGCTATAAACTACTTGACTAATATCAATAATAAATACATAAATTCTAAAAGCAATCTTTTCTTGATTTGCAAAGGTTATTTTATGGAGGAAAACTAAAATTCGGAAACATTTGTTGAATAACTACCTCAGATTGTAAAAAATACACAAAGATTTTCTTAGATTTGCATATCAGAATGCTTTAGAATTTAATAATTGACATTTTAATGAGTTACTCTAGATTTAATAAAATAGAGCATATGAAAACTATAGGTTAATGTATGCCAGTGACCTCACAGTGAAAACTGAGTAAGCAGAGAAGCAGTAGTAGTAGTAGGTTGGAAATGCTAAAGAAATTGTTACTGGCAATTAAACTTCAGGATGAGTATAAAGCTCACAAAGGCAACAAATGCATTGTTATTCATATATTCAAGAGAGGGAAAATTGTTAAATATGTTAGTTTTTAGTATTCTCTTTGGATCACTAGTGGCAGCTACACGCAATTATCTATGGTGTGTGGAAATGTAAACATAAGAGCTTTCATCTGAAGTCTAATAAAATATAAGCAGTTACATGGTTGATGTGTACTCCTTTCTGACTAAAACAAGAGAAAGAACTTTCTACATCTACTTGAAGAGGAGTTTTTGGTCCACTGGCTCTCACCTCTGTTACTGCAGGACTATTTGAGGGAACCTGACATGAAAACTTGCTGTTTTCAGAAGTAATGATTAACAGGTGTCCTTGCAGTACAAATTGGAATCATATTTTGGTCTTTTTATTTTTTGAAGTATAACACATCTCTGCAATTGTTGCAATGCTCTATGTCATAAAAAAAAAATTAAATACAAATAATGCCCTTTCATGCTTCATTTATTAAGAAAAGAGACTGAATGGAAATATGCAGAATTAACTACCAATATTTTGAATATTTTCATTACAAAATATTTGTCTCCACTAACAAATTTGTCACTGTCACATCATGTTTTTGCTTAGTCCTGCTTTTTCTTCTATGATGATTGACAACTGTTGTGACAGACACAGTATGCAGGAAAAAAATACCATATGTTTTGATTACTGGACTTTTTTTCAGGATATAAAAAATCACAAAACCAAAAAATACCAAACTCCTTTGCATTCTTTGTTTTGAAGACTAACAAACAATCCATTCAAGTACACACAAATCCCAACTGTTGTGATCTAAAAATTAGGTATCTAGTGTAATCTGATTATAGGATTTTATACCCAAAACCAAAATAAAACCAAACCAAACCAAATAAAATAAAAGTAAAATTCACTGCAATTAAAAAAAAAACAACACTCTCCCTCCCCCCAAAAAAATAGTGAGAATTATTCTGAATTAAATGAAGTCATTGGATTTTTCCTATGTTGTTTAATAAACATTGCTTATAATGACAAACATGCAAAGTAGAAACGGAAGTGTGAGAGTAACAAACTCGAGGAAAACCAGCTGTAAGCCAGTAAATACAATGCAAAAAATATTCACGACTGTAATGTCACATTTGCTTGAGAGCTCTTTGCTAGAGTTGTTCCACACAGTTGACTAACAATACATAAAATTTGAGTTCACTAACTAATTTTTAAGAATGATCCTTGAATGATGAGTCCAGCAGAAAAATTAAGTAATAACTGGAAAGAAAAAATTCTGTAATGCTTCAGCTCCCTTATTCAAAATCAAGGAATGGAAAAGAAAATGACAGATATCTTCTTAAAGTTATTTCAGAATAATCTTTACATGGAGTAATTGAAGGTGTAGCTCAGAAAAATGTTACTTGATAGCTCAATAGAGAATTTTTTCTGTGTACATGCTTGTGTGTACACATGCAAAAACTACAGTGCATGGCAGAACATCAGTAATTACACCTTTTTTTTTTTTTTCACAAAAGCTCTTCATAAATTGGTGGAAAAGACCTTTTGAAGTTATTACTAGTAGCATATAGAATAACTTATTCTTTGAAGTTCATCTGGTTGATTCATCCATCACAGCCAAATAACTAGAATAACTGGAAAAGGTGAAACAGGTAATCCCTTTGTTTTGAATACATTGCTCAGGACACTGTTTAATTATAATTTTGAGTCTTCCTTTAGGGATATAGGTATATAAATGAAAATAAACTTTAACATAGCTATCTTATCATGTGGCATTTGCTCATTTGCTACCACTTAAACCTCACATGGATAAATTTCCATATTGAGAGCGCTTGTTAATCCATTCAAAATCTTCAAAATCACAATAATGGCAAGTACTCACTGGATTTATAATTGGTTTCAGCAACACAGAAAGAGTTATCAGCCTCCTGATAACCTGATTGCAGTAATTTTCACTGAAAGTTGTTTGCCTGTTGCTGTATCTACACAGGAATTATCAGGATGCACGGTAAGGCTTTGGATAATAAAATCACTTTCATGCTGTCTCGAACAGTAAATTGGGACAGGTTTACTAAAATTTGCTTAAAGGCTTAAAATAAAAAAAAAAAAGGAAAATACTTAGGCAATCATAACTCCACTTTATGCAGAAGATAGCAAAATATGGAAACATATCACTTGAAATTGTCACACTCTTTTAAATTGTTTTATTAGCAGGTGTTGTTTCTGTCATGTGGAGAAAGAAAGTCTAATGAAATTGACATAAATTGACCCAAAACAATGAAGAAAGCCCAAAATAAATCTGTAAAAGGACAACTCTTGGATGAACTGATATGTTTTCCTCTTTGTGGGAGAATAATACTTGTAAAATTATGTATCTATAATCATATGAAAGCTAATAACAAAAATGAAAGCTGAGGATCAACTTCATCAAAAAAGAAAATGTCATTTCTTTTGGGAAGAGTGAGACCTACAGCCCATCTCTCAATCTCTACATACAAAAATGAGTACAGTAAGATTAGCAGAAGCAGTAACAAAAAAAGATGATTCACTTCTGTTAAGTTACCTAGAGGTTAGCTGGATCACTAACACTGGAATAACATAACCAAAGAGAGAAAAAAAAAAAAAAAAAGACTGTAAATTTACTATCATAGAGGAAATTGGGGAACTGTTTAAGAAGTCATTAATTGTGTAGAGACTTTTATATAACTCAAACAATAAGGCCACAGGGGAAAGTCTACTAATTAGCTACCAGTTTTCCTGCAATACTTTAAGTGAAAGTTATCTTTTGGTTCATTTTTTCTCAGGAACAGAGATGAACTGGAGATATTATATTTTGATGAAGGCAAGATGCTCAACATCCTCTGTCAGGAAGCTTGTTTTATTCTTGATTGTTACAATGAGCTATATTACTGAGGAAATGTTCTGTCCTTATACATTTGTAGATAGATGGCTTAGATAACAGCAGGCTATCTGAGTGAAAGGTTAACAGAACTGTACTTTCTGTGCAATAGATAGTGAGATTCTCATTTACTTAGTAAACGGTTCAGAAAGATGTCTGTTTACTGAGAAAAAGACTCATCCGGCCTCTTAGGAGTAAGAGAAATTTCTTGGAGTTATGTGGATTAATTATCTGGAAAACACTTAGTCTTGTGGCTGATGAAAAATTATGAGAAAAGAAACAAATTTAAAAAATATCAGGAATGTTATTTATATTCATTATGCTTAAGTCTTCATAAGTTTAGATGAGGTATTTTTCTGCTCAGATCTACTGCCTGTATTACAGAAAACACTGGATAAGTTCAAGCATCTACTTTCTGCCTTGTTGTTTTCTGTTCTTTATTTTTTTAAGAGAAGGTAAAAGGCACAAGCTTTCTCACTCTTGGACTTCTGACGTCTTTAATGGGAAAAGGAGGAGATTTTTATCTTGTTAGTATACACATTTTGCTTTAAACACTTACGGTGGAAGCAGTGGTTGCTTCTCACCTATAAAGTTGTCCAAGAAGGACAAAACAAAGCAGACATCCCTCTGCAATAGGGAAGGCAATCTGAGAGAGAAAGAATTAAGTTATTCAAACTGTGATACCTAAAAAGCATCCTCTCTTCTGTGAAACCTACACCTCTTTCCTTCCAAAATAAATTGCTTCCTCCGAGATTTAAAGGAGTACATTACATTACTTTCTGTACTGTAGACAGCTCACTGAGTCGGTACAGTTGAGACTCAGGTCAAAGTTAAAACAAGTTACACACCTAGGGGATCATTTAAGTCACTCACATGTAGGTTCCTGTCAGTATTTGAGATGCTTGAGAGTAGAGACATCCCAGTGGAGTAAGCAGGTGTGGTACATAACTGGAGAACAGGTGTATTTGTGAAGACAAGCATCTCAGGTGGTTGGTGGCTGCTCGAGGCTTGGGACAGTTGCCTGAGGTGTTTTTAGATCTTCCTGTCTCACCTTCAGATGCTGCATTAGAATACCATAAACCTCCTAATCTGCATACTTACAAAAGCAGCACACTGGGAGTTCTTGTAAAATGTGATCGACTTGCTTCATAACAATGCAATTAGGTTGAGAGTTTCACACAGTGCCTATGGCCTCCTAGAGCAGATACCATAGGTCACTCACTGTAAAAGATGATCATAATCAATGTGGTTACGTGATATAAAGATTATGGAACTATCGTGCCTGTATTTTATGTTATGCATACAAATGTTTACATATATGCATGATAGTTATAAACAATCATATGAAAGTGCAAGAAATTGCCCCTTCCAGTAATCAATACCTCCCTAGGAGAATAAAATCAAATACACAGTAGCTCTCCAAGATTCATAAAACTTAGTCTTTTCTACAGGAAACTGTTCCTCACACATTGACTTTAGGAATAAAAAAATTACACCAATACTGTAATCAGAAAATTAAAGCCTGAAGCATGATAAGGAAATTTAATTGATGCTTCTTATTTCTTTTTACTCTGTTAATAAAGGCTTATATTTTCTACTGAATGTGCTAAGTTATTAGTACTTTACTAACAGAGCTCATTAAATAAGTCTAAAAAGTCTCTAAAACATTTTGTTATTAAGTTAGTAAAGAATTACATTTAGCTGAAATGCCATTGGTTTACTCTCTGGTAATTTATTAATGTTTGGGGGAGATATACACATATATTCTAGAATATTTTATAAACAGTTTATAAATTAGTCCCTGTTTTCTGGAAGGGTTGATGAAAAGTAAGAGATTAAGAGGGGATTTTTGGAATGGTTTTATTTATGAGACTATTTAGATGACCTCAGACAAGATTTTTACTTTTACAGAAGCCTGAGCAGACTTCAACACTTTTCCTCCATGTAATCAGACTGAGTGCATATTGGGTGATTAGATTTTCCCCATTTTCTGTATTTCGAACTTTAAAAAGTACTCTAAAGTGCACTGACCTGTATTTATTCTCTGGGGACATACCTGCCCACATCAGACTAACATATACTGAATTTATTTATAAAGAAATGTCAAGATTCCATTAGTTTAAACTGATATGTTGAATGGTATAAATGACTATTTTAGGCTATTGATTAGTCTTTCCTTTTTACAGCACTTTCGCCTCTTCCCGCTCCAAAAGCACACATCCTTGCCTTGCCTCTTCTTAAGGACAAAGAAAAAGATACTTGTCTACTTGCTTCACCTCTATAGTTCAATCTACATTTCTCACAAATAGAAATGTATACAATTAAAAGAGAACTACACACTGTCAGGCTCCAGTGGTTTGTTAGGTACAAGAAACCCCACTAAAGATAATTAACCCAAAAGTTTAAAGTTAGAAAGAAACATACAAAAAATCATAAGAGAAATGCCATTATAAGTGAATAAACAAAGAATTAATTGTTCATAAATTGTAATGAACTATTTTAAAGCTGCGTGCTTCAAATGTTCTTTTAATATATTCAAAATAGTTTGGAAATATGGTCTCCGGAGGGAATGGTAAGACTTAATAAATGGAATTATTGTCAGAGGGAGGTTGTATAAAGGTCTGACATTTTATCAGTGAGCTGAGATTAACTTCTGACGAAAAAGAAATGGACAGATGCATGGGTTAAAGTATAGGGCAGCACTGACAGAAAATTGCAGATAGACCTACATTAGACCATCTAAAACTTCAAAGCAGACCGATGTTTATTTATGGTCTAGCTTATATATACTGAAAACCTTAAGGGGGTCCACATCAGTGTAGAAAGACACAGAAATTAAAACTGATTGCTGCCTGCAGAATGAGTTAGCAGAGAATATTATCATATCTGTGTTATACACCATAGCTAATACTGACGAGGAAAAGGCATAGAGCAAAGAGGTGTCTGCCTTCTCTGAATGCATTTAGAGACAGTGATGAATGAACAGTGTGTCCAGTGTTTCTGTTTGGGTGGAATAATAACCTTAGATCATTGTTATGTACTCAGTGGATACCTGGAGAATAGGTCAAAGCAAAGTCATCCACTAGTTCTACTAGAAGTACAGGTTGTCATTTCTACTTCCATATATAGCTTTGATCGTTGGCTCAAACATTCTTGCAAAATGAATGAAAGCTTTATTTTTTGAATGTCACTAAAAAAAATGCAAGTCCTCCAACCCAATTTTCTTTCTTTCCAGTCCAGCACAAGGTATAGATTCAAACAAGATCTATTCAGAGATACCCAACCTCAAAACAGGCTCTCATCTTTCCTGTTATCCAGCTAATGCTCTGAATGTGGACATCATCCTTAACTTTGCTGCTCAAGCTAGCAGCACAGTCCCAGAGGTACCTGCCATTATGATGCATGCTTGTGGCATAGTAAAATCTGCTCTTAAAAATTTATATATAAATAAAGGATCTTCATCTGGGGCTGTGATATTGAATTCTCACAGGATCAGTCTCTGAAAGGAAAATAAAAACCACATTCAGGACTTCTGGAAATTTTATTCATCTGCATATTATCTGTAGAG